>JAOUQZ010000044.1:15855083-15869769 GCA_028564935.1 Neosilurus hyrtlii
TATATATAAAACTACACATCTGTCCGGTATCTTCAGTAGCAAAAGAGAGCCAATCATAGGTAACTTCAGATGAAAGGCGAGGCCCACCCTGAGCAGGTCGCAAATCTACAGTAGTACTAACACAGAAAAGAATAACCATTCATATCTACATTCCTATAGTCAATTTAGAGTAGCCAGTTGACTAAATTTGCATGTTTTTGGACTGTGGGAGGAAACCGGATCATTTGGAGGAAACCCACACAGGAAAGGGTTGAACATGCAGTGACACACAGAGGGGTCACAATTGGCCATCAGGTTCAAAAGCAGAACCCTCATGCTCTAAGTGTTATAAATATCTACTAATAATGTGTTTGTCCACCTTTTTTATTCATAGACATGTTCTGGGGCAGCACAGTTGCATAGTGGTTAACACATCGGCCTCACAGCAAGAAGGTCCAGGGTTCGAGTCACGGGCCGAGCGGGGGAGTTTCTCTGTGAAGTTTGCGTGTTCTCCTCATGCTTCTGTGGGTTTCTTTCAGGTACTCTGGTTTCCTCGCGCAGTCCAACAACATGCACATTAGGTTAATTGGCTGTTCCAAATTGCCGCTAGGTGTAATCGTGGGTGTGACTGATGTGTGTGTTTATAGTCTGGCGAGCTGTTTAGGGTGTACTCCACCTTCGCCCAGTGTCAGGTGAGAGTCAGCCTACCCTCGAATGTAATAGGATTAAGTGGTTTGGCAAATTAGCGAATGAGATGAGAACACATTCTGTATAATATCGTTCATATTTTCTGCTCCACCCAACATCAGGTCCAGATACTGACAGGGTGCTGTACAAGCTTATTTTCAAAGTATATTTTACATTTATATGAACGTTTCCGGGGCAGTGGTGGCCTGGTGGTAGGGTGCTGGATTACTGATCCCAAGGTCGGGGGTTCAAGCCCCACTATCAGCGGCTTGTCACTGCTGTCCCCCCAGTGCAGCTAACAGGGTTATCAAATGCCAGCCATGTCTCTCACTGTCTATGGTGGAAGGCATGTAAAAGAACCATTGCTGATTTTCATCAAGAGTAGGCTGCATAGCCGTCAGCGTGTTTCTGCCCTGCGATGGCCTGGCGAGCTGTCCAGGGTGTACTCTGCCCTCGTCCAGAGTCGGCTGAGATGGGCGCCAGCCTCCCCGTGACCCTGATTAGGATTAAGCGGTTCAGAACATGAATGAATGTTTCCTTTTTGAATGATTGTCTTATTTAAGATTTCAAAATACAAGCCTGTTCTGCTTTACTGTTACCTTTTTAAGTAGAAAGTACATTTTCAATTTCCACCACAAGATGGCAATAGCAGTCCTGGTTATAGCTATGCTCGAACCTCTTACAAAACGTTCTTACATAACACTGCTACTATCAGTTTTGAATTGCAGCCGCCTGAAGTGATGGTTCACTTACTGGTCACACAGATATGACTATATGCTGAAAAACATTCATCACTACAATCACTCACACATGGAGCTATGAACCTCAGTTAAAAAGCATGAAGCCTGTCCAACAGAACCGCCTGGAAGGAGATTGCCTAACTCCTTAAGCTCTTCTTTTTTAAATTTATTTATTTATTTATTTTTTATTATTTATTATTTATTTTTTTGGACAAGTTCATTTTACTCATCATCAGTCACTGTCATCCTTCCTTTTTCATGAACAATGACAAAACTAGCATACACACATATATAAGAGCCAGAGCCCTGTGTACTTTTTGAGGCGGCCACGGTCATTCAACATCTGCTGGACACTGCTCAGGATGTTCTATGAGCCTGCTGTGGAGAGCGCTATCTTCTATGCTGTTGCATTCTGGGGCAGCAGGCTGAGGGTTTCAGATGGCAACAGAATGAACAAACTGATCTTCAAGGCCAGTAACGTTGTGTGTGAGATGGAGTCTCTGACAGTAGTGTTGGCGAGGCAAATGTTGTGCAAGTTATAGACAATATTGAACAATACCTCCCACCCGCTTCACAACCTGCTGATCAGTCACAGGAGCACGTTCAGTGAGAGACTGATACCACCTAAAAGCTCTACTGAACGACACAGGAAATCATTCCTACCTGTGGCCATAAACTGTACAACTGCCCCATACAGCAACAACATCCACTGTTATACATTTACATTTTGCACTACATTTATATTCTACTGTTTATTATATTGATAATACTGTACATATTACTCAGTGACAGGATTCATTCTCTATCTGTTTATATAGATATTACTAACTTCTAATTTTAGACTTACATACATAAATACACACATACATGTGTGTGTGTGTGTGTGTGTGTGTGTGTGTGTGTGTGTGTGTGTGTGTGTGTGTGTGTGTATACATATATACTTGAAATTTTTTTTACTGAGACTTTTATCTTTATCTTATTCTTTACTTGGTATGGAGCAACTGTGTGCACACAATTTCCTCCGGGATCAATGAAGTATTCTGATTCTGATTCTGATAATTTGGTGGTGATTTTTTTGCTAGTGTTTTGCAGATGTTCATCATGAAAAGAAACAAATGGTTGAATATTTTAAGTTAAACTCTAAATAGTGGAAATTCAATTAGCAACCATCTATTCTAATTTAAATCCAAGAAGAACATGGCCTTAAACAAAAACCATTGTGGTTATTGTTGCTGTTTAATATAAAAGTTGCAGGTGGTGGCTTAGTGTTTAATGCTCTGGATTACTGTTTTGAAGATTGTGGGTTCAAGCCCTATTACCACCAGGTTGCCACTCACTGGTCTTTGAGCATGGCCTTCAACCTTCAGTTGCTTTGCTGTTTAAAAATGATAAATGTAAGTCACTCTGTATATGGGTGTCTTTTAAATGCTGTAAATGTAAATACGAAGTCTATAAGATGTGTGTGGGACTGTGTTCAAGTCGTATTCATATATATATCTTGGGTGGATGGATGTATTTTAATCAGATTCCCAACTTTCCCACAGTTACTAGTAGCCTAAATTAAATTAAACTTAATCCTGACCAGGCATTTACTAAAGATACATGCATGGACATTTAATCTCTCATCACACTCATTTGCCAAACCGATTAATCTGACTAGGGTTGTGTGAAGGCAGGCGCCTGGTCAAAGGTGGGGTACACCCTAAACAGCTTGCCAGACCATCGTAGGGCAACACACACATAAAAATTCACACTCACACCTTGGGTCAATTTGGAACAGCAAGTTAGCCTAATGTGCATGTTTTTGGACTGTTGAAAGAAACCAGAGTACCCAGAGGAAACCAATGCAAGCACAGAGAGTACATACAAACTCCACACAGAAATGCCCAAGAACAAGAATTTAACCCAGGACCTTCTTGCGGTTGGGCGAACGCACTAACCACTACACCGCCGTTCTGTCATACATGAGCATGATCTTGTTTTATATTTTGTCCTGCAAACTTCATTTTCTTCGTGGTCCCATTTATTGGTCACCTCTAACAATTCTCAACCTAATGCAATGTTCCTACCATCCATCCACCAACCCGTCCATCCAGCCAACGCATCCATCTGCTCGCAATCTCATTCATCTATCCATCCACCTCGCTCATTCACCCACACATTCATCCATCTAGCCGCTAACAACCCATCGATCTATCAACCCACACACCTGAAATCCATCCACCCATCCATCCACCCATCCACCCATCCATCCATTCATATATCTATCCACCCACCCACCTGAAATCTATTCATCCATCCATCCACCCACCCACCTGAAATCCATTTATCCATCCATTCATCCATCCACCCACCCACCTGAAATCCCTCCACCCATCTATCCATCTATCCATCCACCCACCCACCTGAAATCCATCCACCCATCCATTCATTCATATATCCATCCACCCACCCACCTGAAATTCATCCATCCATCTATCCATCCACCCACCTGAAATCCATCCACCCATCTATCCATCTATCCATTCACCCACCCACCTGAAATCCATCCACCCATCCATCCACCCTCCCACCCATCCATCCATCCATATATCCATCCACCCACACACCTGAAATCCATCCACCCATCCACCATCCATCCATCCATATATCCATCCACCCACCCAGCTGAAATTCACCCATCCATCCATCCACCCACACACCTGAAATCCATCCACCCATCCATCCACCCTCCCACCCATCCATCCATCCATATATCCATCCACCCACACACCTGAAATCCATCCACCCATCCACCATCCATCCATCCATATATCCATCCACCCACCCATCCATCCACCCATCCATCCATATATCTATCCACCCACCCACCTGAAATCCATCCACCTATCTATCCATCCATCCACCCACCCACCCACCTGAAATCCATCCACCCATCAATCTATCCATATATCCATCCACCCACCCACCTGACCAACCCATCCATCCATATATCCATCCACACATCCACCTGAAATCCATCCACCCATCCTTCCATCCATCCATCCACCCACCTGACCAACCCACTCACCCACCCATCCATCCATCCACCCATCCATCCACCCACCCATCCATCCACCCATCCATCCATTCATTCATTCATCTGCCCATCCATCAATCCCTTATCTATACCACTTATCTCTCAGGGTCCTTGGCAAAGTTCAAGCTAATCCCTAAACAGATTGCCAGTCTAAAGAAACTTATCTGTATATGTACTGGTTTAAAATTCACTTTTGTTTAATAAAATAATTTAATACACAAGGTTGTTGAGTCCCTGTTCTGAATGGTATAAGTATTCTCAAATAATCGTGCCTTTATAACTCTTAACTTATATTTTCTAAACAGTTTTTTGATTATCTCAGTCTCCTGTAGCCCTTTCACATTCTTCCTGACATATCTGGTATAACTGACAGGATACTTGGCAATTCACTGCCCAATCTTTTAGACTTATCTGTTAAAAATCTGCCAGATGTTGTACACTGACTTCTTTAAATATGGTTTGGAGCCAGAGATGGTCACAGATTCCAATTTTGTTTTGTAGATAAGTGGTAGAGGGTCATTTTTTTTATTCAAAAATAAATGCCATGTTTTTTGCACCTAATTTTATAAGTAAACACAGATTCTCCAGAGTTAAAGGAAACATTCACACTTAATTTTCATAATTAACATGTGATCTTTAGTCATGCCCCGCATTTATCTCATATTAAAATTCTTGACTTCAGTTTCGTCTTGGCCTTGACATTTAATTTTTACTTTGGTTAACGATTTCATAAAATATTACTTTACTGCCTGCTGACGGTGGTGCCAGGGAGAATTAACCCTTGGTTCATCTCTTCCTCATCAGCACACTCAAACAGATCAGATCAAAGCTTCAATGCTTATCATCATGTTGTTGTCTTGTAAATCACTTAGTCCACCCATGACTCTGATATTGTATTGCAACATACATTCATGTGAAAAAATAAATACATCGCATGCAAATGGTTGATTTGTCCAAATTATTTCAACAAGCAAACATGTCACTGTAATTGATTCATTGCCCACAGATTAAGGTGATATACTTAAAATGACACATAAAATGTTTTGTAGTCATTTTTATATTTAAATAAATACATAAATAAATAAAAAGAACCAGCCTGAGAGCAGACCTTATAAGATGAAAGGAATTCTCCAAGAACCCCAAAACTCTTGCAACTGTTGCTGTGAAAGTGCATACATCTGCAATCATAAAGAGATAGAATAGGATAGGATAAGATAGAATAGGATAGGATAGGATAGGATAGGACAGAATAGGATAGGATAGGATAGGATAGGACAGGATAGGACAGGAGATTGGATAAATTTGATCTGTGTAGGAGTCAAGCCAAGAAAAATCCCTTGCTGTGCAAAAAGAACAGTGGAGCAACATTACAGTTTGCCAATGAACATATAGGCAAAGGCCAGGCCTTTTGAAAAATGCACTCTAGACAAAGAGTGAAATTGTTGCTTGGCCACATTCACAACATACATGTGTGGCAAAAGCTAAAGACATTCTTTCAGGAGGAGAACTCTAATACCAATTATGAAGCATGTTGGTGAAAATGTTATGGTTTGGGGTTTCTTCACTGCCTCAGGGACTGCTTAGTCATGTTTTGGCTGTTCAGTGTATATATGGGCATTCTGAAATTCTAACTGGACACACAACACAGCCTTATTTCACAAACACCATTAACTCCTTTAGCAAATTGTGCTACAGAAGCTTCAGTGGGATGGCACCAGATTTGCTAGCTTTCGTTCCCCACATTTGAAACTGACCCTGATTCTGATTCAGTGGAATTGTGTTGTACAAAACAGACTTGCATATGACCTTATATCTGTTAAAGTGCATATTGATCATTCATGAATGATAAGATTGTTTTTTTATATCCACATTCACAAGCTGCACACCCCATAGACCCTATCAGCAAAATTAACCCAAAGGTCTAGCAAACTGACATTTTTGTCTGTGGTTTTTTAAAATTATAATATTTATAGAAAAAAAAAACATATGTTTTTACCAGCAAATATGATAATTCCTTTTTGTGTGTTTTTGTTTCTTTGTACTTAAAGGAGCCAATCAGAACGTGATTGCTGATATCCAGTGGATGTGAATATATATATGTCAGTGGCGGGCCGTCAGGGCCAGCAAGCCCTTCTCTGCTGGCAAAAACTCTAACAGAAGCACTGGCCTACATTTACAACTTAAATTCTAGTATTTGTTCCATGAAATTGTATTAATCTATTCCCAGCAGTCCATTCTCCTCATTTTGTAGCATGTCTATTAGCTGTGCTGCTTCCAGTACGTGTATGCGGATTTTGTCGTGTTTTTTGTCCATCAGCTTTCAGTCTCTATGTGCTGTCATGTCAGTCTTATCTGCCCAGGGCCTTCAGAATCAGGTGTGCTGGCCGATGTCACATAAACTATATTAGTTACTTAAATTATATTCGTTTTCTTCTGTTTCTTCAACCAATCAGATTTCAAATTCGTCTCACAGGGCCAGATAGCTGGCCACAGTAACGTCAGCATTTTTCTGTCCTCTGATTGTTTGGTCAGAAAAAAGAACAGAGAATGGATTTTGTCTATAAATAATCAGCATCTCTGGTGAGTATGATGTATTTTATTTAAATGTTTAAGTTGTCATGTTATTAGAGAAATATTGATTCTGAACTGCTCCAGATGATGTTGTAGTGTAGAGGTTTGGAGCTGTCTGAAGCCGTTATCACTGAGCCGTTACATTTCGCAGTGACAGATTTACCAACAGCTAGCTTCCACCGGTGATCGCTGGTGATCGAGTTATTAGCAGAAATGTAACTCAGGCATATCGGCGACGATGCATTCGGAGATAAAGGGTTAACTGGATTTCTTACTTTAGTAATAATGGTATTTACCCTCAATATGCGAAATGCCTCTCTCTCTGTAATGCCAGACCTTGTTATATTGTGTTTTGTATATTACTGAAGTCCATTAAGTCCCCACTGAAGGCCCAGGTACCAAGTGCACAGCCTACCACTGATATATACCATACCATTTCCCTTTTCCAGCCAGTAGGTATAACCCACATGAAGTAATTTTGTATTTAATCCAAGACTCCTGGTTATCCAGAATGGAATCCTGTCTTTCCCATTCATTTTATAATGTAATAATTCCATGAACCACAACACGCACATGTTCTTGTACACTTTTGCATGCACATATTGTTAAATTAAGTGTTCCCTCCTTAGAAAGTCCATCTGCTGGCAGGCTTCTTTTCTTTTCCGTATGGGAAGACAAGGCCATAAAGCACATGTCTGCGTAAGATGGAGGATGAGATACAGTAGCACTCCTGGGTCCAACTACCATAACTCTTTAAAAGAACATTATTTTGGATGGATTACCTCGTGTTGGAATACTTCCTTGCACTTTGTTTTAGTTTGGAAGATGAGTGTGGATGATGCCACGGTCAGGTTGTCATCCTTGCGACTTGCTGTACAACCACAGTTGTTCTGCCAGCACTGTTTCATCCCAGTGTGCAGAAAGCACTTCCTAGGAAAAGACTGTTACCGCAAGCTCATAACCATAAATACACTCTCAATATTTATGCTGTTGCATGTGTGGTTAAGTTAAGCTGAGAGACAGAGAAGTTATTGTCTGTTACAGGTGAAAGGGTGCATGGAATAAACGACTACCTCAGATTTGTGTTATTTAACATAATTTAAAAATGGGTCCTTATGAGCAGGTCGGAAATGGCCTTTTCTCTGCAAATATAAAACAGGCACATTAAAAAGCTGGCAGAAGTTACTAATAAAATTGAGGAAATAATTAGTTCAATAAAACCAATGACTGTGCAAGCTTTAGACATGGTCAAGACTGCAAGTTTCCTATTAAATATATTTCTTTGACTTGAAAAATATAAGACGACATTCTGTTTATCAGTTCAATAAAACAAATCAGCCCTTATGCATGTCTGTCTGTTACTAATGGCTTTATTTTAAGGAAAAGAATATTAAATGAGTTAATATTTTGGTCAGCATTTGAATGTATTTAATTAGAGCAACACATTTTCACAAAAATAGTAGCAGCTGCAACAGGTGTGCACACCTCTCATGCAAACTATTCTTTTCCAGTTATTCCTCAGGGACTCTTTCCTGTGTGTCCATGCCTGACCTTTCATGCCGCCAAAGAGGTCTTGAATTTGATTGACACCTTCTTTCAAATGTTAAACCAGATTACTCCCAGAAGATTGAGCTATAGTTACGAGACAGGTCAGGACGTTCAAATACACCCAGTACTACCTCTCTCCACTACACATGGCTTTTACACACTACTGAAGCATGTTAAGGGTCATCCATACTCAAAAGTTTCTTGGAAAAGTGTAAAAAGAGGAAAGATGCACTTTTGACATGCATTTACAACTCTTTGTTCCTTCCTATTAACATTCAGATTTGCATATTTGCCATAATGTATATCCGTAATATCACAAGTAGCCTCAGTCCAGTTTGAAACTCAAAGCTGATGCAAGGAATGGTATTCATAGTGATGCCCTGAAGGCCAAAGTTAAATGAAACTTGTGTATTTATTGTGTCTCTTCCACAGCCACAGCTCTAAATGCTATGTGGCATGTTTGACTTTGGAGGTGAAACGAGAAACATCGGCTGTCAGACATGAGCCAGATAGAGGGGCTATACTGCAATCAAGAAAACTTAGTCCAGCGTTAGGCAAGACTTCAATAAAATACCTCCTGCCCACTTTTTAAAAGCATTAGTCCAGGGCAAATTAAAAAGTAGAGTGCAATTAAAAGAAATCACTGTGTAAATGTTAGCATGTGGAAGTTTTCCTTTCCTTTTTTCAAAGTTAAGAAAGGGCCTGGGGGCAGGGTTCTGCAGCTGCTGAATATTACAACATACATCTGGTTTTGATAAGATGCTATTATTATCAAAATCATAAAAGTGTAATGTGGTCGCCCCTTGTACATATAGATGTTAGAAACCTAGCACACACAAAGTTCATCCATTCACTGCCATATGAATGAATAAAAGGGTTCAAGTCATTGACATGGCTGATGTTCACAAGCTTTTTGAGTTGTTTTTTTAGCCATTAGCAAATGCTGTATTTCTTTTAATCATTATTCTCATCAACATTAATCTGTTAAAAGAAGCAGTGCCTAGTAATATTCTCTCTTATATACTATGTAGCTAACAATCACTCGTTCACTCATTTGCCGAACTGCTTAATCCAAAAATAAGGCTTGCAGGGAGATTGGAGCCAATCTCAGCTGACACTGGGCGAATGCAGGGTACATCCTGAACAGCTCGCCAGACCATTGCAGGGATAACATACACACAGCCATTCATACTCACACTTAGGGGCAATTTGGAGCAGCCAGTTAGCTTACTGTGCATGTCTTTAGACTCTGCGAGGAAACCTATTCAAGCACGGCGAGAACCTGCAAATTCCACACAGAAACACCCTCACCGAGCCTGGGACATAGACCTTGCACATTCTTGTGTGAGGCGGACATGCTGAGCTCACAATACTATATACATTCCTTAGGGTATGTGGGACAGTCATGACATTCAACAAACTCATTATTCACACTGTCTGGTCTCTTTAAAATATATTTTAAACCCAATATTCAAGTTTAAGTACTTGATATTTTATATTTGGAGCTTTTATCTCATATGTCCAGTTATTTATTGCCTAATTGTTTAGCCATCTAATTATCTGTGGACTCTGAAGGAGAAAAATGTTGCCTTTTTACCTCTCAACTCTTGTAATTTATGTAATTTCCAATAAGATTAACAAGTTATTTCCAAATTTGTTTTTTTGTTTGTTTGTTTATCTATGTAAGCCAAATATATCTTTATATGTTTCCAAATCTAGTAACAAGTACCATCTAACCATGGTGCCACACATGCAGTAAAGGCCCATGTGCTTCCCATGAAGCTTGCATGTGAACTGCTGGGAAAAGAGCAACCTGAAATGAATAAAGATATCTGAAAAGTTTCAAAGGCAGCATAATCAGCCTAAGTGCATTAGATTTGTATCTGACAGATGTTGATGACATTTGAAGTTGGAAACCTCCAGTGCCTCAAGCTAAGGAGTTCCAAGAAATGGGAAAAAACGTGTAGCTTGAACTACGTATGTTTAAATAGTGAGCCTCATAAGTAGTTTTGGGTAACCCGGCAAAAATGTTCATGCCATAAGGTTTGACGTGACAGATGTCGCTCCATATCAAATGGGCTATGGGCTGTTGGGTTTCCACACGCAGAAAATGAAAATGTCTGGCCAGACCGATGTTTCCCCTGCATTACAGTGGATATTTCCGAACTGTCAGGAGGATGAAGTCTGGGTTTTGTGAATCTCCTCCTGGCAGAGCTCTTCAAACCCCTATGTGGTGGCTTGTGCGTTCCTCATGGGTCACGAGCCAGTGCGACTCGGGCCATAGGCTCACTTTTCACTCAGCACCACACATTCATTTACTGAGACCTGACACTTCTGCTGAGCCCATAACGCAAAAGCCTTTTTCAGCTGAGAAAATATATCATTAGCCCTTAACAGTGTAATACTTGCCACATTACGTTATGAAATGGTGTGTAAAGCAGTTGAAATACATGCAGTTTTTAGAGTGGCTTATTTTCATCACTTTCTAGAGGAGTCATCAGTAAGTGGAGAAGATGAAATAATGTGCACACCATCGACTTATTTTAATGGCTGGCAAATGAAAATGTCCAGTTAACATAAAATGATACAGCGATGATCAATTTTGCTTTAAAATATTATATGTATAGATAACAGTACATAGAGGCCAGAGTTTTGTTTTTTTTACTTGGCCGGCTCTGGGTCTTTGATGACTAAAACATACCCGATTTACATTGCTCTCTCATTAAGGTTTAAGTGAAGGGCATGTCTGAGGTGATGAGAAGCACTTTGAAGGAATTTTCACTTCACAAACATTTTTACAGCTCTAACAGTCTGTAACCTACCAGGCCATGGTTCACAGTTTACTTCCCTAACAACCACCTCATCATGCCACATGAGACAGCCAAATATAACTGCTTCCTTCAAAATCACCAGCAAGAGATGTGCATTTGCTTCTGGTTTGGTCGTTAGGATTAATTAACCAGCACAGGACACAGCCAATGCTAATTAGAGAGCAACATAATCTTCAGTAGAAGATCAGATACATACAGATGGTGACCATAATGTGTACAAGTGGACCATGTTTCCAATATCAACACATCAGGCAATCTGCCCAATCTATTCAGCAATCCTAATCATTTAGAAGTTGGCATCATTGTCCAATATTGAACACGCACCATTCATATGGTAGCAATTTGGTTTGCCAGCATCCAATGGTGGCTAAATTCCTGACCCCCTTAGTGCCCCTCTTATTCCCTCAGCTCTCCTTTGAGTAACCACATCTATGGCTGAGGTTGGTGGAACGTGAAACGGCAGCCATGAGCCATTAAAAAGGGCCAAGCAGGTCTGTAGAGATTCTAGTCAGTGGCAGAGGCCATACGAATTCTACTAAGTAATGAGCCAGGCGTTTCAATGCCACATCAAATCCAAGTCACGCCACCTTCTCTTCCAGCTCATGTTGCCACTAAAGAGTGGTAAAAAGTGAATTTTATTTTTTCCATGAGCAGCACCGGTTGTTAAAGTTTCACATATTATTATGACATATCTGTAATATTACGATATCTAATCTGCACTTCATTTGCATCCTTAATTAGGGCTTACTCTGCAGCCATAAAACTGGTCCTGAACGAACCCAAAATCCTCATACAAATTTTATAACATCCTTCAATTATAAAACAGGAAAAGCAGTTCCACGTTTGCTTGCTCGGTAGCAGAGAACTTGTGCTGTTAGCTCTCGAACTCCTTTTAAATTGCTTCATTACCACTCTAAGAGCAAAGCCCTTTGACTTGGAAGAGAAGGCATCGTGCGCTTACAAGGTCTCACAATAAAAGTCATGCTCGCTGCAATAAGACCCGCTTTGTTTCCAATACATCCATGGTAAAACATTTATTAGACTAATTACAACAAGCTCCCATTGATTTCCCCCCCTGTGTTACAGATGCCTTGGCAGAGATCCCATGTCGTGTCACAATGTCGTTTTATTCAGCACCATGGCAGAGAATGCAGGGAAGGAGAACAAATTGAGGCAGTATGGCGTGACTCATGAAATGAGGTTTCCCCAGGTCTCATATAGGGCTCAGCATCCTGGAAAGGAGGCTTTAGTTTAGTGTAGGTGAATGTTAGCAGTGTGTGCAACACTAAAGAAAGTGATTTTAACCATTATACAATCATCAAGTATTACAAGAATTCTCAGATAGAGAGGCTTGTCTAGGACAAATGTACATACTGACAGCCTATGATCATCACTGTGCATGAACATTCGTTGATGTGTGAGTTCCTTGAGTGTAACAAATAATTAAAATTTTCATAATTTTAAAGGATAACTTTCTGAAACAAATACACAATCACACAATCAACTATTCTTTTGCACTTTCTTTAGCCTTGATTATAGTGTGTAGTCACCATGGCATTGTTGCTTCAGTTGATCAGGTCGAGGCTCATCAACTTTATATTAAATAAAATAAAATCAGCTGATGACCTGAGTGTATAGGTTATCCTATTGATTCGCTTTTTCTTGCCTCATGGCTATATATCTTCTTACTTCATGAATATAAAATTGGGGCTCAAATTATCAAAGAGTAGTTCAAGGAACATGACAAATCATTTTCACACATGAACTGGCATCACAGAATCCTGACCTTAACCCTATTAAAGGTTTTTGGGATGTGCTGGAGAAGACCTTTTGGAGTAGTTAAATTTGTCTCTCATCAATTCAAGATGTTGGTGAAAAAGGAACTCTGCTCTGAATGGAAATAAATGTTGTTATCTTATGGAGTTTATGTGAAGTAAACAATTCTAAAGGTGGTCTAACAAAATTTTACAGTGTTTTTTTAACTGGTATTGTATGATTATTGATTAACTACAGACAAGCTAATGTCCAGCTAACAGTTTGCCATTTTCTACATTTTATGTGTACTGATAAAGGTGGCATAGTGGTTAGCATGTCTGCCTCATAGCAAGACAGTCCTGGGTTCGAGTCCTGGGCCCGAGTGTTTCTGTGTAGAGTTTGCATGTTCTCCCTGTGCATGCATATGGCCCCAGGTGTGAGTGTGAATGGTTGTGTGTGTTGGCCCTACGAGGTTTGGCCTATTCAGAGTATACTGCGCCTTTGCCCAGTGTCAACTGAGATAGGCTTCAGCCTCCCCATGACCCTAATAGGATTAAGCAGTTCAGCAAATTAGTGAAAGTACATCATATAGCATCGAGGTATTCCGTATTCTGTTTTTAATAATAATATACTATTTCAGATGTTATGTGTAAGTTATGAACAGTTTAATATATCATAGCCTCATGACAGCATAATGCTGGCTTTATTGTGTTTGGAAATGGTGCATTAATCAGCTGAAATCCATGCAGTTTTCATTTTTAGCTAACTGTATCTGCTTTCTAGTGCCGTCATCAGTGGGAAGAGAACATAACATAATGTGCCCATCATCACTTCCTATAATAAGCCTAGCTAATGAAAATATCCAGGTTTTCTAAACATTACTTACAGTGGTGTGCTCTTTCCAGGATAAAGTGATTGTTGCATATGAATAATTGAATAAATTAATAAAAAAAAAAATAAATAAATTGAATGAATAAATGCAAATTTTCATTTCTTAGATCATTCAGATTTTCTGACTGGTTTAAAACATTTATACTATTATCCTTTGTAGTATAATAATGGTACAAATCATATATTGAAGTAATTCCTAAGTAATTCATGACTTATGATGATTAACTGCATGAATGAATGAAAGATGTATCATGAATTCCTTGTGTACTATGAACGAATGATGGAGTTTCTGTGACTTTATGCGTTACCCTGTTCAGGGTGTACCATGCCTCACCCCTGTAGTCAACTGGATTTTGCTCTGGAATCTCCCACAACCATAATGGATAAAGAGTATAGATAATGGATGGATGAACTGATGGATAATTCACAGTTTCCTTAAAATTAATCGACATGCCAGCAAATAAGGTTGATTCCACATTATGGATACCAGTGGGTACAGTGCTGTGTATTGAGCAAACCTCAGCAATGATACATTCATTCATTCATTCATTTTCTGAACCGCTTATTCCTAATTAGGGTCGCGGGGAGGCTGGCGCCCATCTCAG
>JAOUQZ010000044.1:15869869-15881656 GCA_028564935.1 Neosilurus hyrtlii
ACGCCCGAGCTGGGAATCAAACCCAGGACCTTCTTGCTGTGAGGCGGATGTGCTAACCACTACGCCACCGTGCCGCCCCAGCAATGATACACACTTTATTAATGTCTTAATTACCTTTTGTTCTTTTTTCCTATTTCACCCACATTTTCTCCACTAATTTAGTCCCCTCTGTGATATGTAATGCTACCACCCGCCTCTTTAAGAACTGCATGCGTTTTTAAAGCCAACCTAACACATTCGGAGCGAAAGCGCTGTCCGCCCTCTCGAACGAATAAGCTCACAGATGCCCATGATTGTCTGATGATTGCTGTGAGTGACAGGGAAGTGAGCGCAGGCCATCCCTCCCTCTCATGAGAGCTCGGCCAATTAGCTCCCATGGACTCCCGATCGCGGATGGCTGCGGCATCAACCTGCATTCAAACCAGTGATTTCCAGGTTAAGAGAATTACCTTTTTTCAGTTATTGAGTAGATCTGTGGTGTTTCTTTTGACCACTGGGCCATATTACAGCGTACAGATGTTTGCCTTGGATGTCCAGTTTGATCTTATAGAAATGCTGATCAAAAGCATGGATGTGAAATAAATCTTTGTAGATGTAACCTGCATAGTGTGGACAAGCACAGTCCTACTCTGGACTTGATCTAGTAATCATATAAAGCTGCAGGTATTTCATCATTAGTTCATGTTGAGCAATAGAAATTTATGATACATCTTTCATTAATTCATGCACTAAATCATCACACACTGGTAATTATTTAAGTATATGATGTGTACATCATCTCTGTTGTTACCTCTGCAAAGGAGGTTATGTTTAACCCTCAGTTTTTGTGTTTGTTTGTTTGTTTGTATGCGTGTTTGTTTGTTAGCAGAATTACACATATGCATATCCAGATTTTTATAAAATATCTACAGTAGTTGAGATGAGGCTTTGAACAAGGAAGACTCCATTACATTTTGGAGATGATTCAGATAAAATTTTGAACCCTGGAATCTTTTAGCATTTTATGCATATATGGGATTGCTGGGCTTGGTGGAGGTTTGCACTATTAGAGTGCTCTTGTTTTTGTTTTACTGTTGCGGCTGTGTAATAAAAATTCTAAAAAGAATATAATATATCTAGACCTGTTAATGGGTCCTGTGATTTTAAGGGGTCTAACAAACCAAAAGTCACTCAGTAAGTCCTTAATCGAACATAAAGAACTAAGAAAAAACATCTCACTTTATGAGAAGCATGTACTCTAGGGAACCTCTGCTCCAAATTTCAGCTGATTATCTCCAATATTTTCAGAGATATTGGAATTTGACTTCTGTAGAAAGTCCCAAGGTGATTGTCCCAATCTCATTACCAACATCCATTCATTCATTCCCACAATCATTCATTCATTTTCTAAGCCACTTAATCCTAATTACGATCATGGGGAGGCTGGTGCCTAACTCAGCCAACTCTGGGTGAAGGTGGGGTACAACCTGTGCAACTCGCCAGGCCATCGCAGTGCCAACACACGCACAATCACCCACACTCACACTCACACCTAGGGGCAATTTGGAACTGCCAGTCAGCCTACTGTGCATGTTTTTGGACTGTGGGTGGAAATCAGAGTACCAAGAGGAAAACCACACAAGCACAGAAAAAAATCAAACTCCACACAGAAACACCCCGAACCTGTTGCTGTGGGGTGGTGATAACCACACTGCCACCGTGCCGCCCCCACCAACATTCATTAATGATAAATAATCAACAGTTTGTCAAATATGTCCTTATCTTGGAAAAATAAACACTGAAAGCTGAGCCCAGCTAAACTATATTTTTGATTTTTACAGCTCTGCTCTCTTACAGCAGGTAATGGTGGACTACTTTGAATGAGAGAATTCTTCATTTATTCATTTTCTTTGCCACTTAATCCTAATTAGGGTCGCAGGAGGCTGGCGCCCATCTCAACCGACTCTGGGCGAGGGTGGGGTACACCCCAGACAGCTCGCCAGACCTTCGCAGGGCCAACACTCAATCAACCATTCATACTCACACCTAGGGGCAATTTGGAACAGCCAACTGTGCATGTTTTGGACTGTGGGAGAAAACCCACGCATGCTTGGGGGGGACATGCAAACTCCACACAGAAATGCCCGAGCCTGGCATTCGAACCTGGTACCTTCTTGCTATGAGGCGGACGTGCTAACCACTATGCCACCATGCCGCCTGAGAGAATTCTGTTCTTGCTATTTTTCTGGTTTGAGAATGACATATGCTTGTATACAGTTGTCTCTGTGCCTGTGTGTGGGCAATTCCCTCTTTAAGTCTGTAGTCTTTATAATCTTGTTTTGATTGGAGCTTAAATTCCCCCTGCAGAGACTGGTGCCTCGGAGCCGCACTCTTAGACACACAAGAGCCTCGAATGGCTAACTCCCGAGAAAGCATTCTGTTTAAAACAGCACAGGGGAGCTGGGAGAGCTGCCAGGCTTCACGCCCAGGCACATGCCCACTGTACGCCTACAGCCCAGCACAGTCTAAAACCACACAGGAAGATGGCAATGAGTGGCCTGCTCTTTGCTTGCCTGTCTCCCATCTACTACCATGTGGTTCACTTTATCTCACACAATGAAATCAGCCCCTAATTACAACACTGCTACTGATGGGCCATTCAGTGCTTCCCTTGAAAGTATACAGTCTGTGAAAATGTTGATGGTAGAGTTTTAAAGCCCAGCACGGGCTGGGAGTATGAGAAGCCCTACAGGATGATTTGCATTCACTGGTTTGAGTAACGCACACAGTGCTCTGTGGACGTCTTCCTGAAGGCAGTTAAGGTTATGCATCTGATTAAGGAAATCCTCCTGCTGAGCTCTGCTTCAGCTCTTCCACAGTTCAGGTCTTCGGCAGTTACCCTATCCTACTGCTTAATGACTTCTAAACCAGACATGTTTAATGTAGAGACTAATCTCTTTTTCCTCCTTTTCCCTTGAAAATCTGCACATCATAAATATCTAAATGTCTCTCCCAGGAGTCATTGGGAATAGTTAGTGGCTCTTAATGGGCTCTAAGAGATGTTAGCAAGTGTTATTTACTCCCCAAGCACCATTTATGCGATAACTATTGAAAAATACAGATGAGTGCAGATAGACATGTATGCACATTCACCCATAGGCACAGGGGTACGTTCAAAGCATAAACATGTTCTGTAAACACAGGGTAAAGACACGCTGTAGTAAAAGGTTGGGAATTAGAGGCTGACACACAGCTACAGCCACTAATCTATGGGCCTGTGATAGCAGGTATACACACTGAAGGTCTTTACTCACTCCCAAACATTGCTTGTCATTGCCTTTATACATACTGATGAGAGGAAAGCGTTTGTAATGAGACCACTGAGGCTAAGGGCAGTAAACAATTGTAGACAAGTAGACTCTGAATTACCTCACTGAGATACTATATGGAATGGAATACAGCAAGAAAACTAAGTGTTTCATGTTCAGTACACTACTCTCACATGTACATAAAGCAAGTGTACACACATTGGCTATTTGGACAACAAATGCAGAATGAAGCTACAAGCATAATGAGGCTATAGGTGCTGGAAGCCCATAATGCGTTGCATCTTATTAGCAGCATTAAAAAAACATGAATAAGATATAAATTAATTTAAAACTGAGAAAATCTGGTTGAAACAGTGATGTCAAGTGCTTTTGTTAAGAAAACAAATTTGAGATGTTCTAGTAGATGTAGTTATTACACATTAAACCCTATAAAGCTGCAAATTATGAAATTTACATGCATGAATTTATGAAGACAACAAATGGAATTTATCTGAAAATGTTTCAGTCACCCTACTTTAAGTGAATGTGGTGTTGGTTGTAGTTATCCCAGTACCTTTTAAACAAATTTAAACAAATCAATCAATCAATAAATAAACAAAATAAGCATTATGAATCAAGCAAAAAAATATAAAGGTTGAGGGCATGAGAGGATGGATGGTGAGGGCTGAGCTGGAGGTGCAGTGGTACTAAACATTCCTGAAGTATGACAGTTTCACTACCTCTATTTCCACATGCACCTATTTCCCTCCCTAAAGTGCAATGTTGTATGTCTTGCATGGCAGTGTACTAACATCTCTCCCTCAAGGGTCTTAACCAACTCCCTTTTGCCTACAGCAAAATTATGTCCCTTCTCTTCCTCTGGGCCATTTGGATCAAATATGGAATATATGTTGCCCTTTGGGGTCCACATTGGTTATATTACATTTAGAAGGAATTCTCTCAGCGTGGTTTAATAAGGGCTGGTTGTGATTAATCTTTCCTTGAAACCTTTTGTTAAGGCAGCTACTAGACCCATATAAAGTCCAATAAATGGGGAACCAGTGCCAAACAAATGGGGGAAAAGAGCAGCAATGATGGAGTTTTTCATTTTCTTTCAAGCAGCTGGCTCGATCAGTTTGCCAAACGTGACTATTGTGCCCACACAGCACTGTATGTCCATAAAGGGAATTCCGTGTTCCCGCTAATGTGTTCTGAGCATACAGTATTCCGATCCATTTATACGGACCATGTGTTACCTATTCTGTGGGCGGACCTGAGCTGGAGTCCAGAGATGGGTGGTGATGGTGTGGTCGACTTAGGGCTTTGACTTCTTATGTGATTATGAGACCTCGAGGCCTCTGGGGAAGGAGAAAGGTCTAGTGTGGTTGTCAGACTGAAATAAAACAGGCTGCGTCAAATGGCTGAGATGTTAGCCACGATGGTGGTCACTAGCAGGGAAGTTCGCCATAGCAAAGGAAAAGACGTTAAGAGCAATATTGGAAAGAAAAAAGCCCTGAATGACAAAGAACAGCTGCCAATTCCTCTTCTGAAACCTCATGGCAGTGCAGTCCAATGATCGCTTTCCAGTGGGAGATCATATGGATACATTGGTGCACCTGCCTCTATGAAACGAAGAAGACTGTAAAATTAGACCATAAATACAGTTTTATTCTTACTGAAATAGATCATTAAGTGTTCTGTAACCTGGATGTGATATGATCCGCAGCTCTGTTCCATTTTATTTTTGTATAACTGCAAAAACTTTTTTGTTGCCTTCAACATCTTTCATCACTCTAAATTATATGTTGACTGAAGCAATCCCTTAAAGCAATACTGTTGACCTTATTTTCCCATTAAATAATTTCTTATTAATTCTCTGTATTGAATAAAGTTGAATGATACACATATAAATATCTGTCATTGGTGGTTGTATTTATATGAGTAATAAATGTAACTTAGCAACTTTTATTCCTAAATGTGACTAATTTGCTTAAATAGAACAAACCCTGGATACGATCGACCATTATGAGAATATGTGTCCATATTAGTTCCCTCAGTAATCTGGTGCGTATTGGGTCTTGATTACTGACATATGGTAAGTCACTACTCTGCACTGGACTCTGCTGGCCTGAAATGTTTGAGAGCAGAGGCTACATCCACACTTTCTCCTGCTGTGCTTCATGCCAAAACGTCATATTCAATGAGAGCACTTATGATTCCTAATTTCCTGCGAACCAGAGGGCAACCGATATTTCATTATATGACTATTGCAAACAGCAAATTATTACAACATTTAATTTTCTGGACAACATTGTTTAACCAGCAATGTCATAACTTCCATCTTTGACATCTGCTTGGGAACGAACATGTCATTCGTTTAATGAGTTATGTGACAGCCTGATGGCATAAGAGCCTAATGGCATAAGAGCCAGCATGGTATAACCACACACACACACACACACACACACACACCCGCACACACATGCACATACGGAACATGGCAGCGCAGTCCTCACTTCCTGTTTGTGGTTTTACTAGTTCAAGCTTTGATGCATGCCATAATAATAGAACTGAAGTGAACTAATGAAACTGCATGCTGTCAGATTAAAGAAGGCTTCTAACTTAGTTGGTTCACCAGAGCCTTCCACCACACACACACACACACACACACACACACACACACACACACACACACACACACACACGGAAATACAGAGGTCCTCCAGAATGATCCACTGCCACAAAGTTTACAGTAGTGGTTTTTGGATGAAAAGAGTGTTATAGGAAGTGGAGTAGAGTATAGATGTACTGTATATGTGATGTACTAAAAAGCTTAATATCTTTCGGATTTCTGTATGCAGTGTCTCTGTGGGGATTTGGACTTCAATGAATTTCCCTCAGTGTAGTTCTCTTTACAAATGAATCCCTCCCTCTGTTGCACTGACAGTCTGGCGTTCTGATATGATGTCTGTAAAAAGTTCATTGGGTTATAACCCACAACAGATGGCTCTTTAAACACAGTTAGTAAGTGTACACATACGGAATATTCACTACACATAAGCATAATGGACCCCAATCCTGTTTCAGAGAAGCTACTCAACTAAATGGACTGGAAAACTACACACCTTGTTGGAATTAATATCATGCTGCCATTAAAAGAGGGTTAATCTATGTTGTTCTGTTTGAAAACTTGTGTCTTTTTTTTCTCTCCTGTTCGTTCACGTTCTTAATCTTAGCCTCACAATCATTTTTTGTGACACTTAAACCCAATGACACTCATCAAGAGAGATATGAAACTTTTAATCTCTGTGCTTATAATATATATTGATTCGTCTTCATACATGGCTTTGTCCTGGTCAGGGAAGTAACAGATCTAAAGCCCACCCCAGGGATATCCAGGGATGTTTCTGGAATGTGAGAAGAAAGTGAAGGTTCTTGATGTGACCAGGAAGATCCTTGAGGAACATATGAAACATACTGTCCACGCAGACAGCATTTCAAGCTCAGGATTGAACTGAGCGACCCTTGAGTTGTGAAACCGCAACACTACCTACTGCGCTAGACTGAAAAAGTGCTTACACATAGCATATATTTCATTATATTTTATGGTCACATGGAATGCTGGGACCGTGCTGGGACCGGGACATTTCTTGTTTCCTTTTAATTCTAAACTATTCTTCTGACCAGACACAAGAGAATGGAAATGTAGTGGCAAACTGTCTGTATTTAACCAGTTGGTTCATTTGCGAGTACATTATGCATTCATAAGATGTCAGACAGATTAGGTCTCAATGTTTTTTTTTCTTTTTTCTTTTTGTGTAGGCAGTGATTACATAGTACACTGCGCTGGTTAAATTTGCCATGACTCATGTTAAACTCCTCCAGCTGTCTGTGAGTTACACACAGGAGAGGTTCCTATTCACTTCTGTCCATTTTTCTCCGAGAGACATGAGAAGAAGCATAAAAGATTTCTATGAGCGGTAAGAGAGGCAATTTGTTCAGGCAAATGTGACCCAGAGGTTATGTGACACTCCTGTATTTCATGGATGGTACATATATCTGTGTCAGAAAGACTTAAGATCTATAATGTTCTCCGCGGTCAATATGTGCTATGTCTTGTGCTATTAAAATTGCAAAAACACTGTAATCATTTTTACAAGTGCTCTGTTACAGACATGGCTGATACATCACCATGATTTAACAGAAATACAAAACAGTATAACGTAGGTGGCATGAAATGCATTTTTAATAGAACATCATATATACATGGTCATTCCATTGCTTATAATATTTCAGCTGCTCTATTATGGGTCAGTTTAAAGCTTAAAGCATGGAAAGTTCTTCTAAAGAACAGTTATTAGACATATCTGACAGAAATTGGTTCCACTGGTGGAGACATCTGTATTGTTATAAGTGTTCAAAGAATATTTCAGCACAGAGTAGTAACAGATACAGAGACAAAAACTCTCACCAAACACAAAAAAATACAAATTCAAACTCAATAAATAAATCAAAAATATACCATATAAATGTAATAGCTATGCGAAGGCTATGTTTTATTTACTTCTTTTTTGTCTTTTTTTGAAATTTTTAATCTTAAATCTGTAGCTGGTATTATAACCCTTTACTAACACATTTAATGGTGAAGGAGTTCAATACTGAAAATACAGTAATGCTTTATTTTAATAATATAGTTAGATAAACTCACCAACTATGTACACATGAGCTTGTGGCCATGCTAGGTGAACAACTAAATTTTTATTATCCACAATATACAGTTAGAGCATAAAGCAGTCTGGACGTAAACATCTTGTGCCGAGAATAAAATACTTTGCAACTACACATGATACTGGATTACTCTCAAAAATGTACAGAGCCAACCAAAAAGGCATTACATGGCACACTCTGTCTCCATCAATGAGCACATCATTTTACATAAATATAGACAAGTCTCTTTCTTCTCAAGACATTATTCTCTCCATCAGCCCTCCTCCTATCCATTCTGCTCTCTCTTCTTCTCTCTTCTCTCTCTCTCTTTCTCTGTCTCTCGCTTGCTCGTTGCTCATCCTCCAACCTTAAAGTCCATGACACATTCAGTCCTCATTCAGCTCTGTTTTCCTCATCTTCCAGCTGAAACTGGGTACCAACAGCTGCTGTAAGGCTCAATGATGTCGAGAAGGGTCACACGGTGGGGCACCGGCACGATGGAAGCAGCAGGAGGTACAAATACACAGCGCATGTGTGAATGAGTGTGTACAGCTTAAGAGACTATGAGGAACTGCATTTATGTATGTGTGTGTGTGCGTGTGTTTGTGTGTGTATGTGTGTGTGTGTGTGTGTTTGTGTGTATGAGTGTGTTGAGCAGCGGGTAGCAGCTTTCTGATCTTCGTTCCATGTGGAAATCTCAGTCTTTACTGGCTGGCCCTCAATGAGGCCAGGTGGTCACTATGGTGGTTCTGAGCCCGGAAGCGCAGCCTTTGCTTGTTGGACTTCTTCTTCTGATCTTTGGACTTGTGCTTCCCCGATCCACCTGCAGCAAAGAAAGAGAACCAAATGCTACATTTTCACAGCAGTTTTTGCAGAAGAACCTCAAATTAAATCAACTCTCTCTCTCTCTCTCTCTCTCTCTCTTTCTCTCTTAGGTTCTCACATGAACACAAATGAAGTGAAGTGAAAGAAACGTAATAACCTTTAAGCTACCATTAAACTAGACTTAATGCAGCCCAGGTGCAAGCACAAGCCTGCAAAATATGCTGGAAAATAAGGACAACACAGGGTGTTTAATGCCACAGCGAATAATGGTGTGATACATGCACAGTGACCCCTCAATTCAACAGCAATCAGTTCAAACCAATGTATTATGGTGAAAAGGTTTTGTGTTTAGGAGCCTGGGAGAGTTTTTCATGAAGCAGAAGTAGAGAGTTTAACAGGCAATATTTGGAATACTAGTCAAACTTAAGCGCTGGAAAAATAAATGGATATTGAGCTTGCAAAACTATAGTTCACACTCAGAGAGAGTGCAGAGAAGAATGCTGCTGAAAATGATCTCTGTAGTCAGGTTTCAGTGCTCAGCTTAATACCTCTTTATTGCACTTGTTGGGGCCGATTAGCGCAGCAAAATGAGGCCTGAGTAATGTGTGGTGTGTTTATCTGAAATGAGACTCTCTCACTCATGGCTTGGCACTTTGGCTCAAGCAGCTGCCCCGTTGCCCTTCCCAGCACAGCACTGTAAATTCTCTGAAAATGATTTTCTTAAGTGGAAACAACCCTGAGAGTAGAGTGTGGCTGTTTTAGCTCTGTTCAGTGGCACAAAAACGTAACGGTTTCGCGTAATGTTCCAAGCGCAATTTCCTGCTATTACGCCAATCACACTATTTTTGGGACTAAAATCTTCCAGTTTAGCAATTTGGCAGGATACGAAAAAAATGTTGTCTTCACGCAAAATCCCTTGTTATTTGTGCAGAGAGGCCTCCGAAACTTTGACTCCCACAGCATTACGCTTTCTCACTTCAACTCATGCTATTCAGGCAGACATGAAGGTTTCCATGAGCTTCATTTCAAAACACAAAAGCTGCTGAGCATGTTTCACAAATGTCCCTTTCTATTCTCGTGAGTTACAGCAAGGTTATGACTGTACGCAGACACAACGTACTGTACTAGAACATCTGGACCATGGGCTTGTTTTCTCACTAACTGCCATTTAAAGAGGGCCTTTTCATTTGAAACAGTGTTGCTATGCGCTTTATAAACAAACCTTTGCTGCAATCAACTCAAGAGGAATTACAGTTGATGGCAATGAAGGACACAGTTCTGTTTCCACTGGAAGAAAAAAAGAACATGTGTTTCTTTCCTTGCAGAATTTCAACAAGACCCTTGTTATGATTAGTGACCCCTTTCATTATGATCTTATTTCACTCTTATATTATAATCGACTGTGGTGTGCTGTGAATATGGTGAATAGAGGTTCCACTTGGAATCGCAGACTTTAAAGGTTTTCTGAAAACATTGGAGTATAATTCATACTATTTTATAACTGGCAGCTAGAGGGCAACCCACAGCAGCTAAATGCTTCATCACTATTTGACCAAAACAATGCTGAAAATGGAAAATCATATCAAGATGTCTGGGGCATTTAATGGAACTTGTTGCTCGTCACAGCCATGCACAATAATGAATGAATAAACAGTAATTTTCAATGAATTGCAGTCATTTTCAATTTAACATTTACTCTCAGGATACTCTCCCAGGGTGGTGCAATTTTACAATCAGAACAATTAAAGTGTGGAAAGTAAATTGAACTGGGAAAATACAGAGCACTTGCATTTGGTGCTTTGAATTTGTTTTTTTTGTTTGTTTCTTTGTTTGTTTGATTGTTTTAAGTAAATTGTGTTGCTTTAAGGGACGGCATGGTGGTTTCGTTCTTAGCACGTCCACCTCACAGCAAGAAGTCCTGGGTTTGAGACCCATTTCTGTGTGGATTTTCCATTTTCTTCCTGTGTTTGCATAGGTTCCCTCTTGGTACTCCGGTTACCTCCCATAGTCCAAAAACATACACGTTAGACTAACTGGCTGTGTTTGTGAATGGCTGTGTGTATTGACCCTGTGGTGGTCTGGTGAAATGGTTCAGGGTGTACCATGCCTTCACCCAGTTTTGGCTGAGATGGGCTCCAGCCTCCCTGTGACCCCAATTGGAGTCAGCGGTTTGACCAATGGCATGAGTGAGTGAGTGAGTAAGTGAGTGAGTCAGTGTTGCTCTAAAAACTTTATTACAGCCTGTTTTACTGCTTTTCATTTGTAAAGAGATGTTAACATCTGCGCTCATTCAAACAAACAATTCAGGGTAAACATATTCAGTGTATTCATATACATGAGTGTTCTCTCATCTTGCTCATTCTTCCTTTGGCCACATACGAAAGTGGTAACCATCCACTGCCTCGAGAGTCAGAGTTTGCCTTTGAATCTGTATATCTGCCTTTGTGTATCAGTTCTTTTCGTGGTTCTATGTTAAAATTGCATATTGTGCATTGCTTAGTTTTCTCTTTATTGCATTTGCAATGTTCAGTTTTACTGAATTATGTAGCTTTTGGCAGCGCCCTGAAGTTTCCTTATGCTTATTTTATTATAATATTACTTGAAATTGCATACTGCATTATGATGGAATTTTCTCCTCCTTGTATATTGTTGATTTGTACTTTGCTCCATGTTTAGTTGCCCTTTTTGTACCTTGGAGATCTTGGCATTGTACTGAAATTTTTCTTTTTTACATCCTACAAATATTGTGCACTATCTCTAAAATAAAATCATAATCAGGTAACGCAGTTGGCTCTTGTCACAGCTGCATACTGGGGTTGTACTTTTTGCATTGGTGGATATGATTTCCTTGTGTGATGTAATTTCTGTGTGGGGTTTCTCTTTCTTTTTTTTTGTCATGTCATTTTCTGAACCGCTTAATCCTAATTAGGGTCGCGGGGAGGCTGGCGCCCATCTCAGCCGACTCTGG
>JAOUQZ010000044.1:15881756-15919390 GCA_028564935.1 Neosilurus hyrtlii
ACAGTGAGAGACATGGCCGGCCTTTGATAACCCAGTTAGCTGCACTGGGAGGACAGCAGTGAGAACCCGTTGATAGTAGGGCTTGAACCCCCGACCTTGGGATCAGTAATCCAGCACCTTACCACCAGGCCACCACTGCCCCTTCTTTTTTTTTATTTCTCAAATGTTTAGCTGCTGCAAGACATTCTAGTTACAAATAATAGTTATCCATTCATTCACCCATCCATCTATTCATTTATTCTTCTATCCATCCAACCATCCATCCATTCAGTCATTCTTGCCTCAATCCATCCATTCATCTATTTAGTTATTCTTCGCTCCCTCCCTCCATCCATCCGTTCATTATTTCTTCCATCCATTCATTCAGTCATTCTTCCCTACATCCATTCATACATTCAGTCATTCTTCCATCCATTCAACTATTCATCCATCCATTCAGTCATTCTTCCCTTCCTCCCTCCATCCATCCATCCATTCAGTCATTCTTCCATCCATCCACCTATTCATCCAGATAAAACCCAGATGGACCCTGGGAGAACATATAAAACTCAAAGCAGAGAGCCTGGAGTTGGGTGCCACCACGTTGCTCCATATTAAAATTAGATACCTTTAGATACAAAGTCTTCGACTCAATTTCTCTCACAGTTAAAGTTTTTTTTGAAACACAAGCATAGTTGCTGAGATTTAAATTCACAATTTTTTTTTTCAAAATTTATTTGTCACTTTCTGTTTTCAATGTTTGCAGTTAAATGTCATTGTCCCTCATCTGTCTTTCTTTCTAATACAGTACTATTAAACTTGGCGGTACATTCACACACTGTAGACAGCCATGTTATTTCTGATACATTCCAGTGCACAGAAAAGAGCAAAAAAAGAAAAGTCAACCTATTATAAGCAAGGCCACGATTTAATGAAAAGGGAACCATCTTTTCTGCTCCAGAGAGCTATCTGGTCTGCTGTCTGACCCAAAGTGACTTTATCTAGATGACTCAAGAAGATCAGGAATCGAAAGGCCTAATCTTATCAGTGCAGCATGTGGTTTAAAGCAAATCGATGGCTGACCTCAGGAAGGCATTACACGAGAGCGGTAAATGGGCCTCTCTGCAAAGATTCGCTGCTCCTTCGGTTCAGAACCTTCTCATCTTTCATGGGATCAACAATTAATAACTATCTTCTCCACTCCCCCCCCACCCCATTAAAAAAGGCAAGCAATGAAGTGAGAGTGTGAGATAAAAGAGAAGTGTATTGAAGTGTAATGTTTAAAAGATTCATGTGGACTCAGGTGGTAAAGCCTGTATTTTTGGTGGTGTGTGATTTTTTAGAAAACACACCAATGCAAAGACCATTATGCGTGCATGAAGGAGAAGTCTACTGGCGCCAGGGAGATTTGATTCCAGTAGCAGAAATTGGATTAGCAGCCATTAAGAGCCTCCTCACACATACATTTATAATGCTGTGAAGGGGAGTGTAGTTGGAGCCAGCTCCACACATATCATACTATGGACTCTGCTATCTGAAAGAGAGCACATAACACTAGCAATGTACTGAGTGTGTGTATGTGTGAAGGTAGAAAAAAGGGTAACTGCATTTCTCTTTCACACACTCTGTATCCTTGTATCAAAGGTTCTGTTGTTTGTGAGGATTCTCAGACACATGAATCAAGATCTAACTTAGAAATGTGTAGTGAAATAAGAGGCAAAAAAACTAAAACAAATTCAAACAGAAAGGAAATGCAACCAAATCTATTTTCAAGAGCTCAACAATGCCACATTTTACATTTCTAAATATGGTCTTATGTGATTCAGTTTTTTTTTAAAGCTCAAATTCCTGTCTCTGTAGGATGACTGACTATTGGCCCAATTCCCATTTCATTTCATTTCATTTCATTTCACGAACCACTTTATCCTTTATTAGGGTCGCGTGGAGGCTGGAGCCCATCCCAGATGACTTATGGTGAATGAGGGGTACGTCCTGAACAGCTGGCCAGACCATCGCATGGCAACACGTATAACCATTCACATTCAAATTCACACAAAGGGGCAATCGAGACTATTTATTTAGCCTAATGTATATGCCTCTGTACTGTGGGAAGAAACCCATGCAAGCACAGAGAGAACATGCAAACTCCACATACAAACACACCTCACCGGGTACAGGGCTTGAACCCAGGACTTTCTACTTCAATGTGATGCCCCAGGCCTAATTTTCTCAACAGCTATTTTGTCACAAGTATAAGTGAAAACAAAACATTAGGTAGGTAATAAAATTATGCAAATAATACACGCACAGCCATTTAAGCTCATAAAAGATTTAGAACATATAGTTTCTTGCATATTTTTTCCCTGCAATAGCAGGTTGGAGTTGCATCACATTCATATGGCTAAAATCTCAAGATTTATTTCCACAAGTCCATAAGCCAGGTCTTAGGAACATATGTAGTTTACACAATCCACCATTTTGACAATAACCAACTTCCTCAAAGTGAAATGAAATTCAAGTCTTAGAAGCTCTCCTCTTACACATTAACATTTTCATTCATTCATTTTTTTGAACTGCTTAATCCTAGTTAGGCTAACACTAATAACACTCTACAGATATTAAACTAACAAATCAGATATAAAATAGTGAACTTCTGAATATAATGAAGCTGGGCACAAATACAATACACTCAAGTCAGTGCCATGTATTCCTATGCGATTTAGTTGGTATTGCTGACAATCAAACAAACCAACAAACAAACAAAAAAATGAGATAATCATGTGACTTCTTGCATTACAATGTCCAAAAAGCACGCCCAGCCACCCCCACTCCTGTGTGTAGTTATTGCTTTTTTTTTAAATAAGTGAAAAAAGATTCATGAAACATAGCGTGTTTTTAAGCTTTTATTAAGTTTGGGTTTAACCTCTTGAGATCCCACTGTGCTTATATGAGGACATCATATTTTCTTCTAATTACATTGTACACTTGACCCTCGATTCTACGGACCGCGATTAACGAATATCAGAAGCAGCGGGAAAGGTATGGAGTAGCCAAATTGTCCGTGAGGGCTTGGCGGTCAACAAGGTCAGACGCAAGTCAGTTTGCAAGGGCAGATAATAGTTGGTGCGCACATCAGTGTGTCAGTTTGTTTAACGCAGTTAGCAGCCAAGCTTTCTCTTGTTATTTCACGTTTTTTGTGGTGGATTTATATTTACTCTGGATGATGTGGTTGTATATATATATACAGAGCATTCTTCCTTAATTTTTCGTAATGAAATGGTTGTTATTACACACTTATTAACCATTCTCGGAATCTATGGCCAATTGGCAACACCAGACGGGTGCTCCCCCCACTTTGTCCATTAAATTGAGGGTCAAGTGTATGTATATCCTTGTAAGATCCTCATATGAGGGCCAGTGGGAATTAAAATTTTGCCAAACGTCTTCCTGTGTGAAAACGTTGATAAAGTTCAATAGTTAGGGATTAAGTATTAGGGAGTAAGTATCAGATGTGTTGCAGAGAAGTGATAAGACGCAACATTAACTTTTGGATCTTACGAAGATAATTTCCTTTTAACAGACACTTATTCTCAGTTATACAAAGAACCAAAGAAATCCCTGAAGATGAAGATACCTGACAATAAAAATGCAAAGACAGAGGATGATCTACAAACCGAAGTTCATGTTGCCAGTCAGCTGACAAAATCCTTTTCTGCAAAGCTTCACTTCGCTTAACACGATTATGCTGGATACTACTTATCCCACTCTCTTTCGTCACTGTGTTCTGCTTAGTATCACATGGTATGACTTAAAACACATGCATTTCAGATGAAAAATTGCCAGTGCTGAAATTAGGTGTGTCATTATTTCCTCATTCTATCTAATCTATCAGATATTCTATCAGGAGATTAAGCAGCAGGTAAAAAACATGCTCTCTGAAGATTATCCTACTGGCAAGTCAAAATAAAAAATGAGGTAGTGGGACCAGGGAACACCAAAAGACAAAAATCTGACAAGAATGTGTCTGTAAAGCATTTCAGTAAAGACTGGATGAGATGTAATGTTGATTACTGCTGCAAAGATATTTGTCTAAGTATAATTGTAAGAAGCTAGAGCATTTTTTAAATCATGTAGCCTGAAAGGAATTTATCACATTTTCATTTACAGCATTTGGCAGACGCTCTTATCCAGAGACACTTACAATTTTCTTTTTTTTTCATACAACTGAGCAAGTGAGGGTTAAGGGCTTTGCTCAAGGACCCAACAGTGGTGATAGCAGGGATTGAACCGCTGACCTTCGGATCAGTATCTCATCGCCTTAAGCAATAAGCCACCACCGCCCTCCTAAGCAGCAGAGTAGTGATACATGCTACATTTCATTTTCATAAGACAGCCTACACATTATCATTTCACTTTATTTTCCAAACCACTTTACCTTTTATTAGGTTCGCGGGGAGGCCTGAGCCCATCCCAGTTGACTCTGGATGAAGGCAGGGTACACCTTGAACTGCTCGCCAGTCCATCACAGGGCCAACACACACACATAACCATTCATACTTACACTCACACCTAGGGGCAATATGGAAAAGCCAATTAGCCTAATGTGCAGGTCTAATGTGCATGGTATATCGTTACGCATGACTCTTTTGAGGCACTTTAAACTTTTGTTGTTTTGTAGGTGATCCTTGTTTCGTCACACTTTCTGTAATTTGTACTTTATTTGCGCTCCCCAGCAGACAAGGTCACAGTCAAAACAACTGTGCTGAAGCTTGGTGCCATTGTAAGGTACATCTCCATCTACTGAAATTAGTTCTTGAGTACCTCTCCTCCCCCACTGTTTAACTGGGTATACTCACTACAATGCTTCATACAAAAAGCCAAGAGTAAATTCACATGAAATCACTTTTACCTGCAAGAGTTGAAGAAGCACCATTAGATCCCAACTTAGTTGTACCTAAGCAACATTTTGATGTTTTCAACCCAAAAGCTAAACATTTTCCCAAGTTTTCTTCAACTCCAACAACATCATCATGGAATTATATCAGATTCCCGTGAAGAGTTTGATTCCAGTCTGGTTCACATCTGGGCTTAAATGGATGGCTCTCCAGCCGGGTGTCACTTAGAAAATGAGACATAATTAGCTATAGTTATGTTTAATTACTGTGTATATGTTATGTTGAGTTTCCGATGAGTAACATAGGAAGCTCTGTCGGATTTATTAAAGACTTGCTCAGTGCTCCTACATGTATAGGAATATTTACCAGTTTTAACCTGCAGCTTTAATATATATAAAAAGCTACTCGCTTACTAAAACAACAAATTCCTCCGAGATTCTCTTGTAGACTAACTGTAAATTTTAAACCTCTTTGTCAAGGTTGTCATGAACTTATACTAAAAAAAAAAAATCACCTCTGCCAAAATGGTGACCTTTTCACACTACCATTACAAACCATTTGAAGGAACATTTGTTTTCTATTTTACCCCTGAAGCTGCATTTCCTGTGCATGATAAAGGTGATGGAAAGCATATATAATGTGTGTGCTTGTGAGTGTGTGCATGTGTGCATGTGTGCATGTGTGTGTGTGTGTGTATGTGTGTGTGAGCCAACATGAGCCCTGCATTTTTCCTGTCTCAGAGAAACTAGGTCTCCATTTTCCTCGAACATATCAGTGTTATTTTCTGAGAACTACTAAAAACAGCACATACTTTATACGAATCAAGATGAGATGGACTTAGGAATGGTTCAGAGAATGCTAAGTGTTTTTTTTTTTAATTGTTTAGAGACTTCTCAGAAAACACACAGGCAAACTGGGAAACAGTCATAACTACATAGAGTTGTACTCCTGAGTATTGAATAACTGGCGCGGATGTGTGCTGGTGCTCTTAGCATCTCCGTCTTTAAATGATCTGGTTTATATTTTGTACCCCAGCAGACCTGTTCTTGAGGATGGTGAAATCAGTGGACTAGCTTGATTTGTACTTTATATGTCATACTTGTGATTGATGAGAGACTAGCAGGGGAAAATCTGCCTTATATCCTCAGAAGGAGAGATTTTTACAGTAAAAAAAGCGGAAATGGCCTGGAGGCAGAGGGGCCTCTGCAAATCACCAGGATTACACGCTAAAGATGAGGAGAACGAAACGTTATATGGGAAAAGCTTTGAGTTGCTGCAACCACGCCTGCTCTCCTTTACATCCTTCCATTTTAGAATCTCCCCAAACACCTTTCATATGTCAGCTTGCTCTAAGCCATATCCTCCTGAGACAAAAACAGAGGAAATAGATTTAGCGCATCTGTATGAGCTGCTCTCAGAATGTGTGTTTGAGTGTTTTTGATGTTACGCCCTAAGATGTCACTAAGGAGTGAGCATTTCTCTCAGAGATGAGACACACTTGACCACTAAGTGAAGCAGACAGCTTTTATCATCTACCTGCGGAGCTACAGGAGCTCTGAAGCAACCCCTTCAAAAAAGAAAACACTTTCAATACATATGGCAAATATTTTCCACTCTATATGCATATGCTCTCTGTTTCTGATTGCTATGTAATTTTGCTGGCAAATTCAAAATGGAGATTGTTGGATTTGGAAACAGGGCTACTAATACACTGAACCAACATAAAGATGTTAAGAAATGCAGTCAAGGAGTTGCATAGGTTAAAGGAAAAACCAAGATCATGTCAGGGAAAAGATCCAAATGAAACCACAGGGTAGAGCTGATTTGTCGAACATCCAGGTATTACTCCTTCTAAACACACAATGCTCTATGCCAGGGGCTTGGAGTGAAATTAGCAAGAAACAATACTACTAACAAATAAGCAGAGAAACTTGAGAAAATGAACAGTGAATGAGGCCAGGGATTTCTTTTATTGCACAGTGGTAAAGCTTTTTGGGCGTTGTTTAAAACCCTATATAAAATCTGCATCCAGAGTACACGGCTTCATATCGTGAGAAACTGCAACATTTGGAGTGAATCACTTGGAACAAATATTTCCAGATAAAGCTTCCAACCCTGGCATTTGTCACAAGCCCATACGTGTGTAAAGTGCAGAGGTGCATCGTCTGTAATTTTGCATTCTGCTGGAGTGCACATGATTAAAGTGACACAGAGCAAGCTCCGAGAAACAGCTCTCTGTTTTGACTAGGTGTCTCTGACTGCTCCAGCCCTCTGGACATGAGTTGCTCAGACACCACCACTTCACTCCACAGGCACATCATCATCATGTTCTGATTACAAGCTGCAATGTCTCACTGAAGATGGCAAAAAGGATGGAGGACCGAGACAAAGGAAAAAGAGAGTGGTTTATAGAATCTGAACTGGTGCAACTGGGCGCCAGATGTGGATGCCCAAGCTCTCTTGACAGTCTGGGTCATAGCAATGCTCAGCTGAAACGAATTCTGCATATACCCATCATCATGTATACGCACACAGGCATCCATCCGTGTATGTATGTGCGAATATGCATGTTTATTGTGGAGTAGGGAGGAAGTGTGTGGCTCGCCATGTGTGGTGTGTAGAGATGAAAGCGTATGTAGGGGCCCTGTGCAAGGGGCAAAGCTGAGGATTTGGCTGGCAGAAAAGCTGAAAGACAAGCTCACTGCCCTCATGCTTTTCCATAACCCATCACCAAATACTGCTCACATACCCTCTGTACCATCCTGGACAGCATATCCTATATATGATACTATATATCATAATCAAGGTCTGCACAAGACTCCCAAGGTGCCTATACAGTATTTGAGTTAAAGCATTGCTAGATATGAAACAACAAAAAGAATTCTGTCCTGCAAATGAGCCGTGCTTCTCTGGATTTGAGAGGGCCAGATGACGGAGATGTGGAGAGGGGAGCCCTCTTCCACAGGAGTCCCTGTGTTTATGGCTCATGCCTGTGGTATGACGATGAATTCTCCATATAAAAGCCGGCAGGATGGTTGGGGTGTTTCAAATATTGCTCTCCAAAAACAGTTGCTGACAGAATGACAGCAGCCATATTTATTTTGGTCAGGGAGCAGGGCACTTTGTGGGGAGATAATCAGAGGCTCCCAAATCCCCCCCATAAGGAATGTAACCATAGCAAAAAAAGATGGAGAGAGATACACTCTACGGGTGAGAGTAAAAGACTTTCATGTAGGGTTTGGGCGAAAGAGCGAGTGAGAAAATGTGGCGTTCCTTTGGAAGATTTTCCAGAGGCCCTGTGAAATTAGCACAGCGTGACTGAGATGTATAAAACAGGTGAGAATCTGGAGACTAGATGATTAACTATACGAGAAATAGCTGAAGATCAGGAAATGGGCAGGGATTCTTTTCAATCTGAAGAAAAGACGATGAGGGTTTCTTGTAACAAGGAACCATGATGACTGCAAGTGGATAAACCTTGAAAGAGAGTCCCAATCACTTCACTGGGCTTTAACCCCAAGATATCAGCCACAAACACGGTGTCTGCTCGTTGAGAGTTCTCAATTTCATGAGATTCCTACTACTGAACTGACTTAAGGATAATTTATAATCACTGACAAAAGCCATTTGTTGACCTCTGGATGACCTCACATATCCTTCAGCTTCATATTTTCTATGGCAGATGAAAAAGGATTGTGGTGTTAATGCATGCACGGCCACACCGAGCTCAATCACACAGAGTTGGCTCTCTGTCAGTGCTACAGATTGAGATAATTAAAGGAAGATTAGGCCACAGACTCTGCAGTCACAACAGACTTGGCAACAGCCATGAATAATCACTCTGATACAACACCAGCCAGCTACTGAGCGCCACTTGTCTTGGGAAAGCGACATGTCCCATGCTCCTGCTGGCCATCCTCTGTTCAGCACTTGTCTGTGATAATACCTAGACATAATTCAACATTAATCATTCCTGAGTTTCAGCACCAAAGCCAAATCTCACTGGAAGTCATTGTCGGCAGATTGCTTTCTCCTACAACAAGCCCCATACTTCTGTGAAGAACGCCAAGTATCAAACAAATAAGCTAAGGTAGCAGCTCTCTCGCTTCTTCCCTTGCCATCTCTTAACTAAGTGCATCCAAGAGATTTTGCTCAGTGATGGCAAAAGTGCAGTGCTTGCTATTTGTTTTGGATGAGTCGGCCCAGTGCACTGCTCCGCAGACAGGAATGAGCAGATGTGCCAAAAGAAGTAAATTAGCTGTCTGTGGAATCATGCATCTCTACTGGCCTGATGGCAGGACAAAAATGAGCATGTTTGACACAAAGATGCTAAAAAATGTATCTGGATTTTGGGTTTTCCAAACCAAATATGGGTGGAAAGATAGATGCCGAATGCGTAATTGAAATGCTTGGATGAGGAGAAGGAGACGGAGAATGATATCTTTCTGTCATGGTACTGAAGTTCTACAGTATCCAGTCATTAGCACAGAGAATTCCGGGCGAGACTGTACGCACAGGAAATCAGATCCGCACATGGTCTGTGTCATGGAAAGCCTGATCCATGACAGATTAAGGGCAATTACTCCTCTCTATCGTCTCCTTCACTGGCTCCCAGACTCACCTGGCACGAGAATCAAATTATTCCCAGCCTCAGACTTGTCTATCCATACTCACTAACACATAGACAGATGTGCATAAGCAAAAGCAGCAGGGTGAGCACTCTGGGCCAGGTGTGGAGGCACTGGCAGATGTCCACAGAGGCAAACCCTTAAGTGCAAACCAGCTGTGTGTAAACCTCAATTCACAGGCCTGAAAGTGATGAAGACGTCAGATGCAGTCGGTTTTGTTTGTTGGTAAGGCTCCGGTCTGAATGGCACTGATAGGCTGAACTTAAAAAGTCGCAAAACATGCACAACTTTAAAAGCCACCTATATTGAGGTGCTCTTGATGAATTAGTCTTCCAAATGTATTAGATCGACATATCTATAGTGGGAAAGTAGATTATTTGAGTGCAGGTCATAACTGAAAGAATGACGCACATTTCTCCTTTTACTAAAATGGGAAATCGATGGCATCACACCAGGTGCTTCAGCTTGGAGCTAAATACGGCAGCCATTTGAAATAATCGGTTAGAAGTGAGTATCTCTGCCTCTCACGTCACATCATCCATCGCACGCACAGCACTTTCCAAAAGCGCTTATTATTTACCCTCACACATGTTCAATAATGTGTGTTTTCATCGCACTGTTTCCTGCTGTCTGAGTATGATGAAGTTGTTTTGCTACCATCAGTGAAATTAGCCAGCGTGTCCACTGGCATGTTTCTATCAAACCTTCTCTACTCTTCTTTTCTCCTTTCTTCTATTCTCCTCTCGTCTCTTCTACTGTCTTCTCTTTTCCTCTCCTCTCTTCTCTTCTACACTTTTCTCTTCTCCTCTCTCTTCTCTTTTGCACTCTTCTAATCTACTGTTTTTTCTTCATCTCTCCTCTCTTCTTCACTCTTCTTTTTTCCTCTCCTCTCTCTCCTCTTCTCCTCTCTCCTAACCTCTCTTCTCCTCTTCTCTTCTCCTCTCTTCTCTTCTCATCTCTCCTCTTCTCTTCTCCTTTCTTCTCCTTTTTTCTCTTCTCCTTTCTTCTCTTCTCCTTTCTTCTCTTCCATTAGTGAATGAGCCCACTGGCATATGTGCAAGAAATATCAATCCCTTTAACTCCAACTTCATGGAGTTACTGTGATATTAAGCAGTTGTGATGTTTTAAGTTGTTTACACAGTGTAAAATATAAGTGATATTAGAAAATAACCTGCATTGGAGATAGTGAGGCATAGAACTTTTTACTGCAAAGGAAACATCCATGAGCCTGACAGGTCTGTGTAGAGTAAGCTGAGCTGGAGGGCTGGAAGCATCAGTCACATGCTGGAAGATTACTTAAGGGTACTGACAGGACTGTTTACACAGATATAACCATTAAGACATTTTTCTCTAGCAGTCTTTTTTTCTTCTTTTCTCTTCATAAATACATTCTTCTTTTCTTCTTCAGCGTATTTTCCTTGTTTGATGATGGGGCAGAGGAAGGTGCAGAATGGAGCTCAGCAGGCGTTTAATTTTCAAAAGCAGTCAAGCGCCTATTAATAAACAGTGTTTATGGGCCACGCAGTAGCTCACCCCAGGGAGTCCAGCCACACACTGCCACAATAGGCTGAAGTGCCTGCAGGGGAGCGTTGGCACAGCAACCGACTCCCATGCTCCAACTCTGAGCAGCCAAGCAACACTGAATCTCCATGCTTGATGGCTGCTGTGGAATCCTGTAGAATAACTACACCAGCATCAGAACGTTTCACTAAAGCAAATAAGTGGAAGTGTTTTCCATGTTTTCACGGGTAACCTAAGGGTAGCATAAATCCGCCTGCTCAGATCGAGTGTGAGGTCTGAATATCTGTAAAATCTGTAAATAATTCGTAGTGGTATTTAAACTGAGAGCAATGGAAACAGGATAATCAGATAAACAAGGCCAGAAATAGTGGACCTTCTTATTCTTAGGCTTTTTCCCCCCTCCACTGCTTTCTCTAATTCTCTGATATCCAGTATCCTTTTAATCCATAACTGCATAGATGTTCTTTTCTTATGTAACCCAAGCCTGGTGTATAGTGTCTGCTTTTAGGCATATTATGGTAATAGTGATATTACCCAGTGCATGTTTCCTCAGTCTCCTTCTGCTTCTTCTCTGAACAAGTGCTGTGTGGTCTGCATGCGACTGTGACATATGTTTAAACATGCATGTTTATAGTCTGACCATAATCCTATTTCAGGTCCCCAAATGTAATTTGTTGTATAGCGCGGTAAAGCCATCATATTAGGTAGCATTCATGGACTTATTTACAAAGCTCTTGAAATCCAGTGTAATTTAAGAGGTCAGTTGGGAGGAACTCTATCCACTCCACTGTTTTAACAAAGGATTGAGAAATGCTCTCAAAGCCTAATTCAGGGGTTTTGGCCTTTTCCTGGTCATCTGCACAAGACATTTTTCTACTAACTAGGTCAGACAGCCATCAGAGTATCATGTACCACCTTTTTGCACAAAAGACCCCAATGAAATTAAATGTGAGTGCATCCTGCAATAAGAAAACAAACACCTCAGGCAAAGAAATCCCTTAAGAAAGAATGGTTTGAAAGGAAACTCCTTGACCTCCAAAGCTGATTTGAAGAAGGCGGATCATGACAGCTGGCAGGGTTGTAACGGATACATCAAGAAGGATGGACAATGATTTGCCAAGCAATTTGGCAGAATTTGAACAGAGATGTTAAGAGGAATGAGCTCTGGGCGGGTTACAGCCAGTTTAATATTACGGCGGCAAGGCTAAACTGCAGGCATATATAACAAAATAAAATATGACAAGGTGTGCTGTTAAAGGAAAATAATCAATAATGAGTGATGGTGCTGGGTAATTGGAGCAGAGATAATTCGCCCAACCTGAAGTGGAATAATTTCCTATTACAGCATGTTGTAAAATGTTTTATTCTTTATAGTGTTGCCAGGAATTAAAAATTTTAATTTATTAATTAATAACAGGTGGAGTAGTGGTGGCATGTCTGACTGACAGCAAAAAGGCCCGGGTTCGATTCCCAGGTCGGACGCTTCTGTGTGAAGTTTGCATGTTCTCCCTGTGCTTGCATGGATTTCCTAGGGGTAGTCCAGTTTACTTCGATCATCGAAATACATGCAAAGTACGGACAGAACTAGCTGTCCCAAATCGCCCCTAGGTGTGAGTGTGAGTGGTTGTGTGTGTTGGCCCTGCGATGATTTGGCGGACTGTTCAGGGTGTACCCCGACCCTAATTAGGATTAATGAATCAGGGGGAACTGACATAGGAATGATTCTTCAGTGCATTCAATTAACACTTTATGAATGGCCCCAATCACTGACCTTATACTAGTTTATACAAGATTAACCAATAAGCATGTATGCCAGTGGTTCATGATAATAAGGGATAATAAAGTCATTTGAGAAATGCCAGGAAGGAAGAGCTAACCCTGGGCCTTGAGGTGAGCCAGCATAGAAGCAAAAATAAATTACTCTTTTTACGCCAACATTTCTCTATACTTCACTGCTACGAAAAAAGGTGAGAATGCAGAATATTTCAGATTTATTAATCTAATAAACACCTTCGTGCACGTCTTGCATCTCTCCTGAACACCACAACAAGCTTTCAGCTTGCTTCAGGCTATTTTAATGGATGCACCCAAAGTTTAGTACGTGTGCATGCTGAAATACACAGCGATCTGAACAGTGAATGAAGGCCTTCACTGCAGAGCAATTTCTTTAGCTTCCTCACTGGTTGCCAAGAAATAGTTAAATAAACATTGACGTCTGAATAAATGAACACAGTCCATGTGAACGGTAGACATTTCATTTAAAAAATACATCTAAAAAAGTGGAAAAACTTATTTTAAGTACTAAAATAAAATATAACAGCTAGAGTTACAGGAAGTGTTGTTCTAATGGTGACCTTACATTGAAATAATGTTTGTACTTAATGCAACCGGAGCATGATTCAAGAACCACAAATGACATACATGTAATCAGGTGAGCAGGAACTACAAATACAGAGGTTAGACACGAATTCTTACTATATGTGCTTGCTAATAAGACTTCCCCAAAACGGCAATTATTTTCATTAGCAAGGTTGGCTCATCTATGCTAAACGAAGCGCTTAAATAATAATAATTCAATGGCTGTGTTTAGAGTGCAAATAGTTTCCTCCAGACTCGACCTCTCTATTAATAGTGAAGCTGCATGCAGCACGTACCGCAAATAAGTCTTGAGTAGACGAAAGGAAACGGAGAGTGCCACTGCACCTCATACACTGAGCAATTCCACTATGAAGAGAGATGAGAAGCCAAGAAAAAATATACTGCGGCAAAACATAGCAGGCAGACTAAAGTGAGCATGGAAAAACACTCATGTATCATGCATCAAAACACACCAGCAGCTGCTTACAATTGAAATAAAAGGATTGAGGTTAGAAAAAGACAGTGTAGAGTTGAAGAAAAAAATGGTGAAACAGGTGAATGTGAAAGTGCTGCTGTGCATACAGGTATTTAATATGGTCTCTTTGATTGGGCAGAAATATATAATATGGCTGCTCAGCAAAATCAAAACATGGCTTGAATATACACATGCATTAGCATGAATGGCAGTTAGCACCACTGTGTCACAGCAAGATGGTCCTGTTTTGAACCTGATGGATGACTGGGGCTTTTTTGTGAAGTTTTAATGTTCTGCCTGTGCTTGCATGGGTTTCCTCTGGGTGCTCACACGGTTTCCACCCACAGTCCAAAGAATTGTGGATTAAGTGAACTGACTACTCCAAATTGCCCTCAGATATGAATGACCGTTTGTGTTTGTCTTGCCCCTATGTTTGACTGGGGACCTGTCTAGGGTGTATGCCACCTATCATCTGGAGTCAACTGGGATTGGCTCCCCTAGCTTCCCCTATGACCATGATGGATGAACAGTATAAAAAATGAATGAATAGATATAGATCCATTGATTTTACACATTGCCTGCACACATGCTGATATTTCTCTATGGTAGGTAGCCAATGCCTGCTCATAGGGTCACTTGAAGTTCATACCATAGACCAGGCGCCTCCAGCCGTGTTCCTGAAGAACTACCTTCCTCTGGGTTTTTATCACCAACCAAAATCTAACACGCCTCTTTTAGCTGATCAAGAACATCTTCAGATGTTCAGATGAAAGCTTTTCTGAAGACACGAGATTATGCAAATGCTCCTACCTCAGGTGCTCTCTTGACATTCCAGTATGAGCGGAGAGCTGCACTAAGTGCAGGACACTTGCTAGTATCTGCTCAAAATGCTATCTGCATTAGGCCCGTTTTTTCACTAACAAGGTATAGCGATAAAGTCACCAAGTTGGCAACAAGAGCTTTTCAAGCTTTCATTCAAACATTTACACCAAAGAAGTATCTCATATGGAGTATCTCACCTTTCCTGCAGTGTCGCATAGGCATTTTGCACCTCCTAGACTCAGCGATTGTAGGGCATGGTATCGTGTCCCTTGGCGGTTTCTTCACAATATGCCTTGTGCGAGTCTCCAGTCCCCACTTAAAGCCACATGTTTTGTTTCTCCTGGTGCATGTCCCCCACTCGCTCCACTGGCCCACCTCACAGCCCTCTGAGAAAAGAATAGGAGAAACAGTTAGAAACCACTTCACAGTTAACACACAACATTACAGCTATTCCGTACAGCAGTCTCTTAAAATGCGGTCAAATTCACTCCATTTCCATCTGAGAAATGTATCAGCCATTCCTGTTTATTCTACTACAGCTTTGTTAAATTCTTAAACTGGATTAGACAAAAGATGTTGATTGTCTCCAACAGCTTAACTATAAGCTATTTCCCCTTGTGGAATTAATACAGTATGAAATAATTTAGGGTGACGCAGCCGTGGCCTAATGGTTAGAGAAGTGGCTTTGGGACTGAAAGGTCGCTGGTTTAATTCCTGAACTAGCAGGGAAAAATGTGTAGTGGTAGGGCAATGAGCTGCACATTCCCTTTCTCCACATTCATGGCTGTAGTGCCCTTGAGCAAGGCACTTAACCCCCAACTACTCTCCGGACTCCGCAATGAGTAGCAGCCCACCGCTCCGAGTGTGTGCTCACTGTTTACATATGAGTGTGCTCACTTTGGATGGGATAAATGCAAAGTTCAAAGTTTCCCTTGTGGCATTAATACAGTATAAAATACAAACAAACAAACAAACAAATAAATAAAAGACTACTGCAATGGCCTGGCGAGCTGCCCAGGGTGCACTCTGCCCTCGCCCAGAGTCGGCTGAGATGGGCACCAAGCTCCCCGTGACCCTAATTAGGATTAAGTGGTTCAGAAAATGAATGAATGAACAAATATAAGCAGTCCAATTGAGAGTTCTATTTTAATGTGCTTATTCTAATATATTATCATTCATGGAGTCTTTTTTTTTGCTGTACTATATTAATCCCAAAAGGGAAATGATTGCCCCTCCATTTAACGCATCCAAAGTGAGCATGAACACATAAACAGTGAGCACACACACACACTTGGAGCGGTGGGCTGCCACACATTGGAGCCCCTGGAGCGCAGCTGGGGGTTAGGTGCCTTGCTCAAGGGCACTTAAGCCATGAAGATGGATTTATGCTGGATGCTGCATATAATCGAAATATAAAAAGACACAGACTTTAAAAATCTTTATTTACCAAAGATATACATATACTTGTTATGGTTAAGTCTTCTGTAGGGAATCATTTATTTAATATTTATTGAAGATGTCTCTGGGGTCAATCATTACTAAACAATCTTCAGGAGAGCAGAGTGTGTATTTTATGTTTTCTCAATAACCTGAAAAGCTGTGGCTTTCTATGGTGTGATGAGAGAATGACTGTTTAGATCTATTCGAATATAATTCATAACAGGACCTTGTCACACAGTTGTTTAATAACAGTAAATGCTATTATAAATGACTCAAAAGCAAATTACAGTCATTGAGATATCAATGTGGTAAAAAAACAAACACAACACTTTGTTCTCTTATGCAGGCTCTTCTCACCTCCACACTCCATACTGTCATCCAGTGGAGCAAAGCCTTCTGGACACTTCTCATAGCAGCGGGTTTTGTGCAAGTAAAAACCAGGCTTGCATTTCGTACAATGCTCTTTGCTGAAACAGGTCTCACAGTTCTCTATCCTACATCCTGCGAAGGGGTAAGAAAAAGAAATTCAAATGTGGTGTGTAAACATTGTTGACACATCTGCATCTGATCAAGGCTGAGTGAGTGACTGTAAAGACATTAAGGTTGAAAAGTGGGTGTCACATTTCCCCCCGTTTAGCACCGTTCACAGCGTAGCAGCACCTTCTGAGGCAGAACTACAACGTTCCTACTGCACACCCCAGGAGATTCTATTCTCTATATTTTGGACTCCTTTGTATGACCAGTGGTGGTTCTGTGGTTAAAGTGTTGGCTTACTGATCCAAAGGTCAGGGGTTCAAGCCCCACTATCACCGAGTTGTCACTACTGGCCCCCCAGTGCAGCTGTGTTATCAAAGTCCAGCCATGTCTTTCACTGTCTGTGGTGAGAAGCATGTAAAATAACTCTTGCTGTCATTTGTAAAGTGTAGGCTGCTTTGCCTGTCAGCATGTTTCTACCCTGTGATGGCCTGATGAGCTGTCCAGGGTGTACTCTGCCTTCGCTCAGAGTTGGCTGAGAGGGGCGCCCGCCTCCCCGCAACCTTATTTAGGATTAAACGGTTCAGAAAATGATTGTTTTCACCTGCCCACATTACCTGTTTTCTGCATTACTGTCGCCTGATGATCCCTGACCATGAGTTCAGTTCAACCTATGATATTCTGTTTGCCTGATCCGTCAACCTGTTGCTTGTTTTCTGGTTATGCTATTGGACTGTGATTTATATCTGTTTGACGGCCTTTAGTTCCTTTACTTCTGCCTCATAGCGGCATGACAGTGGGTTTCATATTTTCGGGTGTCGCTTTGGGGCAGGGCTAAATTATATAATATACTTGATTCCTGACCATGGTGTGTGGGTGTGTGTGTGTGTGTGTGTGTGTGTGTGTGTGTGTGTGTGTGTGTGTGTGTGTGTGTGTAGAGACAACATTATCTCATATTGACCATTTTTAGCAGAGGAGGAAATCACAAAGCCATTTTATGTGTATGTATCTGAAGGTTCACATGTCTTATTTGTTTACAGTCTGGCATATATCACTCATTCATAGCCAAATAGATATAGGACATGATTAATGATGTTCTAAGTACCAAGTTGCAAAATTGTCAGTTTGAATCCAGTTCTGGCTTAAGTCCTTAATTTAACAAGGGAGCATTTGTGTCATTGTCCAAGTTTAATGAAGAACCTTCCCTCTTAATGCCCATGCTGTCTCACCTCATCAGCAATACACCACCAAGATTGGTACTAAATAATATAATATAATTGCCAGGTAAATTATATTAGCTTAACCAAAAGGATGATGTGCTAGAGTACATAATTAAAAGGAGTTCTCTAGAGTGATCTAGTTTATGATGATTCTTAGAAGTCATGTGAGATGCAGTGAGAAACCCTTTTCTTAGCCATAGTCTGTAGGATTGGTGCTCTTTTGGCAACATTACCAACTGACTTAATGATGCCTAAAGCCAACTTAGAGGCTCATAATGGCAAATATACACTGTTCAGCCATAACATTAAAAACATGATGACAAGTGGATTAATTAACAGTCAGTTATCAAAGTTGATTTGCGGGAAGCAGGAAAAATGAGCAAGTGTAACTTGTAATTTGAGTAACTTTGACCATGGGAAACATCATCTACCAGGATCTATTCATCTCCAAAACAGTAGATCTTGTGGAGTGTTCCTGGGATGTCATAAAAAGTACACATCAAAAGTGGTTCAAAGTAGCACAACCAGTGAACTAGCAAGAGTATCATGTGCGGGGAGCTAAGTCCAGTACGTCTGGTCTAGTACTTAGAACAAACTGCTGAAACAGTTAATGCTGGCTATGATAGAAAGATTTCAGAACTGCTTCATGAATCTGGATTTATTGTGTGGATTATTACTCTAGCCTGTGAAATTAATTAGGGGTCATTTTATACTTTCTCACTTAATAAGGCAGGTTCCCTAGAGATATTATTTTACACCAAGGGAAATTCATTTTTTTAGCCCCAGCCCAAGCAATTTTCTTCTAAACCAGTCTAAACAAGATAAATAGGTCTGAAAAAATTCCTACATTTTGATGCAGACCATTAGTCGCCTTTTTGACATAGAACTCACCTCAGCTACAGTCCTGAGTACAATCTTCACAAATTTTCCATTATCTAACAATCACAGATTCCAGCTGTGGGGTAACAGATTAGTAAAAGAATCACATATTATGAGTGGGAATTTCCTGCCCTTGCAGAAGAGAGCATCTTTCAGGCTTTGAGAAGTTTCTCAACAGAATACAATGAGTATTTGATGTCATATGAGGAATAATAAGACAGGCCATCCTTGAATACCTCACATAGTTTTACTATGGTGCATCAAGGTAGAGCATGTAGTCAGCGTAAACAAATCTTTCCCTCATATCTGTCTCCAACATACTGTCTTCACACCATTCCACTATAGACACCACAACAGCTCAGTCCTGTTTGATAAACATGTGCTTTAGCTGGTCGAGTTTCAATGCACTGTAGAGTTCTTGGCATGGAAGCAAAAGGCCACACAGGAGGATGTGGTGTACTTTTGTTGCCACTGTAATGAGAGCTCTGAGTAGTTCGATGTCCCTGCATGTCCAGCATATGACGGGAACCAACAGCTAATAATTCAGATCTGTAATTCGAAAACCCTGCCTGTCTATTAAACATTAGACATGATGAGTCTGTCATCACCTGATCACATATTTTATGCCACAGAAAAGGCAAAGAACAAGGGAAAAGAAGTAAAAAAAAAAAAAAAACATTTGGTTTGAAGCATAGATAGCAGCTTCCTGAGTAACCATATGTAAATGACAGGCCAGATTCTTCAACACTGTGTGTGTGGGTGTGTGTGTGTGTGTGTGTGTGTGTGTGTGTGTGTGTTTGGTGGTGGTGGGGGGGGGGGGGGGGGGGGGGGGGGGGGGGGGGGGGGGGGGGGATGTACACAATGTGAACAGCTCATCAGGCCATTGCAGGGCCAACATTCACACAACCATTCACACTTAAACTCACACCTAAGGGTAATTTGGACCAGATAACTAGTGTATTGTGCATGTTTTTAGACTGAGGGAAGAAACTTGAGGAAACCCACGCAAGCACGGGGAGCAACACTTAACATTTACTTTTTACACTTTACTCTGTTTTAATAATACTATAACTAAAGAGCATAAAAACTATTAAGGAAAAACCCAAGACATTTATTAATTTATTTGTTTGTTTTTATCATTTTTATCATAATATTTGAGCCTCATATTTTTTTCTGTTGTAATATTACTAGGCAGCATGGTGGTGTAGAAATTAGCGCGTTCGCCTCAGAGCATGAAGGTCCCAGTTCGATTCCTGAGCTTGGAGCGTTTCTGTGTGGCGTTTGCATGTTTTCCGCTTGCTTGTGTGGGTTTCCTCCGGGTACTCTGGTTTCCTCGCACAGTCCAAAAACATGCACAGTAGGATGACTGGCGATTTCAAATTGCCCCTAGTGAGTGTGAATGGTTGTACATGTGTTGGCCCTGCAATGGCCTGGCAAGTGTACCCTGTCTACGCCCAGAGTCAGCTGAGATGGACGCCAACCTCCCCATGACCCTAATTAGGATAAAGCGGCTAAGAAAATGAATGAATGTTATAATACTGCTTGCTTTTGCATTTTGCAAAATCCAAAAAAGCTGACACGTTGGTACAAAATTTTACTTATTCAATCCCTTTAACTCCCTTATAAGGAGCATACTGACTAAAAGCTTTACTGTATACACTCCTCAAAGCAGTTTTTACTCCAATTCTGTATGAGCTACTCTGGCTTTCATCTCAACCCATGCCTCAGTACAAAATCCAGCTCCTGCCGTTAAAAGTCTTTCATGATACTTTTCAACGCTCTTCTTTCCTTACATAAAGCACGTCCACTAAACTGTTCTGGCCTGATGCACAGAGCTGTCCCCTATTTTGCATTATCCACCATGGCAAGGAGGCCTCTTAGCACCTGAATCCGATTTCAATCTCTCAGGGCTCGCTCTTCCACTTCCCCTTTTAAAGCCAAGCCGAAAGGTTTCTGCTCTCACTACACTTCCACTCTTCTTAAACAGTATGTTTGATTTGGAAGTGTTCCAATGCAGTGGGCTTTCTGCATAGATATTTTCTGAGTGAGACTGTCAAAGTGTCTTAAATGTGTTCAATAGCAGTACTTCCATCTTTGATATAGAACGCTGTTAGTAGTCACTTGAAGTATCGCTGAATAAAGGAGTCGAGACATCAGTGGATCATTCTTTGGTTGCATATTCCTGCAGCATTAACTGATCTGCCACATTTAAACTCCATCATAAGTGCCATTGGGAGAATAATGAGGAATAATGAGGTCATCTGAGTTGGCACGCACATGGAAGCCTCTGATGCCACTGACATTTCTCTAATCATCTAATGCCAATCATGGGAATAAAGGCAATGAAAGATTAAAACAGTTCTTTCACATACTGTGGAATAAGAAAGCCTTTTCTTAAGTCGAGCGCATGACCTATCCTTGTGTTTTGTATGTGTAGCAATATATACGGCCATTGTCAAGATTTACTCAGATTCAGAACAAACTATGTCAGACACATAAATCCTGCTTACAAAAACAAGTTGACGAGACACCCACAGGTCCGTTCTTTTTTTAAAAAAAGTGGACAAAAGTTGAAGTTGGCCTGAAGCCTTGTGAAGCTTTCAGTAGATGCTTAGTGCAGCAGGGATGTCCGCCCTCAACCAGCCTCTAACCACCATGCCGAGGTGGGGGAAAAATCCAGCCACATTTTTCCATTTTTCCTTCAGCAGGCCCAGTGGAGGCAGCCTTGCTGTTCTGACCTTCTGCTAGTGAAGGCATATCACACAGACTTCTTTCTCACACCCAGCCATGTCATCTAGTAATGCTGAATGGTAAGCCAAGCCTTTCGTGGTTTTCCCTGGGGCTCCAGCAGGGACAGTGCTGACGGTTCCCCAGGCTGCTCTGCACATGAGAGCCATATTGGTGTTCCCATCTATCACCAGTATAGTGTGACGTACAAAACAAATTAAAAACATTACAATGGTCCTGGCCATCACTTCTTATAACGAAACACTTTTATTCTTCTACAGAAGCAGCAGAAGCTCACATCCAGCCAGGACAGAAATGGATTAGATACACCAGATAGTCTCACTGACTACAGATCAGCAGCAAGCAACAAACCCATTTAGCGACGCTTCTGCACAAAGCTGCTGACAGATCAGGGACAGGCGCCTTTCGCACTGTCTGGCCGAGGCTACATCATGTGGTCGGTGCAGGCACAGGGGCCAAATGCAACTGCTGCTTTGCAGGTCCCAAATGATGTCACTGTAAATGGAACAGCCCATTCATAACCAAGGGATACAGAGCTCTGGCAGCCTTAAACTGGCTTTTTCCTGGGTTGTGCTGAGTCCTTAATGGTTTTTTTGGTACCAGTCTGAACACTGAACATTTTGCCTAACTTCCAATTCAGCAACACAAAATTTCCAAAAATTTTCTTTGAGTTAGGCCAGGATGAAGGTATGGGATAGGACTGGTTCAAATGTCTGCAATCCCCACTGTGGAACAAATGATTCATGTGGTATTTAAAACATATCTTAAAATGCAAGAAGCAAACAATAAGAAGGGTAAAATGACTCCCATGTGGCATACAGACAACCCGCAAAAAAAATGAGAATATTGTTGTTTGTTTTGTTTTGCTTTTTAAGGGAGCAAACAGTAATATGTACTATATTATCATATCAAGACTCAAAGGAAGCACATTTTCTGGGACTCTCATACACAGAAAATGGATATGGGGCAAAATGGTGGCATAATGGTTAGCATGTCCACCTCATAGCAAGAAGCTCCTGGGTTTAAGTCCCAGGCTCAGAGAGAGGGTGTTTCTGTATGGAGTTTGTATGTCCTCTGTGCGCTTGCATGGGGCTCGTCTGGGTGCTTTCAGTTCCAAAGACATGCACATTAGGCTAACTGGCTGTTCCAGATTACCCCTAGGTGGGAATGTAAGTGTAATTGTGTGTGTATGTTGGCCCTGCGAAATGCCATAATAATGGATAAAGCAGTTCAGGAAATGACATGCAATGAATGAAAGAGGATACACATTTATTGCTGAACAAAATTACCTATTTTCTAAAGAACAACAACAACAACAAATGTAAAAATAATAATTATTGTTGCTGGATGAGTTCACTCGCTCATTTACTCCCACTAGGGCCCGGAGCCTATCTCAGCCAGCACTGGGCGAAGGCAGGGTACATTCAGAACAGCTCGCCTGATCATCGCAGAACTAACACACACACACAACCATTTACACTCACATTCACACCTAGGGGTGGTTTGAAACAGCCAGTTGGACTGCGGGAGGAAACCAGAGTACCTGGAGGAAACCCACGCAAGCACAGGGAGAACATGCAAACCCCACACAAAACCCCCCAAGCCCGGGACCTGAACCCAGGACCTTCTTGCTGTGAGTCGGAGGCGCTACTATGCCACCGTGCCACCCGCTGGATGAGCTGTATTATTTAAAACATACTTCCAGTCAAAATCAGTAGATGTCCTTAAAAACCTTTTGCAACACACTTTTCAAACTACAGTCTAGTCGAGAACAGGATATTTGGATTTAATTTTTTTAGCTTTAATTTTCCAGAGTACCCCCACACTAAACCCATTATATTACCAGATGGCTGCCTGTTCAAATCAGCATGTTTTTTCTGCAAAACAGAAACCATGCTCTCCTCTATGGGAATCCTCATCAACTGCAAGTCTAGTTACACACATCTCAGTATGCAACACTTTGTTGTGAGTGATATGAAGCACTATGTTTGTATTGATTTTAATAATTTATCAAGAACAATTTAAAAGGAATTGCTGTAAATGTTTTATGACCTGCAGTGAATATGGAGCGCTGGTAAGACACAGTGATGCCTCAAATTATTACATTATTCATTGTACACTACCCTCTTCTCTGCCTCTATCGTTCACAGGGAAGCACTATACCTAAAACGATAAATGGGTTGGACTAACCCACTGAGCTGCTAAGTGTCTTGGTGACAGCTGAGAAAGTTATTGCCGTTATCAGATTCTTCATTTACTGTAGTTAAGATCTCATTTCCAGTAGAACCACCTCAGCTATGTGTGAGTGAGTGAGTGAGTGTGTGTGTGTGTGTGTGTGTGTGTGTGTGTGTGTGTGTGTGTGTGTGTGTGTGTCTAAATCTTTTTACACAGCCACTGTATGGGGACTTGTCTTCCTTATGGGGACAAAACTCAAGTCCCCATGATGTTAAACACAAATCTTTGAGGTGAAGACATATTTTAAGGTTAGTGTAGGCTTAGGTAAGGTTAAAGTGAGGTTAGAGTTAGGTTAGATAAAGTAAAAAGGCAAAGTCTGTTGGGCTTGTCCTGGTTTCTGTAGAATGAAGCAACTGACTTCAACTCCTCATGGATGGGACGCTAGTCTGTGGCAGGTTAGCTTACCAATATTTATACTGGTACCCATATATACTGCTGCATGGACAGAAGCATACTTCTGGTTAAGACCTTGGCAACTGATGTTGGCATGATGGAGAGTCTAACTGGGATTCGAACCCTCAACTTCTCGATCATGAGAAACATGAGGGTGCAAGATCGATGAGGGAACAGGTTTCTCTTGACAATGTTGTGGAAAAACTGACAGTGCCGGCACATTTTTTACTTCCACGTCGTCTCTTTTTCCCACTTTTATCTTTTGGACTTCCTCCACGTCTAACTCTATTTTCACTCTTCACATTGGCCCACCGTCCTGTAGGCGCTGTTGGAATGACCCGTTTTTTTCCCCTTGTGGGTAAAGTGTGCACCTGTAGGTTAGGGTCAGTGAGATGATGCTCACCAGAAAGCATTTAGAGAAGGTGCAATCTGGTGGATGTCTCAGAGCCCTACCTGACCCTCTCACCCCTGAGAAAGGCTGTCTAACAGAGTGTCAACCTGCCGCCCCTTTGCCTTTGTTGTCATCCCCCCCCCAAAGTCTGCAAGGCATTTTTAAGGAGATAACGTCACACAGACACACTTGAGTATAATAACATCCAGCTCCTTAAATGAATTCAGAGCCAGCTTTTTGAAAACATGACCAAATCACGCTGTAATGTTGCATTCCATACTCACAGTCCAGCAGTGATTCCAGTGTTCCATTTCCCAACAATTAACTTTTTTGCGCTAGTCTTGTTAGAACATCCCATTATGCCTGACAGATAAGAACAGCTTAGCCAAGGATGACGGAGCTTGAAAAAACAGAACCTAAACAGGAGGGTCAAGTGAGAGACTGGATTTGGGATCACAGTGGGATCAAAGTAAGCTTTCTGCTGAGATCTAATGGTAAGCGACTGAGAGGTTTTGTTCTGAGAAAAGATCTCCTTTAAAAAAAGGACACACAAATTAATTTGCCATCCATCAGTCTGGTTTAACATCAACACTCACAAATAAAATAGATAGCTCCGAGCATACAGGATTTTTACCACTAGTTTATAACCAGAGATTTATCTCAGTCCTCCTCACCATCTATATTTCAGTGCTCACTAAAATTGGAGGAAAAAAAAATCATTCTTGGGCAAGGAAGTGGCTTTTTTTTGCTGAGGTGTCTGCGGTGTGTCTACATTATTGGGCCTGGAGGTCTTGACATGGTCCTCTGAGGAGCCATTTCAGCCACGTCTGTCAGAAGCTTGGCTCCCACAGCCTACTGGGTTCGAGTTCCTTTCTGTTTTCGCAGAACAAACTCAGCCAACACCTCAGGCTTTTCTTTAAACCTACAAAAGCTCCAGCATGTCTCCAGCCAGATACAAATGTTAAAATAATGTTATGATGCTGGCCAGTGTTTGGGGAGGAGAGCGACATGTTTTGCTAATAAAATCTTTGTACTCTTTTAACAGATAGGCATAAAATACTGCAATCCTTTATCACCATTGTGTTAGGACCGAGCGCATAATTGTATGTGCATGAAGGTGGTTTCTGTTTACATTTGAGAGGAAAAAACAATCTTGAGCTATGAATAAGTTATAAAGGCTTTAAGGTTTAGGTACGGATCATACTTTGTCCTTTCTGTCTATTTATTAGAAAACTAACAAAAAAAATATTGGCACCTGGAAAAATCATAATATTTACATAGTTACCAACTTTTACAAAGTTCATGCCGAAGATCTAGATTTCAGTGTTGTAGCAGAGCTTCTAAGCGGCGCACCATATTCAAGGAATACTAAGGTTGTCCTGTGTCTGTCCACGAGTGCCCCTCACAGGAAACTGAATAAGGATTCGGCTGAGATTATGCTGATTGGCTGATATTGCTGACTTTCGTGACAACGGGAAGCAATACAATAACAGATTTAACATTAATAATGATGCTAAAACCCCAAAAAAGAGGCTCATACACCACCAATTAGAATTGCATATGATAAAAAAAAAACACAATCTGTCTCAGGATGGCAGACAGACTTGTGGGTAAATAAATGTTTGTGGAGCAAACACCAAAATCAGAAGCTTCACAGAACATGAACTCATTACATGGATAATTAAACTAACAAGACGGGTGTTAATAAGACAAATGAAAGTGGAGATCAGAAAGGTAGTAAAATGTAAGCCCTGGCTTGGACATCTGTCAGGAGACATCTTTCGGAAGTGCTGCTTTTAGGCAGTTCCTAAATCTACATATTATTATCTGTGCACAGTTATATATAAACAGGCAAAAAAAAAAAGTACTGGCACATTTTACCCATTTTAGCCTCACTTCACTGGCTGCCCATACATTTTACGATTCATTTTAAAATTCTTTTATTTACTTTTAAATCTTTAAATTGTCTAGCTCCTTCCTACTAAGCTGCTTCAGTCATACAGACCCACCAGCACGCTCAGGTCAGCTGATCATCTGCTCCTGAGTGTGCCGAAAATTAATCGTAAGCACAGTTGGGACCATGCTTTCACTGTTGCAGCTCGGAGACTGTGGAATGACTTGTTCCTTTATGTGAGACAGACCACTTCATTATCTATTTTTAAATGGTCTCTTAAAACTCATTTATTCTCCCTGGCCTTTGGGAACTCCTGAGGGTTTTATCTATTTGGGGCTTATTTATTTATTTATTTGTCTATTGTTTTATATGTATTTAATTGTTTTGCCTCTGTACAGCACTTTGTATCAACTGGTGTTTTTTTTTAAAGTGCTTTATAAATAAGGATGGATTAAATTGGATTGGATTAGCTGAAGAACTTAATGTTACAGTGAAAAGGACTTTCAATGCAAAAAATGATTAGCAAAAATAAATACGTCCTATTTATAACCAATACAGTATATGAACTATTCTTTAACAATATTATATGAACTATTCTGAATCCCCTATAAAGGAAATGTCAACTAGGTAAAATATTTTCATGTCGTAACTACTAGGATGACCCATCAGTGACAAGCAATCAATTATTTGAGAGAAAGGGTTACAGCGTCTGTCTGTGTATATTTTATTGCTCTGGGTTTTAACGAGATTGCTATGCAGCTCAGAGAGAAATATATACACACATTATATATAAAAATACACAGAGAGGATAGATTAGCTTACAAAAATACACATCAGAAGCAACCAGACATAATATTTTTTGTTCTCTAAGCTGTATTTTATCTAGCAATGGGCTAGCTCTCCTGGCCTCAAGGATATGCAGGGACATCTGAAATGCAAAAAGTAGCATGTCTACATAGAATTGTGCTGCAAGGTTTGCAATTTCACCTGTATTTTATTCAAACAATGCTTTAAAAGTTCCAGAAATAATTGGGTTGTGTCCTAAACCATATACACTACCTGAGTCACTAGTATCTGGATGTTTTTTTTTTATTATTATTATGAGTTGGCTTGGCCGTGTAAAGATTGAAAAGAAATGCAGACAGTGATCCTCAATCAGCACTCCAAGTCTGATAAATGTGATAAACAGTGGCTTAAGAGATTATTAAAGTAATATCATCAGTGTGGCTTCACATAGAACTCTACCACAGTAGACTTGACAGAACAGTCTTTAACAGAAGAGACAGGAAGTTTCTAAAGGAAGTTCGCTAGTACTTTGAATAAATCATATAACCACCAGACACGGATCTATTATGAATGGTTATGGGAACACAGTGCTGTCATTCAGTTGTTTCCGTCTGTATATGTAACCAATCATATTTCACTTCCATTGATTCCACAGCGAACTGTATTGGATCCAGATGTCTTTACAGAGCGCATGATGGGCAAACAGAAGCCCAAATCTCCGACCGATTCATTTTTTGCGTACACTATTTTGGAATACTAATGCAAAGGTTTATAAAGATTGAATGTGTGAAGTCTTTGATAGTGATCATTTATCAAACAGACACTGTGTACTTATAGATTTGATTCCCATCAAACTTGCCTGAACTCTGGAAACACATTCCACTAGCTGTCCAAACATATTTCTATACATAGTGTATGTTTTGGTGTGTATGTATTCATGCCATGTGCATACAATGCTAACAAGGTAAAATGGTCTTACTTGAGCACATGTTGATCTCTGGTCCACGGGTGCCGTAGTAGCCAGAGGGGCAGACGTGGAGACATTCGCCGTACTGTCTCATCCTCTCCCTCCTCAGGAAAAGGAAGAGCTTGGGCTGGCATGTCATGCACCCATTGTCCTTCGAACACACTGAGCAGCCTTTGCAGATTGGGTAAACATAGCTAGCTGGAACACAAGACAGAACGTAGACTGGTTATACCAGACCGTACTGATATGTTGATGGTCTTAACATTAACATCACAACATCTATTACACTATTGTTTTATGAATGACAATAAAAAAGCAAAGAATACGGAATTGTTATTGTAATTGATTTGAGTATTGTAAATCAATAGAAATTTCCGTGTAACAAGAAATTAATGTCAACTTTTGCTGCCCTCGTCATATTTACAGTAAAGATCACAGTGAATCCAAACAGTACTCTGATTTGCTTCTGAGCTTAAATACCGAACGCAGGATAGGGAAAGCCAAAACAGCAGTGACTACAAGCCAAAATTTCAAGACAAAGGAGCCAGTAATAACTAGACTGTTCCTCCTACTGTAACTTCTTAGCGTCCAGTTTACAGGAAAATGTCCTCGGGTGCACACAATAGCTGCAAACAAGAGACAGCACTATTGATTGCAGCCAAGTTTTAAATATCACATGCCGAGATAGAGTAACAGACCTAACTGTATGACCTACCACAATGCTGTAGAAAATATCATGCTGTGGGAGAGGCAGCAGGACGAGGTCCTGAGCTGGTCCACGAGTTTTGAGTAACTCTTTTTAAAACATGTGAGTAGGAAACCTGAAGAATAATTCTGCAAACTCAAATGTATATTTACTAGGAAAACTATTATTATTTTATTATAACTTATTTAAAATTGGAGTGTGCTGTCTTTTTCTTTCGGGGTACTTACATTGTGCTGATTTTATATATGTATATCATTCTTCAGTTCGACAGTGATGGATGACATGCCTACTAAGGAACAGTCATTTGGGGATTAAAAGCTGATATGCCATTTATTTCAATTCAGTTCAACTTACTTCTTTATAGACTCTTAATAAAGTCTATATCGATCTTAGTTTGAGTGTTTGTTCCTAACAAGTGCATACAGTCTGCATCTTTCTGCCATCCCCACCCCATATCTATTGCTTTTGCTTGGGGGAAAAAAGGATTTATATGAACACAAATTCAACAGGAGGTGATGTAAAACAATTCATACTATCAAACTATCAGCATGAACTGTGTTTTTCCCCCCTAGCCATGCAGTGTATATACTGTATTTGATATACTGCTGACCAATGTAAATAGTGCATCACATTCTGTCATTACATAATATGTTGGGATAAAAACCAACGTTTTGCTGTTTGCCGACTAAAAAGGCTAAATCTAAATAAATATCAAAGCTGCGATTTCATCATTTATATGCTGAGGATATTGACATCAAAATGATTTTAATTAAAGAAAGTCATCTTCAGGTTATTACAGTGATAACAGAATGCAGTACACACTTTCTGTTTAACTGAGTTTCATATTCCAAGCATACAATATGTGATGAAAAGGATAAGTAGGCACATTTTAACGTGACCACACTGTGCACTCACACAGACATAGGGTATACAATTTTGACATGTTTACAGTAACCTGACATTGGTGCGTTCTCCTCCCCCACCAGCCTACACCCTGGCTGCTGTTGTAGCATGGAGAATTGAGGAAATTTGGACTGGAAGTATAAAAAGCAGACAGCCATTGGAGCATCCAATCAGTTAGGTAGTTGGTGGGTGGCATTGCAAACTGTTGCTTTCTTCCCTCATCTTTTGCACATTTTAACTTCATCCAACCAGCAGCTCGGTCATCCATTTCAACAACACTGATAAGCAGTTAAGAAACAATTCCTGGCTGTTTCAGCAACACTTTCATTAATAACACTTCCTTTAAATGCCTAACTGATGTTAGCATGACTTATAGGCACGCGTGCTTTGCTGGGATTGTGTTTTGTGAGGATTTGTTTTGCTTGCCGCATTGTGTAACATCCTACTCAAAATGTACAGGAGAGCCCATGCTCTTCACATACTAAGCCTTTACAAATGGAAAACACGAAAGCAAGGGTTTCAGCTGATGGTTGAACAGATTAGACTTCACTGTGATGAGATTTTGGAGCAAGGACCCGGCTTTGCTCTGGTTCAAGCCACAGGTATGTCAAATAGGAGGCTGAGATTCATTGCATTTCAGACAGGGGTGTCCAACTGCTGTCCTCGAGGACCCAGGGCTTCCACTTTTTATGGAAATTTTTTTCACCACCAATTGATTTATACCTGAGGCTTTAACAACTATGGTCGGAGTCTCTTATCCCACCTAATATTTTCAACAGTTGCTCAAGGGGCTCACGTTTAAGCTCTAAACCAGAAATTATAACTAGTTTCCAATATCACATTTGAAGACAGCAACTTTTACATTCAGCACACATAGTAACCTAGAACGGAAACAATTAAACAAGCCTGTGTAGCAGCTTATTCATACCCAACACTCAACTCCGATTCATGTTTAACTAGGGATAAATGGTGTCGTTTACATTGACTCGCTTTTAGTGGCTGACACATCCACTCATAAAGACATCAGCTGTCCCCATTCCCATGCTATGCTGCATCCGGGATCTGACAGCAACAATCTGCATGGTACATATATAAACAGTTTTTCTGCTAATGCTTTAAGTCACAGTCGAATGCTAGCAATCAAAGCGCATTGGTTTCTAGAAATTCTAGACTCTGTGTGAATTGCAGTGGATAATGCTCATTCGTCTGTAAGGCAGTAGTACAGTGTAAAGCATGAGTGGTTTGATTTTACACCTTTTCACTACTGAAAATTTATTTTTGTCCAACAATAATAGAATTATTTTTGTCTCTCTGCTTTAATTCATGCAGCCGTCATATGTGAAAGTTAAAACATGCTAAAGATGGCTCTGACTATGATATACAACACCAAACTAGCATGTGTCCTCTATGTGAGATGCAAACTGGAAGGTAAAGTGACGTAAGAATAGTCACCGATGTGAAGAAAACAAACCCCTGAAATCTAATCAGAGCAATCGGACCTGAATTGATTTGCAAAAATGTGATCTAAAAATCATATTTTAAACCCTATACGGTCCTGGGGTCGAGTCCCAGGCTGTGATGTTTCTGTCTAGCTTTTGCACGTTCCACTCCGTGCTTGCGTGGGTTTCCTCCGTGTGGGCCAGTTTCCTCCCACATTACAAAGACATGCACGTTAGGATAGTTGGCTCTTCCAAATTGGCCCTAGGTGTGGATGTGAATTTGAATGGTTGTGTGTCTGGCGCTGTAGTGATCTGGCGAGTTCAGGGTGTACCCCGCAGTCGCCAAGTGCTGGCTGAGATACATTCCAGTGGTTCGGTAAATGACTTATTTGTACCTGTTCCGACTACCCGTCATTTTATTCCAATCAGATAATGACATTTTGACAGTGATTTTGATTGACAGTCTGATCAGAGCCTTAGGTCCTTTCATGACTTACGTCATATCAACTATAAACAGTTTCTGCAGCAGTACCTCTCTCTCTCTCTCTCTCTCTCTCTCTCTCTCTCTTTTTCTCCTTAAGAAGTCTTTCCTAAATCTGAAACCCTCTGACTATTACATAGTACTGGCTGAAACAAAAAAACTTCATGTCAACTATGCATATTTTAAAATCTTATTATGTGGAGCGTCTACCTAGTTCCTAGTCTAATTAGCAATAGAATTAGGGCATTTATATAAACCTGCAATTTGCCTGGCATTTATAATGACTGCGAGATCTGCAGTTATACAATTAATCAGCACTTTCTGACCAATCAGCATCAAGAATTCAAATCTTTCACACTGTAAAAATCCCTGCTAAATATAAAAAGCACTTTTGGCACTGAAAGGGCTGTGCATTGAAAATACTACGGACCATATTCATTGTAACAGTGTTATAAAAGGAAACAAAAATTATCAGCCAAAACATCACCTCATCGCTTGTCAGCTTGGAAGGAGCCCATGACAGAAAAGACAAATTGTCTGGACATACTAATTAAAGGTATATGTCTGGATATGTTTGGACAGAAAGACTTCAGATCATTATTCTTTTAAAGATGTTATTTCATTCTTAGCCATGTTTTTATTTCTTTCCCATATTCGCCCAATCATTCTCTCTGGTTTTAGAATTTATGACGTCTGTCACACAGGCAATACTTACTTTCCTTTCATAACTAACAATCGTGTGCCTTAACCCCAAAGCCATCACCGCACAGGAACACCGGGCACTCAGTAGAAAGGGCTAAAACATTAATCCAGACAAGAGGAGCGGTGATTTCCGTGTGCATTATTAAGAAATAAAATCTAATTTCTGAGCAGTAAAATATCCTTCCAAATTAATTCTACATTAGTGTCATTCGTCCCAGCTGCAGTGCTAATAATATGCTTCCTTTCAGGTAAGTTTTTCTCCTTCACTCATGCAAATCAAGAGCACATAGAATGGGGCATGACGCCACATTTGGCCTGCGCTGCATTCCTTCAGCCAGAGAAAGTTGGTTTTGAACCGTGAGCACGAGCAATTACGACACAAGTTAGATCCGGCTGAGTAGTGCTTTGTCTCAGGTACATTTAACAAATGCCTAACAACCGTGACGACTGCAGGCCCAAGCAGACCTCCTATATTCTCAGGCACAAATACACCCATAACTCTCCATCCTGCCTCAAACTCCATCTCTCAGTCTTCTCCATCAAATAATACTGTACAACCAGTCTCTGCACTTTATTTCAAACCATAAAAAAGTGCAACTTTGATTGAGCTTTAATTTCTCCTTAGTTACCCACATCACAAAGAATAATTTTGCGTTCGTCCAATTAGTGAGAGTTGTGTAAAAGACAGATGTGAGATGTGATTAGAGTAAGCTGCTGAAGAACAACCAAATCCTTCACTACTACAACCACCTTAAAAATCTTACTCTGCCTGTAGTGTTTTACTACCTACTTTTTTTTTTTTTTTTGGTGTTGTTTGTGGAAGGTAGTGATTTGCTCATCCACCTCACAGAATAAAGTTCTGTTTGGAGTTTGCATGTTCTTCTCGAGCTTGTGTGGGTTTCCTCTGGGCACTCTGGTTTCCTCCAACAGTCCAAAGACAAGTGCGTTAGGCTAACGGGCTGTTCCAAATTGCCCCCTAAGTGTGGATGATTGTGTGTGTGTGTGTGTGTGTGTGTGTGTGTGTGTGTGTGTGTGTGTGTGTGTTGGCCCTGCAATGGTCTGGCAAAGTGTTCGGGGTGTACCCATTCATCACCCAGAGTCAGCTGGGGTAGACTCCGGCTTCCACACCACCCTAGTAGGATTAAGCAGTTCAGCAAATGAATGAATGTATATTAATTAAAAAATAATTACATTAAATTAATTGAGATTATCAGATATGTGTATGCATGAAGGACTAACCTCTAAAAGTGTACCTGTTTAAGAAAAAAACAAAACGAAAAAACTGAGAAAGCTTTCAATCATGCAAAGCAATATTTTCGACATAAACAGCCAGAGCTCTGGGTAAACCTCAGCCCTCAGAAGCTAAACCCAAAGCTTCTTATGAGGTCTCTGTTCTGTGGTGAAAATGAAGTTTGCCAACAGAACCATGCACTTGTAATATAACATTCTTAAAATCCTTGGGTAATACACTCCTAAAATGTGAGTCTATTAAAACTATAGTGCTCCACAGGACAAATACACTTCAGTTTCATTGACTTTCAGAGCTATCAAGTTCACTGCGTCCTTGCAAAGTGTGTGGAGCAAAACACAGACGAAAGGATGAGCCTGCCAAAATTTCAGGCTACTTGTCCTGGAAATTGGGAATCATGTCCTCGCAATAAAACTTTCACAAGGTCCACAAAGTGCACACTAGCTCAGTGATGGTGACACACTCTTCCACATTGTTAAGGACAGTACACTGTAAATGACATCAACCATCTAAATGTGCACACATGACTTTATTCAGAATAAGCCTCCCTTCACTAAATATTAAAAAGGACACTTATGTTTGAGGGGACACGGTACTTAGGTTCCAGAAATGCATTCCTGTTTCAGTTTATCCGCAAATATGTTGGCCCTCATTCTAAATTCTGCTTTACAGATGGAAATGGTCGGGATTTGGAGATTCAAGCCTTTTGTTCCAAGTTTACTTTAACCATTCACACTGTATGCATATGTTTACAATTTAGAGCAATCTTAGTGCTTATAGTGCTTTAGCAGCATGTGCCTGAATAAATGCTTTTTATTTTGCCATATTATTAGCTTAACTGGAGCAGTTCCTGTGCTGCAGGCTTAGCATGCATGCCAGACATTCGTAAATTTGCAGATTGAATCTCCGTGCTTAAACGGTGGATTTGATATATAAATGTATCCGGCAATAGTCAGGAGCTGCCAGTACTACCCTGCAGTCTACTGTAAGAGATAAAGTGGAGACTGTGACTCTACAGATCAGTGCTGCTAACCTGGAAATTAGTCTCTAGTCCCTAGGTCTTAATAAATGTATATCTTTACATTATTATGTATAAATGCACGATTAGTGCTCATTCAAATGAGAATGGGGACCCTTTTGAGTCTGGCTCCTCTCATATCATCTCAGGGAGTTTTTCCTTGTCACCATCACCTCTGGCTTGCTCATATATTAATATTACATTAACACCACTTGATTGGTCTGAGGCTAGACAGCCGTATATACAGAAAGCTGAAACACCCTGTGTGTTCTGTGAAACCTTTCTATTATAAACAGCATTAACAGTTTTAGTAGTTTGTGCTACAGTAACTCTTCTGTGGGATCAGATTAGATGTAATAGCCTTCGCTCCCCACACGCTTCAATGAGCCCTGGGCTCCCATGACACTCATGCTAGTTCATTGGTTCTTTCTCGGACCACCTAAGGTAGATACTTACCAATGTAAATTAATAGATCCAGTCATTTAGCCCTCACAATGTGGCCCTTGTCAAAGTCCCTCAGTCACTCAGACCTTTACACTTGCTTAAATGTTCCTGCTTGCAACACATCAGTTTTGAGAACCGGCTGTTAGGTTTTTGACTTATCCACCCCACTCCTTAACAGGTGCCAATGTAATCAGGTAACTAATGTGATTCGCATGACATGTCAGTGCTCAGAATGTTTTTTAATGGTTAATCGATGTAATGAAAGTGTGTGTATGCATATATATGTACCAACACAGTTTGACAACTATTGCGTTGTGCCAGTTTTCATTGGTATTCATTGGTATGCTGTGTGTGACAAAGTGCATCATTAAAATTGCTGTACAAAAAAAAATAACCAAGTATCTCATGGAATTGAATTAAGTGTCTCATCTGCAACCAATGATGAACAGACTCAAGCAGTTCAACCACAAACCAGCAGATTTTCCCAATTAGCACCTGATGTACTGCGGTTTATTAGGCCATTCATTTATCCAAAAACAACAAAAACCTTAGAAGGTCACACACAGTCTTATTATACTGCAGCAGTGGGGCCGGCTGCCTGATCTCTGCTTACTCTCTTTAGACAGGCCAAAACAATGTACACAGGTGCTCAGCGCATCCTGGAACAGCAGGCAGTGCGATCAACAATTCGTCACGAGAGCCGTTCTCACTGGAGGAGCGTGCCCAAGCACACACGAACATGTGTTTTAGGTTTCTCTCCTTGAGTAGGAAATTTAGACCTTTCCAACTCCTGGAATACCCCATAGGGCAGTAGGATCATGTTATCCTCACTAAATAAAAGCGCTATGGATGAAGGCGATGATGTGAAGGAGAGGGAACGGGAGAGGGGCAGAGAGTAAAAATGTCTTTTGCTTCTCTACATTTTTACAGCAAGCTGCTATTCTTACTGCAATAAATTTCCTTAGACATATTTATTACTGCAACATTTCATTCCATTAAAAAAGGAAATAAATACATCTAACCATGTTCAACGATTATTTGTTAGCAGTCTAATCACCAGACTCATATTCTGAGAATCCAACCATCATTTCAACGAGCTGACTCAAAACAACTCACTGGCTACCACAGAACAGAATTCTACTGTCAGAAGATCAAATCACTACAGTGCTCAATGTCCCAACGAGCTAAGGGCCTAGGTCTCTGGGTAGGAAGGGTGGAGTTACTATATCTACTGTCAGTTAGAGAAACAAAACCAATCATCAGCGTTCATGCAATTGGACAAAGGACGATTAAAAGCATTTAGAAGGGAACACATTGTTCTTACTACTTCTCTGCACAGCATCAGTTTAAATACACAAGCACAGTTTGAACATGACGATGCAGAACAACATAAAAAAGTCTACTTTTTCCTCTTCTTTTTAACAAACTGGGGCAGCTGTAGCCTAGTGGGTAAAGAAGCAGGTTAAGGACCATATGGTTGCAGGTTCAATTCCTGAACCTCCTCTTCCTCCACATTCTCATCTTCATGACTAAAGTGCCCTTGAGCAAGGCACCTAACCCCCAGCTGCTCTCCGGGCACTGCAGTGTGTGGCAGCCCACTGCTCAGAGTGTGTGTGCTCACTTTGGATGGGTTAAATGCAGAGCCAAAATTTCCATAAGATTAATACAGTATATCAAAAAACAAACACAAAAAATTTACATACATTATATACATATAAATATAGGGCGGCACGGTGGCACAGTGGTTAGCACGTCCGCCTCACAGCAAGAAGTACTGGGTTCGATTCTCGGGATCAGGCGTTTCTGTGTGGAGTTTGCATGTTCTCTGCATGCTTGCGTGGGTTTCCTCTGGGTACTCCAGTTTCCTCCCACATTCCAAAAACATGTACAGTAGGCTAACTGGATGTTCCAAATCACTCCTAAGTGTGAGCGGGAGTGTGAATGGTTGTGATGGCATGGCGAGCTGTCTAGGGCAGGGTGTACTCTGCCTTCGCCAAGAGTCAGCTGAGATGCGTAATTAGGATGAAGCCGCTTAGAATATATATACATATATATACATAAAAAATCCTGAGTCGATTTTCCGTAGAACATATATATATATATATATATATATATATATATATATATATAAATGGCTGTCGGTCTTGGCTCGCTAGGGCCTCTACCCCATGGCAGCAGGGGGCTCTGGCTGGGGCTTTCCTCCGCTGCCCGCCGGGTGGGCCCGAGGTCATCTTCGGTGTGGGGTGGCTTGGGTTCGTGCTCCGAGGTTGCTGGGTCTCTGGCCTGCCCTGGTCTGCCCCTGGCCTCTTTGGAGGTTTACCATGGCCTCATTTACACGGTCTTCCCCACAACTTGTCACTGATCATTCACATGTTCCACATGTTTTGCATGCTGTCATGGTCACTACGTTGTCTTTTTTTTATTTAATTTTATGTATTTATATATATATATATATATATATATAAATAAAATAATTATTATTATTATAATTTTTTTGCGTGTGTGTATAAGTATATATGTACAGTTGTGTTCAAAATTATTCAACCCCCAATGCTGTAAAGGGCTTTAGGGACTATAGTGTACATTT
>JAOUQZ010000044.1:15922264-15941920 GCA_028564935.1 Neosilurus hyrtlii
TTACTATGTAAAGCTGCTTTGTGACAATGTCAATTGTAAAAAGCGCTATACAAATAAAACTGACTTGACTTGACTCAGAGTCCTGATACTCTGAGACTGTAAACAAAGTCTCTTAATTCAACCCTTCCAACAATCTAATATTTGGTAGACATTAAAATGTTTAAACACACGCACAACCATTCACACTCACACCTACGGGCAATTTAGAACAGCCAATTATCCTACTGCGCAAATCTTTGAACCGTGGGAGGAAACCAGAGAACCCAGAGGAAACCCACATGCAAACTCACGTGGCCGGGATTCGAACCTAGGACCTTCTTAAGGCAGACATGCTAACCACTATGCCACCATACCAATCGCTGTAACTGTGCTTATAAATTTGACCATATTTGGGTTTAAGGAAACAGACACGGTTAATTGATAAATGCTGATAAGGTGGTAAACAGAATTCATATTCGGTAACCACTTAATCACTGTGTGTGAGATAAACACCCTGGAGGAGACAGTAGTGACAGGGCATATAATTATACTTAGGGGCAATTTAGTACAGACAATCCACTTAATGACATTTTTCAGGAAGAAACCCTAAAACCTGGAGGAAATTCCACATGGACATATGGAGACTATGACATATGGAACACTACACCAGGTCAAACATGGCAGTACTGGCAGTACAATAGGATACACCATCTAATCAAGCACTATAGGAGGTTTACACATACAGAAACAGCTGTATTCTTCTCAACATACATCTCCACAGCACTATAAGAGAAAAGTTCAGCAGTGCAATTTATTGCTGTCCAACAGTGGTTCCAAAAGAATTAGAGGCCACAAAGAAAAAAAATCAAGCACTAGGGGATATCAGATATTTTCTTTTTAGAACGTAAGTGGTGGAGTGTAGACGTGATCCCATTCATAAGCATCATAGTTCACTGCATTTCTGACTGCTTGCTCAAGTCTCACTGTCCTCAAACTGCATTTATCCCAGACAACCACATGGCAGTCTTGCTGAGAGGCTGAAAAAATGTGCTTGTGGAGTGCTCAAGGCTCAAGGAAGCAAAGTTGTTATGCATAAGAATAGACAACGGCGCAAACATTGTGGCTGCTCTAAGGAGCTTAGGTTGGCTGTGGCTAAATTGCTTTGGCCATAACCTGTGTCCAGCGGTTACCAGAAATGCTGCCAGTGAGAGTCAGCACCTAGCCTGAGCTCTGGGTCTTTGCATAAGCCTCGTCAGCACTTTCTCCCAACGCTGGCTAAAGAAGAGAAAGCCATACAAAGTGCAGGAGGAGGAAGGATCTATACACTCAAGCACAGATTACTTGTGTTCATTTTCATCCATGATGTATATAAGAGGAGTTTATGACAGGGACTGTGGGCTGGTGGCTCAGTGGTTAGAACTGTGACCTCATAAACTCGAAAAAAAATTAATAAAATAAAACCATTTACTTCACTTAATTTTACACAAACACTCTGAGTACAAGCTGTACAATTATTTTAATGTATCTTAATAATTGAGTATATTAAAGTAAAAAATTTAAGTTTTTACATTTTTTCCAAATATTTTAATAAAAATGTACTAAAATATTACAGAAAAATTTTATATATATATATATATATATATATATGGTTAATCAAATACTAATGCCTTTGCTTAAATATATTTAAATAGCACATGTAAATTTCAAACAAATTTAACCATTAATGCAATTATAGTGATCAGCACAGTGGCGTAGTGGTGAGCACATCTGCTTCACAGCAAGAGGGCCCTAGTTCTGAGTCCCGGCCACGTGAGTTTGCGTATTCTCTAACTGAGAATGTTAATTTGCTAATTGGCTGTTCCAAATTGCCCCTAGGTGTGAATGTAAGTGTGAATAATTTTGTGTGTTGGCCCAGCGATGGTCTGGCAAGGTGTTCAGGGTGTACCCTTCATTCGCCCATTGTTGGCTGAGACAGGCCCAGCATCCCCGCGACCCTAGTAGGAGTAAGGGATATGGCAAATAAATGAATGAAGAAATAACCAGTAGATTTTTAGGCATTTATATTGGTATGTTAAACTCATCATTCATTCACTAATTTTCTGAACCGCTTGATCCTAATTAGGGTCGCGGGGGAGGCTGGCTCCCATCTCAGCTGACAGCTCGCCAGGCCATCGCAGGGCCAACAGTCACACAACCATTCGAACTCACACTCACACCTAGGGGTGATTTGGAACAGCCAATTAGCCTACTGTGCATGTTTTTGAACTGTGGGAGGAAACCGGGGCAGGAAACCCACACAAGAACGCAGAGTCAAATGGGTACTCTAAATTGCCCACGGTGTCAATGTGAGTGTGAATGCTTGTTTGTCTCCGTGTTTGCCCTGCAATGGACTGGTGACCTGCTTAGGGTGTACCCCGCCTCTTGCCTAAAGTCAGGTGGGACTGGCTCCAGGTTTCCACCGTTGATCCTGGTGGATAAGTGGTACAGATAATAGATGGATGGATGATTTTAACAATGGTACGGAGGTTAAATTATAGTGTTGCTGTTTCCTGTGCATGTGAAGAGTACAAAGGTTGCATACCTATACATCTCTAACAGTATCATTATGAACTCAGATTTCTGATGTATACCTTTACCTGCCAGGTAAAGGCATGCCACATATCATGCAGTTACAAATTAACACAATCGCATACTCATTTTGTGCAAGTGCGTTTCATCTCCTGTTCCTCAGAAAGATTCTTGAGAAAACCACTGTAGCTCTCATCCGCTTCAAGCTTTCTCCCCCAAACAGTACTGCATCAGTTCTCCTACTTTTAAATGGAGCTTATATTCAGCTAATAAATCCATTTTAGCATGAACTGCCCTCACCGGCGACATTTCCTTGGGCTTAGTGGCCGTTATGTGTGGCCAGGCAGTGACATTACCAAAGCCATTGGGGTGTAAACATGTAAACTACACGCGGCCTCTGCATGTGTGTACTATTTCCTTGCCACCCCTGCCTGTGACAGCTGTTTACGCTAAAGAGGACAGTCTGCTCCTGAGGCCTGGCTCGGCTCCAAATAAAATAACACTGAGCTGAAGAAAAGTTAGCCAACATGTAATACAAGTGGATAACTGAGAACAGGAAAAAAAACAGGAATCTCAAAAATGTTGGTGGATATTTTTCTCCGCCCCACACATTTTCTTTACCATGCTCTTTACCACCGACTGGTCCCTGCTGTGCAACCCAGTTACTAGAGTGAGAATGGGGGGGATAGAGTGTCCACATCCAAACATTTATAAATGGACCACAACTGAGGTTGTCTGCAACAAAACATTTAGGAACACATGACTGGAATTCACTCAAACTTTATTCAAACTATGAAAAAGCTGCAAATTTTCAGTCAAATAAAACTTAATTAAATCCTAAATGACATGGGAGTTTGCCAGCTCACAGCTCCTGATTCCTCAATTCAACACTGAGCTCGGCTTATGTGCTGAGTGAAGTGAAGTTTCTCGTTCTCTTCTGGGTTTTCTGGCTTTCTCCCAGGTTCCAAAAGCATAGTGGTAGGTGAACTGGCTATATTAAATTGCTCCTAGGTGTGAATGTGTGTACAATGTGCCCTGTCATATACTGGCATCCATCTCAGTGTGTATTCCTGGTCCACTGTTCCAAGGATAAGCTCTGTATCCCCAGCAACCCTAACTAGGATAAATGGGCTATTGATGAATGGATGAATGAAATTAGACATCAGTGATGTGAGACAGCCTCATGAAACATTTTTGGGACAGTAATACAAATAATTAAGTGTTTTATAACCATAACAATGTCATAACCTGCCACTACTGCGAGACAGTTCCTTTTATTAGACAAATTAAAGCCCTGTCAAGGAAACATGAAATTCCTTTGCCTGCTGTGTGACTGGGTCTAAACAGACAAACAAACTGACATCAAGTACATTGTTAACACTCTGCTACCAACCAGAGAGTCTGTATCCCCAGTTAGTAACCTTTAAAGAGCTCATCCATATGTGAGCAACATGCATAAGCTTCAGACACTTTGTATGAGAGAGTAAAACAGTGAATGAGGAGACAGGGAATACAGAGAAAATGGAGAGACAATGAGCTCAGCACCGCAACTCTCTAATGACTTCCATGCTTGGCTCTGATTGAAACCACACCAGTGCGTCTTAGTTCCACAGGCAGGGGCCAAGCCAGGCACTCTGCGTTTCTTCTGCACGCCCCTTTTCTCGACTTGAGATGCATCCGTTTGGCTTAGAAGGACTAAACAGGAAGATTGCAACAAGAGGTTATGAAAGGGCAAACAGTCGAGACAAGACCCCAACTCTGTCCACATCCTCTGCACAACCACAACCACATGCCATAAGTTCCTTTATTTTAACTGACCATCCCACGTCCAGCCCATAATAAAAAAGCGTGTTGTGTTAGGGTTTGATGTGGAAAGGGAGCATAATTAGAGACCCCAAAACATACAGAGGGATAGAGGAAGCCTGTCCATCTGTTGGGCAGTGGAAGACTGGGGAGGAATGATAGAAGGATTGTATAGGCGTGGATGAAAATGTCAATCAGAATCCGAGACAGGTCTCACATGGCCAGTGCTGCCTTGCCACCAAGGCTTGGGTTTGGTGTAGCCTCACGGATCAAAGAATTAGCATTCGCACTGGATGTGTCTAATTTTGCCCTCTCAAACAAGTATGTTCACTTCAATGCAGGCAGTCAGAGTAAAAGGGATTCGCTTCTGATTGGTGTTGTTTCCCTCCAAACCATCCAATCTTGAACAGGAAATTAACCCCCGCTGAATCTGACACTCTTGGAAAGTCAGTGGAAAACAAGTTCAGAGCTTGTCATGTCTTGAAGTGCTCATCATTATTCCTCCGTTGTGTCGAGAACATTTTTAGGCCCCCAAATCAAGTCTTATCACCAACAAATAACAAACCACCTGGCTGGCTGGAGTTACATTCTCACTCAACCTTCCAAGAACATGTCACACCAGGATGCACATAATCGCCTGGTTTTACTCTGCCCAGGAAAAGAAATTTGCTAAGTGAAAATGTAGTGTTAGTACTGTTTTAGGGTTGGGTATGACAGTCTGTGCCAACATAGACACAATACGTAAGAGTTGCAGAGTAGCCAAGGGTAGAGCCTGTCAAGTTCCTCAAACTCAACAGGGGCACTCTGAAACAGCAATTAAATCTTTGAACTGTCCCAAACACTCAGCTGTCACCCCATTAGCCAGTCATGGTTACAGGCCTTCCAGCCCGGGTGTTAAGGGGGGCGTTGAGGATGTGGCATTCAGCTTGCAAGATGCTGGATCATCATAAAGGGTCAAGTACAAGGCCAACTGAGGGACTGCGAAGGCTTGCTGATATGGAGAAATGGCACATAAAAGTTCTGTCGGAGGTTAACCTCACTGGCATTCCTCTCAAACTCGAACATTACTGTCACATGTTTTTCTTTACTTCAGCATTTAGTTGAACTCTACAGTAATAAACAAAAATGAAACACACTCAACAAATGAAGGAAAGTCTAACTGTCTCATGCGGCAACTCATGGCATGATGCAGCTGCCACAACTGCAACTAGCTTTATTACTTAAAGTACTCAAAAACCATGAGTTTCAGGATAGCAAAAGAACTGCAGCACAATCTTATATGCCATATTGCTGAGTACTGTCTTTAACTTTCATGCTATTGTGTGACTTAAGCTGTGAGTTTTAAAATATCTTAAAAACAACATTGCCAGTCTGTTTCATGCATGCTTTTGGAAAATACGTCCCACATTCAGAAATGTTATTGGTCAGTTAACTAAAGGGTATTGTACCCAACTTGCCGTATTACCATATTTAGTGTCTTTATAAGGAAACACATTAAGGTATAATTGCTTGTGGAGGTTAGCTATTGAGGGACTAACAAAGGTGAAAGCTAGAAAATCTCACTCGGTTATGGGACACTGGAGCTTTTGTCTGCAGCTCAACAGTTTCCAATCACTATGAGGAAATATGGAGTGTATTACAAGAATTATATAATAAGTCCTTTTTATTTTAGTTCATTTCCGAAAATTAACTTTTACAGTGTGGTAAAATGTGGCCCAAAAGAAAACCATCTGTTTGGCATTTAGCATTGCCAGCACAAGGGATCCTCTAATGACAGTGATTGAAGGGGAAAGCGGGAATCTCCTTGTGTATGAGCGAACAAAAAAGAAAACAGTAAAATTCTACACAAAGCCACAAACTGCTCTGACATGACGAATGGGCGGTGCGAAATGGTGTTGCTAAACGCACCCTTTTATTTGCATGAACAAAAAATATCTCCATTCTCCTTCCTAAATGAAGCAACAGCTCACAAAATGGAGATATGGGCTGTTGATGGAGGAAACACACCATTCCAAATCCAAATCAGGAGTCTATCGGTCTGGATAAATGAATTAGCGCTAACTGATGTTGTGGAGAACTGGGCGTGTGGGTGTTTTGTGGCAAACAAATACAAAGAGAACTCAAACCAGATTTGCCACAGAGGGTCACATGAAACTTGAGGTATCAATGCAATTGTGAGTTCATGCCATCGCCATTCGATCCGCGAGAAAGCCAGAGGGGTGCCATAACCCTGCTGCACCGTTTGTAGCAGCAAACACTAGCAGGCCAGCCATCCCTGCATGATACACATGCTCTGCCCTGACACCACGGCCAGAGCCAATAACACGTTGATTAAGGCTGTCGAATTGTCATTAAACTAATAAATCAACTTAAGCAGGAATGACAGGGCTTCATTAGTGCACAACTGCTTACGGATGTTCTGCATCAGAGCAGTTCTGAAACACAATAAACTGCTGCAGCTTGATCTGAGTTAAAAACAAATCAGACCACAAATCTCCTGGTGACAGAGAATGTGAAGACAACAGACTCACTCTGTTCCAAGGACCGGTGATACAGCAGTATGAACAACTTAATCTTAAATCTCCTGTTTTACTTGCATTTCCAGTTACACTTATGGAATATCTGACAAAATCAGATTAAAAAAAAAAAAAAAAAACAGGGAAGGGGGGAAAAAGGTTCCCATCAGTTCTGTGTTACACTTGAACTCCGAGAGATTTAATCTCTCTCAGGTGATGGAGCTCAAATGAAGCCATCTCTAACTGATCTCCTCAAATATGCTTCCCCTCATCCCTTTCCTCCCCTCCTCTCTCTCTCAGGCAGCTTTGGTTGCCCCCTTCATCAAGAAATGCTTTTTCCAGAGTGCTGCATGAAGCTCCTGATATTCTCAAACCTCTGTCCATTTTACACGAGCTACGTACAACAATTACACCCAGTTGTAGGAGGACAATATCAAACACTTCATCTACTTCTACCTAACCAGCAGGAAAGAGGTGCTATTGAACAGCAGGAGACTGGGGACTCGTACACATAAACTCGTTGACTCGATGAACATCCATCTCCTGGATTAGGGAGGCATCGTGTGAAAGGCTCTCGTTAAAAGACGTGCCATCTGCAGCTTTTTCACTTTTTCCAAACAGAGAGTGGCAAACACCGGGTGAGAAAAAAGCTCTTGGAGTGTTCTCTTTCGCTGTCAGGCACTTCATCAAGGACTTACACTGCACGAGCAGAGTAGGAGCCAACGTTCATGTGTCCACCCATTGACCTGGGACCTTATTTAAGCTTTCTGCAGACACAGCACTTCATTTCACAGCTACTTTCTTTCATGTCTTTCTGTGCAAGTTTGGATTTAAAAACCAAACAAATGGCAAACAGAAGGAACTTTTTCCTGCTCACACAAAAGAAATTTAGTCATTTCTTGCTTTTGTTTCAATCTGATCACTCATACCTTCAGTCAACCTTTCAACACCAGGCACTGGCTGTTCTCTCCATCACCTTTCCTTTGCTTTGGTCTCAATCCCAGATTGTGATGTTGTCTGGGTGTTTCACAGTGTCGCTGTGGACCAGAACCAGTTAAAGGAAATCTTGCACGAGAACTGAAAACATCAAACCATGTCTTAGTCCACCACAGCACGCACTTACCAGAGAGAAGAACCAATGCAGACTTCCCTAGGCCCTGCAGAAATCACATATTGCATATACATTGTGCCCCATGTAACAACACCCACCCACCAAGGTCAGATCCCCTTCCATATATGGAATATATGCTGCATATATGCTGATGTGCATCCTTCCATTTGGCTTTATAGGGAAACACTCAATTATTCATTCATTCATTTTCTAAGCCGCTTACTCCTCATTAGGGTTGCGGGGAGGCTGGCGCCCATCTCAGCTGACTCTGGGCGAGAGCTGGGTACACCAGGCCATTGCAGGGCTAATACACATACAGCCATTCGCACTCACACTCACACCTAAGGGCGATTTGGAACAGCAAATTAGCCTACAGTGCATATTTTTGGACTGTGGGAGGAAACCGAAGTACCTGGAGGAAACCCATGCAAGCGAGGGAGAACATGCAAACTCCACACTGAAATTCTCCAAGCCCGGGAACCGAACCCAGGGCCAGGGCCTTCTTGCTGCGAAGCGGACGTGCAAACCACTGCACCACCAGGCTGCCCAAAACTCAATTAGCTAATTAAAAATATTGTTAATGTGGATGCCTTAGGGTACCTCTGTCTTAGAAAAACACTCAAAAAACAATCAAAAAACAATCCTTCTACCGTAATACAAATTTTATAACCGACTGCCTTTACATATGTATCACAGAAAAAAAGCTTACCATACCGTATCTCTTCTTTACTTAAGGAACAAAGTACAATCTATGTTACTATTTTTCAATTTGTAGATGAAACACAAAACAGAAACTCAGAAATAAGTCTTTCGGAAGAGATATCTGCCTTTTCAAGGATTATAGAGCACAGGATTTTCTGATTATTATGCTTGTATTAGTTCCATTATTAAGAATTTAATCAGACTGTTCATCAAAATTAAAGACTAATTAATCAGACTCTTCATCACAATGACAGAAAAAGAGACAGTAACGTCATGGCACCATACACACACACATACACACAAACACACACACGTCCTAAGATTATGGGACACTACAGAAAATGATTAAAAATGTTTATTTAAAAAAAAAGGAAGGAAGAAAATGGAATCCCTCTCGTTTCCAATCCACAAGAAACCAAAACCAATCCTGTACACAGATGATGAGGTTACAGCGATGAAGTCATCATACTTTTTAGTGTTATGACCGAAAGTGAAAAAGCAGCCAAATACGTCAAATCAACAACCAAATGCCTACAGAAATATCCAATAATCTTCTGCTTGCTCTCCATAACAAGTTTAGTGCGCAAAAAAAAATAATTGCACTTGAAAGTTGATGGAAAAAATAACTTGGCGTGAAAATTACTTCTGCTAACATCTGCTAACAACTACTTCTGCTAACATGTTCTACTTAACACCTAGCTCTTGATTGGGAATATATTAGGCTTCTCAGAACATTAATACGTGTGTAAAGGACATAACAGGTTTATGAACTTCAGCAAAAAATGTCAGTGGTGAGAATGAACATGGATATAAATATATATCAGCATGGTAATATCAATACTACAGACATTCTCTTTGTCGAAGGAATTTGGAATAAATTAATTAGCAACAAAGGAGTTAATAGCATCCCTTTTATAGATCTGCACGCCTGATTTCTCTTTTCCTCTGGGCAACGCTGGCACATGAGCCGTTTGGTTTTTTTTATGTAGTCAGCAGGTGGCATCATTAGCCAGGGAATAAAATGAAAACTTATACCCTAGAGTCTAGCAATGATATCATAGCAGGGCTTTCTTTCCCCCTGCCTGCTCTCTGTAACATGCAGTGTAGGGGGTAAGGAGGTGTAAATTGGATGTTTCTTACTGTTGATTTAGTTATATTTGCACAGAATAAAAAAAGATGTGTTGGGTTTGAGACACAAGAGAAACTGGTGTACACTGCAGAACTACTTTTAATACCAATTCATTATGATCAGCTCTTTGAAACATGCCAAATGCTCATCAGTGAAGGGTTAATAAAGTCAAGAATACAGAGTTAAGTCCACATCAAACAAAACACTGTGTATTCACATTGTACAGCTCATGCTAATTAGTGTATGGCTGATTCTTTAGGGAGCGTAATCGTAGCGCATGACTGGAGTCTCTGGAATGGTTCAAATACCGCTGTCCAAGAGCAAGCCAGCAAATACTGAGTATAAAGCTGTCATAGGAACCCACAGGGCAAGAAAAATATTTGACTGTTTCAAAGTCTATTGAACCATGATTTCTCTCCCATGGTACACTTAATAAGCATGATAAATAAAACAAGGAAGTAAATTTATAGCTTGGCTGACTGCCACGGCATTTCGCATGTCACTCCTGGCCTTATGTATATCAAAACAGCAGAATTTACTTTGTCTTAAGCTCCAAATGAAGTCAGCTTGCATGATACAGGGGCCTCGGATACGTATATAAGTGGCATACACATGTATGGATAATCTGCCTCTCTCTCTCTCTCTCTCTCACACACACACACACACACACACACACAGAATGAAAGTACACGATTTTGCACTGTTTTTGCCTGCCGTCCAAAATGCTCACATTGAAAAATAAAAAATAAAAAAAGAACTTCACCTCAGCCAACTTTAATCCCATTAAGGAAATAATATCACGGAGTATCTGAGATCACACAAGTCTCATAGAAAAATAGGGGAGCAAAAGACGTGTGTGTGCCAGTACCCCGCAGTGATGGCCTGATTATTTGCAGATGGGTGGTGGAGAAGACTTGCAGCCGGAATAAAGGTCCCCCTATAGCATGCCATGCATATGCTTACACCTAAGATCCTGGATGTTATGTGCAATACTGGTTCCTTTTGTAATGTCTTGCAATAGCACAATAAGCAGCTCATTTATTTCTCTTTAAAAGGTGACAGGTCTTAAGCAGAACTCTGCAAATCCACTCTATCTTTAACTACAGAGGGTCATTCAGATTGAGCCACTTATTTCTGTTTGCTAATAACAGCTGCCTATGAACTGGCATCATAGTAAGTAAACTGAAAGGACAGAGCTAGACTTTCATTTAAACTGAATTACCTGCCACGTTGATATTACTCTGGGGACTGCTAAAATTATCTATGACTTCAATATATACACTTTTTAATGATCTAATCTTGCTAACTAGTATGCTAAAATGTCCGCTGGATAGATGGATCGCTGCCCATAGCTGTCATTACTTATCATAGATTTTCGCTACAAAGTCAGGATATCACAGCTGCTGTTACTAAACGGTTACTGATCTTATATGAAGTCAATGTATGGCTGTTATAACTGCTCTGAGTTAATATTCTGTAACGTGATGTGTAAATTTGTACTGTTTTTTATTTTTTCTCTCCTAGATGAATCCACCAGCAGCATCTAGAGGATATACTGTATGTATGCAGTACAAATTAAAATTGAGGACAGACTCTGGTAGCACTAATTTCATCAATAATGGCAATATCCAGCATCCCAGTGGATATTTCATCTCATTTAAGATTTAGAAGAATAAAGGAAGAACAAACACAGTTTAAATGTCTAAACATGACCTTGACGGTATGTGTATGTGCACTTTTTGGGTGGTGGTCATGGTGGGGGTAGGGCAGCAGAAGAATGGCTTCCGTTTCTATGACTGGCTCTCGGTTCAACATGTCTACAGTGATTAAATCTGTGTTGCTGATTATTACCTCAGTGTGTCAGCTTTCTGTGTACCGTAAGCACAGGTATCATAAATCTACCACATTTTCCCTTACATGGAATCTAATCCCGGACTCTAGACTCAAAACAACTGTGCAGTGGGCATGCTTTGGTGGGTTTTCCCCCCTCTTTTCTTCCATCTTCTACCTGAATTAACAAGGCCAAAATGATCTTGAGAATTCATGGTTTAATAGAGTGGTTTAATCTGAAATGGAATGAAGTAGACTCTACCTTCCATGTGACATTATGGTTAAATGTACATTAAAGGTTAAATGTAAATTAAAGCCAAGGTGTATACAGTTAAAAGATGCTATGTTTGGTCCAGAATCCTGGAGAAAATCTTATCTTCTAGGCTACATGACTTTGAACTGTTTGGTTACAAACCCAAAACTAACACACATAACACATGAAGTCTACCGCAGCATTTGGATTTGGGTGCATGGTGTTAATTTGTTAGCTACACGTGTGTGTATACTAAATATGTATAAATATAAAGACGATTTATCCTAAACAAGTGTCTATCATAAATCGGTTATAGCCTAGGTTAGGATAGGGGCAGTTGGAGATTAACTGTTAGATAAGGTGGTGCTGAAACAAGAACCTGCACGAGCTTTGCGCACTTTTACGCACAGACGCACAAGTCAGCATCCCAACTCAGAGCCCCTTTTCATTCATCTAGAAAAACAAAGCACTGGTCATTGGATTATAGGTAAAATATTTTTCACACGTCTTTTCCACTGACACCATGTACTGAAGTGTAGTTCAGCAGCTGAAGCCTGTAGCTGTCTTTTATTCTCTGCCTAGAATAAAACCCTTCCCGCTTGAACCCTTGCTATCAACGCGCCAGTGTATCTCTCTCTCTCTCTCTCTCTCTCTCTCTCTCTCTCTCGTAGTGTGTGAGCAGCAGTGTGGGTTTTCAGTCTGCTTTACCTCTTTTGTTCCTTCTCCAGCGATGCGCCTGCGTCTGACAGTGACTGTAGTCCATGCAGTTCAACACGATCAGAGCAAAGGAGAAGAGTCGAAACTGCATCTGGGCGGCTGTGCGTTCTCTCTCTCTCTCCACTCAATCAGAAGTGCCAACCGGCTTGGAAAGGGTTGCTTCTCTTTTTGCTTCCCCCCCTCCCCGTGCACAGTCCGCAAAGTCCGGGTTTAAAGCTTTGAATCTTGCCTACAGATTGTTCCTAAAGAGCACGGGAAAGTTTACAAGTCCATACTGCAGCGCGTCGCTCTTCAGACGGGAAATAGTTTTTCATCAGCGACTAATGTCATGTTTATAAAGCGCACGAGCAGCGTTTAATCCCCGGCTAGAGGAAGAACAACACCCCGGTGCTACACTATGGAATGGGTTCGAGTGCAGTCATAAAGCTAGAAGCCGGTGCAAGACGGTGAGCGGTATAGAACAGGATATAACAGAGGATGAAGGCTTGTTATTCATCAAGAAAACAATCATCTAGCGCGCACAGTGCAGTTTATTATACATCAACGTTAGGTGTCGGAAGCGTTGAGTCGGAACGCAGCGCACATCAAGCCACATGTTCGGCAAAAAAAACGCTCAGAGCTGGAGGATACCTTCAAATATAAGCTCCACAGACACACACATAACACAAACACACCTACACACACTCACACACAAGAGGACAGAAGGCTACCTGCGTAAAAGAGACAGAAAAAGGAGAGAAAAGGGAGTTCGGTCCGGTTGGAAAACTAATATCAAGTTCCTTCAGAAGGCCAGAGTGGAGTCAAGGCACTGAGCATCCCTCTCTCCGGGAAAAAGTTTCTCACTCCAAACCCCGCCGTGGATCCGTTATTCACAGCTCATCACGCTCTCTCTCTCTCTCTCTCTCTCTCTCTCTCGCACACACGCACACTCTCATCCACTCTGCGCTCGGAAGCTGGAGCTTGGGAAGGAATTAAAAAAAGCGCCTCGGGTTTCGTCCAACGCAAAAAAAAAAAAAAAAAAAAAAGTAAGGCAACAGCACACAGTTATGCCGAACACCTGAAGCTCGTTAGTGATCGGGAAGCCGCGCGCGCGCGTGTGTGTGTGTGTGTGTGTGTGTGTGTGTGAGGTCGACGTGTGGCTTTTCTCCGCCTGCTCAGCGCACACACGCTCCGGAGCGCTCGGCTGGTGAGGAGGTGACGCTCAGTGGTGCTGATGCTTGGGCCGATTTTACTATATAAGCTCAGCGCTGCTGTCACGTGGAGACTCCCAACATCTTGGTGGGGCTTTTTTGGAAGCCCCACCATCCAGGAGAGGGGTGTTTTTCACTTTTTTTTCCACATTTCCAAAAATGATGCGTGCCATTAAATCCGCCGGGTCTAATAGAAATTACTTAATGAGCAAGCTCTGGGTCCTAGCGCGGGTCAGATACTGAAAAGAAGAAGAAAAAGAAGGGGAAGAACAAAAATTAAGCATCTAATCTGACTCCATGTGTTTTCTCTGACTCTGTTTGTCCTCCACACCCAAGAAACAAATTAGTTCTCTTTTTTTTTCAGATTGGATTTTTTTTTTCTCGATTGGAAATGTTAAAATTCTTGTAAGACACTCAGCCTATAGGAAACTCCACTGATGTACTTCAAGTTTATTGATGAGAACTCACACAATGCACATGTCTACATTTACCTGCTACACTGTTAGCAATATATAAGAGCCAATACTGACTACAGAGTGAGCATGGCTTTGTACACAGACATTCCCGCATGAAATTGGGTATTATTTAGTTTCTTTTTAGGCCTCTGATTGAATGAAGGTGTCATGCTTGTTATACAGTTTTATAAATAAAGGATATGCGCATGCGCACAGCAGAGGGTCGAGTATAGAATAAGGTGTAGTGTGATGGAGATCATTTCACATGGAAGCACCTGTGCACTTCCTTACATCACTATCTTCATCCCAGTGCTTCTGCAAGATATTCAAGAAAACACAAATGTTTTTACCCTGCTTGACCACTAGGTGTGGCACTTAATCTTTTATTTATTTGTCCTTTTTATGTTCCTCACTTGTGTTTCTTTTCCAGTGTGTGATATACACTAGAACAGAGAAAGCCTCTGGGATGAGGTCACACTCACTGCTGCTCAACCACCATTAAGTCACACTGAAATTCCCACAGACCATGGAAAAAGTTTTCCGCCGCATCCTAAATGGCTTCACACTCCCTTTATAAGTTCTTTATATAAGATCTTTATATAAGAACACCCTGATTAGTGCTCTACCTGTCCAATAAGCAGCCGATAGGGACTTGACGTCAGTCTAACATCAGCGTAGACGTCAAATCCCAGAAACCGTGCCTTGTTCTTTTCCGTAGCAGACAGCCAGCAGCTGCCAAGTCTGCAGAAAAAACTATGGACTGCATGCTCAAGGAAAAGCAAGAAGGCACCAGGTGACGTCACCGGCTCATTTGCATAATTGCTGAATTGCCATGATCGTTGGCATTCCAACACGTGATAAGAAAGAAGCTGACAGATCAATAGTTATAATAATTCATGAAAGAAGTAATGGATGCATTATCTAATAATCCATTATCACAGCAAGAAGGTCCGGGGGTTCCTGTCCTGTGCCCAGCGAGGATGTTTCTGGGTGGAGTTTGCATGTTCGCTCTGAGCTTATGTAGGTTTCCACTGGGTGCTCCAGTTTCCTCCTACAGTCCAAAGATGTGTATATTTGGCTAATTGGATGATCTGCAAGTGTGAGTCGGAATTGTGGTTGTGTGTGTTTGGCCCAAGTGTGTGGCTGGCGAGCTGACCTGGGTATACCCCATCTTCCCCCAGAATCAGCTGAGATGGGTTCCAACCTCCCTGCGACCCTTATAAAGTTCTGAAAATTAAATGAATGAATGAAAATAAAGTCTCTTGACGGATTGACCAAGCTTGCCAGGTTTGATTGTTCATTCTCGCATGTAAGATATGACAATAGGCTGCTTATAAAATTCGTTAATGAAAAAAGTTTTAAGAAAAGTAGAGAAAGGATAAGACAGACGGGCACTAAATAAACATACAAAAATTTCCTGCCTTCTTTAAAAGTCATCTCACTCTGCTCTCATCCCATCCAGTAGGCTGTAACAAGACATACTTTGATTAGTTTTGTGTGCTGCATGTTTAGGCTCATGTATCTCATGTGTATCACAAACATACTTCAGATGCCATTTTTCTCTGTAATACCATCACCATTATTATTATTATTATTATTATTATTATTATTATTACCCTACATCAACAACTCCAATATAAAGCTAAAACAGATTTGATCATGAGTTGGGTTATGTTTGAGTTTATGTATGTTTAATTAGAACATGGTGCCGCTACTATTTTGGCCATGGCTTCCTTGAAAAAGAGATCATGTAATCTCAGTGGGACTCACCTGGTTAAATAAAGGTTAAATAAAAAAAAATAAAAGAATGCATTTATTCATTCTTTCATTTTCTAAGCCGCTTAATCCTAATTAGGGTCGTCGGGAAGCTTCTCAGCCGACTCTGGGCAAGAGCGGTGTACACACTGGACAGCTCGCAAGGCCACCTATTCATTTATTTATTTTAAAATATTGGTTTGATTTATTAGTAGGAGAAAACAGAACATGAGATCTGTTTAACCCACAACTTTGAGGTCGACATTACAAATTAGTCAAGCTTTAATCCTTTTCATGTTATTTCGGTGAATGTTGGTCTTGGAGAATTGTACGAAAGTCTCTTATATTGAACTCTAACATGAACCTTGGCCGAGCCTACAGGACAGAACCGCCATCATTAAAAAAACAGAACTTTATTGAGTACTCCCATTTGACACAGAACAGATTTTTTTTAAAGTAAAAAAAAGTTTTTGTTCCATTAAAAGAACAGCCCATCTAGTGTGCAACACCGAAAACCAGACAGATTTTGGATTCACCATACCGGCAAAATAGGTTTGCCTTGCTCAAGGTGTTTTGCACCATGATAGTGGTGTACTACACACTGAAAAGAATGTACCTCTACAGTCAAAGAGTACAGCAGCGCTATATCCCCATCACTATTGGGTAAGACTAAAAAAAGTTTTATGGTTTTGAACCTTTAACCAGCATATCCAATGATTCAAGGTCCTCCTGATTAGACTAGAAAACAATCAAACATATTTTACATTGAGGTGGACTTTAATGATCCCTGATTCATTTTGGACCATTTAGTGTGATAGCTGCCACAAAACAATTCTACAGTACAATAGATTTCTTATTTGGACAACGCTGCACAGAATGTTCTGTTTAACAATAAGATAAACACTAGGTCTGAGTGCAGACTCAGCCTCTAGCCAACCCCAGGAGTGTATTGGGACTAAAGGCTTTTATTCAAGTGCTGGTAAGGTTGAATGTTAGTACAGGTATCACACTGGATACAGGCCTGCCCGGTCAACCTAGGCTAACTCTAGGATATGAACTTACAATCCTCTGGTCATTCTTGCAGACCATAACTCCCTGAGCTTCCAGCAACTGTCCAGCATGTTTAAAAAAAGAACTATTGCATGGTGGTAGATGTTTTTTGGCTTAGAGTGATGAAGTGACCTGTAAATGTCACTGTGCCCTTTTAAAACCCTTTCCAAAAGGAGGAAAAAAACCCCAACACGTAGTTCCTAAATTACAGAAAACTAGTCAAGGAAAAATGACCAGAACAAGCAACAGAACAAAGTGTACCTATTGCAATTACACAGCACATTTAGCCAAAAGTTCAACCTTTACAGAGAATAACGGCAAAGAGAAAGGTCATGCAGTGGTGTGGGCCAAAAACCTTAGTTGACCTTTTGCCCATTTGTTTATTTATTTATTTCAAGAAAAGTGTAAGGCTCTGTGGTGGAGAGGTTTGCTCACCACATGTCTAATGTTGGTCTGGACCTTGTACTAAAACAACATTTGAAACAGCACTCTCAAGGTTCAAGTGATAATTAAGGGGTGTAAACATTTTATTTTTGTAATGTGTCATGGTCAAGGACCGGCAAAAGAACCGGTAAACCAATTACTTTATCCACCTCCACGTTTCGTGGCTGGCCACCTCTCGCTCACTCCCTTGCTCTAGCAGACTGTGGAATCAAAGGTGATGTCAGCATTTTAGCTGTCTGGCTATATGCCTCAACACTATGGCAGCCGTGAACCCCCCCCTCCACTCATCCAAAAAGACAGCGCTCATAAATGTGTCAGCTGATGGAGAGGCCAAAATAGACAGACATGCATCACGTCTTAGCCACTGTCTATGTGAGAGAAAGAAACCAGGAGAGGGTAAAGAGAAAGACTGCAGCTGCTGTGATGCAGAGAGGATGAGATAAGAAGGAAAGGGAGGGAGGGATGTATAAGAGGAGGGGGCATTAAGCTGATTGTGTTGTTGGCTAATGCAGCCTGATGACTCCCAAGCTTCACTCTGTGCATACAGAAAGCATAACTGGCACTGAATTGGTATCGAGCAAGTTGACATCACCTCTCAATGCCTCCTTCTGTGACGTTCCTCCAGCGGGTGAGTGGTGGCTCGCTATGGTACAGGGCTGTAAAACCCAGCAGACTAAACACTCATTCATCATTATGGTGCACGGACATACTGTTTCGTGAAAAAGCGGCCTAGAACCGCTTCCCACTCAATGACTCAGTGTGCTCATTAAAACTTCATCTATTACACACAAAAGAGTGTGACCACTTCAACCTCAACCACCGTTTGTAATGTCCAGAAATAAAAGGCAAGTACGGGGTAATGGGTTTTGTAAGAGCAATTTTTATTGAACACCATATGTACTGAATTGGGGTTAAATAAAGGTTTCTTCTGCAACCTGGAGGTGCATGAGAAGGAAAACAATGTCCTCAGGAGAAGTATGGGAATGCTGGAAAGTAACAGGAAGTCAATATGGTGGCACAGCATCTGCTCAGAGTACCGCTCAGTAGAAGCCTGTGTCCTGAGCAGCCCAGTTTGGAGTCTATAGAAAGAGAGAAGACAGATCATGTGTTAATTACTTAAATTACACAGAGGTCAAGTAATGTGTTTATGGCTGACTGCAGAGCAAGTTGGTGAGTTGGGGACAACGACGATGACACTATTTTACTTGAAAGACACAGCATAGCGCTACCCTACTTTACTAGCTGTAAAAGTAAACATAGGTTTTTAGTGTCCGTTGTGAAATTGAATTTACAAAAGCATGTCTGACTGCTACATTTAGACAACTTAAATTGCATTAGTTATTTACATTTATCAGAGTATGGAACTGAAAAGGTCAAAAAAGTAAATGAATTAATTAATAATTTTTCTTCCGTCAAGTCGGGAATGTACTGCGGTTTGTTTGGGCGTTGATTCGGGTATTGCAACACTGGCTCCAAAATCGATTTCTTAATAAATGTACTTGAAGTAATTTTGTATTGTTTAAATGCTACCCTTGGTTTTTAGGAGGAAAAAAAATAATTTTCTATGGAGGTTAGACTTAATTACTCAGGGTCAATTCAGTTGTGCAGCTTTTAAATAAAGATTCCAAGGATGAAAGCTTTAGAGGTAGGACTCAACATTTTTGGTTTAAGGCTTCAATTTGTAACAAAAAATTGCTACATTGAATCGTTATATTTATAGAATTACGAATCAGCACCCAGGTATCGTGATGTATTGGATTGTCCCGGGTGATTCCTATCCCTAATATATAGTGTTCCACTGTAACCACTACAAACTGAGCAAAAAACTCTTTTGTGTTCTGCTTTAGTTCGTATGTAGACACAAAAAAAAGTTCACATTATTGGCTCCATCAAACATGTCTTCTGAGAATAAGGAGGAATGAAGAGTGCATTTTCTATTGCAATTTCTAAACTAAAATGGTATTTCTGACACCCGCCCAATTGACCTGGTGATTACGGTAAAAATCATCATGTGACCCGCATAATACGGATAAAGTAGATCATTTGATATACTGAGATATTGATTCACTAATAAGGAAATGCTACTTTCAAGAAATACACACACAATCAATATATACATATATACATACACACACATATTATATATATATATAT
>JAOUQZ010000044.1:15942020-15972020 GCA_028564935.1 Neosilurus hyrtlii
ACACTCACAATGATACACTCTCACACTAATACTCACACACACACACACACCCACACATACATACTACATACACACACACACACACACAAATATACATATATACACACACTCTGATTTATATAACTGTAAAATAAACATCACTCTCTGTGTTTGACATCACACTGTTCGTGCCACAATTGCCTGGAGCCCTGGATGTTGTATTTGGCGGCATTTTTCCCTGTTCAAAATGTCATTTCGTGTTTACAGGGGTTACTTGATACCCCTCAGCCCTTGAAATGTGCATAAATGTGTACTTGGTATGTTCAGTGAAGATTTAAAGCTATTTCTTAACACAATGTTTAAAATGCCCTTTGAATGTTAAGGTCCATGAATCAGAGCCACACAGAATGTAAATTCACACACACACACGATCAAACAGTGACGGCCTGGACCCCAAGCAAAACATCTGTGGTGACTCCTAAGTGTAGAGAGCTTGAGCTCCGAGTTCACAGAGAGCTTGGTGTGTGAGAGTGCGTGTTATTTACTCTATAGAGCTGAGTCACTGGACTCGAGCCTTCTTCTTTACGGCTGCACGGCCATCTACCTTGTTATTAGTGCTTTGAAGAAGAATGCCATGATGAAAGCACTCGCTCTGTTAAACTTGCTGTTACTGGTTTATACCGTGTAAAGATAGCTCTAGGTTGATGCCTGTTCAACATTCTTCAGTCTCTGTTCTCTGGACAAGATCATTTGCGCGTGTAAACTACAGGGCTCGAGTTAAAACAGCGAGAGATGAGACCAGATAAAAGTTGGACAGACTGTGTATGTGCGTGGGAGAGAAAAAAGAGAGAAAGAGAGAGACAGAGAGAGAGAGAGAGAGGAGCTCTGACCTCATTCCTGTTGCTGTGGCTCAGCTTCTTCTCGATGTTCATGGCCAGCATCTGGCTACGGAACGACAAGCTCTTGGTCTTCTCAATCACTTGCTGGTACGGCGACACAGCATTGTTGCCCATCACCACATGACCCTGCCAAGAGGATTACAGAGCTAAATAGACTTTAAGTACCAAAACCCTTTTTGTTTCCCCTCATACACACCTCCAGAACTACCCACCAGCTCACCAAAGCACTGGGGTTAATTCTAGGCCATACCATTACAACTCTGTGTGATTTGGGAGATTACAGAGGGCCTGCCCCATGGTGGGTTTGTTATGACATTCAAAAAGGCTGTAATAATATAGTTTTCAGGCTTCGCTGGAGGTGTATGTCTGAGGTAGAACCTTTCATTGAGCCACTTAGACAGAAGTAATGATTGGTTGATTATACCCAAGTAATTTACTACATGAAGGTCAAAATGAAACATGGGTAATATTCTGACGGACACGTAGTACAGGTGTCAAAGACATGTGAGGAGAACAGAAAAACTGAGCACTCAAGAAAAAAAAGCCAGGAACATCTGACTTAAATAAATATGAGCAGAGAGCCTCTTACCAGTTTGGAGTCGATTTTAGCATCCAGCCTAGCATTACGAATGAGGTTAACAATCCATCGCTCTGCCTCCTCGGGAGTCATATTCAGTTTGTCGGCCAACATGCTGTAGAAAAACAGAGGCATCATGTGCTACATACCAACTCTATGTTACCGTACGCCTCGTGTGCACCCGAGCAAAATATAAAAATAATAAATATAAAAACACTTGATCTGATGTGAACACTGGAGAAAAGACAAACTCAAAAATTGAGCTTTTAGAACAGTACTCTAGAGTGACAAATGCCTTTCATTATGTAAGCAAGGCAATAATGATGATTCACGCCAAGACTAAGAAGCCCATAAAAACGAATACAATTACATCATTGAGAGGAGATGGAGTGAGGGCGAGGTAATGGTGACAGACAAATGAAAATGCCCTTCCAAAAGTAGAGATGAGATGAAGTGAGTCTCAAGAGGTAGTCCATTAGAGATGGGCTGATACACTGGCCCCTGAATCATCAGACCATCTTTGAGAGCCTCTATTGGCCCCTAACTCACTCCTCTGGCAAGTCAGAGTAGAACTGTCCCTAAGCGAAAGAACAAAAGCCAGGGTTGGGTTTGGAGTCCAAAATGAGGCCATCAGCGATTTGCTTAAAAAAACTCAATGTATGTCTCACGACTCTGGAAGTCAGTATCCTCTATGTATTGGTTAAGCCATAGCTCACAAATGTTCTCTTGCTATAATACAACAGTTGAAAAAAATTCAAGGTTGAAGTGTAATAAGATACCCACATGCCTAAAAGGTGTTTATAAAGCCAAAAATAAATAATTAAATTAAAAAAAAATGACTTCAATATCATTGGTGATCAAGTTGAGGTCTTGTGATGGTCCTTTCCCAGTGATGGAAAGGAGGAGATAAACTGCACATAGCCACAGATGACCTACAATTCTGTGGCACCGTGCAAGAACCAGTTGATCCTTAAAAGTGAGTCCAGTGCACTACTGTAAACATTAGGCGTCATAGTATAATCTATAAAATTGTTAGAAAAGTATTAGTTCATTCAAAGTACAACAGGTGTCCCTAGCAGTTCAAAACAATGATACCTCTCAATTTCCATGCAAGAAGCAGATAACCCACAATTTCAAGATGGCGGCGCCCATGAAAAGGCCAAACTTAGCTTTGTATTTTAACAATGTTTTAAGGGAGATTAAGTAAGGTATGTTGAGCAGTTTAATTCTCTATCAATTCAACTGATCCTTAGATTGCTTTGACCGACCATAAAACTCTAAAAATACAGAAGGGGCATTTTTGTAAGGAATTTGGTGTGGGTTACTGAAGGGAATTTTTTTTCAATTTCAGGATTATTGTTCTATTCTATTGCTTAAAATCAATGGGGTCATTATAGATTTGCTACAAATTTTTATATATATATTTATTTTACATAAATGGTCATCTCTTAGAAAGATGCAATTTCCCAAGTTTTGTTGATTTTTTAAAATAAAATGTAATTTTAGAAAAACAAAAACTAATTTTTTCTCAAATTGAACATTTTGTGGGTTGTCTGGTTCTTGCATATTGCCGCATAATAATTAGTACTGTAATTGCATACCTCCAATGAAACCCAACCAAAGTGTACTAACTAAGCTGACCAATAAATGTATCCACAATGTAGGTAAAGGTAAAGTCTGCTGGGCTCCTCAGCCCCAAGCCTATTGGCTCACCAGGTGGGAGTGGGACACTAGTCCATCACAGGTTACCTTCACTGTATTTTACCGGTGGCCATTTTATACTGCTGGGTGGACAGAGGCACACTTGTGATTAAGACCTTGGTCAGGGATCTTCGCATGGTAGGCAAGCTCACAGCCCTTCAATCATGAGCCCAAAACCCTGAACATTACCCCACAAATTAGCTGCCCCTAACTGGTACTGGCATATTAACTAGACGGGGTAGTCTCAAGTTTTGAAAGCATGGGTAGTGTTAAAAATAAATAAATAAATAAATAAATAAAACCCCACAAAAATCAGACAAGTACAAAGAAATAAGATGCTTGAGACAGCTGTGCAAGCATCATGTTTCTGAAGCTGCAGGAGGTGAAACCATGGACCATATCATGGATCACTCATCCCCAGCCCAAACTGCAGGGGCAGGTTACGTCCACATACTTTCTATAAAACTTTATGCAGCCTGGGCTGAGCCTGGCAAAACTGACAGCTGACATAATTTACTCTTGCTTCAACCTGCATAAAATGACACATGACAAAGTAGATTGCTCATACAACTTATTAGTTAAGACCTAACCACCAGTAAAAGTGCCAGTTGTCAAAATCACAAAGGCCAAGATTGTGATGGATAACATATGTCCAAAATTAAGCGGAGACCCTATTGACATTGGAAACCGGAATAGTTGTCGACTCCAGAGCTGAAAGCCAGGCTCTCCCACATCTCTGAAAAGCCCCACATAGAAGTGGCACACACTGTTGCATGATTACCATCTGCATACCAAAGGGCACAGGAAACCAGACCGAAACCTTGGTCATGAAGTTTGTCGTACCTCTGCGTACCCCTGTCAAAATGAAGCTGATCCAAACTCTGGTCCTTCTCAGACGAGAGAATGGTGAGCATCAAAGGATTCCTTAAAAATACCTCCAATTCATTTCAGAGATGGCTGATTATGGCAGAAGGAAGCAAACATTTCTCCAGTCATTTGATCAGTGAAGTCAGAGACAGAGATTGGATCAAAATAAACATCAATGCGTGTCTTCTGAAGGCAACAGACCCGACAACGCTTACACATGGCTTAGTGCGGAGATCCAGGTCAGGCCCTACATTTAGCCACAGAGAAGACCGGCACGCACTTATCTAATTTAAACCAGGGGGGATGCACCAAAAACTGATTTATTAGACCTGATTCTGGTTAAACTTATTATAAACATATTTCAGAGTGAATCATCAAAACAGATGAGATAGAAAGTGGGATGGGGCTGAAAACAAAAAGTGCACACAAACAGGAAGCAAAGTAGAAGTCCTATGAACCCCTCATTGCTTAGCAGTAGACATAGCTGCATGAGTCTGACTGTTCTCTCCCGCTGCAGTCTCATTTTACGCAGCTCTAACGCCGATTCTTGGGGGAAGGGGAGGCTGGAGGGATCATTTCCATTTTGACCCCCTTCCCCACACTGGCTCCTGAGCACTGATTTATCCAATTCCAATTGTGGCCTGGTGGAACTGAGGCGACGCGTCTCACTCCAGAAGCCTCACACTTAGCTGAGAGGTCAGGCATTAAGCAGAGGACAGACTTGGCCCAGGAAGAATGATGGACTCCACACAAGTGCCCTCTTTTTAACAAACACATCGTTAAACACTTCCATATGAAGACAGAAACCCCCCCCCCCTTTTTTTTCCAAAGGAAGGAATTTTCAAATTAAGAATTCCTCAAAGGCATATGCCGACAAGATTGAAATTATGTAACATTCACACTTAGAGCACACAACTCGTAAATTTAATGCGAAGGAGTGTTTGTGTTCCCCAGAGTAATACAATCTTATCAGCAAGTCAAGTACAACACGAGAAACAAAGTGAAGCGGGAAACACGCTGGAGAGTTCACAAGTCTAGACAAAAGATACATGTCTAGAATTATCCTTCTCAATCATAAATCATGGCATCTGACTTTCACTGAGCCCTTGTGCATAAAATTACTCCGTTATTCTTAGATACATTCTACTTTCAGCCAATGCTGAGAGCGAAAATAAGCACAATGTTTTATTATGTTCAGCAGCTATAAAAATGTCTTCATTATAATACAAGTCTGAGATTCATACAAATCCTTGCTCTGGTGAAAAGGGCTTCTGAATAATGTGTTAACGACACAGGGTTATAAATCAAAAAAAGAAAATCCACTTCAACAAATCTCTTTCAGTAGACGCTAAAAGTCACTGCCATGACGTCCAAGCCATACTTTTTTTATCCTAAACGAACACACAAGATCATAGTAAATCATATTTCCACTTTCCACTTCGAGTAGAGCTTTACCGTTAACCTTTGTGGTCTTTAACAAGTAAACAGATCCTCCAGGAACACAGCTGCCAAAAAGAGTCAGGACCATGAATCAATTCCAGACTATTGACAACTCGAGGTTTGGACAGAGACTGATCGAATTCCATGCTTCAACCTTGACTTGAGTTGCCTGATTTTCAAAGAGAGTGTTTTGTGGATCAGTCTGAAGGTGGACTAACCAGCATCAGATTGCACTAAACCTTGGTATTCCTCTCGCCACTCTCAAAAAAGTGATTGTACAGTTCACCAGCAAAGGCAAGCAATCCTGCTTAACAGCATCCTACTCAGGTTAACCTGGACGCTCTGACAGGTGTCTGTCAGACAGACTGCTGAAATTAATCCCAATTGCAAAGCAACTGCTGTGAGGTATGTCCATCAACCTGGATACTATATATATCTTTTAAAAATAATGGTGTCTATTTACTTTTGATATGTGACTGTATAATATATACATATGTACATCCATGCAAGCTAAAAAGCTGTGTGTGTCCCTCTTCTGGTTTGCAGAGGGTGTAAAGCCCATCCCAACTGTCACAGCCTGTTAGCCAATGACACCGTAAAGTGGTCAAGTGTTTCTGCTGCACATGCAGAAGAAACCCCCCCCCACCGTCCAGAGTGTAGTGCTGCTTCCCCGCTCTATATTCTGTCACTGGAGCACTAATAAGAACCAGGCAGAGAGAAACCAATGACAACCGCCCAAACCTCCCTCTCATTCCAACTGCTTCTTTTCCACCAATGGAAAAACCTGGGCATTCAAAACCATTGCGTGTCTCCTCTGGAAACCTACAATGCTGTGTATATACCATAAAAAAGAGCAATAAAGCAGAGTAAATAGAGTAAAGTGGCAATAAAACACCTGCCACACTCAACCAAATGCAGGATAGGTTTGTGAGCTGTCTACAAAACATGACTCAGTGAGAACCAGGACTAAAAGCAAGCACTATTCAGTGCTGAGTTTCAAGCTGTAAATTTATTTAAAGAGAATTCAACAAGATGAAAAGGAGTGACGAGAGGGGATGAAGAATGTAAGCAAGGACAAGAGACTAAACCACTGGTATCAGGAGAGGTCTGGGTACAGCGCCAGGCCTACTGAGGAAAACATGTTAACCCTCAAGGTTTGCTTCAGAATAGAGGCTTAGCTGTGTCTGTGATGTCTGGTCCTGTGTGTGTGTATGTGTGTGAGAGCCCATGAGTATGAACCCTAGCCAGTCTCTAGTCATACTTCCAACACATGAGCTAATAAAACAATATGAGTGGAGTAGGAGAGCTCTGAGAGGAAACAGGAAGCAATCCCAAATTGTGCATCACTGATGAACACTATGATGTGATGCTTATTCATGACAGTTCTCCAATTAGCTCAGCACAACGCATCAATCTACATCGAAATAGGTGAAGAGATTCATGTAAAGGTAATTGATTGTGAAACTTCTGGTGTTCAATTCCCAAATGGAATGAAACGGATACCTCGAATGTTTTTCTAAAACTTGGGTGACTTAATGTATCCCCATAGACAATGTTCGACAATATGCCCCAGACTCCTTTACCATATATGGTAGGGGACATGACTTGTTACATGGGACATGACACGTGCAATGCGTGATTTCTGTGAGATCTAGGAAGGTCTGCATCTGTCTGTCGCTCTGCTGTGATTGACTTACTGCTAAATTAATTAGGCAATTCATATTAATTATTTCCTTTAATGCTGACATCAAACACCAGAATGGTGTGACTCTGACCAGTCAGTGTAGGCAGAATAGTCAAACTGGTGCAACCAAAGAGTGCTATGGTATCTCACAAAACCACTTTTTACAAGTGTGGTAAGAAGAAAGGCACACAGAACATTTAAAACATCAATGACTCAGGCAAATCGACTAGGGCAGCAGAACACTGGAGAAGATTTAACTCCTGTCACCCGACAGGAATCTGACGACAATGAGTAGATTGGACAAATAAATAAGTAAATAAATAAACAAACAGCAGTGAATAATTAAAAATAAATAAATAAATAAAGCGTGCACACACGTGGACTTTTCAGTGCTTCTAAAGCTGCATGAGATGCAGCCAGTACATATTTAGAAAGGGTGAGCTTGTCTGCCTCACAGCAAGAAGGTCCTAGGATCGAGCCCTGGGCTAAAGGGTTGCTGTATGGAGTTTGCATGTTCTCCCTGTGCTTGCATAGGTTTCCTCCGGGTACTCCGGTTTTCTCCTACAGGCCAAAGACATACACATTAGGCTAACTGGTTTCAAACTGCCCCAAAGTAAAGATGTATATGGTTGTGTTTGGGTTGGCCCTGCAATGGTCTAGCTGCTCAGGGTGCACCCTACCTTCGCCCAGTGTTGGCTTCGATAGTCTACAGCCTCCCCGCGACCCTAACAGTAGGATTAAGCATGGCAGGATAAGTTTGGCAAAAGAGTGAGTGAAGTTTCTCTACACATTGGGGATTTCTACTGGTAGTATTATTAATGAGTTGAAATCTTCAGGCAGATTAAGTCTTACTTTATGCTGATGCACTGGTGAATTCGACAGAAGGTCTCAAAGATGAACAAGCGAGCGTTTTCAATGAAGTCCTCAAGGCATGCCACCAAGAAGAAATCGTTCACCAGCACCTTTGGGAGATTGAACAAAGAGATCAAGTCATGCCCAGTAGCTGTCATTGTCATTATGTACAGTACAGACCAGAGTTAAAACAAAACAACACTATTAGGATTAGGGTTATTGGTAAAGTTGTATAGAATACAACAGTAAGAGAATAAAGGTGGCTCCATGTCTTCTGTGGTACAAGCGAACACTTACATTTAATTAAAGACAAAGAGCAGAACCCAGATTCCAGAAACTTATTACAGAAATCTGTTCTTGTCGTTACAGTGGGAAAGCAAAAACAGTGAAAAAAAACATTAACAAGTGTGAGTAGTAAACAAGAGGGGATTCAAAGAAAAAAAATAAAACGAATGGATCCTGATAAACTGGACTATAAAGGGTTACACTTCCATCACCTCTATACTAAAGTTCACTCAGAAAGGATCTACTTTGCCGATTGTTAGGAAGGAAGAAAGTCCCATTTGCATGTTGGGTAAAATAAATAAATAAATAAAAAGAACAATTTAGAGCCATTCTCGCCACGCCAAATCAACCACAAATCTTGGAATTCCACAGACTCAACATGAAACAGAACAGGAACAAAGGCAGCCAGCCAATCTGCCACAGCGGCTTTAACTTATCGCTGCACATATCGTCCACTGCCGCAGGGTCCGGCAAGCTCCATGGTGGAACCAATTTACACTGCCACTGCGTTCACACGGATCTTCTACTATGCAATCACCATCCCCGAGAGACACACCAACCGGGATCTGCTCAACACACGCACATGCACCCTGCTTCTCTGCATCAGTTTTACTGTCTTCTTTTCTGATGGAGACTGATGTATTTGTGCGGTTAACAACGCAACGATATATCAGACATTGCACCAAAACAACCTCTTCTGTTTGCGTTGCAGGTTCACTCAGAGCTTTTATATCTTTTGTAATTCTTATGATATTTTTGCCATATTGCCGACAGTTTAGTGCCGTGCATTCCACAGTGGTAAAGGCATGCAAGAGCTCCTGCTGTTGCTGCATGGTTCATGTACGATCCTCATCCTCCAATCCTGTTTGCTTAGGCACCATTCTCTGCTATCTCGGCTGTTCTGACTGAAGAAGTCCCAACTACATGGCCATATCAGCCGGCGTGCGTTTTATTGTCGTCAATGCTTATCTTAACCTGAAAGAACCCCAGATGGCCTAAGTGCCATAATTACTGTCATCTGTTCTTCAGGAAAGACCCTTAAACAGATTCGGTAAAAGCATAAAATGTCCTTTTCAGACTCAGCCTAAAGGCAGATTTCCTTTGAAACCTATCACACACCCATTGAAGTGAGGATTTTAATTTCAGGCTTGGACACTGCTGAACAGCTTCAAGTTCTCTCTACATTCAAAACTTGGTGGGTCCTCACGAATATTAACTTCTTTTAGCTACTGCCTAAAAGCGGCACTCACAATAAATACCTCTATGGATAGGTATCCCGGCCTGGGTTTGCTTTCCAGCGCCTTTCCTTTCACTACCCGACTTCCACTTTCGTTTGCATCATCTGTCTGGTTAGTTTGATTATCTATTTAATCAGTTCATGTTCTGTCAAGCTTCTGATATCAGCATTTGCCCTAAGAATATTTATTTACCTGCAAGTGTGTATGCCCACCTGCGTTAGATTGTGTGTTTTTTTTTGTTTTTTTTTTTAATCGTGTGCATGTCTGAGCAGTGGCGTATGAGCCTCTATATTTTGGGCTATAGTTTAATTATTAATAATTTTTTACATTTTGCTGACTGTCATCATGCAAGTCAGCAGTACATAACAGCCAATCAGCATGAATTCAGAGACACAGAAGCCTTGGGTTTACTGAGGTGGGCATGCATGGACATTGGATAAACATCCAGGACAATGGTGCTCTGCTCGGGAGCTCCGCTAGTAAGCCTGGCAAACAAAAACTGTATGTTTAGATTTTATGCAATCAGACCAAAGGCATAGCCTGTTAGCAGTAACTTGAGTATAACAGCAATGTCCCAAGGCTATTTTTATATCAGTCTAATATCTGCAGTCGTATCTTGTTCGAAGAATTGGCTAGTCACTCTTGGGTATTAATGTGCTTAAAATATAACTACTTAAATCTACCCCAACATCAAGCACCTCATCAGTTAGCAGTCAAGTAAGGAAAAACTGCTGACTATTCAATACTTCTCTACTACTGAGCTTGAAATAAACTGAAAACTGGCCCGGTGTCTAACACCTCATCTGTTAAAAGTCGGGCAAGAAAGCTGAAGGGCTTTTTCATACATTAAAAAAAAAAAAGAATAGCTTAACTTAATGAAGAAATGAGACCCTCACTAAACCAGTGACATGATTTATAAACATTTACTTCTGTGAGGAAGCTCATGCAATCATGCCAGATGTTTTTCATTCCAAACGTTTATCGTCAAGAAGCAGGGATGAAAATGAGACTAAAATCACCCGCAGTCGAGCCTTTTATGTCCATGCAGGTCCAAATGATCAAGCCATTAGGGAAATCTCTATTATGCTCTGCATACTAACAGGACAAGCCTTCTGAGAGTAGCCATAATTAGCACACCTGCCTGATTTTGGAGTAACAGAGCCCTCTGGCTAGTGGACTTCCCCGAAAGTGAAGCAGTGAAGAGTTCAGGCTGGCTGCTGCGTGAACGTGCAACGAGTCGTGACTCTGATTAAATATCCCTCAGGCATGAACTAGATGAGAAGGTTTAAAAACTGTTGAAGTTATTCTGCAATAAGCAGGCAGAATAATCAGTGTTGTTTCAGGAATTACGACCATAAAACCAGCTCAAGCGCTTGATCTTATTAACCATTCTACCCAAGTCCAATCCTTGGAACTACAAAGCTGTTGTATTTACTTCACCCAAGAGTTTCCATGAACATTTCTGGACTGGGTCATAGCAACACTCTCCAAGGACATATGAATGTGAACCTATTTAGGATTTGGCCACATTACTAAACGAATTTAGGTTGAAAAGTCAAGTTTTCCAGGGTCAGTGTAGTACCGTAAATGTGCCAGGCTGGCTCATGACCCCAAAAACACTGCAGCCAAAAGCTATTACTTAAAGACTGTGTTCCATGGACATGATGATAAACCAAAATATGAGGGGAAAATATAATGTAAGGAACCTTCCCTGGAAAGTGTGAAGGTTGTGAGTATCATGCCATACAATGAAATTTTGTTGGGGGGGGGGGGGGAGGGGGGGGCGTTTGTGTGTATACACACTATACATTGCTGTTAGGCTTTTCTAAAATTGTACTGCTGGAAATAAAGGACCACTTTGACCGTAAACATAGAAGAGTATGACACAGCAAATCAGGGGGTGAAATCTAATGTGGAGATCACTTACGCCCATTAAAAAACCGAGCAAAAAAATATAAACGTCTGAACCACAGCAGGCTCTTTTCAGTGTATGGGCTGACCTCAATACACCAAAAGTGCTTTTTGTTAACCATTCCACTGATGGACGATTACTGGGCATCATAAAAAAGTTGAGAGACGGTGAGTCAGAGGCTTTCCGACAGGCCTCCTCTCTTTCTCTCTCTCAGAAGTGGGGGACACAAAGGCTAAGAGTGAGAGAGAGCTTTCAGCGCCCTTTCGGGACCCCAGCGAAAGAAAAGGCCATCTGTGGAGAAGTGCAGCTCATGATACAACATCAGTAATGACTCTAACCACAGCTTGGGAAAGTTCAGAGGACTCCACTGACCAGCCGCAGCTATGAGCTGCATGTGGTTTCATTACAACTCGTCATAAGGTTAAAGCCGAGGCGTCATGGAAGTAAATTGAAAAGTTGCAGGCTTTCTGTGGTCTGAAAAGTCAAGCTGCATACACTCAACTGGTTAAGAGGCTGCAGGACTTTTTGGGAATAGAGTCCATTTTAAGCAGCAGGGAAGCCATAAAAGATATCAGTAGGTTATGAGAGATGCATCGACTGCAACTTTCCTGGTTGATTCTAATTTTTGTTTTTCCAAAGCTGAAAACAGCTGATCTGTTCATCTGATTTTCTCTTTTCAGGCGACAGAAAAACTTAATAAACCACCCTTATACCACATTCAAAACGTCTCAAATGTTCCTACTGCACTACAGATCTGGCTTCATCCATGTGACAGCTATAGGGTTCAGTGACCAATCAAAGGAGAGAAGACATCAGCCATTGTTACCACCTTCAAAATCTTGACCAAAAAAAGACTTGGCCAGCGAGAGATCCCCCACCACTCACAAATACTGTTCCGTGCACTCGTATCTTAATTCTGAGACTAATTTCATGCCATATCTATGCCGCTGTGTGCACGACATGAATCATGCCGATGTGCATGTGTAAACCTGATCAGTATGTGATCGTATATCGGAGAGTGGTCAGATAATCACCAGTCATGGCCTGTCAAACTGAACAAAATCTTGGTGCATCTTTATAGTTTCTAACACTGTAGAATCGCTTGGCTTTTTCAATAAGCATGGCAGCTTTGGAAAATGACCTTGTAAACAAGTTAATAAATATAAATGGTGCATCTAAAACTTACCGACTCGCACTCTCTAAGTTTCTTCTGCGCGCCGTCGAAATCGAAGTTCACATACAGACATTCCACAAACTCAGTGATGGGGTCCTTGTAGGTGTACGATTCCTTAAATAGTCAAGGAAAAAAAAGCATGACATCCATTTCTCTTCTAACAGCACACTTTTTTTCTGAATACATGCATGTTATTCATAATCATCAGATCTTGGAGTGGCACTGAACCTATAAACACGTCTAAGATGACAAGATCAGAGCAAGGTGTTGAGCAGATGAGTCATGATGGGACACGTGATACAGGTTTTGGATCTTTCCTGGATAAAAATACCATGAATACTTGAGAAACCATGAGAGTCATGTGAGCAGACCGGTGAGTGCATTGGGCCAGATGTTAAAGAGATTACACAGCTGGAGAAAGCTCATATTCACATTTTAGTGCTACTGATCACCAAGAAAGCTACTGCTGGTGGATAACAAGGCTAGGATCAGGCCATCCACCTCCATTTGGGAAAACGAAGGTGCTCAGAACTAAAGAAGTGTACAAAGTAATGCATCTTTATGGATGAAATCAGAACCAGGGTTTTGTTTACCTGCTTACTGCATAGCCTGGTTTCAATTATTTATTTTAAAAAAAGGCAAAGAGAGCACAGATGATTACACCCACGTCAACTCTCATTTTGCTAGTACGCTCAGACCTTGTTTAGCGAGCACTAAATCATCTGCTCAGTGGCTGTGCTTACAAGTGAGCAGCCGCATGAATCCGATAAATATTGTTTGTATTACTCCTAGTAGGACGTTTTACATCTCAAAACAGAGACAAATACCTGCTGGATAACTTTGACTAGATCCTTCAGGACCTGTCTACGCTTGCGCACGTCCTTGTTAGTGATGACAGCCGTCGTCAGGTAGCGCAGAATGTGTGGGCACATGGTCTGAATGGCATTTAGATACCTGTGAAAAACAAAAACAAAGCAGTGGTGGTCAAACACTTTGAGAGTCCTTTGTCCTTTAGGGGTACTGGATGGAAGAAAAAAAAAATACAGCAAATGGTGAAAGCATCTCTGTTCAGTGATGGAAAGATGAGGAACGCCCCATTCTAGGTACGGATCACTGGCCACAGGCTTGGCCAGTAGCTGAAACCCTACCCACCAGGGGCTTGTTTTTCAGCTACAGGTCAAACAAGCTGTAGGCTGAGTGCGAAACAGAGCGTTGAGAAGAACTGCTATTACAATCCAATATAGTTCCTTCTATGCAGCCTGAGGACAGACCGTATCCTTCTCTCAAGTGGAAAAAAAGCATACAACAGATGCCTTGTCATAAGTCTAAGAGCTCCTTTTAAGGTGCACTTAACATATCGAGTCAATTCAAAGGACAATATCCATGTCTGTTGTATCTGAACCAACATCTTTGACCTCCGGCTCCCTCCCCCACCTCCTCCTCTTCTGAGGATCAAATTAAATTTCAAAGAGGAAGTCAAGTTGCTTGGTCGTGGCCAGCGCTTAAGGCTCTTATGGGTCCAAACGCAGAAACACATGTTCTAAGGAGGTGGAGGACTAGCGGATGGTTTAATTAGTCAAAGCAGTTAAAGGGATGAGGGGACTGTGGCACTTCAGATGTCGGGGGTATAAACAGCAGTGGCATAGCCCTAGCCTTCCCTCTCTCCGTCCTTTGTAGTGGTGCAAGTCCGCAGCGAACCACAACACTTTGTACTGTGTTTGTGATTAACTTACACCTACTCGCTCTCCAGAGGGGTGCTGATCACCAGTCTGCTCGCATGAGTCACAATGCTATTTCTGGCATTCACATTCTGTAATGCGCCTAATAGGCCAATAAATCATTTAATAAAGAACACAAAGATTTAGGGAGCGAGTTTTTATCAACTTTGTCACTCGGATCGACTTTAAGAAAGCAAGACCTTTTCCATAAGACTTCTCCGAGATGTAAAAAAAGGAAGCGTGGAGAGGCAAATGGCTGTGTGGTTCCAATTTCACAGTGCATGTAGGGGGGTCTGGGATTGGAGGTAAATCAAGTGAAACACTAAATCTACTCAGCGAGAGTCAGTATAGTATAACTTATGGATCATCTTTCCTGTTGGCACCTACATCATAGATCATCCTTTGAGAATATTCTCACTCAAGCAGCCCTGTGATAAAACAAAACATTTGACAGCCAATCTTATGGATCATCTGCAGTTTGGTTTTCATCTTTACACTTTACAGCTCTGAAACATTACCATTCGTTTAAGGGGCACATTTCTGAACATCTGACAGCTAAAAACAATCCAGAATAATACTCACAATAAACTATATTCTCATCTCATCGTCCTAGGGTCAAGGGAAGGCTGGCACCTGTCTCAGCCGACACTGGTCGAAGGCAGGGTACACCCTGAACAATGTGCATTCACACTCACATCCACACCTAGGGTCAACTTGGAACTGCCAGTTAGCGTAATGCGCATGTCGTTGGACTGTAAGTGGAAACCAGAGTACTCCGAGGAAACCCATGCAAGCACAGGGAGAACATGCCAACGCCACACAAGCCAGGAAATCAGACCCAGGAGTTGCTGTGAGGCGGACATGCTAACCACTACGCCACCGTGCCACCCACTAAACTATATTACAATACCACAATAAACTATAACTGTATAAACATTTTAACCAAGCAAATTCTATCTTCTCCAACCTAAAGCACCAATCAATATGAGCTGAACTCCACTGCTATAACTGACAATGCCATGACCCAAATGCTTAAAGTGAGTATGGATACCGTTTTGTGGGAGAACTGTTTACTTTTGTTTTTTAGGTCACAAAGCTGAAAATCAGTGCGTAGCAGGAAAGGCGAGAGAACTTCTTACTGCTATAAAGAATCTGGCCTGGACGGAGAGATGCATGACTTGAAGAGTCCAACCACAAATTAGAAGTACCTATTTGAAGGAGTTTACTGTAGTATAATGAGTTCACTGGTATAATGAGCATCTAAGTCCAAAGTGCTGTTGTACAGCCAGATGCCTTGGAAGGGATCTGCAGTAAGTGGATAAGGTCTGATGGAGCATGTCGCTGTGGCCTCGGCCAGCGGGTCAAACAACCACAGGTCACTGGCCCACTGGATCCGGCCCAAAGGAAGCGAGCGGTCACCAGCGGGAGAAAAAGGCCAAGCCTCACCGAGGTTTTCCAGCCTACAACAGCACAACAGGCAACCTCAAGCTATCCTTACGATAGCCACTATGGTGAAGCACTTATTACTAATTACTGGTCTGGCCTTCCAGTCGTCTGTGTTGGAGGGGGGGAAAGCTGCTGAAAGGTAGATAATCCTAATCCACTGTGGTTCAACACCGTGTTTTAGATTAAAAAAATTAAAAATACACAAACGCGGTTGTATAAGGTTTCCTATCTATAACACGAATGATCTAAATTTAGAGGTGCTGCATAGAATAACAGCAGATATGCAGAAAACTCAGAGAGAAGCCTTGAAGCTCTTTTCTTCATGAAGTCTCAGTTTCGTTTGCATAATGAACCCTGCTGTAAAAACTATTGATTTTTCATATCCAGCCCTCAGCTGACTCAGAACTCCTATTCCCAGTCCAAGACGGGCCTGTCTGCTAAGCCATCTATTATTTTCAGCGCTCATCTGAGAAACTCTATCGCTTGTTTTCACTTTGGCCCCTGGGGCTGTGCGTGTTTGAGTGTGTGTGCATCTGCGTGTGTTTTCTCTCAGTCACACACACACACACACGTCTGTGCCTGGAGCAGTGGTCTGAGGCACTGGACTGGTCGGCACAACATCAGCAGTTTCATTTGCGGATTGTGGTGGGCTTTCCAACCTGGACCCACACACACTCATCCCACCTCATCCGGTTTTATTAGAACCAAAGCCAAATAAAATCCCCAGATGGCAAAGTGCAGCTGCTGAAGGTGCTTACTGTGGCTGGTAAAGGAAAAGCTCAATAATGTTGTCTCGGCCTTTGGGGTGGTTGAAGAAGACAAAGAGAGACCAGTGGATCAGCCAGGTCCTCTGCTGTAGAGACTGGAGAGGAGAGCTCACCGTCTGGAGAAAGAGAAAGACAGAGAAAGACAGAGAGAGAGAGAGAGGGGTGATTGTTTTAGATGATGAAATCCCTTTGTGTTCCTGGTTAATTAGCTGAACTATTGACTTTCTTTAAATCAGCAGCATAACTTCAGCTAGCCTTAAACTTCCTTCAGTCCAAGTTAAAAACCACCATTTAGGAGGTCAGAAAAAAAAAAGGGTTTCCTACAAACCAAACCCATGTACAACGTCCCCTTGTCTACTGTTCCAGTTCAACCTCAAACTCAATCAATGCAACAGTGCTACTGTGGTTCTGCTTGAAGTGTAAGCAGGGTAGGGGGCCAACTAGTGAAATAAACCAGAATAAACCCCCAAAAATGTGGCAGAAAGAGAGAGTGAGAAAGTGTGTGTGTGAAGGGAGACAGAGAAAGCGCAGCTATAGTAGTGGTGATGGTGTTTTGCTGAAATGTGAGGCAGTCAATATCATGGCCTATGTAAGCGAATCTGAGTGCTGTATTGAATTCTGAGCGGTGGGGCATTACGTTGTTATCGATAGTCTCTCTCAGGCGGGTGAGGTCCTCCATAGCAGCCTCCCAGTTCTGCATCAGGATCTCAGAGGCCAACTTTCCCCACAGGGAGTTCAGCGCGTTTCTGTCAGTTGCAGGAACCTGCACAAACAAATAATAAAAACACACTTAGACAAGGAACAGGGCAGCTTAGAACAAACCACTCAGACTTTATCTTCTCAACGTGTGCAGTCACTGCTCTTCAAGGTCACCACAGTGGATGCCATAAACCTTTAGAGCAAGTGGGGTCAAGTCCCCTCCTCAAGTGCAAAAAAATAATAAGCTTTAGCACTACTTAAGACTTAAAAATCTTGCATCAAATACAACTTTATTTTAACAAAGAATTTTGTTAAAAATTCCTAAAGGCCACATAGCCGGAATGTGGGCAGCCTTCCTGCCATACGCTGCCACAGCTGAAAACAAAACGCCGATACTTGGCTAAAGTCAAACCACTTCGGGATATAATAACATTTATTCATTTGCAGTGGACAAACAGATTCAATTAAGTCATCTTCAGGGAACGAAGCCTGACAGGGAGAGAAATGGATCATGAAAGGCCGTTTAGCCTTTTATGAAGCCTCATTTGCTGCACTTTGTGATAAAGTATCCACTGTGTCACGTACAACTGTTCCACCAGCCATCCAGATTACTGAAGTAACTGAAAACACATTGGATTTGTATGTGCTTTTTTCTTGTTTACTTCATGTTTTAATTCTCAAACAAGACACGGACAAAACAAAGGTTTCTAAATGTGGAACACTTCAGGTTTGATTCGATCATGATTCACATCACTTAGATGAGACGAAATCCAATTGGCCTCATTTTGGGTTCATTCCAAACAGTTTCTCTTGCTGGAGGTTAAGATGAAAAGGTCCCTCAAGGTGAAAGGTGAAGGACTGGCTTGTTTGGAGCATAATGACATGCATTAGACAAGTGAATACTGACTAAGCTCAGGGTCAAACGCTAGCTATGTCAGGGGAAACGTTCAGTTAGGCAGATCAAATGATCGGAAAAAGGCTTGGAAGGTTCAAAAGAATAAATATATTAAGAACATTAAACTAAGCTGTTGGGCACATCATCAAAATAAATAAATAAATAAAAATATTTTTTAGAAAACAAACAAAAAAAAAACACAACTCCCAGAAACAAAAACAGGTAAAAGATGAGCACAACCAATTAAAAGTCGAAATTGTCTAGAAACATTAAAGTTTTGGAAGTCATGACTTGATCCTTTTCCACAGCCTGTATTCGTTCTTCTTTTGATTTGCAGTCAACCATGACTGAAAACGTGAGGTAAAATGGAACCTTTACTGAAACCAAAGCAGCAATACACCAAGAAATCGTCCTGGACGGAACCGGAGTCTGTAGCCACACACACAAAACTGTTTTCTTCCTGTTACGTCACTGAGCGAAAGCATCATAGGTAATGCAGTTCCCTTTTAAGCAAAGAGAAAATGGCTTTACTCTGTGTCTTATAATAAACCTAATCAATGAATAATGAAATACACCACCTAAAACTAAATGTCTAAATAAAGCTACACAATACACTCTTGAATAAGTATATAGAAGTCAACAATATAGAAGTCAAAACAGCCTGTATTTAAAACACCACAGAAGCCCATAACCTCACAACAACACAATAACAGTCACAATATGTATGATGGCCCACTAACATCACTTGTCATGCAGATTACAGGTTTGAGCTTTAGTCCAGCTAAACCTCTCTGAAGTGCTGAGGTCAGTGCAAGGCCACAGAGCAGTCCCTTCACTCAGTCTCCTTAATGAAGTGTGCTGCTACCGCTGGCCTAAACACATGTGCAAAAGCTTTGATCAGACCTGTAACAGGGACGAGGGCCTGAACGAGCGGTAGGACACTAATCAACGTCTCTGTTTCAGGACTGCAGGAAGAACTAATTCCAGACATTAAGGAGAGGGACCTGCTGGCAGGCTAGGACCAGTTACATTCCACACTTATGGGAATTGTTGATACTATAGCAATCACCAGGCCACTTACCAAGTCTGTTAATAAAGAATAAAATGTTTTAGTGGCCACACCACATCCCATATATTCACTAGTTGATTCTCACACTGACACCAAGAATCTGTGGAACACTTCTAGCCTCCATTTCGCTCCAATCAAAAATTTACACTTCAAAAAGTTCCGATCCAAACAATGAGGCTGACTGATAGCAGTGATAATCTGTTACCCATTTAACACAAAGAGAAAAACTTCCTGTTGAAGCACATTTCAAAACCATTCAATGCCACTTCCCCAAGCTACTGAAATGTAAACTCTGGTTAACTAGGCTCATCTCTGTAGAGACAATCAACTTCAAAGCCATGCAAACTTGTGTTCTTAATTATGTCAGAAAAGACAAAAATAAACGAAACGGCAGCAGATAATCAGCTGCAGGCACATCGTGGTGCTAAGAGACAGAGTGCTGGACTTCGGGAAGCCATGATAACGCCACACTGCTGAGAGACGGTGACTCAAGCAGGAATTCAGGGCAGGTGTCTGTGCAGGTCCACAAAGCTGTAAAAACACTGAACATATTAATTTACCCCAAACCTGAACATGCCCCCACGCTGATAAAGTGCGCTCAAGCAGACCTCCATTAAGTGAGAAAGACTTTGCATCTCCAGTGAGAGAGAGCTTGTTCCCTGCTCCCTGGGATGAGGAAATGTCTGCCTGTGGTGTTTGGGGCTTTGTGGCAACCTGAAAACCCACTTCTGGAAGTCTTAATTCCAACAGTTCCAAGGCTCCAAATATTTTTAACAAAACTGGTAATGGACTGCACCACATTTGATCGACAAAGACGACCAGATGTATTTTTACTTATTTATTTTTTTAAAGGCATGCCTTACTGTACATGCAAGAAAAAAATGGTATATTGTCTGTAGTTCTACTGAAACAAAGCCAATATTCCTTTTACATATTGACAAATTATATTTGTTAGGCCTGCCCCCTTCTACCAATAGTAAAGTCCAGCATGCAGCAGAGGCTGTCAATCATTTAATTTCCAACTTTGTCCACACCTTCTAATGTTCTAGCAGAATAACATTCTAATAACTAACTTCTGGGGATCCAGAATTCAGCACAGGGATGAATTAACCGGAATGAAAGAACTGAAACACTGAAAACGCATTTTTCATCAGATGTTTTTTATAATTTACACCTATGAAGTTGCAATCTCCTAAAATGCATTCAATAGTTTACATTAGCCTCTTTCAGAAGGCTGCCATTTGTACTTTCTTTCACTCTCGCTAGCACAAAATCGCAAGAATAAGACATTGACCCACCAGTTCCAATAATAATGGCAAATAACAGTATACAGGTATTTAACAACTCCTGAATAAAATTAAGCTTGGACATAATACTACATTGCATTTATAAACATAAGACAGGCATCTGCTCGTTTGCTTGATCCTAGTACATTTAATGCATGACACTTTCGTGTTACTCGAAGTCGTCCGAATAAAGAGTATCCCCCTTTTCGCGGTACAGTGGCGCCCCACGTGAGGATTTATTATTCGTTTTTATTTTTCCCACAAAGTTGGTTTTACTAAGAATAGTGCATATTCCTGGGTATGGACAAACTGCATGCAAGCTTTTATTAAGTTTGGGTTTTTATTCCACTTTAGCTGTTTGAATTTGAGAATGTACTACAGAAAGGAAAACAGTTTATACAAGAAAAGTCACATGAAAAATAATGCTAATTTTTCAATGAAACTTTTTTGCTTAAAATTTTTGCAGCAGCCTGCAGAGGCATTAGACCTGTGCTGGTTTCACTTTTAGAGACATTACATTGATGACTAGGATGACGTCTCTCTGTCTGATGACATTCTCAATTAATCAACCTTCTTGCCGAGGAAGAACCTCAAAAGGCATCTGTGCTCTGCTATGATGGGGACATGGAAATTTGCATCGTGCAGATCCTCTGACATGAACCAGCCCTGTGGTTGCACGCCATGAAGAACATCCGAAAGGCTTGACATGTGAAAGAGAATCAGCCCTTTTAGCTTCAGAATCGAACAGAAACCACCTGCTTAATTCAGAACAAGGAAGTATTTTGTTTTTGACCGTAGGGCCTAATCTTTTTGTGCCTCCATTTCAAAAAGGACGAAAAACTACATTCTCTATAGCCAAGCAGATGATGTGAGATTATTATACTCTGTTTTACTAACTGCTAATGCTAGTCAGTACACCTCAAAGTGCTCCTGAACCAGGATTTGTGCACATGCACATTATGTAGCAGGAAAATTGCGGTTTACGTTGATTAGACACATTTATTTCAAGCAGTGTCATAATTTTCATTTGACTGCTGCCATCTTTCAATAGTAAGACAGAAAAACTTTACGGGCATTTTTAAAAATATTCTCTAGATGCCAAAAGTGTCAATAATACAAATCCATGATTTAGAATTACCATTAATTTTTGGATCCCTTCTGAAGCAAGTATAAAAGCTTTTGATGTACTAAAATTGAACAAAAACACTGGTGCGCTTCCATTTCAAGTAAATTGATACAGCACGGCGAGGTCATTCTTGACGAGAAAGAATAAACATGTGGAACCAGAAATCATGCATGATGTTTTCCAGTCCAGGGTGGTGGTGGAGGGGGGAGTCAGGACGATCATCCCACTGGCTCTCACCCTGATTGTTAGTCGCCAAATCCTTTCTCATTTGTAGCTAGCATTCCCTCAACTTTGTCACGTCTCTTTATCGCCCACTGCTGCCAAAAACTGCATCGTGGCAAAGTGTGAACGTAGGGTAAACGTCTTTCAAAACAGAAAAATTGTGAGTAATTGAAGAATACAGCTGTGTTTCCACTATAAAGGTCAATCCTTCGTTCTAAAAGTGTTTGTTTTCTTTTTCCTTTTTTTCTGGAAGGCACTGCCTGCAACATCTGGCAAGGCTCCATGTCATTATGGCAGCTTTCTGTACACTGCCTGCCTTTCAGGGCCTGCCATGAAAGAATAGTTTCAATACCTGGGTTTTTCCAGCAGTTGCCTTAAGTTTCCACTGCTTCCCCAAATGGGCACATTTTCACTCACTGACCAGCAACAATAAATTTACTGTGCTGCCGATCCGACGGGACACTCAATCTTTATTCTCAACATTCTATCCCAGCATTAGGAGATGATATGAATAAGTTGCTCTTTTCGCGCTGGGCCGGCACTGTAACAGGACCTCAGCTCTGGATTTTGCAAGCCTGGCTTCCTTGGGTAAATGACTACGTTTCCCACGTTAAAGGAGTTTCAGAGCCTAACCTCTCCTATAGTAGCACCCATCTAAGGACATGGGAGGCCTGGCATAAAGTGAGGGAGCAGGGGAAAAAAGTTAAGGCAGGTATTCTGTGAGAAAGGGTCGGTGTGATTAAATCCAGTTTTACATGCCTTTTCCATGGGTGTTCCATGCTCTTTGTTCTCAAATTGTAAATGAGGGTCAACGAGGGCTCAAAATCATGCTGTAGGAGGAAGTATGCTTTAGAACAATTTGGGTCTATTTACATGGAGCTGCATTGCCATAAACAAGTCTGGCTGGTCTGTACTGGGGTCTCATCTACTCAAAGCGTTTGATGTGTGTAAAATAGAAATTGATGCAATTTTTCAATTTCTCTTAAAATGGGGGCTCAGTCTCGCTCGATCTGTCATTTCTCCACTGCAGATGGAGTGAATGAAAATGCTTTTAATGCTGCACCATTCCCAAAATCAATCAAGGAATAAATATCCCACGGACACAGATGTCAGCAGTCGCACATCGTGCCACTCCTCTTAAGGCACAATCCGAAAGCACTTCATGTTATACAGAGTGCAAGTGTCAAATTTCACATGCACTTAAGTTGTTAATACCTTTAAAATCGAATGTAATCTTTGCTTATTAGAATGCACAATTGGATAACTAGATATGAGAGTCAGGCTGGCAGATTTCTGCACTTATCTTGTCTCAAGAAGGCAGTCTGAGGGAGATTGTAATGACAAGCCTGTATCACTTTTCCCAATTGGATCACAAAGCAACTCTTTCAGTGTTGTCCACGGTTGTGTTGTCCAACTCTTACCTTGACACTAGTCTAATGTTTTCCCTTTTCCCACAGGCAAACAAACAACCAAACATTTCAACATCTATTACAAGTCAAATACATACAGGCATGCAGCTGGGTCATGGTTTAACGACTGCAGTATTTATTACTCAAATTTGCTCATGATGAAAGGATAATTTTCTACGGTCTAGCACTAATGAATCATCCCTGAGTGTGGGCCTGTATAATGGACAGTCTGTATAATGAGGGCATTACATGTGAGAAGGCAAGCGAAATGGCACTGAGAGAAACACACTGCACCAGGGGAGTGTGATAACTCAGTGAGGCATGGAGGGTCTCACACACTCCCAGCTCACAGCAACACTGACAATGGGCATCTCTCTTCAGGCAAGCCCCAAAGTCCTCGTAATGTGGCCTTGAGAAGGGGGCGGGAGGGAGGACAAGCACGAGCAGGTCAGAGTCTGACTATTCCCAGGCTTCCCCCACCACACACACACACGTTCGCCAGACAGAATCGCATGGAGCCATACGTTTCGGCCACTCTTGTGCGCGAGTTCATCTTTCACTCGTTTCTCCGAGCAGTGGGAGAGAAGCCACAAACGCCAGAGCCCTAGCAATGAGCTCTTTGTTTATAGAGGAAATAAGAAGTACGCATGTGTAATGCGGATACTGCCAGTACTCTTGGTGAACTGCAATTATCTTCCCCCGCAAACCTACTTTGGTATTATCTGATTTCCAAAGTATTCTGCTGGTGAAAATTATTTAATCCAAAGTCCTCAGCGCTCCTGTCTCAATCGAAGAGCAGACGAAAACAAAAAGGATACAGGCCAAGTTTAGCTTGAGGATGCTAAATGTTAACAACAAAAAAAAGCCATAGGCACATGTGTCTGTGTGTGTTCCACTGTTTTTTTTTTTTGCATGAAAAGCGAAGATAAAAAAAAGTGTTCGAGTTAATAATCCATTGAAATAGTTGGACACAAATTTTTCTGGCTTGTAATAAATCGGAATCTACACCACACAACATTAAAGAGCTGCAAGGTCGGAGAATCCTGATGAAGTGTGATCTGGCCTCAGACTTGAATGGAAAACCCTCTGAGAATGATTTTCTTAGTAAAGAGATTGAAGTTGCATGATGAAGGCTACCAGGAAGCTGCTGGCCAAGTTGTGCAACAGGTTCTTCTAGCACGGCAAACACTGTTTACTTACCAAACACCGTTATTAACCTCATCTCAAAAACACAAAAACAAAACCAGTTAACCAAACTATCAATGAATGATTCAATTTCTATTGAGTATACTAAATTATAAAAAAGTCGTTTAAAACAAATATTTACTGAGATAAGACACCTTCTCAGATGTTGTACTGTTCTTCTGTAAGAATGATTTATCGGGCGATGTTTACTGAGACGTGATCACTACTACTTTAAAAAAATATATTTTAATCTCTCCCAGGTACAGATCAGGGATTAAAGTAAATACGCAAGACAGTGTTCCACAAAAATGATGGCTGATACAAGACCACTCGAGATTTACTTATCTTAATGGTCAGGTTCTGCATGTAACCAGAGTGGACACAATGCATTCTGCGTGAACCTCAAATAAGACTACAGACTCGAGAAAAACACGAGAATTGTCAAACACAACACACTGCCTTTAGTTATAACGGAATACAAGACAATGAAGCACAATGACTCTTGGGTAACTTTTCATGGCTTAATTTTGGTCCTATTCAATGCCCCATCTTTCATTAAGAACTCATTAATTTTGAGATAACTCAAAGATATTCACGTATTTACTTATATAGGGTGGATCCTCTTTTATTATTGGGTCTAAAACAGCTGCCAAGGTGCCAAAAAATCCAAAATAAAGCCAGTTTAATGAAAAGGCTCCAAAATCAACCTGTGAAAGAAATAAATCCATTCATCGTTTTCTTCATTCATAAAACCACAATTTTAAGTTCATGAGCAACAGTTATAACTAAGGGCCCTTGGCACTGTCCAGTGCTGAAATGGAACATAAAGAAAATGTATTTCTATAAGGTGAGGAACGTGCTTCATTAACTAGCACCCACACAGGAATTCTCCATCGAAACCAAACTACCCAGCCATTGAACAGCTTTTAACAGATACAAGCATTATTGATAGTCATCACAATCCTAATGAAATCACTCAGCTGGAAAACAGATAACCGACATCACATGAAGTAAACTATTACACACAAATCGAATTTTTTTTATTGTATGAATGGAACTGAATGTAGTGAAAGACCTACCAACACCCTGAAGAAGTAGAGATACTCTGCAGCACCCGAGTAATTCCCACACTCGTACTGGAACTTGGCATATCTGTAAAGAGTGTCCAAATACTCCTGACGGAACTGCAAGGAAAAGGGAGTGAGGTTAAAAAGAATGACAACCAGATAAAATGCCATTTATACAGGTAATGATGTCAGTAAATCGGAATATATCCTAAAGCACCCTCCGGAAGTTTTGAAAAAAGTGAAAACAGGACTGAACTTTCGAACCTTTTGAACAGCATGTTTGGGAGAAGCCCAAAATCAGAATATCTGACAATGGAGACCACACACGCCACCATTTCCCAATACAGGAAGTCTCCTCGAAATTAAGGCCAGTGTGAAGGCTGGAAGGGCTGCAGGGCATGTGGGTAGTGCACGTTAGGGGTTCTGTTTAAGGGCTGTTAATATGAATGACCCCTGCGTTAGTGCACTATAAAGGCACAGGGGCCTGTGAACTGAGGTGCACTGAGGACAGGCCCCGGGTCAGTGGGATGCCGAGGTGGGAGGGGAATGCCGTCGAGTCAAATATAGAAGCCCCAAGCATTTTTGCGGCCAGCCCCACGGGTCTCGGAGCTGTTCGGCTTATTCTTAACAATTGGCCACAGAATGTAAATGTCCACAGAAAATTTCGCCGAGCCATAAAAAGCCCTGAAAATGAGTTAAGGTTTTGGGAAGTCATTTAACGTCTCCGCACTCTGCACCGCCCCTCCCACTGGCCCCCTGAAACAAGGCCGAGTTCATGCAGGAGTCATGAGAACTGCTCGGAGCAGCAGAGGAGACGGTGGAGTTACTTACACCATGCTTCTCAGCCAGATAGTCAAACAGCATACGCCCGTCCCTGGAAGAGGAAGGGGAAAAAAAAGTTGTGGTCAGTAGGGTTTTCGGACGGTTACTACATGTTCTTGCACTTGTAATCAGTTTAAGAAGTGTGCAACACTTATGCTTTCTGTTAAGGGTAAAACACAGGAAAGAGAAAGTAAGGAGAAATAGTGGAAAGTCAGCCAAGCCCTTTATCTGAATCATACAGGAAAGCCAAAAGGACGTCACGCTCAAAATCAAGCTTATTTCAATTAAAGCAGAAAAAGAGACAAATCAACATCACAACACGGCCGGATGGCTATCCAAGCACATGAACCTGGTGCTGTTCATTTGACTCGAGGCAGATGAATAGAAGTAGGTAGAGGGGACTGGAAACCAGGTTTTCCGCACCACCACCCCCGCCAAATGTGGCTAGCCTCTGCAGAACCAGCACCCGAAACCGTGTGTCTCTGAACAAGCCAGACAGAAAGAGGAGGTCGCCAGTTTATTTTATTTGAGGGAAGCTTCAAAGGCTGTTTATAAAGGCGTTCGACTGTCGCGCCGCTTCTGTGCCATTATACTGTCATCGAGCATGTGCTACAGCGCCGGGTGGAGAACAAGCTCCCATAATGATCATTTAAAAAGAACCTCAATCTGGGAGCACCTTGCTTTCAAATGATTCCTCTCGGATCTCACTACCGTCATCCTTTACTGTGTGCTCGTGATTACAACTTCATATGCTTGGGTATGTGTGAGTGATAGCAGCTCCTCCCTGGTCGGCCATCCTAAGCAGACCACAGCAGCCTCCCTGTGGAGGTGGAGCCGCTGCTGCTGGGTTCTGGGAGTACAAACACACCGAGTTCAGTGGTTTAACGCTCATCCTCAAATCATACCCCACATCCATTCCACGCATTCATCTCTGCACCATCGGCATCCTGACAGGAGAATCCGTTACCTGCTAAGCCGCGCCGGTCCTAAACGACAGCCTCTAGCAGACAAACAGCTATTCGGCACAGGAACAAATAAATACGAGTCCCAGGCCACATTTCCTGGTTGCGTTTTCGACTCGTGAAACACCAGACACCAAATAATGCTCTTTGAAACCTATATTTTCGGATCGAATAAGTAAACTTCAAAGCCGCTCGTTAATGAGACGCAGACGAGCAACTGGGTAGCTTAATTAAAACTGCCACAGCTTAATCCTCAACTGTGACAAATGTGTTTTGGTGTGAGAAACGAAAAAGCAAACCAGCGCGTCTACCACCTACCAAGGGCTCTCACACGAGACTGAGAGGCCACAAACTTCCATCCTGTACGATTTCCTGAGAAAACACGAGTCAGTGGAAACAAAGTGGCTCATTGATACGGAGAAAAGCAGTGCGAACACTGACCGCATCATGTTACAGATGGGCACAGACAAAACTGGAGTTCTTCACCCCCTACCAGCACAACAGCCTGCTCTTTCCAACCTTATACACACAAACATGAGGCACTTTATAACAAGGCTTGAGAAACTGTCATGCTGATTACTTCTGAGAGCCGTGCAAGGGCTCGTCTTGTGCATTAAAACATCTAGAGTTTAATACACTGTCCGGCCAAAAATTAAAAAACATTCACACACAAACGTGTTGTTCTGCCTTAAGCCTTGCTTACAGCAAATAATCGTTATGCCACCGTTTTAACAAACTTAAGCAAAATAACATTTATTTTCATCAAGTGTTGGGTTCAGGTCTCACCATCATCTTGAATTGATGAAGGAAAAATTGAACCACTCCATAAAGTCTTCTCCAGCACATCTCGAAATCTTTCAAGGGTTAAGGTCAGGACTCTGGGGTGCCAGTGTGTGAAAATGATTCCTCATGCTACCTGAACCACGCTTTCATTATTTGAGTCCTCATATTATAGCCGGGCCATCAGGGAAGAAAGTCCATTGATGAGATAACCCGCTCATTCAGTACATTCAGCTCATCAGCTGACTTCATTTTACTGCCACATTAATGTTGCTGAACCTCGACCTGACCAACTGGAGCAACAGTTCCATGGAGATCACATGCTGTGTTCAATTCTAAATGTACTCCGTAAAAATATCAGTGTGAGAATTTTTTTTAGGCCAGTGTATCGGCTATGTTGCTTACAAGAAATAATTCATCACCCAATAAAAATGGACATGAATATCAGCAAAAATGTGTCTGCCAGATGGGACAGGTTAAATTTGTTTTTTTTATGAGTCAATAAGAGGTTGTTCAATTAATCATCACAGTTCATAAAATAAATGTGTTGGAAAAAAATTCTCTGATCAGCTTTTGAAAAAAAAAAAAAAAAAAAAAAACAACAACAAAAAAACTCCTTGATTTGGCAAAGAATGACTCGTCAAGGAACCAAGCAAAGTCCCAACAGAATACAACCAGGGTTTTTAAAACATGGCAAAACCAATTCATCAATTACAAAAATGATAAATTCATTCATTCATTCAAAAAGGGGGTGAAATGTTACAAGACCAATGACTGTGACACACCAGATACGACATGAAACTGTGATGTGAAAAATGTTCGAGTTTATACACCAACTCTGACGCAGTTTACCAAGAGGCATTAAAAACGCAACATTTAAATAATTCCATAATTTTGTTATGTTTAACCGAATCAGTTAAATAAAATACAAAATCAAGAGTCGACATTTCAGACATGGACAGTGACGAGTAAAAACTCATTTCAGTGTTCAGCGCCTGCGATCTGTCAGGACCATACCAACACGCGCTCTGAACGACCGGATACCTTCTTCCCTGCGCCTTCTGTGCACCGTATGAGCACTGATAAGGTTGCAGCGAGTACCAGGAACCTCAACCGCCATGAGTGTTGCTGGACGAAAACAGTCCCTCAGATGCATTACCCGGAAATGATGGTCGACACGTGGAATTCCAGGTCTTGGTTGCTCTCGGGTGTTTCCAGTCTGGCTGTGGCGTGTCTGAAGGGGTACGACAGTTAAACGATGCATGCCCAAGTGTTCTGCAACCCTTGCAGGGGTCATTCAGGCACTCAGCATGCCCAGGGCCTGGCCTCTGCTTGCTTGTGACAGTCATGGCATCTTTACTTTTCACAAGCTTAAACGTTTTTTAATAAAGGCTTTTTATAGCCAGAGGTGCCACTTCACAACAAACAAACAAACATGTTTTGAGCTCACGCTCCACTTTGTGGATTAATCAAGGAGTGACTAAAGTATCACACTTGTGATCGTGCCACGTGCACACGCCAACGTGGGCATTCACTTTTACCCATGAGAAATTGGTAACACATGAGTACTTAAATTTGTTTTCAAATTTTCGTGCTTATATACAAGATGTACACTTGTGCTTGTTGCGTTTTATGCCTCTCAGTATATTTATGCCCCTCAGCAACTAAAGGCTTCTTCCTCGTCACGTGATGCTTGCTGCCCGCATCTTTACTGCTGTGCATGCATATTCGGGAGCGGAACACACTCAGAATTAAAGCTCAGATGCCCATTATTGGCTGGTAATCACATTAAGTAACAGGGAGGTAATACTGATGCCATACTCCTCGAGGCTAACCAGTTTCCACTGGCCACTCACAATCTCCAGTATGACACCTTGACGTTGCACCCTTCGGGAGCCCAGGAGCTGAAATTAAGGGACAGGTTGCTGGGCAACAAGAA
>JAOUQZ010000044.1:16007143-16020563 GCA_028564935.1 Neosilurus hyrtlii
TATATATATATATAAACTACACACACACACAAAAGAGTTAGCTGATTTTCAACACCGGTATATTGTGGGTCAGTCAGAGGGTGGATTTAGCCAGCATCAGATGACACAAAACTTTCAAATTCCTCAAAATCGCCCCAATCAACAGAATGATTGTACAATTCACCTGCAAAGGCAAGGAATCAACAGCATCCTGTTCAGGTCAATTTGGGCCCTCTGACAGGTGTCCTCGGCACTGTCAAGAGGACAGTTTAAAATAATTACCAGGGTAAAAAAACTGATATTGCAGAGAAACTCCAAGTGAGCCGAAGTACTGTTGTGAGGACTCTCCATCAACCTGGCTAATATGTTTATCTATGTTGTTGAGATCTCTCAAAAATGATGTTGGCTGTTTACTTTTGATATGTCTCTGTAGGAAGGCACAATCTTGCATAACTGTCCATATACCTTCTTCATGATCAATTGTCCCCACAATGTTTTTCATTTACTGTTGTTTTAGGGACATTTGGCCTCATATGTGTATTCAACACAACACACACACACACACACACCATATCTTAGGGGAAATACAGTGTTTTTCTTTTCTCTCTTCTTCCTTTAATACCCATGTTATGGTGAGGTTTTTTTATGCTTGCCAAAATAGCTGCTGCACTGGAATGGAAGAGAGTGCAGTATGCATGAAGGGTATTTTCTTCTGACCCTTCTATTTTGCTTTGCAGTTCATCCAGTGAAAATTTAACCCTACAGATCAACCAGTCTGAGCCAATTAAAAAAACTACAGTGGCTCATGTCAACTCGTTGATACTCAATGTGAATATAGTTATTTTTCTGCTACTTAGTGACTGTAAAGTATAATTTACAAAGAATAAAAAGGCTATGTGACTAAAACCTGAGGAGATTCTCAAGAATAACATCTAGTGTCACCAAAGCCCAGTGCCTTAATTCACCATTTTCCACTAATCAGTTTGCACTTCAGTAAATAGTGTGAAGTTTATTATAGTTGAATACCGGGTGTCACACATCATTTATTTTTTTAAACCTTGATTTGCTCAGCCTTTCAGTTGAATTATTCACAGCAACCGAATATGTCCAAGTTTTGCCAATCTGTCACCATCACTCGATCCTGCCATCACCAAACACATACCTGCTGTTAATTTACTCCACAAGGACACTTGGCCGTGCAAAAAATGGATGTTTTATTGGATTCTCAAAAGAATCATATTTGTTTTGGCTCTATCCTGAAGCAGCTCAAACACAATTCTAACACATGGACTTGCTTAGCCATATTAATTGGCTTCTCTGGGCTGGCAGAATGTGCAAAATGAAGCATAGACATTTTGTTCTTTGGACTTCATCTGAGGATTCCACACCTAACAGTCGGTCCATTTCAAACCCATGGAGCCTTTGCTGACAGTCACTAAACGCTCACGTGCATTGATGCAGTCACCTCTCTTTTACTTTCTCACTTTTACTTACTACACTCGCAACTATTGTTGTCCTCACCTCGCTCAAAAGATCTCCTCAAGTCATCTTCAACTTGCTCAATGCCTGTCCTCAATCCCTCTTGCATTTATTTTATCATTGCCATTGGTATTTATTTTACTCTCTGCTTTTTTTGGCCCACAGAGACCCCATCACTCTTTCTCCATTTAAAAACAAGAGAGCCTCTTTATTTGTTTTTCAGGCTGGTCAACCAAGACCCCATCCTCATTCCCATGGTTAAATTGCAAACATGTTGAACAAACGGGGGTTTGACATTACAAATGCAAAATGCGTAGTGGTGTAGTTTTATTTATTTATTACTAACTAGCTAACTAACTATATTAATATGCCGTCATTGCTACACCTTTTGGTCTTCTGCTAACATTTTAGAAGGTATAATCATAATACATTCCCTCGAGGTATTCCACAATTTCACATGTTGTCCAAGTAGAACAAGTGATGTAATGCACATTACATAATCATATTTACTAATTATCTTCTTTATTACATCCCGTTCTTTCAGAGCCATGCATGATTTGATGGTAAATGTGCAGAAATCGTGATGCCCCATTATTGAATCATTTGGAGTTTAAGTGGAACCTGGTGTGGTGCATGTAGTTAAAAATATTTCAGTTGATTTGTTCTGATTGCAGATGGAAGATATATTGCTGTAGAAGTTCCTGAATGTCATCTTGAGCTGCCTTCTACCTTTTTATATCTCAGAGGTGCTTTGAAAAAATTAAAGTGGCCAAGATCTTCTTGTATTCTGTATGAGTTACATTTATTCTGGTATTGTTTTTGTTTTGTTTTGTTAGGATGTGCGCCTTTTTAATGATGCCTGTAGTACAAAGTTGGGTTTGGCCGTTGGTTTGAAGAATTTGGTTATTTTCTTTGTTCCTCATATATCTGGCTATTTTATTAGCTAAACTTGCCTGCTAACACACCAAACTCCTTGCTTCAGCTCAGTTGCTAGCCTACAGCATTGCTGTCATGAAGCCTTAACTTTTTTCGTGAGCTAGTTAAAACTGCCATTGAGCTACCAGTAGCAATGTTAGCTGTTCTCAAGCTTAGTCCTGATGGACCCCCTGTCCTGCACATTTTAATGCCCTCCCTGATATGTCACACACACTGTTAGTCATTAGCAGTCGTTAATTAGCTAGTTAGTTAAATCAGGTATGTTGGGAACAAGGAAAACACTAAAATATACAAGGCAGAGGGTCCTTCACCAATAATTACTTGTACATTTATGCCCCAAATTGTGACAGATAATTAAAAGGCTCTTGGTTGCTGATCAGATGGTTAGGGGTTCAAGCCACAATACCACCAAGCTGCTACTGCTGGGTCCTTGAGCAAGCCCAACCTGCTCAGTATAAATGAGATAAGGCTCTGGATAAGGGTGTCTGCCAGAAATGCCATAAATGTAAATATAAAAGCCATTCAGAAGGTAAATTGATAAGTTTACCGACCAATAAATGGCAGACAGACATTTTATTGTAGTCCTAAATATATTTAAATATTAATTTGATCATATTCATTTATTGTCCGCTGTCAGTCAGGAATGTAACCACAGGAAATAATTTAAAATGATTCAGTACACACCGTATATATCTGTGCAATAGGCATTTGGAGAGAAAGGTGGCAGTGCATGTTGTAATGGAACGACTTGCTCATTCACCCAAACCTAACCTGATTTGCTGGGACAAAAAGTTCAAGAGAGGCATCAAAGCCACTAAACAAAACCTTAAGAAGCTCTAAAAAAAATGAAAAATTTTGTAATGGGGCTGTGGGTTTTGTTTTTTTAATCATAAAGCGATCTCCATCCAAAAAACAAATCTTAATCTTATTTTGGCAGAATCTAAGTAATGGAATTAACTTCTCATATGCTGGAAATAAAATGTTGTGTTGTTGTTGTTGCTAAATGATTAGTGACAGGATAGTGAAGTTGAAGGTTGTTCAGATGCCACCACAACGTTTATTATGTTTCAACAGTGGCATGTTCTTAGGTGTTTTATTCCTCATCAGTTTGTCAGCAAAAGTTTGGGTTGGTAATGTTATGGAACATCTGTAAGGCAAGTTAACTCCTTAGGAAGAGAGTGGCTTAAAATTTGCTGTTATTCACACTTAAGAGCCTGATACTCAGCAGCCTTCTAGAAGTGATGCATGAATCTCTCCTTACAGAAAACCTCTCCACATCAGTGATTATGTAGGGGATAATGTACATTGAGCTGGGCATTATTGCAAAGTAAACCCTGAAAGGGTATCCGGACCCTGGGATGTAGCAGTAGGGTCTTGTGTCACACTGAAAGGATTTATTTCACGACAATGACTTGCTTGCTATACATTTACTTAACTACTTAGAAAATACTTTTGCTGATGTAAAATAGATTTTATTGCTTCCGCTAATTATATAATCCATAGCAATGGTCTGTTGTAAAGTAATAACCGACTGTTGAATACTGTAATTGACCAATCAGAATCAAATATTCAAATGAGCTGTTTAAAACAAATAATTTTAAAAAGGTTGTTCTTGAAATTGTATCATGTTAGAATCATTATTAGAATTTTAGTTAGTCGTACACTGTTGTCAGAGCTGATTTTATAGAACAATAAGAAACATACCCTGGCTAGTCAGATTTGAGATTTCAACAACACTTTATTTCATGCCCTTTATATTAGCTGTGTGGCTTTTTACTTATCTTTTTGGTTTCATTTATTTGTTTATGGACAAGTCAGTGTAGATACAAATAACTATTCAGTTCTATCTGCATAGGTGGGGTAAGAGACACCCACCTATGGGATACCCTGTGAATGCTTCAAACATATTGAGGACCAGCCCAGAGTCCAGCGATAGGATTGGCTTATTTCCTGATTTCCAAACTCCTGCCACCTCCCATTAGATTCTGTATCCTTAAACCTGTGGGCGGGAATGGAACAAAACAGGGCTGTGCTGCAGTGTCCACCAGGGCATTTATTTTTTCCCCACAATCCAAAACTCTGGCTAGCAGATGGGCTGGCTGGCAGATGGGCAGCAGAGGTTGTGGTATGGAAGTCAATGACATCATCTAGGATACCTGTCTTGGTTGGTTTGGGTTTGACTTATCTGAACACAATTTTCTCATCGTGGAATGTGAGAAGGGAGAGGATGATCCAAGAAAATGGCGGAAAATTGGCGAGTACGGTGAAGACTTGTGAGGCATCCCAACATGCAGAGCTGAGATTGGAAACTGAGCTGTTGTAATTATAGGCTGTAGAATAGATGCGGTACCCATTAACCAAAATTGTTGAATCAACAAAAAATTGTTCAAGGCTTCTGTGCCATGGCGGTGTCTAAAGTATGTCAGAACTATGTGTTTGCCCTTCTTCCATTTATTGTGTTCCAATACCTACAGCAACGATTGAGAGAAAATTTCTGCTTAGCTCATGCATACGGTTTGCTTTTGCTTCCTCTCTTTGCAGGCTGAAGTACTCGCTCATCTCAATCTCTTGGTATTATGACCAGCATTCAATACATCCAAATGTAACTTAATTAGCTTTTCGTGATCGAATAACGGTCCAGATTGTGTATCATCCGAATCCACTTACTTCTTCTGTAATTGACAAAGCATATGAGGTCAATGAAAATTCCTGTAATATTAAATAGAATAGTTCTGTAGAATGATGCACGATTTTTAAGCTTAGGTTTTCTACAAGAGGGCTTGTATTGAGCTGAGTCTACTGTAAATGCTTGTCCAATTATGTGTGGGTGCTTCTCACCCACATGGTTATTAAAAAGCACTAAAGTTGATGGATTACATTGAAACTTATTTGGAAGATTTGTTTTCGAATAAATCTTTCATCTGGATGCTGTATTAGCATAACTTGGCCTTTTGGAGAATTGGCGAAGTGTGTAGATCATTAATAACTTATAAATTATTAACCGAAATAATTGATAAAATTGCAAAACTCCAATTTGGCTATGCACTATTTATATGCCAAATGCAACTTTGACTCCTACTTAATACCCACTGAAAGAAACATGGTTTACAGGCTAGTTAAGGTGGACCGGTAAAGAGAGTTTGCATATATAATTGATGGGAACAAGACTTGAAAATCCTAATTTCTATTTCATCCCTGTCAAGTAGTGTTCAAGTAGTTCACAGTAGAAGAGGGAGGACAAAAGAAAAAGGCTGCGTAATCCCTTCGGCTTTTGGGCCTGTAGAAACAGGAGTGCAGTTATAAACACCTATCTCCTCAGTGTAAAGGCTTTCAAGTGCTAATTCAGAAAGAGTGCTGACAATGACATGGTCAACCTTCTCAAAATTGTTACCTCTGGGAGAATGATGTGTTTAACATGTTTTTACATGTTGCAATCAGTCTCTGTCATTCTGGAAGGAAGAAGGTCAGATGTAGCACAGTGGCTCATTTTGTGCTTTGTAAAAATATTTACAGTTGGTTAAAACTAACTTCATGTATTGCCAACATTACCAGGAACCCACAGATTTGGTTGTACTAACAACATGTCAGTGTTTCATATAGATCATCTGTTGCTGTCTGTCTTTTGATGGCCTAAATAGGTATTAGGTTTCAGTTTGGGTTTGGGGCACCATGTGAAGTTCTTTTGAAGTATGCCCGTGTGTGTGTGTGTGTGTGTGTGTGTGTGTGTCAGCACTATGTTTCTGACTGGTGCACTCAGCAGAGCTCGTGGCTGTGCCTGGCCGTGTGATGGATAAGTGGATTTGGAGTGGCAACGGTGTCGGAACAGTTTCAGATTTATTGCTGCTCAGATGTGACTCATGCCCTGCGCAACAGGGTTTGGTCCGCAGTGTGGGAGTGAGGAAGAGCCACTAGATCAAATGCCAGTCCATAAATAATCCCTGTGGCAAGACTGCACACTTCTATGGTTAAAGCTGCACTTGTACATATAAAAAAAGAAGAAGAAAGAAACCTCCTGGAAAAGTCATAGAAGCATTCGTAATGCATTATGATTTAGATTAATGAGAGTCTTACCCGGCAGAAGGCTGCTTCTGAATTAAAGAGGGGGATAAAAATGAACGTGATCTGGGCTGATGTGAGCTTAGCCTTGGGATCTCATTGGGTTTGTGCTGGCCTGAGTTTTAGATGAATATATTAATTTCTCCACTTAAACATGATGAGTAACCACGTATCTGCTCTGGCTACATGTTCACCACTCCTAAGTTGCAAGCTTATGATGTCAGAGTCTGTGTATGAGCATCTTCAATAAAGATTTTACAATCCACAATCTGGAGCATTGCTCTCATTAATAAAGGCTTCATTTTAAGCTGCAATGTGACCCTATTACTTTCTGTGTGAATAACGGCTTCACTGAACAGCTTGATTGACCCCTTTAATTAAGATTGATAAGACTGATCAGTATAAGCATGGACCCTGAGGTGAAAGTGCACATTCCAGCAGGTCACTTCAGCAGTATCCTGATCATTTGCACATCTTGCTTGCTTTCTTGTTTCCTTTACTCTCTGGCAAACACTTGAAGATTCAGAGTGCTAATCCTCTGTTGATGTCTCTCCACAGGCAGCGAGGAAGCGCAAGATCTCCGTTCTGCGAGCGCAGGGGAAGAGCAACGAGGCCATCCGGGCTCTCAATGAATATCTGGAGCAGTGAGTGTTTTACAAGCGGATTTGGGCGCCGCTATTCTCCTCCCCTTCCCCTCCACTTTTTAATTAAAAGGGGCTTTGCCTTTTGATTGAGCTGGCCCCTGAGCCCTTCCTTAACCCTGCTTTTGTCTGCCAAATAACCTAACTGTCACTTTGTCTTGCAGGTTTGTGGGAGACCAGGAAGCATGGCATGAGCTGTCAGAACTCTACATCAACGAACACGAGTAATGACAATTGATCTGTTATCTGTAGCTGGTGTGTTTAAGGAGTCATCTTAGCATATGAAAACGAGGCTTATTTCATTCTTCTTTCACACTGTTCATAGAGGTCACTAAAGCTGGTAAGGCAATTTTAGGAATCATCGAAATGACCCATTGTCTCTCCAAATAATGGGGTAGATGCTAATTTATTTGAAGTTCCTAACTTTTTTTGTGATGAATATTTTAAACATCACACATCATTTGCATTGGAGTTACACTATCAGGCCGTCCATCCCCGGGACTTGTTTAGCAGATGAGCGCTGCACCTTGAGGCATTGTGGGACAGCCTGAGGGAAATCCAGAGAAATGCCAGTCACAGTCAGAGGCCTAAATTGAGCTCAGTGTCTGTTTGTCACATGAAGTAGGGCTTTAATAGGATTTGCTCCTTAAGCTCTCTTTCATACTCTTAGGGTAAAACTCCCCCTTCACCAATATCCATGTTGCCAGGGGTTTGGTCAGCCAGACATAAACATTGTACGAAAATAGTTTTGTTTGTGTCACTTCTTCTTGATCCTTCTTTAATTGTTTTCACTTTGTGTGTGTGTGTGTGTGTGTGTGTGTGTGTGTGTGTGTGTGTGTGTGTGTGTGTGGGAGAGATGGTCACCGTGGTTGGAGGCTGCAGCCTATAGGAATGCAGCAGCCCGGTCAGGGGGCTGTATATTGGCTGGCTGATGTTTTTGTGTAAGGGCTTTATTGCGGTAGTGGCCAGAGGAAATCCAGGGGGGGAGAGGATTACTCAGTCTTGCTTAGTCCAACTTTTCTAATATCACACCATTCACTCTGACAACCCCCTGTCTACATGTGTGTCAATTTCTCTCTTATGACCCCTGCTTTTCTTTTTTTTTCCTTTATTTTAAGACACAAACTCTTTTTTTTCCATTCCCTCCTCTTCCTGCAAGCTGTGCATTATCACCTTTCTTTTCCACACTGTTGAGAGAGAGAGAGAGATTCCCAGGACAAGGTGGTGGCATTTGCTCTCCCAGCCAATAAAAACAATACCCGATAGGCTAAGATGACTCTCCTGCTTTATCTCTTTAGTACCACCCTGCCACCTGATTGCAAGTTTTATTTTCTTTTGGCAGCCTCAGTAATGGTAGTCTATATCTTACCTAAGTGTTCTTAAATTTATTTCCCAGAAATGAAAGTCCCACACTACAATGAAAACTAAGGCCGTGCTGTCCTCCTTGTGAGATATTCCATATAAGCACTACTTATATGCTAGCGGTTCTGGTATGGGCACTAATTTTTAAGAACAAATTGATTTGTACTGTTTTTGCTACTCTACGACCTCACCTCGAATAGGGTTTTAGCTTGATAGTATTCTTAGATCCTGAACTATTTGTACCAGCATTAGTATGTATGTTTGATGGAAGCCCTAAAGCACTTCTGTAAGTTGCGAAGGGCGGGGTAAGGGCGCCTGCCGAATACTACAAATGTAGATTTAACATTGATGGAATTAACCCCCTTTAAAGAAGCAAGTAAGTGCTTGTCTAGCATGCTAGCATCGTCATTTGTGCTTTAAATTCCCGCCGCTTGAAATCGGCATACACCGGCCTGAACCTCAGGTATATTGTGATATGGAGCTGTGTGGCGTGTGTTGATCGCTTCTCCTCCTCCACTCCTCCCTCCCTCTCTCCACTCTTCTGCAGCCTGGGCCATGGCATGAGCACATCTGAAAGTCTTTATGGAAAGGAAGTGGTAATTGCAAGCAGCCTGCAACCTTCCGAATGGCCTGTTCCCCACCACTTCTCTGTTAACCCTCAGTCTCTCTTTCTCTCTCTCTCTCTTTTTCATTGTCTGCTCCCTTCCTTCTCTGATCTTTGATGTCTCTTAAACATACTCCAAATCATTTGATAGACTGTTCCTGTCATGAAAGGAAGTAATGCCAGCTCTATTCCCACCACAGATTTTTTTTCTCATTTCAGGCTACCCCTCCCCAAGCCAACAATAGATTTTGCTTACTTTTTATTTTGCATTAAATTCTGTTGATTTAATAATTTTTTTAAATTTCATTTCATAAGAACAACAAACAGTAAAAGATCCTCTATAAGATGAGACTATTAGAGAAATAACTTGTGTATATCTAAGTATTAAGAAAGAAATTGTATGATTAGGATGTTGATTTATAGAATAATAATATTTTTAATATGTTTTGAAGAGTATGCTTTGGTTATCTTTTCTAGAAATAGATGCATGTACTGTATGTAAAAATGTGACAGTGCTGGTTTGGAGAAGTGACATTTTTAAACAAACAAAATCACACTGATCATATGATGGAAAAGCTGGGCAACTACAAACAAAAGAATTTGTCAGTTTTTTTGTTATTAATCATGTTCTAGATCAAATTTCCCCCAGTGCCTTTGCTTCTGCTCCTTGATTCTTTAATCTACCCATGTATTCTTCCATAATATATATTCTTCTTCTAATTGACTCTTATGGGAATTTTTTTTGGTAGCATGTCTTTAAGTACATTGCACTTAGCTTCATATTAAAATATTGTTTTTCTTTTAAAATAATTTAATATTTATCACAAAAAAAGCCAAGTTGTAGACTTCTGACTGTATCTCACTAGAAGAGTGACTCTCACACTCATTTACTGAACTGCTTAATCCTTCTAGGGTCGCGGGAAGGCTGTGCCTATCTCAGCCAACACTGGGCAACACACAACCTTTCACTCACACCTTGGGTCAATTTGGAATTAACCTAATTAGTCAATTAACCTAATACACATGTTTTTGGATTGTGGAAGGATACCCGAGTTCTTGGATGAAACCCACACAAGCACGGAGAGAACATACCCACAGCACACAGAAACGCCTGAGCCAGAAATCAAAACCCAGGACCTTCTTGCTGTGAGGCGAATGTGCTAACCACTACACCACTGTGCCGCCCTGTATTGCACTGCTTTGTAAAATGATTTGGTTATTTGTGGGAGGGAATAGTTGGAAAGTCTGTGTCTATGTATGCGAGAATTCCATCGTCCTCTTTTGCTTGATTCTGAGGAGGGGAAAGTGTCTGTAAAGCATGAAGTGGTTGCAGATTAGCCTGTAGTTCATAGCTCAGCAACTCACAGAGAGAAGTGATCTCATTCGAAAGTGACACACTGCGCCACTGCACAGCATTGACCTCAAGACAGAGTATTAAGCCCGGGGGGATGCTACGTGCCTAGAAATGTGGTAGATCTCACACTCTCTCTCCTTTCTCCTCATCAGTTTCCAAGAACATATGAGATGGGTAAAAAGGCCAGAATTGCCAGTGCTAATGCAAAGTTACATCCATCATTTCACCATATGGATGTTCGCACACACTTTTCCATCAGTCCTTATAAAGCCTGATAAAAGGAAAACCTTGGGCAGAGCTATTTTCTTGCTGTCAGCAAGTCTCAAACCTCTACTCCAGGAGCCATTCAGCACCACCAGTATACAGCAGCATATTTCTGTGCAGATTTGAAGATGTTTCTGAATGACTTTTTATTAAATAAAAATAATAATAATTGTTTGTTTCTGTGCTCTGTAGTTATGCCAAAGCAGCTTTCTGTTTGGAGGAGCTAATGATGACCAACCCACACAATCACCTGTACTGTGAGCAGTACGCCGAGGTACGGTAACTGACAGCTTGATATATTTTTTTATTTTCCCTTCCCTCACACTTGTCTAGTTGTTTGAGGCTCTGTATGAGACACTGCACCACTGCAGCTTACTGTTCATAAAGATTATCCACTCCATCTGCCATGTGATATTCATGTATCATGTTGGACTTATTAGTGCACTGTTTTTCCCTTCTAGGTGAAATACACCCAAGGGGGGGTGGAGAACCTGGAACTGGCAAGAAAGTATTTTGCACAGGCACTCAAGCTGAACAACAGAAACATGAGGGCCTTGTTTGGCCTGTATATGGTGAGTCACGACTTGCGCCACAGCTGAAGAAAACAAACACCTCCTCTTCTCCTCCTGGCACTTTAAGGTTCTACAGGAGAAACAGAGATGTTTTATGCCTGGTCAGTGCTGAATCAGACGTTGTTCCTGCCTCTTACCTTGGAAAAGCCGCAATCTGCATCATTTCTGAAATGTAACCCGACAGACATTTTTGCAGGACATTTTCATGTTTATGACTAAGATAAATAAACCGCCGGCTCTAAAACAATGGAAGAGAGCCGGGCCGGCCATCATTCTGTCCAACGTGGACCAGCTGCTCAGCTTAGGACATATCTGCACTGAATAAGCCTTTCATCTGCGTATTTATTTAAACAAGAAGTTGTCCATTAACACCAATGCATCATTTGTAAGTGACTCCTGACATAGGAACACAAATAGACAGCTGGGAGTAAAAGAAAGGCAGAGGGCATGTGGGGAACCAGACACAGGCGTACACTGTTCTCTTACACGCATGTCTGCACGCACATACGTACAAGCAGGACTGTCGTAGGGGTTTAGACATTGCTCAGACAGTCACTGCTCTGTTGTGCTATCAACAATTGTCAAATAAATGGAAGGAACAAGGAATAGTCCTCTGCTGTTGGCACTCACTGGCCTTTACTCATCCAGCTGGCTTCCATGCTGTTATTTTATGCATGTACTGAGGTACTTTGATAGCCCCAGTGCCCCATGTTGTCTTAGAGTGTTGTACCTAATATTAGTAACAGGTACCCAGGAGTATTAAATTTCTCCACTGATTGGCATCTTCCTGACATGGAGTCATGTAATCATGCATAAAGGCGATACTTGTGGTTAAAACATACCACACTGTCTCAGAACCGAATGAGTATTTGATTAGTGTGCAGTTAACATTTCAGCATATCCATGAGGAGGAATTTCATGGTCAGTCCATTCATGCGCTCCTCTGGGTCTTGCTGTGTGTGAGTGACTGCAGTGCAGTGGGAGCAATATGGGCTATGTGATTGTCAAGGAGTGAGCATTGGGTGGTGTGAAGTGTATGATTCACATTGTACCACACTAGCCGCATGCCGCTTCCCAAACATTCGTGTCCCTGTCAGCACCGTTTATCTCTGTGCTTGGAGAAATGAGGCTGCACTAAAGGACATGGTGCACCATGGCTTTTATTGCAATCAGCAGGGAAACACTCATTTTTTTCCCCCCTTTCTCTAAAGACTAGCATGCCGTGGCATCTTTTTAAATTCCATGATTTGAAGTTTGTTTAATCTGAGCAGCTTGTCTGTCTATCTCCACACACACACACACACACACACACACACACACACACACACACACACACAAAGTCAGTCCATTTATACTCTTCACATTTTGTTGCTTTGCATCCTGAAATAAAGACACAAAAATATTTTTCCTGTTATATTTGCTAAATGTTAATTGTAACATCTGAATGAAAGAGCAGCAGGTTTCCCCTCCCTTTCCCTTTTTTATTTATTTTTATTTTTTAATTTAGTGTTTTAAGTGCATTGTTTCTTTTAAATGTTTTAACCCACCGGGAAGTTTTCCTGCATCACGTATGCATCGGTATGTAATACACCAGATTGGTGTCTGTGCTGTATTGGAAGAAGAATTTGTATCCATTTTTTTCTGTCAGCATGACAAGTGACCCAGTCCCTGCCATAAAGAAACACCCTAAGAAAAGAATGTTTTTTTTGTACCCATTTCCGGACAACTTTATCTACTTTACTGCTTGTCTACAACTTTATCCCTGAGATCTTTTGACAGTGCCTTGCCACACATAGTTAATTGTTTGATTTCAGTTTCACTTCCAAGAACTTGAATGCTGTAGTAATAGAGTTTTTATGCTAAACTAATCCGAATAATTACAGTTGATTACAGGTGGAAGGCAATTACTTTGGTTTGCAATGGAGAAGGTGATTAGTTACACCTGATTGAATTTGCCTGGTTTGACGTTTTTACCCCTCAACCAGTTATGGCTGGGGGGGTATTATCACTGGCTTGGCGGCCGGGCAGACAGGCCAGCACAGGCCAGCTTTCTGAACTTTTGCATAGGCACTCCCTATGACCTAAACCTGTGCGTAGGGTAGCTAATTTGCATATGTGACCTTTGACCTTGGCACAGTGACCTTGAACATATGAAGTTTTTCCGGGCCATTGC
>JAOUQZ010000044.1:16020663-16035631 GCA_028564935.1 Neosilurus hyrtlii
GGGTAGCTAATTTGCATATGTGACCTTTGACCTTGGCACAGTGACCTTGAACATATGAAGTTTTTCCGGGCCATTGCTCGACTCATATAGATGATAGCTTTCTGAACTTTTATAGAGGCTAATAACGTGTTAATTGTCCGAAACTGTTCGTATGGGGGATGGCTTTTGTCCTCCATGCGCTTGAGGCGTCATGGCTGAGGGATTACGACGTTCTATTGAACAGTTTTATTTTAAGGATGGATTATGACCCTTTAAACATTTCGGTAATTGTTTATATTTTTTTATTTGTTAATTTTTTTTCTGAAATTTTATATCTTTCACTTGGCTGTTATTAGTTGCATTGAGTAAGTACTGCTGGATTTTAGACTCAAAAGCAACAAAATGTAAATATTTTCAAAGTAAGTTTTTCCACCCATGCCCACTTTACATGTGTACACTTGGATACACATATACTGTATATCTGTATAAGTATACCTGTTATCTGATTTATTCAGGCACTTATTCTGAATTGTTTTCTGTCTTTTGTCCCCTTCCAGTCGGCAAGTCACATAGCCAGTAGCCCTAAAGTGAGTGCAAAGATAAAAAAGGACAACGTGAAGTATGCTGCCTGGGCTGCCTCACAGATCAATAAAGCCTATCAGGTGAGAATTGTACAGTTGCTGTTCTCTCTGATCTGCCTACACACCGGATCTACTCTCAACACTCTTCCCCAAGCTCGACTCTGCTAATATGTTAACTTAAGCCAACATGGCCCAGCGTTTTGTTACACAGCTGCTCTGTTTGGTTAAGCACTGCTATCGATTCCCCCTCAGCATGAATCATACCAGCCTTGTGCCAAATTCTGGTGTCAGGGCCCGGTGAGAGGAAAGTATGTACCACTAACATCAGTAAATAACAGAGGGGAGTAGGGATCCTGGGAAAGGAAAAACTGAAGTGCTACTCAGATGGTATCACTAAAATGGTTTATGCTGTTGCTATGACATGGAGCATAAATGTACCTTTAATAGAAAGAGTAACTGCCATCAGGGCAACATGCATTACTTAATGTAGCTGTGATAATTAAATGTGTAATAAAAAGGTTGTTATTCAGCCCACACATGTAGATTACACTTGTAATGTACCTCCTGTATTCAGAGAACTCCTGTTAAGAATCCCCACACCCCATTTTTGTGCTCTTAATGGAAGTTTCAGTATATGTTGAACTCCCATCAGTGATGTCTGACTTTTCCTCTGTTAGACAGAGAGCTGATTAGATATGTGGCTGATCAGTAAATTGCTCTTACGGTGCTGTTAGTCAGACTAGTGAGGCCAGTTTTTCTATGCTCCTTTCTTGCACTTGGTGTATCTTCCAAATGTATTATCAATCTCATAATCTCATGATACATCTTACAGTGTCAGCAAATGGCAGATAGAATTTCCACACAAAAATAACTGTTATCAATCTTACTCTTTCATTTTTCCACTCCCGGTATCAGTGCATTGTCAGTTGGAGCCATTCCTTTAAATCTGATTGAAAGAAAAGGGCACTGGTTTAGAATGACGCTGTTTTTGTGTACAAAAGCCTTGTCAGGGTTGGGAAAAATTCCTTCCTTGAATTCTTCGCCTGCTCTAAGAGGATTTAAAATGTACACCCCTAGCCAACATGAACTTTGGCTAACACAAAACAATCTGACAGTGAACCGTAGGATGATTTTAAAAAATCTTTTTTTTTTTCTTGCTTGTATTAAAAACCGATGTTTTCCAGGGCACTGATGTTGGTGGTGAAGGGAATGCTTGGATGTTCATGTCAGAGGTGCAACAAGCACACTATTTCACTGTTATACTTGTCTACATTACCTCAGAAGAATTCGGCAAGGTGTGAATTATGGGACACAATTGCTCACCCTTTTCAAAGAATCCTCTTGCAGCACATGCTGCTTGTTTCTTTACACTCGTGTCATTCTGCAGTTAGACAGCTGAGTTTTCCCCTTGTCTGCAAACTCTTTTGAAGAGTATGATTGTCCATCCTGCTTTGATGTGTCTTAAAAAGAAGTTAAATGACATCTTAGTGTTAAGTGGTCTTCATCAGCTTGATGAATGTTTTAAGGTGTGGCAATGTCAAGAGGTTTACACGACCGCCTACCTGGTGCTTAAGCTGCCTTTATGTGATGGGAGAGTCAAGGCAGTAAGTCACAGAAATGACATACTATTCAGAGTTATCTCAGTTGTTAGGAGGGCAATGAAAAGCAACTTCTGTGAATTCAATACCTTTAAATGACATGGCTCTTCTCTCAGTTGAGTAATATGTTCCCCAGGCTATAAGGGAGAGTACTGCTTGGATATAATTGCAGCACACATCAATAAGCTTTCCATGACTAAATGCTATAAAGAGTTTAACTGTGGAAGGCAGTGGATTCCATGTCATGACATTTTTGCAATACTTTATTTGTACTTTAACAGACCATTAAATTGTTCTACTCTCGTTTTTGTCACGCTGTAGGTGTCTCATAGAAAGTGAAAGACAGCTTTGGTGCTTTCTTTATCCAGAGCATCCCAAGTGATGGGACATTGCCCAGAGATAGACATGTTCATTAATAAAAAAAAATAAAGAATAATAAAAGTTATAATCAATGTACTTGATAGGCTTTTATGAATTACATACCCTCTTCTTCGCTGGACCGATTCTGATCAAATAAATACACAAGTAAAATCAAATTATGTTGGGATTACAGGATGAAGGTGATATCTAGTGGATTTGCACATGAAGTAAATATTGTTATTTAATTTAAATAAATTATATATAATATATACAATGCAGGGGAAAATGCGCATCGGAACTTCAGCACCGTTCTACAGCATAGTCAAGTGAAGTAATGTATGCTTAGTTTTTATTCTTAGCAGTTTTCTCTTAACAGGTTGTGCCTAAGTTAAAAAAAAGTTACCTAGATCCAGACACTAGATTAGATCTAGATTACCATCCTGCATAATTTACGGTGCATTATTAATGTCATGATTAGGAAGTGGGTTTCCCGATTTCCTGCCCTTTCCTTTCACTGTTTAATTGTTCACTGAGATCTATCATTATTTTTTAGAAAATGTATTTAACCATGGGTAACTGACCGTGACCTACCTTTTTCTTCTTATAACAAGGCTTTTATTTTTAATTTTTTTATTTTTTTTGAGAGTAGGTCCTAAGCTAAAAAATTCCATATGATTTGCCCATATTGAATTTACTTGAAAAATCACCAAACTTGGCCCTTACAAGTAACCCGCTTGTTTCTGTGTGTCTTCCGACATACATATTTATTCCATTATTCATTTCTATGTCACTTTTCTTAAACTTTATGATAGAAATCAGAAATGATAGTTATGACAACATAAAAAGAACAGGATGAATTTGAGGAGAATTAAAGGGTAAACATAATGACATTATACAGATCTGAGATAGAAAAAATGTTCAGTGAAATTTTATCACTATTCAGCCTTTTAGTTTTCCATTCGGGAGATTGGGTGATGTAGTCAGTACCAGGTTTTCTCAGTGATTTTAAGCCTGCCTGTTTGCATTTACAGATTATGTACTCCCATGTCAGTAAACATCCCATCACCTCTTACCCTCTGTAAAGTAAGATGTAGAAATAACCCTAATCCCATCTGAATAGACATGTAAATATTCTGTCATATCCCATGGAGAATTAGTTTTTTTTTTCCTTAAGAATTACTGAATAATTTTTTTTCTTACCTTCACAAAACTGTCCAAAAAAAAATGATTGTTTTGGCAGTGTCTCTACTGAATATCACAAGAAGTAATATTTCCAAGTTCTTCATAGACTAATTTAATAGTTTGTAATATGCCATCCTCCATCCACCATTTCTTCAAAGTGTGGGCAATGTATCGTGTTTGTGGCATTTCATCCAGTATCCAAATGCCACCTTGACAGAGGGATCTTGCACGCAAACTGTTTTAATGTATGGCTTCCCAGATGGAATGAATATACACCATTTTTTCCCCAAACTATTGTTTTGTTTTTGAAATCCACATTCACCCCAAACTGAAATTAGGCATAATGTTTCAGCGCTTGTTCAGTTGTATTGTCTTCCCACTGGTCTCTGCCCTGTTTTCTAGTAATGAGCAGCAGGTGATAAATTGGGCAGCGTATAAATCGAGTAGCCACTCCCATCTGTTATTTATACTGTGATTTCATACTGCATGTGAATCTCCCATAAGTATTACAGAAGCCCTGTTGTAAAAGATATTACCTCACCTCTCTGTGTAAAATCATTCCAGTCTGAATTGTGCTTTTGAAGAAATTAATTCTAAAGTTTGGGGGTAGTCTATGGGGTATTAGGGTTAAGATAAGGTTTATTTATCTTATAAAGCTATGAAACAGTTATACAATATACAAGGAAAATATGTAGACAGCTAATGATAACCTAGCTTAATAAATATCAGAGTCATTTTAGAATAAATCTACCATAAAGAATGCCATGCTGCATTTTTAGTTTATCTTAGCATAATCCCTAATCTGCCAAGCCAGTTCTTGTTTTTGCTGTGTGCTAAAAACATTTGGGTTGTAAGATCAAAGGGTGGCATGGTGGATCATAATTTCATCTTTAGTTTCCTGGTATTTACATCTAGAAGTGTTGAGTAACTTGGAACATGGTACCTCTTTTTTTAAACCCACCCACTTTTGAAGGGACGTGACTGACATGATTCTTGTACAGGTGAAATTTTGAAACTATGAATGTCTGCTCCTCTTGGTTTTAATCCTAGGTGAAGAAGACCTCTTATTAAAAATGTTAATCCTTGCTTGAACCCCGTCATCAGACGAGTCTTTTTAAATATTGTCTGTATTTTATTGCTCTGCATTTTTAGACTCCGCTAAGATTTGATTTTAGAGGAATAAATGTTAGAAACGAGTGCTTCTTTACAGTTAACTAAAGAAGTTTTTTAGTTACTTCACACCAAAGTGAAAAGCTGAACACATCTTTTCCCACTGGATACAATGGAATTATTACCAACATGTCAGATTGGATGGGATCTAAATCACTCGAGGTTATTTCTGCTGGACATTTTATAGCTTGGTATTATACAGTGTACTCTTTTGAGACATTTGCAAGCACGGTCCATAAAAAATGACCAACATAATTGATATGAGCAGGACTAAAATCCCAGAGACACTCTGGTAATAATTATATTACCCTAACTCCCCATGTAAAACTAGTCCAATCCAAATAGGACTTGGGAGCCATGACACTATAACAACCCTATTGAGAGTTAAAATAATCTTTTGCAGTTATGTTAAGGCGTAGCATGTTTGAATACTTACATTAGGATAATAAGTAAGACTCTAAGACGCTCAAATAAAGCAGCTATGTGTCCTTGTCACACATCAGCCTATTTATCCATGAATGTTTTCCCATGGGGCATACCATTTTTCAATGCATTGGTGTGATGAGAGAAGAAGGTACTATTCCTCTATTCCTCTGAGGCTAAGGAGTTATCAGTGAGGATGCAGAGAAATGTGTGTCCCCATCCAGAAACGGCACTGGGGTGTGCTCAGCCATGCACTGTCTGTGTCTAGTACTGTTTACCCAGTGAGTTCATTCTAACTGCATGCTCCTTCTCTTGGCTAGTGCCAGTGCACCCACAGCTGTAACACACACACGCATGTACACCCATACTGGACAGAGCGCTGAGCTAAGCATTGGGCATAAGTCCTCTTTTTCTCTGTGCTTTTCAGAAAGCCTAATGAGGAGAAATTGAGTGCGGGGCCTTTAGGCTAATTTATATGGGTCCATGGTATAGCTGGGTGGAGGTACATTGAAGATTGTGGCGTGGCTGAAGTGGTAATTTCTGTCCTTTTTTATAATAGAGCAGAGGAGTGAGTTGGGTTTCTTGGGATGAGTCATACTGGATGGAGAAATTGTGTATGCAAGAGGTGGCATGTACGGGCAAATAACCATAGACCAATAAGTGCCTGACTCATTAAGATTTGTTCCTTCCATACATTGTTCACTACATAAGAGCAAAAGAAGAGAGAAACGCTGACCTCCGAGACTCAATTAGCAACTCAATTAGGCCACGTCAGAGACGGATCCACGGGGGACAGAAAGCTGGCACTAAACCTGTGGAGCTGTTCCATTACTTATTGCAAGTTTATGACTTCAGTTAACTGAATTTATTTTACACATTATTCATCCTTTTGAAACTTGGATCCAGTGTGTACAGTGAGATATGGAATGTTTTTAAATACTTGTCATTTAAAATAACTTATTTGTTAGGTGATCTCTCTTTCCTGTTGAATCAAGTGAACCACAAGGTTTGTGTTAAACCATGATCTGTAGTGAACCATTATGAATTCAGCAATGTCCTTGGATCAACCCTTTATTCTCTGTCAATCCCCCCCAACCCTGTCTCCCTTTCTCCTCTGTCTCTTAGCACGCCGGCCGTGGGAAGAAGGAGAATAAATGCTCAATGAAGGCAGTAGAGGAGATGTTGGAGTCCATGCAGATCACCATGTCCTAAGCCTCAACTCTCTCCTCCTTAGCCTCGGTCACCACAACAGCATGGCAGCTCTCCCTGCACACTGCAGCTCAGCACCACCCACAAAGTGGAGCAGAGCAGAACAGACCACCCCGTCCGCCACATTCTCCCACTCTGATGTGTGTTGTTTTTTATTATTATTTTTCCCTTACAGTCTTTACTTGTCCAATAATCCAACCTTCGAAGATCCCCAGTCATTCAACATATAGATGTACTTAAATTTATCAGTCTTATTTAAACAGTGTATCAAGGGCTGAATGTGCACATAGGTGATGTGCAGATGGAAGAGTAATGCCTGGGTGGGCCAATATTGTATCTGACAGTACAGGTAGATGACTAACATAAGATCGGATGTGCTAATGTGAATAGACAGTGAATGATATTTATAGAAAGGGCAGGTATGGCTTACACTGAAATAGTTATATACTCCCTCATTTTTAATATGTCCATTTTGGCCACCTGTCCTTCTAATTAAAGAACTTCACAAAAAAAATGATATGCTTGTGTCTCATTGATCAGTTCCGTGTAAGACGTGACTGTCGAGGTGCTTGTCAATCTTCATTTCTTTTCCCTTTTCAAAGAAAGGTTTGCTTGGCAAGTCCGTTTGAGTTGACCAGCTGCTCTTTGCTTGGCAGCTCATTGTCTTTTCATATACAGATGAAGAAGTAGTTAAGATCCTGAACACAGTGCTCCCTGTTTTAACTGACTTTTCACATCATACTTCCCTTAGACCACTGTGGTGTTAATGGTAATAAAGAGCATAACAATCACCATAAGTATGTTCATATAATTCACCCAAAATGGCTAAGGCTGTGCTGTAACCCAGGGGCAATGTGCAGGCGTCTGCTAGAGCACTGTTTCTCAAAAAAAAAAAAAAAAAAAGGTCAGACAGTGCACTACAGTCTAATCGTCCAACTGGAACTTCTAGAAATCAGGAAGGACCAAAGTGCTGCCAGTGATTAAAACATGGACATATCCAATACATTAAACTAAAAGTGCTTTCTCTCCTGAGAGACCGAGAGTGAGAGGTGCTGTGAAAAGCAGGTCTGGTTTCCTACCGCACTCATTCGGTTTGTAATTGCTGAATTGCGTTGGGGCTAAATGAGGGTCTTATTTTCTCACTCACCCATGCAAGGTCAGCTGCTACTTCCATCTCTTTTGTTTATTAAGTCACAGCAATTGTCTCATAATTTTACATCCAGTCTGGTGGAAAAGTTGAGTGTTGACTTTATGGCTTCTCATTTTTTGTCACGCAGCAAGCCAGAGTTGTTGTAAAGGGGTCGAGAGCCCAAAGTAGCAGCGGTGAAACCCATATACACATCAGTTTTAATACTTTGGTCAGTGGATGTGTCTGCGTTTAACTCGACATTCCATCCTACCCAGGCCAATGAAACCCAGAGACTGACAGAGTGGTTATTTTTACATGAACCACTGAGCTGAAATGCACCCTTTGAGAAATCAACGATGTTTTACTTGAGAGACAGAATTGTCATTTACATGTGGATGCTGTCTCCTAGGATACAGGAATAAGGAAGTAAATGGCATGGCTTATCATTAAATGCTTGTAAGTGGTTTGTAAAAGAACATGTCAATCACTTTTGTGTGTGAATGGTATGTTTGAGACTTGGAAACCTGGCTAAAGTTAACGCAAGAGTGCCATCTGTAGTTAGGGTATGGGAGAGTGTTTCCAAAAATGGGGACTTCATAAAATTTTAGTTGCCTATGCCTTGACTGAAAGGTAATGATGCAAAAAGCAAACCATTTTCAATTAAAACAGATTTAATACAGTAAATAAATAAAAACACTGGCCGAATTTAATATTGAAATGTAGCTCAGCTTGGGTCCAAAGTACACTTATATGGCCAAAAGTATGTGGACACCTGATCAGAAAATCTTATTCCAAAGTCATGGTGTTAATATAGATTTAGTAACTTATTTGCTGCTCCAACTCTATTTTTTTGAGGCTTTCCATTGGATTTTGGACTGTCATTGAGGGATTTGTGCCAATTTAGCCACATAAGCAATAGTAAAGGTGGGTACTGATGTTCAAGGAGGCCTTGCATGCAACAAGCATTTAAATTTTTTGCAGCGGTGTTGGGTATAAAAGCAGGCTTCTGTGCAGGCAACAAATGTGCTTCCTAACTAACCTTTCAAAAAAAGTTCTTCATGGACCTTAATTTCTACACAGGCCTCTGTCATCCAGGAGCAAAGTTAGGCCTCTTGGTTCCAGTAAAGGGAAATTGTGATGAAAGCGTATATGTGCCTCCAACTTTGTGGTAAATTTTTGAGGAAAGCCCACATATAGGATTCATGGTTGTGTATGCACTCTGGGTATGCCATGAGGCATATTTATACAATTTGTACCTTTTTTAAGTTCCTACCAACATGATTTAATCCCTGAAATACCGATTTTGTAATTGTCAGACAACACTGTCAATGAGCTGAGAATACCTGCTGAATGGGGCACCATGTACACTCGCATCAAACCAGTGTACCTATCAGCATGTTTTTAGACAGTGGAAGAAGACCAGGGAATGACAAAATGGATGGAGAAGAATATGACAGTGACCCAAGTTAAGGATCAAATCAGGAATTTTGCAACTTATAGGCAGCAATGCTAACCACTATGTCACCATGCTGCCAATAAATATAATACATTTTTAATATTAATTCATACTGTCTATGTCCTGTTTGTCTCAACGGCAGAATGAAGGTAAAGTGTCATTTTCTTATCCAAACAATGTAGTAAACTTGCGTGTTTGTACTGGTAACATGGCTTTTATTATTCATTTAGTATACAATCTTGGCCAAGCCTACTTATTATGTCTGAAGGCAATCTGTGGGTCTTGGGAAGTGTATTCATGAAAGGCAGGTGATTCTAAGCTAGTAGGACAGATTGGACGTCTGCTTTGCATTATGCATTTAACCCTCTTGTGGATTCACCCCAGTAGATGACTCAACAGCAATATTAATCATTGGTACTTCATATGTCATCACCACACTGACCAGATTCTAGGGAAAAGCTGGTGAGAGGATGTCACTGTCCGCCAGTAGGATTTCTTGCTAAGGGGAAACTCGGCTGACAGGAGCATGCAAATTTTTCCAAGACTACAGTGGACACATTTCCTGAAGAAAGTACAACCCTTGGCAAAAATTATGGAATCCCAACCACTGTTCATTATTATTATTATTTTTTTTAACTAGCCTTCACACACCACATGCGTCAATGACTGTGAATCAGTTCTTGGTTCAATATTGTCCTTCCTTGTACCACCTTTGGTAGATACTAACCATGCCTTACTGTGAAAACCCTGCAAAGGTCGATGTTCTGACTCAGTCATGTAGCCATGATCATCTTATCCCTATCAATGTCACTCAGTACCTTATATTTGACCATTTTTCCTGCTTTCAACACAACAACTGTTCACTTTCTGCCTAATACACCCCACCCCATGACTAATGGCACTGTTTCAAGATAATCTCTTTTATCCACGTATACCTCTCAGTGGTTTTAAAGTTGTTGCTAAATGGTGTATATACACATACACTTTATTTATGTTTGTTTCTTAGGTATATGAGTATCAAATAAGACAATTATTAATTACTTACATTTCTGTGGACTAAATATTACTATATAATATGTATAAGAAATAAAAATAATTTACATTTTTTTGTTTATCAGTGTACTCTACTGAGTTTTACAGAGTAAGATAATGTGAAAAGTGTTTTTCGTCCAGACTCACACACTAATGGGACACATTCTGTAATAAGTTTTAAGTAAGTAATACCGTAAAGGTATTTGGATAGTATAGACATAGATCAGCTGTTCACTGTTATTTGGTTTGCCCCCCCCCCCAGTTTGTTTTCATGCACAAAAGTTCGATGCATATTGCTTAATTTCCATCACAGCCATTTTAATTTGATAAAATTATTGACTTTTAGACTCTCCTCTTCAAAGTTAAATGCACTAAATGAAATTTCCTGGAACAGTGTGTTCTCACAAGCAATGATCTTCCAAGAACAGAGCAAGCCATGAAAAACAGCCCAGATGCTATTGACCAGAAGCTTGTCTTGTGAGTTTACCCTCCATTTACGGAATTGTCCAAGCATTTAAGCAATACAAAAACATATCCACTACTGTGTAAAATAATTCCAGACTTAACTGATTTATTTCTGTTTTAAAATGACTATTGCAAGATGCAGTAAAGAGCTCTCGGAAAGTTTTGGATGTATTCCTCTTATAATTCCAACCTAACAGTGCATCGATCATACCCAAATCATTTATCAAATTAATTTATGGATATTTCTTTTGACTCCATGGAATGTATCTAATGTAATGCTAAATGAAGTTACTACAGTGACACTTTGGAGTTTCTGATTGCAGAAGTAAAACAGTGGATTTTTATTTGTTCTTTCCACTTAAGATAAAAGATCAACAAATGTCATTTGGCTGTGGCTGCCCAAACTTTTACGTACTACTCTTAGCAAAAATATGACCTGATTTTTACACAGTGAATTTTAAATACTGTTTCATCAATTTAAATACTGATCCTATTTGTTTTGCTATCAATCCTGTGTCCAGTCAGGAAAACCTTTTGTTGATGAATGTGGGCTTCATGAGTGTTCAGGTCCAAGAACTTAGAAGTGTCCTCTGTAACCCACCCACCCACCCCCTGTTTTTTCTTTGTCTCTTCCCAATCTGCCATCTTTGGCTTTTCTTGTTCAACCTTTGGGATGGGTTAGTCCATAGCTTCCCAACCCTGATCCTGGAATACTCTATATCCTGAGACCATTACAGCTCATTTCACTAATACAGGGGGTGCCCTAGGATCAGGATTGGGATTGTAGGAATTCCTATATTCATAAATATTCCGTATTACACATATCAGTTCAGCCTTCGACACAAAACAAGATGTGTGTGGTACTAAACAGCTAACATTTCGGATGAAAACATTTAGAGGGTATTTAAGCAATTTCTTATTAGCAAGAGTGCAGATACCGATCCAATATTCACCCATAATATTAAAAACATTTTGACCACTGACAGGTGAAGAGACATTGATTATCTTATTGCAGTGGTGCATTTTGATGACTAATCAGTCTGTTCACCTCCAAAACTGCAGGTGAAACTGATAAAATTTACAGTAGAGTAAAACAACAAATGTAGTAATGTGAAAGTTAAAAAATAAAAAAAACTCAGGTTCAGACAATATACTGAATGAATTTATAAAATGTTCAAGTGAAATATGTTTGGTGTGTATAGTAAGCTGTTAAATTATAGAGGTATAGGTAAACTATCTTTAATTTTCTGTATGATTACTTAAGCTTATAATGTTCTTTAATTATAATAATATTATGTTTTGTTTTTTTTTAATTTTGTAGCTATTTTAGAAATGTGTCTTACAATATTTTTACATTTTATGTTGTAAAATTCACAGCACACCCACTTTGGGTCAATTTATGTGAAGTAAATAAAGTTATAAATTTGGAAATGTAGTAACACAAAGTGTTTGTTAATTCTAGTACTAAGACTATAAAACCCTGGTCATTTTTTTTTTCAAATGTCCCTTTTAGAAATGTCAAAGTACAAATTTAATTATTGATATGCACATGAGATGTTAATGCAAGTATAATGCATTTAATTTATTTTTTTAAATATACACAAATACGTTGAAGAAATTGCACACACATAAATGTATTTCTCTTAAACAGGTAATAAGGTCTGTGACCTCTTGAGACTTCTATAAAAGTTAGAATATATATATATATATATATATATATATTTTTTTTTTTTTTTGCAGCAAGCCTAGCCCATAAATGCAGCTATGAAGGTTTGTTTACATTAGAAACCTGCTTGGCTGTTCTACATCATCCTGGTTCCATTATGGCAGCGTGTATTCGTGAGGTTTTCATCTGTTCAGTCTAAATACAGTGCATTGGTCCTGCCTGTGCTCTGACCAAAATAGCTGTTGTAACAATTACATTCATGATCATGATGTGGTTCCTCAAGCGGAGCTATTTGTTCCCAAAGTTGCCACACTTGTTGATAGCAAATTAGCTCATAATAATCGGACCTCCCCTTTAAAATTGCATTCAGTGAAATTGGCTTCCCTTCTTCCTTGTCAACTTCATCTAATGAGTCCTTTTATTGTAAACCAAAAACTATTCTTAACAAATATACTGTTGGAATAATAACACAGTGCAACATCACAATACAGCACAATACAGTTAAAATGGGTATAAGCTTTTGGTACGCTGTTTGTCCAGTCAAATTAGTGGATTGGAAAATTCCTAATACACTGATTAAAATATCATCACTGAGAAAAAAATGCTTTAATGAGTTAAATACTGTGTGTGTGTGTGTGTGTGTGTGTGTGTGTGTGTGTGTGTGTGTGTGTGTGTGTGTGAGCGCACTTGTGCTTTTCAGGATTTAAACTAACAAGCAGATTATTGATGGCCTCCACATGTTCTGAAGATAACATGGTCTGCTTTACCAGTAGGTTGGTCAAAGAAGTAATTGGCCAGTGATAATTGCAACAGAAATGTTCACTGAGAGATGTGGAAAGGGTTAAGAGACCCAAAGATTTAATCTAAACAACCTTAGCTCATTCTATCCTTGTTTTGTTTGAGTTTGTTCCCTCAGGCAAATTCTGCTGCACATCTGTAGGGCATACAGCGTTCAGGGTGACAGTGCGGTCACGTTGACTCTAAACATTTACTGTGTTTCAGGTCTGTCTTTTAGAACAATCTAAGGCATAAGTTCAGTAAATGGCTCTTCACAACATTGAATTTAAGTAATACCTATGCATTATACAGCCCTGTACTGTAATAAGTTTAGGTTTCATAATTTTTTGGATTATATACAAAACGCCTGTATTCAGAGTTTGTTATTATTGAGACCCCCCCAACGCCCCCTCTTTATCATCTTTGTCATCATAGATCTTAAGGAACTTTAGGTCTGCTGCGAAAGGACAGCAGCCACTCTTTCCATGGAAATACAAGTTCAACAGATTAATTTTAAAACATTGGTGCAGAGAACACACTGTGGCTTCTGCTATGCCTAAATAGTTGGCAGGCTGCAGAGACTACCATCTGTTTGTGGCGAGAGAGAAATGGCAGAGCGGTGACCGCAAAAAAGCAAGGTAATCGTGATGGGTTCCACTGAGTCTCTATCTTCCTCCACAATCATCAGCAACACGTGGCTAACTGGAGAAATTGCTGTCACAATTATCCTTCAGCTGGGTTAAATACCATCTCAGCTAAGTATGCCCACTATCTCTGTCTCCTTCTCTGCTTTACCATTTTAGGCATTTTTGGACTTAATTGGTTTTGGACTTGATGTTTGTAGCTGTTTTTATAATGATTTGTGAGGCAGAAAGTCAAAATTTAATGCGATATATGCTGCGAAGGCAGAAAAATAATTTCATTTCAAATGTTTCATCCAAAAGATCAATTCTAGAAAGTGGATTAATAACAAATGAAAGTTAGTATAAGATACTGTACCTACTGGTCTTTCATTTATTCCTCCTATTCCAACAACCTTTTTTTCCTGGTCAGGGACATCAATAATCCTGGGATGATGTCCTCGGAATGCTGGGTGTAAGGTAGGAGAATTCACCCTGGATTTATCACACATTGTGAATTGTGTACATTTGCTTGGTCATACTTTTGCAAGGTTAGTCCACCCTATTTTTGGAATTGAGAGGAAACCCTTGGGTACAGTGTGCTCAGAAGTGAATCTGGGACCCTGGATCTACCCCCTGTGCCACAGTGCCACCCAAATAGGACTTATAGATTTGAAGAATGATTAAATTTTATTTTGAGGTCACTAATGTGTTCTTTTACTGTTACTGGTGATGCCTTTATTTATAAGCATCATTTGTTTTTTAGAGCACTTTCCTTTAGTCATTTATCTTTAACAGCTACGTTATATCACATTGTTTCAATTAGTATTGGGATGCATGCTGTCCAACATCCCCACAGGCTTCCTTTGAGTTCTCCAGCTACCTCCCAACTGCCAAAAACATGCCAGTTGATAGAGTGACCATGCTATGGTGTGAATGAGTATGGGGATACGTGTATGCATGATGCCCTACAATGGACTATTCCAGGGGCGTTGTCCTGCCTTTTGTCCAGTGTTCATGGAATATACTCCAAATCCATTGCAAAACCCTAACAAAGATAAAGCAGCTACTGAAGATGAATGAATCAGTAAAGGCAACCAAATGTCAGTACACTTGAATGAAACCTTAGGAGTCTTCCAGGCCCAGTGCAAAATGATCTTGGCTACTTTTGGAGTAAAGGGGGAGAATGTGTAAATGTAAACCTTCCCACTAAAATATTTTGTTTTCTTTCTCTGTTGAAACAAAATGAAAGAGTTGAAAAAACATTCAAATATAACTCATGTTAAAGTTAAATACCTATACAGAGTGACAATCTGAGAAC
>JAOUQZ010000044.1:16035731-16055591 GCA_028564935.1 Neosilurus hyrtlii
AATGAAAGAGTTGAAAAAACATTCAAATATAACTCATGTTAAAGTTAAATACCTATACAGAGTGACAATCTGAGAACTTTTACATAACAACAACAACAACAACAACAACAACAACAATAATAATAATAATAATAACAATAATAATAAATCAAAAACTTGATTTGGATTCTGCATGTGGCATGGGATCCATATAGATGCTTTGGTTTTGTTCTGGGTGTGGGTGCCAAACCATTTCTTGGACTTTGGGAACATGGTCCTTTGGGGCCCTTTGGTATGGGAAGGGGAAGAGCATGGGGCTTTGCGACTTTCAGAAAGCTCATCCCAGTTACATGTGTACTGGGTTAAGACTGACAACTTACCCCTGGCTCAGCATGAGATGTAATCAGATGAGATTTATAAGCTTGGCTCCTTAACTCCAAATGTCTTGGGAGACAGCTCTGCCATTTTTCACCTCTGACAGATCAAGCACTGACATTTTTCACATTGCTTGTCTTAAAGCTTGGCTCTCCATGGTGACACAGAACATCCTTCTATGTTTTCACAGAAATCTAAAGTAGCTATTGACAAAGTAGAAACTATTGGTGGGTTCTCTATAACAGCTCGAGACTGTACACGCTCTCTGTGAGAGAAACAATAAGAAATCCTGAGTGATTGAATAAACAAGATACATTTTGGAGTTCTAAGTTCTCATGTATAATAAAAGTATAGACAAAATGCTGTGAGTTTGTAAGCTTTAGTCTTGTGTATATGTATAACATATTATGTTCACTGGATTTCACTCTCACATACATCCATTTCACAGCAATCTTTTGTCACCTGAAGGCTACCCTGCAGTTGTTGCCATCACTTTATTTTTTACTTTGTACAGCACTTTATGGTAACATGTGAAGTTAGTTTTGTTCAGTTTTTTAAAGGAAATGCATTCTATTAGTTTGTAGTATGTTATATAAAGCAAAACCATGCATGCTTGTAGAATAAAAACTTATCATGTCTTTTCAATATCCAGTTGCAATATTACAGCCATCAAGCCATATACTGTATATGGGAAGATTGCTCGCCCACTGTAAGGTCTGAGGCTTGCTTGTTTTGCAGCTTGCTAGAGAAACACCTGGCTGGCATTTAACTTCATTGAGCATGGTGCTGTATATACGGCTGAAGCTTTTCTAGCAGAAACTATCAAGAAAGGACAACGTTAGTAGAAACGTCTTCTGATGGCCCTATGTCGACAGCATGGTGAAGCCGATATAAGTGGTGTCCCTTTGGCGATGTATGAGGGACACATTCATGCATTAACTTCCCGGGATTAAACTGGACAAAATAGGAAGGTTTTGTGTGCATAGCTGTAGAGACGTTTAATTCTATAGCAGACAGACACTGGATTTTATATATAGCATTTTATATATAACAATTTTAGTCTGGATCTGAGTTTCTTTGAGCTGATTACCTGAAAGGGTAATTTTACCTTTTTGGGGTTTTTACACACCATGTGACTGGTGCCTTACAATGCAATGTGTGTTCTGACACCTTTCTATCATAGCCAGCATTATCAGTTTCAGCAGTTTGTGCTACAGTAGCTCTTCTGTGGGATCAGATATGATATATCAGCCTTCACTCCCCACATGCATCAGTGAGGCTTGGGCACCCTTGACACTCTTGCCAGTTTACTGATTGTCCTTCCTTGGACCACCTTTTGTAGGTACTTACCATTGCATACCAGGGACACCACACAAGACCTGCAGTTTTTGAAATGAATAGACCCAGTCGTTCAGCCATGTCAGGGTGACCCATAGTCATACGGACCCTACACTTGCTTATTTTTCCTGTTTCCAACACATCGACTTCGAGAACTGACTGTTCATTTTTTGCTTAATACATTCATTTTGACAGACCATTGCTGGGTAAACACATACAAGCATTCACACTCATACCTAGGGACAATTTGGAACAGCTAATTAGCCTAATGTTCATATCTTTGAACTGTGGAAGGAAACCGACGCAAGCACAGGCAGGACATGCTGACTCCACACAGAAATGCCCTCGCCGAACCTGGGAATTGAACCCAGGGCCTTGTAACCACTACATCACCATGCCGTCCCTCTGCCTAATACATATAGCTATATTCATTTCCACTGCTGTGAATAATAAGTGTCATGAGATCTTACTATAAAATACATCTGTTCCTGTAAGCCAATAGAGCAAAGGTCTGGAAAATGATTACCCAAGGATTTGTAATATAAAAATAGCCCAAACTTTAAACATTTGATTGAGCTTCCATCCATCCATCCCTCCATCCATCCCTCCATCCATTCATCCCTCAATTATTTATACTGCTCAGCTGACTCAGTCAGAGGCAAGGTACACCATATATGGGTCCATCACAGGGTCAACACAGACACAACAAAAAATGGCCAACTTAGAGGAGCCCGCTGACCTAACTTGGATGTATTTGGACCCAGAGGAAACCCATGTAAGCATGGGAAAAACTTAAAATTCCACACAGAAAGGCCTCAGAAAAACAATAAATGTGAATATTATAGACTATGAACCTATCTAGATGAGTCAGTACACTAAAAGTTTGTGTGTCGGTAAGCGTGAACTAGACAAGCAATCAAAAGGGTATAAACCAGCAATCAAATGGGTGTTACTGGGAGCAATATACAAATCGGACATAAATAAGAGAACAATCATACTCGCCTTCAAGTGATCACCAATGATGATGACTGGGTACAATTGCATGCATTAATTTAAAAGTAATCTAAATATTTTGGCACTACCTAAAAGCAAGGCTCTGAAAATGTTTGGGGCAAAACACAGTACTGATGCTGAACATGAATATTTTGAACATGAATATTTTTCATGTTATGCTCCTAATTCAGAGAAAAAGTCTGCCTTAAAAATATATCCTGAAGGTTTTTCCTATGTGGATGATGAAAATCTATATTCCCTGAAAATTTGCTAACATCAGTCGTTTTGTGGATATGGTTTTATATATTCCACTTTATATATTCCACTAGTTTTTCAGTGTTATACTGTCTCACTTAAAATGCAATTTATTAATATTGCATCAACAGTGTTGATGCTGAAACTGCTGTAATATTATAGAGACACATAATCTGTAATGAATGTTGGTTGAATTGAAGAAATCCATTCAAAATTATGGATTTTATCCCAAAATTACCATAGACAGTGTTTCTATTAAAATGTTGTAGTGTCCATAACCATGTCAGATTCATGTTTCAATATCTTAAAAATTATACTTTTTCTGTATTATTTAAAATCTGAATAAGCCAAATTTCATTTGTATGACACTTAAGATCCTTGAAAAAATTTGAAATAGCAAAAGTTATGGAACTACATTAAATGAAATTATTAAACAAATTATGTTTCTCTTTATCTCAATAATAATGTGTGATTCTCTACAGTTGATTCAAGCTTGAATGATGCAATGTTGAATTATTCATTAGACTGCAGAAACAAAGCATTATGAAAAACAATATCATATAGTCCTATCTGAAAATCCAATTTTTAGCACCAATACTGTGTTTCAGCAATTTGCATTTGAGCACAGACACACCAACAAAATCAAGTTCATAGCTTTATGACATTAGCATAAGTATGGAGCTCTGCAAAGCTCCGCTATAATAACTGAGGACATGTGTGATTACTGAAGGCATTTTATATATATATATATATATATATATATATATATATATATATATATATATATATATATATATATATATATATATAAAATTGAGCTCATCTGTGAGTGGTTTACAGGCATCCTACTTCTTCACTAATATCCTTGCTCCACTGCACTGACTTTATTGCTTTGCCTTTAACACCTTCCAATTATGGAGTAAAGCAATTCTTACATCCATGAGAGGTTTATGAACTCAGTAAAATTTTATTGTACACAGCTTTCCAACTGGTCAGGCCACATAATACTCAATCATGGTAATAGGCCACTCTGTCCAGGGTTTCAGCTGAAGACTTCTCAAATGGCCTTCAGTCAAAGCCACTGAAACGACTTGTTCCATCCAAATCTTAACAGACATGGACATAGTCAGCACCATGCATACAGACGGCATGTCTGTTCCTTAAAACTCTTCTACCCATTAAGTGTTTTTCTCATTACAGGGAGCAAAACTGGTGAGATTTTCTAACCGTTTTTATTTATTTATTTATTTTTTAATCATAGCCTGCGTATGCAGTATTTCACTTATTTGTGGGACACATGCAGTAAAACAGTTAGCAATGTGTGGCACCTGAGGATATTTCCTTGGCCTTTTGTACTTTTGCTAGCATAATAATGTAATACTTTTCACTGGCTTGCTCTCTTCTAATGCTTCATATATATTCTTAATATGTCAGCTCTCTTTTAATGCCTCACCTCCTGTTGCTGTGGACAGCCACACGTGATTTACCTTCCTGCTTGAGTGAATAATTTCATCTCAATACTGTAGAGACATGCACTTGCTAAGAGCTGCTGCTGTAATCGTAAGAGGGTCATCTCAGGACTATTCACATTATCATATGAAAATTTGTGTATACTTTCAACACACTTGTAGTTTTTCTTTTCTTTGTACAAATTTTTATAGTCCATTGACCTTCTTTCACCTGATAACATAGTGCACACACTATGTTTTCCATCTCTGAAATGAATTAATATATTAAAATCCCTTCTTCATTATCCTGGTCTATTTTTTCTCTTCCACATTTATAAAAACCTAACCAGCTCTTGGCATCATAAATTATTCATTGGGATGTGGTTCTGACTAAACATTTTGCTGTCCACGAGGCTAAACATGCTTTTTAAAATGAAGGTACTGTCACAGTCTAGGCCACTATAACGTTTGTGTGTGGTGTTCTTAATTATATCCTTATTTAAGTCCAACATTTTATTGACTTTCCACCACAGAAACATCTTCAGATGGGAATTTTGTAATTCAGAAACCTTGGAAACATTTCCATTCAATGATGCACGGCCTATTTTTAGTTCCAGTACCAGTGTCTTTCTTTTTCTGTGGCGCTATAAAAATGGATATTGCCAATACTGATCACTGCTTGTCCCCTGATACACGAAACCTTCTTAGCACCACCTAGAGACATATTTTGGTGACCACACAAAATATGCTCTGCTTTTTCAAATTGAGTTTCTTGGTTTTCAAGAAAGCAGGACCCGACAAGAAAATGAGCCGTTGTTGCTGTCTAAACTGTCACTTTAAAGCAATGTCACATTGATGACTTCTTACCCAGCTGTATTGCTGGTTGCCAAGCATCCCAGCTCTGCATGTACAATGTTTATTCAGCCAACACACCCATAATTTACTACTCTATATGTACATCACATGCTTAAATGTTGATGTTTTGGCCATAATGAAACTCTATCCTCAGCATACAGGCATATATTATGGAAATGTAAGTACATTTTGATTGACTTTGAGTTTTATTTGTACATTTATATGTTCTTAAGGATGGAAGGCTTTGATTTACTTCTGGTTTAACACAGAAGATTAAGTCCCTACAGAACTTCTGGTTTCTTGGTCTTTAAATTTTTTTGCTTCTTCTCTGCAACCTCAGCTGACTGCACATTAGAAAATCCAAATCCAGCATCAGGGCGAGTCACAATGTGCACACCATGTAATCGTATTCAGGAGGTTTGAGGTATGAGAAGTTTAAACCCAATGTTTTACTCAGGAAACAAGAAATATAATAAGATTATTAGTGTTGCTACTACTACTGGCGGTAAATAAAAGTTAGATGGCAAAGTCAAAGGGTGAAATGATGGCAATGACAAAATTTAGTGTGTCCTCTCAAGCCCTTAGAATTTCCTACATATTGGTCCAGACATATTTTAGAAAACATAAACATGTCAACATTTTTAATTTAATAAATAAGAAATGAAAACCACAAATTATGATTAGGCAGAATCACGATGTATTTGGAAATTCTTCTTCTCCTTCTTCTTCTTTTTCTCCTTTTCCTTTTTCTTCTTCTTTATTGCCAGTGCAGTATCTATGCTTACTGTACACTTACTTTCCATTTTATTAGAAACACTTGCAAACCTATACATGTTGTAGGTATCCAGTCAGACAGTCATTTCACATCAGTGCAATACAAAAAACATTCTTCATCTTTGTCATCAATGTCATCTTCATCATCGTCATCATCATCATCATCATCATCATTATTACCATCATTATCATCACATTCATATGAAACATCAGATGGGGAATGAAAAGTTAATCACTGAGACTTTGACCATTGGTAAACAAAAGGCTGGTTTGAGTATTTCAGAACCTGCTGATCTTCTGGGATTTTCACAAACTAAACCATCTACAGTTTAGGCTAATCAGACCAGTAAAACAGAAAAAAACAGACTGGCAGAAACACCTTGTTGATCACAGTGGACAGAAAAGCAATTCAGGCTGTCCAACTTTGAGGAATACAGGACTGGTTGCTTCAGCATCATGAAGTAGTCTGTCAGCACTCAAGACTTTGTGCAAGAACAGTTTATCTGTGTGCAAAACTCTATTGAAAGCTCCTACAGGAAACATTAAACATTAAATACCCATAAGAAACTTAAATAACAGCACTTGTGCAACACTTATGCTAATGTTCAGAGAATACCATCTTATATCATTAAGCCCTGAAGTACCTAAAGTGTACAATATAGCTTCCAGCTGGAATCCATTGCCGAAGGAGACAGATACTGTTTTCCACCAAGCTCACTTTATTGCCAATGTAGTATGGTGACAGAACATTAGTGTAACCCTAAGTACTCCCAGGTTGAGTGTTCCAGAGATATCTGTGTTGGCAGATTGTTACAGGAGAAGAGCAATTTTTCATGGTGCACATTTAAGGACCTCAGTGACCCCATGACTTTACCTCAGTGGGAGCTCATTCAACTGGACTGTGTGAGAGCACATAGTCACCACCGTCCTTCTGTGGGTGTTGTGGTACAGGGCAAGGGGCCAAGATATTAGCTGTCATAGTTATACCCACATATTGGATTGTGGAGTAATAGTGTTTTTGGGTGACTCTTCCTGTCCGTGAGGTAGTCCAGACTTAATGGAGGATCTAGGAGTAGAATGTGAAGCCAGAGTGGCAGCAGCATTCAGAAGTTACACCCTGAAGCAGTTTTCTGAAAGGTTGTGAAGCCATTACTGCTTTGTCGCATATACCCAGAAGGAAGCAATAAAGCATAGGAGCAGAAGTCTGTGAATGTCAGGAAAAGCGTAAATCGGAAGGCTTAGTGTTTAGATTTAGAAGGGTAGTTCCAGGCAAATCTGAGGATGTCAATGTCATCTTAAGGGATTCTTGCCACAGACACTGTAGAGTTATCCTAGTAAAAGAGCAGAAGGCAGAGGCAGATGTTTGAGCTCTATAAACTTCTGGAGAAAAAAAAAAAAACAGGAAAAACAAAGTGATGTGGTTGCCGTATAAGATGTCTTCATACATGTACACATGGCTGTAACTATGTCTGGATCTTCATAGTTTCATAACTTTTTTTTGTCATCTCCCACATAGCATCTCCACTTGTCAAATTCAATATCAGAACAGCGACATGACAGCTTGGTAATGGAGTGGCAGAGTGTAGCCTATAATGTGGAAAAAACCTCGCTTTCCAACTTAATCAACAATATACTTGTTCTCAACTGACCTCAAGAGATATTTGCCAATAGATTCAAATCCCTATTGTTAGCTTTCACAGTGCACTATGGCACTGATTTTAACTTCTCCTTGTGACATATGCCACACACACCAGATGGCTATGATATAAAATTTTGAGTTTGTTTGAGAATATATACGTGAGCATTTATGAGAGTAATTGGTAACTTGAAAAATGCAAACTGCATGAAATACCACTAGCCATATCAGCTTGCTTGTTGCAGCAATTAGAGTTGTACCAATATATTCAATATAAAGTGAAGCACATTTCTATAATCTGGTCCTTACTAATATCTTGATGCAGCTCTTTGTGTACACAGCATCTTCTGCACAATACATTGAACAGTACATATTGCACCTTACCCATAAAGCTCATCTAGAATGCACCTCGCCAGCTGTGCATACTGTGGTCCAGGTCCCATTTTACTTTTTATCCATCAAGAACTTGGCCTATAATTTATGCAACTGATGACTTCTACAATAAACAATAAATTAATGAACCAGTAAAGGAATATATCTACAATCAGTCTGTTAGCAGAAGCTGCAGAAATGTCTATTACTTGCAGCAGACCCAACTGCCATATAAAGGCTAAACCCAATCATGGATCTTATGAGAAAATTGTCTTAAAGCATATGGTTTGAGAGATGCTTAAAACATGGCTCGCATACTACTACTATTGCGGTTAAGTTTTGAATTGTTTGGCATTATCTGTCCTCTCTCATCCCAACAACTAGATACAACCATCTCAATACATGCATATACTATATCTCCAGCCCAGTTCCACAATACCACTCAAAAATATCTTTGTAATGTTTGTTTTTTTAATGCTTTCATAACATTAATACGTCCAGTCAAATGTCATTCAATATTCACTCAACCATTAAAACAAGGACATTCATGGTTTACTTTGGCCGTACAGCTTTCCCACAAGAAAAAGGAACATAAAAAATACGCAGAAATTAAAAAGTCTATGCCTTGAGGAAGTACATTAAAAAATGAGAAATATTGTTTAGGCTTTGCAGCTGGTGGTAAAAGTTTATTTTTCTCAAGTGTAGGCAGGTATGATGTAATCCATCTGGTAATAGCCAGTAAATCAATAACATATTTAGCAAAGGTATGGTAACACAGAATGCTGGGGTCAACCTATATGTTCCTCATTTATGTTCATCATTCTCCATAGGCACATGAAATAGTTGTATAACACTAAAGCTTTTATTTTTTATTCCAACCAAATTTATTTGTGACTATAATAGCTCCATTATTGTTTGGCCATTTGTTCTAAACTATTAGTTACCCTGTTTTTAGAAAAGTTGGTCGGGTTTCCAAAATACAATTAATAACAAAATCTGTAATTGGTTAATTCACACAAACTTTTACTTACTAGCTAAAATAATACAAAGAAAATATCTTAATATTGTTATCGAACAAATTAGTTTCAAAGTTTGAAATTGATGGCTGAAACCCATGCAATAACAAAGTTTACAGAATATTTAAGTAATAATTTTTTAAGTAGCAGATGAAGTATCATGATTACATATAAAAGTAACATCCCCAGAGGTTCAGTCTTTGAAAGCAAATATGGGTCACATCCCAACCCTTTGTGCCATGGTTCTTGAGGAAATGCAGGTCATGTGCAAAAGACAAAATTTAAGACTTTCAACATTAAAAGTACATAATATTATGGGGAAAAAATCTGGGAATTCTGACTAATCAAACTGCATAATGGGCAAAGTTGTAAACCACTTTTGAATGTGTGTGAGCTTTGTGCTCTCAGGCAACACAGTCTGCCAATGCAACTTAAAATTATAACATGCAATGAGGACGTCATACTTCAATTCTATGTAGACACTCTGTGCTGTGTTAACTGTGCCTGAGCTCATTTCAGATGGACCAAAAGACAGTGGAACAGTGCTGTACTCAGATAAGTACTCTGTGCCAAAGATGAAAATGATCATCCAGATTGTCATCAGTAAAAGCCGCAAAAGCCAGCATCAATGATGGTATATGAGTGCATCAGTGCCCATGGCATGGGTGAGTTGCATGTGTGTAAAAATAAAGTTGAAGCAGGGGCATATAGTGAGATTTTAGAGAACAAGGTAACATCCCGCAAAGTCCACGCTTATTACAGCAGGAAATTACCAAACCTCATTCTTCATAAGCTATGACAAGCTCCAACAGTGTGGGTTTTGAGATAATATGTGCATGTGCTTGACTGCCCTGCTGCCTGTCCAGATCTGTATACTAAAGAGAAAACCTATGACCCGTCATGAAGAGGAGAATCTGACAACAGCATCTACACACTGTTGAGCTTGTATCAAGCAAGAATTGATAAAAAAAAAAATTCCAAGTGTAAAACTGCAAGAGTTAGTACCTTCAATTCCCAAATAATTAAATAGTGAAATTAAAAGGTAAACATGCCTTGTTTGTTGAGTGTGTTGCAGGCATTAAATTCGAACTTTGTTTACATTTACAAAATACATTTTGATTGGTTAGTAAAAATAGTGACAATAATTACATTATTGTACATTAATCAGTTTATTAAACAAGTGAATTAACAAATAACAGAACTGTGTCTTCAATGGATTTAGGAACATGTCGTAACACTTCTGGAAATGGGGTTAGTTCATTCTCCGTGCAGAATTTTATGCCAGATGATGCTATGTGTGTGTTTCCATGAACCTTTTTGAATGGTCAAATAATTAATCCTAAAAATCAGCAGCAGCAACAACAACAAAAAGATTCTTCTTTGCTATTTATGTCTTGGCTGCCTTGTCATTCAGCTAGAAGTCTGAGTTATGTGTGATGTGGGGAGAAACCCTTTGCATTTATCCCATGTAAAACCTCATCTTTGCCTGTGAATTCTTCAACAGCCCTCAAAGAACATAAACGCTTCTTATTTTCCATTCATACTCCTTATGTCCTCTCTGTGAGGATTTTGACAAAGTGGGTTAACTCCTTTAACAAACTAAAAAAAAAGAAAAAAGAAAAGAACTGACAGCGATGCCTGAAAAGCATTGGAGTTTGGGAAACAATGGCACGCCCTGTTGTGATTTTGTGATTCTTGACACCCACCGAACCCCAGACATTCCCCTCACAATAAGACGCCACTCCTTTTGTTTAACAAATCACGGTAGTGTCTCCAAATCGACTCTGGCAGCTTTGGAACGTAAACTCTGAGACAACTTGACCAACATGGTCACCTCTCCTGCCAAAGAGAAAGAGAAGAAAGCAGACCAGGAAAGGGAGAAACAGTTTAATTGCTGAAGGAATCTAGACATTTAGGGGTTGATGCGTGTGAGAAATGTGTGGTTAACAAGACAAGGCGAGGCAAATGGGCTCCATCCAGCAACCTAATGGAACTGGGCTGACTTGATCCTGACTGTGTGCACATGTGCAGGGAGCTCTGCAGGACACATCAGCAAGCTTAGCTAATTCTGAAATGAACAGTTCAGGGGTGCAATGAAGAGCAATCACATAGCTCTGAACTCAGTGAACTGCATCCTTTTGCTTTCGGATGGGTTGAGATCATTTTTGGAGATTGTGTTGCATAGCATTTGCTTGCAGTGAAATAGTAGGTTAGTTTGATCTATCTGCTCTCTGGGGACAATAAATGAATTATGCATAAAGCCAAGCTTTGACAGAGGACAGGACAGCATAAGTAGCACAATGCATTCAAATTTATATGGTATTGGCTCCATAAAATCAAAAAGGAATACAGCATTTGGTCATAAAACGTTTCATATTTGATTCATAAATATAGTAAAAGGCAGTCGCGGTTTGCTATGGCTATTTCATTGAGTTTACTGGAAGGGAAGGGTATTGAAATGGGGAAAAAAAGTTACTTGCTTTTGCTTTATCTTGGCAAATCATGTTCAAATAAAATGTGGTGAAAAAATCAGAGTCTGGCTAAGGCTGTGTGTTACACTTTGCACTTCACTGATGTCAGGGTGTCAATTAATTCCAAAAGCCTGCAGGTGATACGTCAATGACCTGACATCTAAAGCGAATTTGCAGTTTTTTGAACAGAAGACTGTTGACATAAGCCTGCTCATTTCCTATACGAGAAGCTATATACCTAAACATGTCACACTTTCACCACTATTAGCTTTCACTTTGTTTAGTACTACACATTTCACGTTTCCTCTCGTTTCATTCAGAAAGAACTAAACGGCTAAAATAAACATGAAAAGAAACTCTGCATTCCTAAACATGCAGAGAAAGAGCTGATGATTGATGCTTCCTGTTATGTTTTGTCATGAAACCCTGTTTGTAATGTAGCCAGATGGTATATGAAGCAATGGGAGAGATATACTTCTAGCACAGTGAGTAGCAGACAGACCGCAAGGTGCATATGCCACATTTACACAACAGCCTCTTGCTAAGTAAAAAAGGGCGGCATCTGATATTTTATTTTTTGTGTAATTTCAGAGCACTGCTAAATGGATTGTGGGTTTCAGCTATAGGTTTAGAAAAACAACAACAATAATCTGACTAAGCTCATCACTTTATTCTCGTTACCCTTTTCCCCAGAGCCTAGCCTAAAGGTTTTCTCTTTTACAACTGGGTGATAGCATTTTAAGTTTGGATTGCCTCATAGTTGTTGACAAGAACCCTTTCATTAATAATGACTGCTTAGTAAGTGGTAGTCATTAGCCCAATTTTATTGCATGGCTGATGGCTACTATCCATATTAACATAAAATATAGAGATTTAAAAAAATATAGCTGGGTTTACATTCATTTTAGAATTGTAGCAAAAAGGCAGGGTTAATATAGATCATTTAACAGAATAGACACCTACTCAATCCTCAATCTCTCAAAGTGGTGTCAGAGAGAACAGCTTTGAAACCTGATAATAATGTGTACATGAGGCTAACGTATGATTTTTTTATTATTATTATTTTTTTTTACAACAGTGCAAATATCGACTTTCTCATCTACTAACTTCACTGGCCTATCACTGGCTGTCTCTAACAAAAGGAAAGTGGATCTATCAAATAATAATGATTACTTGGCAGGCTCTTAGCAATAGGGATATTGGCCAAGTGTGGGGGAAAAAGACTCCCCAGAAGAAGAAAAAATTGTCACATTTACTAGATTCTGTTTTTTTTGTCATCTTAGAGCAGTGGCTGGCTTGAGGGCTTCAGTAGCAGGGCAGTGCTGTGTAGGCTGGCCTTCACTCCTCTGATAGATGGGGAGCACTAAATGTGTCTGGCCCTGGAGCAGGGGGCCTGCAGCCCAGCCTTCAGGGAACTGGGAAATATGACCGAGCTGTCAGAAAGAGAATATTATAACCTTTCTCAGTCTAAACAAAACAAGCATGCTTGTGACTACAACCTAACCACTGAGCTGTGTCCTGCTGATTGATGAACAAATGGCATTTTCATGGCTTCTCATTTTTCATGGTATCTGCGTTTTCTGCGTTTCACACCTGCTAGTGCTGTAGGAGAAGGTTAAGAGTGAGTGGTCTCAGCAGAGCCTGCATGCAGATGCCAGTCTGTCCCAGGCTCTGGGCAGCGGCGGTCCTCTCCTCTGGGGGGAAGATATCAGTGTGCTGTGGTTGGCTGACAGCTCTGAGGGCCCTTATTGAAAAATCAATGTCCATTTGTGCGTCCAGCTCACCTGGCCGCCTGCCAGCTCGCCTGAAGTCACATAATGAAGCCTGATCCCGTTACCTGATTCCTCATTGGCTGTGTCAAAGTGACTTTGTGGCTGAAGTCATGCCTTTAGTTTCTCCTCTACTTTGCATCTTCTCTGCAGCTCAAATGTTTTTGCTGAGCATGGAGTGTGATCTCAACTGTGTTAATGCTGTCTGCGCGACTGAGCACTTTCTCCATTGCTGTAATGCTGACTGATATGTCATGCAGTCAATACCACTCATGCAATGCTACAGACATGACACACCTCTTCAGGACAATAATCTGTCTGTGTTCATCATTTTCTTTTTCTTATCTTCATTCCAAAAAGAGAATATCCATATAATCATATAATCTTCAGCATCTCTTATTTCAAAGCAGTAAAACCACACATAACTCATATAAAGTCTCTGCATGCTCCCAGTGAATCAAGGATACCGCAGCGTGAGGTTTATTTTTCTCCTCATCTGTTACTCTTTATGAAACTTTTCTAGATGTTTTTTGGAGCATCCCTGTAGAGCACTGGCATAAAATCGCCAATACCAAAGGTTACTGTGACTGACAGCAGAGTTGAATCAATAATGATACTGGTTTTGACACAGAGTGAAATTTATTATTTCACCTGATACAGGAAAAATAAAAAGGAGAATTCTGTTAGTTTTCCATTAAGAAAATCACATGGGAGACAACACTTTGTTCCCCATGTTATTATATCAATATTATAAATAGTGTATAAATAACGAAAATATAGAATACATTTGTCCAATTTATTCCCTTGAGTTGCACATGTGATATCATGTGAAGAATTAATGAGAATCTGTCAGCAATTCAATCTGAGAAATTTTAAGATGTGAAAAATTAAAACATGAAAACAAATAGAACACAAATTAAATCACAAGTAAAAGTAAATGCATTACATGGAAAATGTCTTCTCCTCTCCTCTCCCCATCTCTCTTCTCTCATCTTCTCCCCTTTTCTCCACTCCTTTCCTCGCCTCTCTGTATCTCTCCTCTCCCTATCTCTCATCTTCTCCCCTCCTCTCCACTCCTTTCCTCTCCCTATCTCTCCTCTCCTCTTTTCTCCTCCCCTCCCCTTCTCTCATCTTCTCCCCTTCTCTCCACTCATTTCCTCTCCTCTCCCTATCTTTCATCTCCCCTCTCTCCTCTCCTCTTCTCTCCTCCTCATCTATACTCTCTTCTCCTCTCCTTCTCACCTTTCCTCTCCTCTCCCATCCCTCTTCTCTCATCTTCTCCCCTTCTCTCCACTCCTTTCCTCTCCTCTCTGTATCTCTCCTCTCCCTATCTCTCCTCTTCTCCCCTCCTCTCCACTCCTTTCCTCTCCCTATCTCTCCTCTCCTCTTTTCTCCTCTCCTCCCCTTCTCTCATCTTCTCCCCTTCTCTCCACTCATTTCCTCTCCTCTCCCTATCTTTCCTCTCCTCTCTTCTCCTCTCCTTCTCTCATCTCCCCTCTCTCCTCTCCTCTTCTCTCCTCCTCATCTCTACTCTCTTCTCCTCTCCTTCTCATCTTTCCTCTCCTCTCCCATCCCTCTTCTCTCATCTTCTCCCCTTCTCTCCACTCATTTCCTCTCCTCTCCCTTTTGATCCTCTCCTTTATTCTCATCTCCTCCCCTTTTCTTCTCTCCTCATCCTCTCTATTCTCTTCTCCTCTCCTCCTCATCTCTCCAATTCTCATCTCACTTCTCTTATTTTCTCCCCTTCTCTCCACTAATTTCCTCTCCTCTCTAAATCTCTCCTTTCCTCTGTTCTCTCTTCCCCATCTCCCCTCTCCTCCCCCTCTCTACTTTTTTCACCTCTCCTACCCTTTCTGCTATCTTTTCCTCTCTTCCTCATCTCCCCATCCCTCTTCTCTCATCTTCTCCCCTTTTCTCTGCTTCTCTCCTCTCCTCTCCTCCTCATCTCTCCTCTCCCCATCCCTCTTCTCTCATCTCCTCTCCTACCCTTCTCTTCTCTCCTCCTCATCTCTCCTCTCCCCATCCTTCTTCTCTCATCTCCTCCCCTTCTCTCTGCCCCTCTCCTCTCCTCTCCTTCTCTCCTCTCATCCTCATCTCTCCTCTCCCCATCCTTCTTCTCTCATCTCCTCCCCTTCTCTCCACTCCTTTTCTCTCCTCTCCCTATCTCTCCTCTCCTACCCTTTTCTCTCCCCCCCCCGTACTCTCCCCATCCCTCTTCTCTCATCTTCTCCCCTTCTCCCTGCTCCTTTCCTCTCCTCTCTAGCTCTCCTCTCCTACCCTTCTCTCCTCTTTTCCTCATCTCTTCTCTCCCCATCCCTCTTCTCTCATCTTCTCCCCTTCTCTCCACTCCTTTCCTCTCCTTTCCCTATTTCTCCTGTCCTCTCTTCTTGTCTCCTCCCCTTCACTACTTTCTTCTCCTCTCCTCCCTCTCTCTCATCTCCCCATCCCTCTTCTCTCATCTTCTCCCCTTCTCTCCACTCCTTTCCTCTCCTCTCCCTATCTCTCCTCTCCTCTCCTACCCCTCTCTACTCACTTCTCTCCTCTCCTCTCTACTCTCTTTTCCCCACCTCTACTATCTTCTCCTCTCCTCCCCTTCTCTACTCTCTTCTCCTCTCCTCCTCATCTCTCCCCATCCCTCATCTCTCATTCTCCCCTTCTCTCCACTCTTTTCATCTCCCCTTCCTATCTCTCCTCTCTTCTCCTCTCCTACCCTTCTCTCCTCTGCTCCCCTCCCCTTCTCTACTCTCCTCTCTCCATCCCTCTTCTCTCATCTTCTCCCCTTCTCTCCACTCCTTTCCTCTTCTCTCCCTATCTATCCTCTTCTGTACTCTTGTCTTCTCTGCCCTTCTCTCCACTCCACTCATCCCCTCTGTCTCCTGTCCTCTCCCCTTCTCTTCACTTTTTTCCTCACCTCTCCTCTCCCCTTCTCATCTCTTCTATTCTTTTTTCTATTTTTTAATCCTGTTTCCTTCCTTTTCTTTTTCTCTCATCCCCTGCCCTTTACTCTTCTCCCATTTCCCCTAATTTACTCTCCCCTCTACTCTTTCCCTGTTCTCCTCACCAGGTTTTGTTCTTTTTCCTCACTTTCTTCATCATCTTTTTCTTCTCCTTTTCTCCTCTATCTGCTTATCTTTTTCTGTTCCTCTCCTTTCCCTTTCTTTCCTCTTTTTATTTCTCATATTCTCCTCTCCATTTCCCCTGCTCCTTTCTGCTCTTCTTTTTTCTCTGCTCTCTGTTCTTTTCCCCCTCTCCTCACTCACCATTTCCCTTTCTTCTTATTCCCTTTTCCTTCTTCATGTCTACTTCCCTATCATTTCCCCCCTCTGATCTCTTCTCCTCTCTTTAGTTATGTTCTCCTTCCATGTCCTCTCTTTTGTACTTCTCTCCTCTTTTCTCCTCTCTCTCTGGCCACTATGTATAATGCAATTTGGTTGATTAAACGAAAACATTACAGCACTACCTTATTGAGTTTGACAGCACGTACAGAGCTAGGTCTTGCTGGGCACTCTCTTTTATTGGCTGGGCGAAAAAGGATCACGTCATTCTCATTCACAGCCACCCCATAGTCCCCCCCCACCCCCCACACCCTGTTCCACCAGCAGCCCCAGACAAACCTTGGCAAAGAGGACACCTGTCAGGATAGAGATTTGTTTAGACATCCCCCGCCCTGCCGCCTAGCTCATAGCTCTCTTCCTGGCACGACTGGCTAACCTTGAGGCCTGCCAGGACTGGATGTATATGAACCTCCTTCCGGAAGAATCAGAGGGATGAGTCTTTTTATTTATACCAATAAACATAGCAATGGCAGATTAATCTAATCAGGGGGTTAGGAGGGAGCCACCTCAGCCTCTGCCTTCTGTGCGATGACTCACTTGTAGTTTTAAATGAGTCTAGAGCCACCAAATATGGGGACAGAGAGCCGAGGCAGCAGTGTTCTGAATACTAAATATCTGTCAATCTTGCGCATCATCCTTCAAGTACACTCACTGTCCTCTGGTCTTGTTTGGACAGTCTTACATAGTGTCTGGAGAGTGACTACCATTAGAAAGTACCATATTTGGAGATGCAATACAAAAAGTGATGTGATGTAATATAGACCATGCTTGCACTCGATTCAGTGAATGCTGTAGTGGAATATGATGAATATCATTCTACAGCATAGTAAATTAAGTCCTACATCACTAGTCTCTTGCAAAGTCTGGCAGCATTCTTCTGATAATTAGAAATGGATTTTGTAGTGACATAATGCTGTTCTTTAGTTAGACAGGTAAATATAATCTAGATTTATAAGATTAGATAAATACCCCCCCTTTGGCCTTTAACTGCATTTATGGAAGACCGTGACTGAGTATAGCTGCATCATAGGATTTAAACAAATAAGATTAATCATACCACAGTGCTCCTGAATTCTTTGGTTGTTTGGGTATTTGCTAATTCTCTGTAACAGCTGCTGTAACAACAGTTCCTGCTGTACTGCAGTTTATAACATGTTGATACACAGAAGAGTTTTTTTTAGTTAACATTAATGGAAGGAGTTTTCGTCAAGAGAAGGCTGCATAGCCGTCAGTGTGTTTCTGCCCTGCGATGGCCTGGCGAGCAGTCCAGCCCTGTCTGCCCTCACCCAGAGTTGGCTGAGATGGGCTCCAGCCTCCCCACAACCCTAATTAGGATTATGTGGTTCAGAAAATGAATGAATAAATTACAATAGTCAGCACATGGAAGCAAATGTCATGTTTATGAGCTATAAGTGGAAGTAGTGAATAGCTTTGTTCTGAGGTCTGATCCCTGGGGTACGCCAAAGCAAGATCTTTAGATTCAGAGTAATTTTCATTTACATTTAAGGTATTTGGTAGATACCCTTATCCAGGGTGACTTACAGAAGTGATTTGAAGTCACTATCATTGAACATATTCTGATACTGGTTCACTAGGACACAGGCTATGTGTACAATCAATGATGACTGTCAGCTTCCTGTTCCCCATGTAAAATCTAATCCACTGTAGGCAACCACCAGTAATTTCTAAGAATTTTTTAACAGTACAAGGAAGATCTGATGCTGTCAAAGGCAGTGGATAATAAGTGCATCTTAGTACTAATATATACACCTCACCACATTATCGCATTAAGCGTACTTTTACATCAACTACTGCACAGAGTTTTATTAATAATCTTCCAGAATTATCAACTATGATTGGATCACCATCAGACCCCACAGAAGTCAATCACGCTACTGAGTGCTTTGAGTCGATTTTACGCTATACGCTAGATAATGTAGCTCTTCTGAAAAGAAAATCAATCAGAGAGAAAAAGTTAGCACCCTGGTATAATGATGATACATGCACACTAAAACAGTAAACCTGTAAATTAGAACAAAAATTGTGTCAAACTAAATTAACGGTTTTTCAACTAGCATGGAAAAAGAGTTTACTTAACACTAAAAAAAAACCTCTTAGTGCTTCTAGAGCAATATATTTCTCAAATTTAATTGAAGGTGACAAAAATAATCCAAATTGCTTATTTAAAATTGTAAAAGACCATAAATAAAATGTGCAGACCGTCAAGCTATAGCAGTGATGACTTCAGGAAATTTTTTAATGTTAAAATTTAAAATATCAGGCAAAAAATTTATTTGCTAAACTTAAAGTATGACATATATGTCAGTAACTAAGTAGGCAATAATACACCGCCATCAGATAAGCAACTAGACAGTTTTAGCCCCATTCAGGGGACGGAACTAATCTCATTACTTTCTTCATCTAAATCATCAACCTGTGTGCTAGATCAAGTATCTACATGTTTCCCTAAATATGTAATACCAGAAGTGATCAACCCTTTATTAAATGTAATTAATTCTTTCCTTATCACTGGTTATGTACCTAAATCCTTTAAACTGGCAGTAATCAAACCTCTGATTAAAAAAACCTGACCTGGACCCATATCAGCTGTCCAACTACAGACCAATATCAAACTTCCCTTTTATCTCCAAGATCTTATAAAAAGCTGTTGCGCTGCAGTTATGTTCATATCTTTGTAGGAATAACATTCATGAAATGTATCAGTCGGGATTTAGGCCCCATCATAGCACAGAGACGGCACTTATCAAGGTGATAAATGATTTACTGGTGGCCTCTGAGCACAGCTGTGTCTCCCTGCTTGTGTTACTTGACCTTAGTGCAGCCTTTGACACGATTGATCATACAATTTTCCCTGATAGACTAGAAAATGTTGGAATTAAGGGAACGGTCCTCTCCTGGTTTAAATCTTATTTAACTGACCGTTATCAGTTTATAGATGTAAATGGTGATTCCTCTCTACGTTCTAATATTAAGTTTGGAGTTCCACATGGTTCTATCTTAGGCATGCTGCTTTTTCTCTATACATGCTCCCTTTGGGTAAAATTATTTGAGAACATGGTATTAGCTTTCATTGTTATGCTGATGATACACAGTTTATATTTCAGCAAAGCCAGATGAGAGACACCAGCTTAATAAAGTTGAGAATTCAGAATGCAGCAGCAAGAGTTCTTACTAGAACCAGAAGACACGAGCATATCACCCCCATCTTATCTACACTGCACTG
>JAOUQZ010000044.1:16055691-16068785 GCA_028564935.1 Neosilurus hyrtlii
CTTAATGGTCTTGCACCGCATTATCTTAGCGAACTTCTCGTTGTTTATGATCCAGCTCGCCCACTTAGATCAAAAAGGTGCAGGCTGCTTAGTGATTCCTCGAATACTGAGGACTACTGCAGGGAGCAGAGCTTTCTCTTACAAAGCCCCACAATTATGGAATAAACTTCCAGTTAATGTGCGGGACTCAGACACAGTCTCTGTTTTTAAGACTAGGCCGAAAGCTTACTTGTTTAGTCAAGCATTTTGTTAATAGGCTTTTATTAGGTAAAGGATGCCATAGTTAGTCATGCTGGAGTCCCTGCTTTCACCCAGCACTAATAACTCTTCTTTTACCATTACATTGTTATAAGCATACCTAACAACCTCTCTCTCTCTCTCTCTCTCTCTCGCTCTCTCTCACTCTCTGTATTTTGCTGAGGTACACATGCTACTTGGATGCCGGTGATCCTGATCCTCCTGATCCTTCTGCTCTATGATCCTCTGTCCTGGTGTGCTGATGCTGGCTGGAGTTCTCATCTCGGAAGCCCCTTGCTCCTGCTGATGAAGATCCATATGGGCTTAGATCTGCACTTAGCGACTGTAAAGTAAAGTAGACTGTAAATCACTGCTGGTGATATAAACTCTCTTGCTGCAATTATTTAGAACTTACAGTTGTGGTATAACCAACCGGACTACATGTTGGACTGTAATGCAGTTTTCTTATATGGTTTGTATTTTATGGTTTCATCCAAATGAGGATGGGTTTTCCTTTTGAGCCTGGTTCCTCTCAAGGTTTCTTCCTCTTGTCAACTGAGGGAGCCTTTAATTGCCACTGTTGCGGCAGGCTTGCTCATTAGGGATGTATAGGGGGTTGTGTAGGGGGCTGTAGAAAAATTTTTAGATTCCTCCTTAAATTATTTCTTCTATGTATAGCTGCTTTGTGACAATGTCAGTTGTAAAAAGTGCTATACAAATAAAACTGAATTGAATTGAATACGTCCAGTGAGATGAATGGGACATCCTCATTAATGTCAAGTGCCCAAAAGATGTCATTATGGATCTTACACAGAACAGTGTCTGTTGAATGGCTAAATGGTCCGTTGAATGGTTAAGCTGACTGCATGGTGTCATCAAGTTTATTAGTACTAGTATAGCTGGTGATCTGCTTTCCTCATTATCTTCTTATGGATTTTTTTCCTATAAGAGCAGTCAGTCTGAGTCATGTTTTATTCCTTACATAACATTACCCGTCTGATCTACATCAGCTGAACAGACAGCATTAAATCTCTGTCCTCACTGGCTCCTTGAATATATTTCTAGGTCCTATTTGAACATCATTGTGCAAACGAAACTGTACCAATGTCAAAGAGATTTGTGTGGCAAAGTATCCTCAGCTGTTTTTCACCAGCTCCAGATGTTCTTTGTTGACTGTTTAGATGGGTCAATATAGAGCATCAGTTTCATCAGGAGAGATCTATCAGTGGGCATCGCATCCTCGCTCTATAGCATGTCCATGATGTAAGCCTGAAGCCATCCATTTGAAGTCCTTTTTTTCTCTTTTGTTTTTTTTTTCCTGAAACATCCTTTCATGTCGAGCATATGTTTGAACGCATCCCTTTCTCCTTTTCTAAAACTCACATTACTGTTGTGTACCCAAAGGTTGTCTATCTCACTCCCTCTTTACCTCTATCTTTCTTTATCAGTAATTACAGTCAGGTACAGAAAATGGAATCCAAGGTGAATATCCGCACAGTACATCAGGTCTCTGTGTGGCTGAGAAACCTGAGAGCAGCTCAGATACGATGGCTCACCAGTGATTCCCGCAAACAGCCTCCTCTGCTGTATACACACATCATTGGGGGTTGGTCAGCCCAAGTCTTGTCGACACTGCTGTTAAACTAACCATGACAAGGCAACAAAGCTGCTAACATAGCATTTAAGCCTGGGGCAAGCACACTAAAAGCACCATTACACTGGTGATAAAAGGTGAGAAGAACATCTTAGTCTGGAAGGATTCTAACCTTGAAGGACCATCAGCATAGATAAATAATTCAGCCCCTTTTTACGTTGCTCTCTTAATGGTTCAAGGTTGGAAAGTAAAGCATGAAGAAAAAAGTACATTGACCACTATCATACGAATGATCCTAAATAAAGCTAGGGCACTTATCTGACCTAAGAGGTCAATGCCTTTGGGTTACTCAAGCCTCCAATTTGTTTCAAAATCAATAGGAGAAACAAGAACCGCAAAATAATATCACGCACCAAGATTGTTTTACTCGCTCAAGTTAGACTTTAGTAAAGAAAATAGTATTAAATGTATGTGTATTGTGCTATGAAATAAGATACACAGTGTATACATAGTGTATACCATGGCCACATGCCACCATATTTGAAATCGAATGCTGCCACCCTGTGGTGTGAATATGACTTACACTGATTAATTAATTAACCACAGTTTTTTGACTGCTGTTTCAATGTTGAAGGGGATAACATTGAACTGATGGAATGGAGTAGTTGAGAACTACAGCATGAATGAACACACTGAATGAACGCCAATATCAGTCTGAGTCTGCCATTAAACATGCATATAACCAAAGAAATAAAGTTACTTCCATGGGTACCACCGTACCACTGCTTCCACGACTGCTTCATAGTACAGCTGTTAGTCAACAGGCAGCCTTGTCCAGATCCCCCATAGCACATACATACATGCATACATACATACATAAATAAATAAAAAAACCCCAACAAAAACCAATTTTATATATATTTATATATATTTATATATATATATATATATGCGATGTCTGTTATGAGTAAATAGATCTTCAGTAACAGGTTGCAAGATGTGAACTTTATATTATACCCTATTATACAATATTTCACTGCTAATGACTTACAATTTGGCCTAGAATTGGGCCAGTTATAGTGTGCTATACTTTACAGTGACATGTTCAGGAAGTTACCTAAGTGCTTTACAATGATATGACTTTGCCTTGTAGCACTTTAAGCTGATTTCCAATCAGTCTTATACAGGAAGCTTTAAACAAGGAAACTGAGTAGTGCATATTTGTAATCCACACAGGGCTGTATAAATACCTGTGTTTGACTTTATGATGACAAATGCTCCAAGCTAATAGAGTGGAACAGTAATTGCGAAACTGCATGCAGCTGGGTGCTAATGTAAAATGCAGTCTTGCACAGATCTAGTCTGGCAAAATAGCTTTAAGGATTTAATTTGCATTAGAATAAGACATGGGCCTAATGTAAATAAGCTTTCCTAATGACCATGAGGCATGCCTACTTAAAATACCCTGATCTGAAGGCAGTAAAACAAGGCCGAGCTAAGGTCAGGACCCTGAAGCTATCGCTGGATAGTGCTCTCCAGATGAATCAATACGACTGGAAACTTTCCACAGTCTAGTAAGCATACTTTAGTGCTTAGGCATAAATCAGGTAAAGCAGCAAAAGCCATGGGAATTCATAGAGCTTAACATCAGCTACAGATATTCATATGCTGGTGTTGGAGGTCTCCTGGGTAGCCTGAATAAAAACTATGCAGCTTACCACAATGAGAGTTTATTATGTTGTTTGAGTTTCAGACTATAGAACTTGAAATACACAACGTTTACAGTGACAATGCATTATAAATAACTCCGACATTATTTCTGCTTTCAGTGTAAGAAATGAATGAGGTTATATCAGGTAATAGTAAACATCTTCTGCTGCATGGAGAAGCAGTGGGTGTTAGTACAACTCAGTAAACAAATATGTGAAATTGTGCCCCTTTTTTCCTTACTGTGCAATCTATAATAGTTGAGGTGAAATGACCTGATTATACCATATTGTCCATTGTGTAAGGCAGGTAAATAGTACAAAACAAAATTGCAGTTAAAATAATAGCCTTTTGTGCAACCATGCATTATTTATTTTCACATAGCTGTGGTTTATCCGATGTTTGAAAATGCAGTTGTGTGTGTGTGTGTGTGTGTGCGTGTGCGTGTGCGTGTGTGTGTGTGTGTGTGTGTGTGTGCGTGCTTCAGTGTTTAGATACAGAGGCTGATGACTGGCATGTAGTGACAGTACGCCATACACTATCAAATCTGTAATTTTCTACACTGATGGTTCCAGGTTCCACTCTCAGTGGACCAGTACAGTCGTCTGCAATCCTGCACCTACTGAAAAACCACAGAGCAATGCTAAGCATCTACTAGAAACTTCAGCACAAGCTGTAATTAATTCTAGTTTTTAAAAAGTTTCTTAAAAATGTGATTAATGTTTTATGTCTGTATGTGGTTTAATAGCATTACTCTTCAAGCTAATTCTAAATTAACTTTTTGATAATTATATGAAAGTCATATTTTATAAATAATTAGACGTAAAAACAAGGGTAATATAGTTAAATTTCATGTGATTCACCCATTCATTGCTGTACCACTTATATGTCAAGGGTTCCAGGAGAAGCTGGAGCCAGACCCTTTGACTTTGGATGAGAGGAAGGGCACAATCTGAACCAGTCACCAATCTATTGCAGGGTTAATACAGAAACAACCAACCATTCACACCTTTGGCCAAGTTAGAGTAGCCAGTTGACATCATATGCATGTTTTTAGACTATGAGATGAAACCAGAGTACCCAAAAGAAAACCTACTAAATTTATGGGGAGAACATGTAAATTTCACACATAAAGTCCCTTGGCTGAGTTTCGAACCCCAAATATTTTCAATGTGAAACAACAGAGCTAACCACTGAGCCACCATACACACACAATTTAATGTAATTTCACACTAATTACACTGTAAGACTTGCAGCACTGTGTCTAACTATAAACTAAAAATATTTTAGACATGAACCCATGCTTGATACTATGGTTCATATTTTCTCAGAGGTCAGCTAGTGGCCTGCTACTTGTTAAGTATAATTATGTACCAAGCAGGCTGTTACTTAGGGCCCCAAAGGTTCAGAAACAGTCCTCAGGTTTCACCTGATTGGGTTTTGGTAGTTCTCACATAATATGCTTGTAATTAAATTTATTTTTATTCTTTACACTCTTAATGTTCCTCGGTCTGGTCGCGGGGGAAGTAACCTAAGCAGTGAGGTCCAGACGTCCCTCTCCTCAGCCACTTCCTCCAGCTCTTCCGGGGGATGCCAAGGCATTCCCAGACTAGCTGAGAGACATAAGCGTCCAACGTCTTCCCGGTTGGACATGCCTGAAACACCACACCAGGGAGGCATTTTAATCAGATGCCCGAGCCACCTCAACTGGCTCCTCTCAACACGGAGAAGCAGCGGTTCTACTCCGAGCTCCTCCTGGATGACAGAACTTCTCACTCTATCTCTAAGGGAGAGCTCCCTGCGATGGAAGCTCATTTCAGCCACTTGTATATGCTATCTTGTCCTTTTGGTCACCACCCAAAGCTCGTGACCATAGGTGAGGGTTGGAATGTAGATCGACTGTTAAACTGAGAGCTTTGCTTTCTGGCTCAGCCCCCTCTTCACCTCAATGGACAAGCTCCGAATTACAGCAGAGGCTACACTGATCCGCCTGTCGATCTCGGGTTCCATCCTTCCCTGACTCGTGAACAAGACCCGAGATACTTGAACTCCTCCACTTGAGGCAGAAGTGCCACTTGAGGCACTTAAGGGTGCAGAGAGGTTGGCGCCTCTCTCAGCCACCTCTGGGTGTAGACAGGGTACACCCTGGAAGGCTCGCTAGACCACTGCAGGGCCAACACACACAGTCATTCATAATCCCACTCACACCTAGGGGTGATTTGGAACAGATACTTAGCATAATGTGCATGTTTTTGGAATGTGGGAGGAAACCCGAGTACCAGGAGGAAACCCACACAAGCTCGGGGAGAACATGCAAACTCCACACAGAAATGGCCTGGGAATCAAACCTGGGATCTTCTTGCTGTGAGGCAGACGTGCTAACCACTCTGGGTGTGGCCTTTAAAGGGTTAAATATTATTCTTCATCAGTTTATTTATATGAATATACTGCACTACTGATACAGCACAAACACTTATTAAAGTGCAAAAACAAACACTTAATAAAGTGCAGGCTAAGTCAGTGGATAACAAAACATAAGTCACCCATCTATGCCAGTATCGGTGATATTTCTAATACCCTTATACCAGCATTACACACACTAGTCAGTGTTACTCCTCCACTGAGGCAGTGCTCTTCTTATGCGGGTCTGTTTTAACTGACTGACAGGCTGAGAAACTGGGCAAAAGATGGCCTACACTCAGAGAGTCTACCTACACAGTGACCTGCACTGTAAATGTGCGATGATTTGAAATGGCCAGTGCATCCAGTATATAATTCTATGTGAAGAAATAAATCATAAATTATCCAGAGCAAGTTTTATTCATGTTATAAATTGAAGAGCATACAGTGTGTTTAATAAAGTTAACAAAACAGAAGTAGTGTTTACATTCATTTTCCCATTCTGTGATTGTAAATGATTACAATATTAAGTAAATAAGTCATTATAAGCATGCAACTAGTATTTTAATGACACAGCTTTGCAGATTATATCAGGTTTTTAAACAATATTTCATATGACTATTTGATGAGTTAGTCAAAAAGAAACACATCAGATAAAAAAAATAACAAAAAAAACCAAATAAAGCTCACAGTAAGCATACACATTTAGCAGCGGTTTGTTTCCATTAAAGTTATTGAATAAACTGTAGGCTTCAAGTGTGTACAATCTTGAATGGACCACCTTTGCGGAGAAATACAACATTTGCATATAAGTTTAGATCAAGGCAAAACACAAGCAGCAGACTTCATGGTTAGAAATGTCTAGTATATCTGTGATACTGTGTGGAGTGTGGTGTTCGTCTGGATTTGGGTTCAGGTTTGCTACATGATTTCCATCCAAACCTAGCCCTTATTTGCAGCGATTTTTGGAAATGTACATTTCCTGATGAAAGAATTAAGGCTGGATATATTTACATTTACTGGCAACATTTAAAGATGTAAAGCAGTAAGAGCTGAGAAGGATTGTCAGGACAGCAGCAGCAAAGATGTGATTTGATTCATTGTGAATTATTGTCAGTTTTTATGGATAAAGCTCAAATATTATAACGTCTAACCAGCACAAATAGTCACCTGATTTTAAGGGGGGGAAAGATAGAAAGCTAAGAATCCTGTTAAAAGTGCTACCTTTAAGGTATCTAGTTGAATAATATATTTAAGCCCATAAAAATACAGATTATTTATTACAGGACACATAAAATGTGTTACTAACAAGACTTTTCCACTGGACACTTCAGTATCAGTAGGTACTATAACAAATCCTGTTGCTATACACTGCAATGTTATTGTAGAAATGTTTACTTTTTTTTCAGCTTAAAAATTTCTATTTTATTGATAGATAATTTTGATTCCTTTTGAAATGACAAAAACATTTTTAGAAATAGGTTTAGCACACTTAATCCAATAAATTTTAATATTAATTTTATTATTATGTTGAATTATATGATATTCAAGATAGTTTTAGTTGCCCAAAACATACATTTTCCAGTATAACATAAAAAGTATAAAATATCTTAAAAATTGACATTAAATTAACCCAGCAATTGGCATTACACAAGCCAGAGTGCAGGTAAATGGGGAGGGTTGTGTCAAGAATGCCATCCGATGTAAAAAAGCAGTGCCAAATCAAATATGCGGATTCAATCTTTTAAGAATGATCTGCTGTGGTGGCCCCTAACAGGAACAGCCGAAAAAAGAAAAAGAAGTGGATCTTAAACATTGTTAAATTCATCACGTATTTCCTATAAGATTACAAGAAACAAAATTATCCAATCTATTTGCAGAAATTCATTATAAATTTCATATTTATTATAGGTAAAAGGGAAGGTAAAGGTCTGTTGGGCTTTTACACCCAAGAGTACTGGCTCATCAGGCCTAGTGAAGTGACTAGTTCAACTCCTCCTGGATTGTATTGCAGGTTACCTTCCAAGTATTTTTACTGGTACCCATTTATTCTGCTGGGTGGACAGAGGCACATTTGTGGTTAAGACCTTGCCCAGGTATCTTAGCATGATGGGGGTTCCAACAGAGATTCAAACCCACGACCTCTCAATCATGAGCCTAGCACCCTGTCCACTACACCATTTATAGACATTCATTACTAATTTCATGTTTAATGTGCGCTCATGTTACTGGCAGACTCCAGTTCTGCATCTTTCTGGATGCAAAATTTTGGCAAAATGTTCTACCAATAGCACAAGGGACTCAATTAATGAATATATTTAGTGAATAATAAAACACTGGTAAAAGTTTTAATGGTCCTATAGGCTTATTTAGTTTATTGTAATCAAATAATAGGAAATATCGGACAAATTTTACTAGCTACCTTTGACTACATTTAAGATATTATCACTTGGTGTTGTTTTTTTGCAGTATAAATGCCCACGATAAATTTTGTTTCTCTTCATACAAGTGTACCAAACAAGGACATACCAACGGAGCCATAAAATAATGTAGAGTGATTAGTCAAACAGAATCATCACAGAACCACCGTGGTTTTCACATGAGTCTGACAATCACCATTCACACAAAAAAGGCACAGCGATTACTAGTACTTGTGTTTGATAATGATTTCATCAAGTAGAACAGAAAAGTGTGTAAGCCCTCATCGGTGTGTGTTTAGAAAAGTAGATCTGATACTGTTGCTACTGTAAATGTTGCATAGAAAATTATGATGAAATCCCACAATCCTCTAGGAACTGCCTTCAAATTAACTGTTTTGTGAAGAGAAACTGATTCAGGTGTTTTACCAAGGTAAGGCTAGTTCATGATTTGGATTAGTAGCTGTACGAGTTACAAGGCCTGCTATACTACAGTGTCCAGTGTAAAAGACATATCAACAGCACACTTTTTGGATATGCTGTTCCGTCAAATTTCGACAAAGAGAAAATAAAATTAGCTTACATTACCCCCACAGTCTTCCTCAACAAAATTGTGTGCTGATGAGTGAGCAGAGTTTGATTTTGTTCTCAAATTAGTCGAGCCGTACAGCTTTGTTGAGTGCTTGGAATATGAGAAGGCCTTTCTTCTGTACATCTCCCCTTTCCACATTGAAATCATCAACAGAGTAGAAAGCACTACCCCGCCTAACGTGAGAAGGCAAAGCCCAGCAATAACACACCGATCCAGGTGCGCTCCTAGCCTTGCACTCTCACTTTCAAGTCTCTCCATCTCCCGTGCAGAAACGGTGTCTGGGTTTACTCCTGAGTCACGAGGGACAGAATACGATATGATTACTAAAGTTATCCCTGTCACTAGGAAGGTGACAGCACTGATAAATCCATAATCTACTGGCTTTCCTGTGCTCTCAGACGTCAGGTCGGACATTAAGGAAAATTCAAGGCGGTTCTCATTTGGGGAGTCGGGGCATGGCGTTCCATCATGGAGGCTTGTGTTTGGAGTGGCTAGTCTCAGATTGACATTTTCATCAACGTAAGTGAAAGAGGTCTCCAGCTCCTCGTCACAACACACCCTGACCTTCTCTTGATGAAAGGGCTTGCCTGATAGTCTTTTGCTAACGGGCAGCTTTGCCGCTGAATGACGCTGATCTTCGTTGACAACCACTTTCCCATGCGAGCTGCTTTCATGGTCCCCGGGGATCGTTTCTTCCTCCTGACCATCTGTCCCATGGACTTGAACAGGTGCTACCCAATCATTGACATCCAGTGGATTGTCTTGCTCTTTTTCTTTATCAATGTAAAGCAGCTCCATGGAAGCCATTGGATTCTCCACTTCCAGATCACTCCATCAAGACAGCCACATCAACACCTATCAACACAAATCATCAGTGTCCCATGAGATCTCAAATATTTCACTGTTTCTTTTCTCAGTGTTGACTCTAAGTGCTATCAACACATTAATCTGTCACATACTGAAAAACACCATGCCTATCCTGCTATTATTACAGCTTTAACCCTCCTTGATTTTGGTGAAAGCTGATCAGGTTTCCTTGCCTGACCTCATGAAAGGTTATCAGAGTGAACTGATTTGTGTATAGTATTACTTACTCACTCTTGTGCTAAACCGCTTAATCCTACCTGGGTCGCGGGGAGGCTGGAGCCTATCACAGTGCGAAGGTTGAGATAGTATACCCCAAATAGCTCGGCAAAGTGTCACAGGGCCAACACACACACACACACACACACACTCACACACACACACACACACACACACACACACACACACACACACACTCAGACCTAGTGATAATTTGGAGCAGCCAACTGGCTTAATGTGCATGTCTGTGGTCTATGGAAGGAAACCAGAGTACTTGGAGGAAACCCACACAAATGCTGGGAGAACATGCAAACTCCACACAGAAACGCCCGAGCCCAGGACTCGAACCCAGGACCTTCTTGATGTGAGGGTCTATGCCACCATGCCACCCTGTAGAGTTTAGTATTCCATAAATGATAAAGGAAATAATCATACAAATTTATTACAAACAAGATATGGTATCTTTAAAAAAAGAAAAACGCACATAAGAAGAGCTAAGACTTCTACAAATCACATGTAGATATAAGTATCATAAAGCGGCTGTTTATAACAGAGAACACATCAAGCTGTTGTTTCTTGTAATAAGCTCTGGGAACTGAACCATGAACATGAAGGTCGCATCTGATAAAGCAGTAGCCCAGTTCCATCCTGCTAGAACGGCTAGAACAGAGAGACCAGTACAACAGTATGCACTGTGCACAGGTTACAGAGATTAAATACTGCACTGTGTTTTATAAAGAGATGAAATACTTGCTCAGGAAAGCCTCTGCGCGTTGATTAAACGTGGTCGCATCCCGGCGGCTTTCAGTACCGCGCAGTCTCCAGTTCCGCAAGGACGCCGCCGCTTCCCGGAACATTTCACATCAGGACCGAAAACAGCGCAATCGGATTGGTTCACGAGGCTCGTCTGTCAAAAACAAAGTCCCGCCCATCACCTTTACGCCTGCTGACATCCTTCAAATCAGCCGTGTATCCTAACAAACCTTTTACCGACACCTCGATTGCTCACATCACGCCATGTGTAGCTGTGATTCACAAGAAGAGGAGGAAGAGGAGGAGGAAGAGGAGGAGGGCTGTATTAACGGCATAGTATTGGAGAAAGGATGCTACCTATGCACATACAGACTAATCAAAAATGCTTCTGTCATGTAAGATTACTGGAAGACACATAGGCTACAAATAAAATCATTCTCACTGCTTTTTATCCTACAGCTCTGTCCTGGGAGAGGAGAGGGAGCCCCCACTTCCAGGATGATGTTGCCCCATCTGCAGCCCTCACTCAATCGTTTCTTGAATATAAATCATTCATTCATTCATTCATTTATTTTCTTAGCTGTTTAATCCTAATTAGGGTCACGGGGAGGCTGGTGCCCATCTCAGCCAACACTGGGTGAGAGCGGGTACACCCTGAATGGTTTGCCAGACCATTGCAGGGACAACCCACATGCAAGCATTCACACACACTCTCACACCTAGGGCCGATTTGGAACAGCCAATTAGCCTACTGTGCATGTTTTTGAACTGTAGGAGGAAACCAGAGTCCCTGGAGGAGTTGGTGCGCACGATGCTCCACTACCTTGATGTATTATTGCAATGAGGTGGTGGCTATCACCAGTATGAGACCGTACAAACTATGGTGTCACACTGAGATACATCACCAGAGTTTGTTGACCAAGCCACTGAATTGCTGTTACAGAAGAAAGTATTTGTGGAGTTTAGCACTGTGTATACCAAGGCAAACAAAGCACCGTATCACATGGTTTTGGGCATAGCAAAAGCAGGTAAACACTTTGCATGTTTTTTTTTTTTTTTATTCCGTGCACGCACATGTATGTGCATGTAGGGTGAAGTTGCTTTTTGGTGGGAGGCCCACAGTCTCAGACTTTGAAAACTCCTGATGTAAATCATATGCTATGTATGTCACACTCACCAGATCTATGGGAGGAATTTACTCACTGTAAATTTGTACATGTTAAATACAGTGTTTAAATGCATCTAGTATGTTATGTTTTATATAATCAAAGGTCAACATAAATGTCTTATTTTTCAAGATGAACATGTATTACATAAGCAAATAAGTGCTTATCTGATCTGTTTGTGTGATTGAAACAGCTGATTCACGTACCAGGCATATTAAATAAACATAAAATACAGTGTTATCTCTTCAAAATAAAATGGAATCGGACAATGTCTTACTAAAACCATTTACTTACTCCTGTATGGGAGTGTCAATGATACCCTGGAGAACGTAAATACATATCTGCAAGATCTGGAGGCGAGAGTGCATAACTATCATTAAACAAGATTGCAACCATCAACACAGACAGATGAAATGAGCAATGAAATATTGGTTTTAAGTTTTAAGTAGCTCAAGCCATGTTGAGTGTAATTTTTGTGTGTGTGTGTGTGTGTGTGTGTGTGTGAGAGAGAGAGAGAGAGAGAGAGAGAGAGAGAGAAAGGGAGAGAAAAAAGCACTACCCTAGTTTTATCTCTTGGAATCGTTTTCCTTCTTAAATTTCTTGATCTGGAGCTATCACTTTCTACATATAGGTGCTGCATTGCTAAGTTTTCAAGCATATGTAAGATTGTTCCTGTGGATATGTGATACTGTTATTGTAAACAAACATACATGGATTATATTGACAAACATACATAATTGAAACAAGATTATATAACAGGTGAATAAGAGATAAGAATAAGAGATGCTAATCCTGTAAGCTGGGGAGGTTTTAACAAGATAAAATAGATAGGCTCTTGACTTGTGAATGGGTAGATTTAAACAAAATGAACAAAATAAGAAGATACAAGAGTTTGTATTGCTGCATACTTTTAGTACATAATTATATTTTAAAGTAAATGAATGCTTGGGCAGAAGCTAATAAGAAGATAATAAGTCAGTGAGAGAATAGGGAAGGGTGGCATGGTGGTGCAGTGGTTAGGACGTCCGCCTCACAGCAAGAAGGTCCTGGGTCCGATTCCCAGCTTGGACGTTTCTGTGTGGAGTTTGCATGTTCTCCCTGTGCTTGCGTGGGTTTCCTCTGGGTACTCCGGTTTCCTCCCACAG
>JAOUQZ010000044.1:16073852-16101672 GCA_028564935.1 Neosilurus hyrtlii
GGCTGAGATGGGCGCCAGCCTCCCTGTGACCCTAAGTAGGAATAAGCGGTTCAGAAGATGAATGAATGAATGAATGAATGAATGAGAATAGGAAAACTCAGGGTGTGATTAATGTCTTACTTTGGCTAAAGTTGAGAATGCATCATTAAGCACTCATACATTCTGACTGAGCTGTGTATATTTTGGAAGTAATACAATGTTGCATGAAAGTGACAATGCATAAAATATTTGACATAAAATACAATCCTGAACTCATGCTTCGCTCATGTTAGTACTGTATAGTTTAATTTGTAGAGGATAAAAGCTATGCAGAGTAGAATTAAAACAGTAAATCAGTCTGGGTAACATGATTATTATCCAGTCAGACTGACAATGCTCACAAATTTAAGTGGCACGTAGTGGATACTTCCACTTTGAATCACAAATCACTTTGAAGAACTCTAAAATTCTAAAAAGTTTTTAGTAAAGAGATGGGTCTTCATTCTACAGTATAGAATTTTAAATATTCATGCACAGCATAATACTTGTTCACTCTGTCAAGCTTTATTAGAAAAATTCTGAACAGACAGGTCACTAACACACTAGTTCCTAATGAAATAGCTCTGGTGTGATGGCACCAGTTATATCTGAAATTGATGCTGTTGCTGTCAGTGACTAAAGTACAGTGTATTAGATGGGAAGCAGAGCTTCCAAAAACATATTCCTTTCATTTTCTGAATTACTTAATCCTAATTAGGGTTGCAGGGAGGCTGGCGCCCATCTCAGCCGACTTTAGGCGAGGGCAGAGCACACCCTGGACACCTTGCCAGGCTATCGCAAGGCAGAATCACACTATTCATATGATCAGTCATCCAGCACCCTAAGTGATGTTTTTTAATGATGGGGACGGTATGTAATTTTCCTCTTTTCATCCTTATTAACCCTGGGTTTACACTGGGGCACAATGTCTGCAATCCCCACAACAAAAAAGCACGGAGCTCCACGATTTATGACCTCACTTGGAGAACGACTGCGGTATAAAAAGGAGGCAGCTTGCATCCAAAAGATGAAACTTGAAGGACTCATGTTTCTAATTTCATCATGATCCCCTTTGATGGCGCATCAAGGTCTGTTACACTCTGTTAAAGTCTGTTCAGCTCTACTGCACTCTACTACAATTCCCATGTTTTACCATGATTGGTGTCACAATCAACGTGATCATCACAAATCCACCAAGTTCCCTCAAGATCATCATGATTCGCTCCCATGACCCCCCACACTCATCACAATTCTTTTAAATTGTCGAGATCATGGACATCAGATCCCAGTGTGAACCCAGAGTAATCCACTGACTAAGCCCTTATACACCATGGATGGGGATGTTGTCATCCTGGATAGAAAGTGATTGTACTGATTTATAATGCTTCTTCACTGTAAAGGGACAAGTAGATATAAACCATGCCAACAAAATGGTCCCATAGCATGACAAAGTCACCGGTTTATACTTTTGTCACTCATCTGTAACTCTTCCCAGGTAGAGTGGGAACTATCCAAGGTTCTGAACTCAGTCAAATCCTTACAGTTGAGATGGTGTAATGTAAGATCATGATACAGCAAATTAAACTTGGAATATTAATTATGAGTAATACATTTTATTGTGGTAGACACAGTGGTTAGCACTATAGCCTCACATAAAGAATGTTCTGGGTTTGACCCATAGCCAAGGGCCTTTTCATGAGGCTTTTTACATGTTCTCCCCATGCACGATTTCTTCCACAGTCCAAAGTCATGCACATTTGGTCAAATGGCTACTCTAATTAGAGTGTGAATTCCAAATGGTGAGGCTGAAGCCTGTCACAAAAGGCAGGGTATACCCTGAACAGCTTGAAATTTTATTAATGTATATTTAAATACCCTTAACAAATCCCAGGAATCGAACCCAGGACCTTCTTGCTGTGCGGTAGAAATGCTAACCACAACACCACCATGTCGACCCTACTAGTTTCATTGTTGACTGTCTTTCCACATAAATAAATGAAACTAAATTATAACTTATACATTAAATTATAACTTATACATTTCCAACTGCTATAATTGCAGAAGTAAACACATTTAGAAAAGGTCAGAAGGTTTTTTTATTTTTACTTTTTTATTACGACCTTTAATGAAATCTAACATAATGGCTAGTATTTTCTTTCTTCTCCCTCTGAAGGAGTGCATTTCTGTATAGTAGTCATATAAGATCAGATGTTAGAATTAGCTTTTGTCATTAGCAAAATTAAAGAGCCTTGTGTCCCAGCTAAATGTTTGATTTACTCCCCTGAAATAAATGCAGCCAAATTCTGAGTGGCTTCCTGGCATGAAGAGGGATGAAAAGCTGTACTTGTCTGTATTTTAAGATAGCTGAAATAAAATTCAATGGATTTAATCTGTGTCATATGGCAGAACACAAAGGATTAATTAAGTCAATGCAAAAATGCACTGGAGCTGATAAGTCCTTAACGTCATCCAATGCACATTGATTTTTGTCTTTGGTAAAACAGGGCAAAACAACGACATCAAATAAAATAATAAATACTTTTTAGACTTATAATTAGCCTTGCTCTAAATAAATAAATGAATGAATGAATGAATGAATGAATGAATGAATGAATGAATGAATAAATAAATAAATTAATAAATAAATAAATACATACATACATACATACATACATACATACTACTACTACTACTACTACTACTAATAATAATAATAATAATAATAATAATAATAATAACAATCAAAGCTTTTCTGTTTGTTATTATGTAAGAGAAATGTGTCACATGAGAAAACGTGTCAGATAAAGTATTTATAAAGGCATGACCCCTGCTATCCTCTGTCTTTTCTGCCTGGTACACCCCCATTAGCTGTGTGGTCACTATAAACAAACAAACAAACAAATAACTAACTAACCAAATAAATAGTCAGAGAGAGGCCGTTATAAGAAAAATCTCCACAAGAGGGCGGTGACACATTACGGTCAGACCCAGAGACTGTAAAAAAGAAAGACCACACATCAGGAAATTCATAACTTGTGCACTTGTCCACATGCATCAGCACCAAGAAAATGTAACTAAGGCATACTGTATAAATTAAGAACTACTGAACAGACTAAATAAAATGTAGAATGAAAGAATAAAAAAACCCATTTATTATGAGACTATGCTTTCATTACTTAAAAGAACATTAATATTGATCATTTTATATTTTCCTTTGCTATATAGTTAATATGATTAGTGTCATTGCAATAACATCTAGAAATGTGTAGAAGTAACTTGTGTCAACTGCCTAGTAATAAAATACTTATTTTTCTTGTGGAACATAGCTTAAAATCTCACATAGACACTTTACACTGTTTTCCCCCCTTTAGTCTGTCTGTCTGTCATCTCTCTGGAGAACAGAGTAGATTTGAGCAACTGGAGTAAGAGAAGATGTAATTACCTGAGCTAATCATACCACTTTAAATCAACATGGTCATTTTGTCACTGTGAGATAAAATTGGAGCAATTCACATAGTATGATTTCACATAACATGCTCTTCATCGCTGCAGAACATAAGCAATCAGTCAAGTTATTAGATTGGGGGAAAAAATTTCAAGTGGGAGAAGCATAGGATCTGAAGAATTAAAAATGCAAAAGTGAAGTATTTGTGAAAAGATCACTGTCACAGTCTTACGAAATGTATCATTCTTTCTTGTTGAAAAGCCATGTAACTTGTAACTTGCATTTGTAAAGTTTGCAGAAGAATAAATACACTCATGTGTGCTGTTATGTGTGTGCTTCCATGATGCCTGACCCCAGTGTGATATCGGTAATCACATCTGGTGGAAAATTGCTCAGGACTGGTATTGGTCTAATCTGGCAAAGTTGCTGTCTGGGCTAGTTGATAAAGAACTGTAAGGCTCTTAACGTGATTGCACTGGAAAAAGTCCATACAGTGTGGTGTAGGCTGTGGAGCCTTTCTCCCTCCTGCGCACTACACCAGCGCGCTGCACCGCCTGCTACATTAATATTAGTGTAGGCTTATGGGGGGCTCAGTAAAGACACATTTAGTCTATGGGCGGATACAGCACCACTGCCCTCTCCACCTTAGACACACACACACACACACACACACACACACACACACACACACACACACACACACACACACACACACCAGAGAGGACTGCTTTCCTCCCAGGCACACGTAGGCTGTATCTGGAAATACTTTTATATCTTCACAAGTAGTCTACGTTCATTCTTGGAATCATCTGCATTATTAGAGGCTGTGTTTAAAAATTAGCTGCAAAGTATTTTTAAATAACATCTCGTTACTTTTATATATATTTTTATTATCTGTGTCTGTTCTTGATTATGTCTTGTGTCCTGGACTTAAAAGCTGATCGGTGATCGTGTTCCCCTGTGAAGGACTGGAGCAGCGTGAAGCATGGAGAATGTGACATTATTTGGAAATAGTAATAAGACTCTTGGCATCTGGACCGACCAAAGCACTGAGTATAAAGTGGTGAGTGTGCTGCTGGTGATAATAATTTGCGGCGCTGGCATCGTGGGAAACGTGATGGTAATCCTTGTGGTGCTCACCACCAAACACATGCGGACTCCCACCAACTGCTACCTGGTGAGTTTGGCTGTTGCAGACCTCATCGTGCTGACGGCGGCAGGTTTACCCAACATTACAGAAAGTCTGTTCGGGGAGTGGGTGTACGGCTACGGCGGCTGCCTCTCCATAACATATCTGCAGTACCTGGGCATCAACGCATCCTCCTGCTCCATTACAGCCTTTACAGTGGAGAGGTACATCGCTATCTGTCACCCCATCAAAGCGCAATTCCTCTGCACCCTCTCCAGGGCCAAAAAGATTATCGTCCTAGTCTGGGCTTTCACCACTCTCTACTGTGTTATGTGGTTTTGCCTGTCCGACATAGAAAAGAAGATCTACGACAACATCACTTTAACCACATGCGCTTACAAGGTGCCAAGGACATTATACAAGCCGATATACTTCGCTGATTTCACTTTGTTCTATGTGGTTCCTCTCCTGCTGGCCTCCGTGCTGTACGGGCTGATCGCCAGGATCCTCTTCCTCAACCCACTGCCGTCGGACCACAAGGACAAGGCGCCAACCTGGAGGAAAGACTCGTGCGCAGAGAGCAGAAATCACTCCAAGAACTCTTCCTTTAGAAGCACCGCCGTATCGCGAAGACAGGTATGCATCAACTCTTTCTATTATGCGCACGACATATAATCTTTTTTTTTCGCATCACAGTCGCCTGCACTAGATGGTTAAGGTTTCGTCTTGGAGGCTGACGCGCGTTACTGTGCGCTCTCCGCGCTCTCCGCGCGCACGCGCGATTTCCCTGGTCCTGGAGTAACAGCAGGTCCTATGCGTGTTGGTGTTTTCCTTGTTTCAACATTTTAATCCAGTAAGGGCTGTTCATTAGCTGCTTAATTGGATCAGGAAAAACACTTAAAAGTAGGGTGCTCTATGATCAGGAGCAGTATGGCCCGGTGCTTTCTAGGCTGATGACTTTAATCAATCCATCAATAAATCAATCAATAAAAAATAAGTTAAAGAATTGAAAACATTGGCCTTTAGAACCTGATCCAAGCGTGTAGTAGAATGTATAAACATAGAGTTGCACACAATAGCCTTTATAGTGGTGTACAAAGAAGTATGAGCAATCACAGGGTAGCATCCTCCGAAGTGGATGGGAACAAAGAGGGCTATCTGCTGTTCATTTATTCAGAATGATCCTTACAAATATAATTACCATCTCAGGACCATTTCTGCATTCATGGTGGCTTGGTTAACCTGGTATTACTGTAGATTAAACTAGCACAACATGGGCAGTGGTATGAGTGATAACACACAGATCATGAACTGCAAAACACAACATGCTGGGTATAGGAAACTCAGTGAACACGAATAACTGGGTATTAGAAACTCAGTGAACACATACAGGTTTTATAACATGGGATATCTAAAAGAGGCAGGGACACAATTATTTACAAATAGGTTGTATTCATTAATTTATTCATTCTTGGCTCATTTTGTTAAGAGTCATGTGGAAGCCGGAGCCAATCCTAGCTGACTATGGGTGAAGGTGGGGTACACCCTGAACAGCTCACTAGTCCACAGCAGGGCCAACATACGCAACAATTAACCCTCACATTCACACCTGGAGCAATCCAGAAAAGCTGACTGGTGACTGTAAAGATTACTTTTTGCTGCTGGTGATATAGACTTTCTTGCTGCAGTTATCTAGGGCTTACAGTTGTGGTATGACCAACCGGTCTACATGTTGGACTGTATTGAAATTCTTCTTATATGGCTCGTATTTTATGGTTTCACCCAAATGAGGATGGGTTTCCCTCTTGAGCCTGGTTCCTCTCAAGGTTTCTTCCTTGTGTCAAATGAGGGAATTTTTCCTTGCCACTGTCGCCGCGGGCTTGCTCATTAGGGATGTGTAGGGGTTGTAGAAAATTTTCAGATTCCTCCCTAATTTAATTTTACTATGTAAAGCTGCTTTGTGACAATGTCAGTTGTAAAAAGCGCTATACAAATAAAACTGAATTGAATTGAATTAATGTATGTCTTTGCACTGTGGGAGGAAACCGGAAACCCACACAAGGACAGAAAAAACATGCAAACTCCACACAGAAGCTCCCTTGCCAACCACAGGGCTCAAACCCAGGATCTTTTATCCATGAAGTGAGTGTGCTAGGAAGTATTACTAAAATTTATTCAGTAGCACAATTGAATGGCACTCCTCTATACAAGTCTTACTAATAGTTCTGTCTTCACTGATAGAAGTAATAGACCTGTCAGTGTTGTCAGAATGTGGGTAGCAGCTGGAGAGCTAGACTGCTAAGGCTTATTACACGCTTTGCAGCTGCTGTCCTGTGAAATCCAATTGACCATGCCTCTAAGAAACTTACATTTATTTATTCTTTTTTGAACTTTAGCTCTGCAGATGCTATTCTGACCACCTGAGTCTGTTTTATATTCACTCCAGTTTTTCCACAAAAATATGTTTTTATGTCATATCTGGGGCACGGTGGTGTAGTGGGCTTCTGTGTGGAGTTTGCATGTTCTCACTTTGCTTGTGTGGGTATGTAGCTTTCCTCCCACAGTACAAATTAGGCTAACTGGCAGTTCCAAATTGCCTCTAGGTTTGAGTGCGTATGGTTGTAAATGTTGGCCATTTGATGAACTGACAAACTGTTCAGGGTGTACCCTGCCTTCACCCACATAGGTGCCGGCCTCTCCATGATCTTAGTAGCATCAAGCAATTCAGCAAATGAGTGAGTGAGTATCACTATCTACCAGCTAATCTGGCAATTTTACAGGGAGGTTATGGCTGGTAAAGGCCTAGGCACCACATTTTTTCCTTATCAAACACACACACACACACACACACACACACACACACACACACACACACACACACACACACACACAAAACCCAAGGGCCAAGAAGAAAAATAACAGTATTCCATGAGAGTCTCAGAGTAGGAATACACAAGTCTCCAACACACAACAAATAAGTGTTTCACATATAAACACATAGTAAATTACACAATAAATATCTGCCACTTTCATGCCATCATGCAAATGTCCACGTTAAATATTTTGGTGTGTCCTATCTTGCCACGGATCTGCAATATCTGGTTTCCAAGGAGGTCATGCTTCATGATTTGAATGTAAATGCCATCAACACATTTGCTGTGGTAGCAACACTGGCCTCGGGGTGGGTGATAAGGCCAAAATATCATATCACAATACCTGAGCAACAATTTCATGATACACAGTATTAAGGTTTGGTAACAAAATTTAAAAGAGGTAACACATTTAAAATAGATTATTAACATCTTTAAAGAAAACACTGATTTTAATGTCCACTCAGTTATTTGTTGTGATGTGAGTAACCTCAGATTATTTGGGATCTGCATGCAATTATCGGAAAATTTTAATAGAAACACATGTACTCTGCTCATGTGTACAATAATCCTGTCATGTGAAAGCAACACAATGTATAAAATCAAGCGGATATACATTATATTAGGAGCTTCAGTCAATGCTCTCATTAAAGAGCGAAGAAAATACTGTATGATCCTAGTGACTAAGATAAAATCAGTAATTAAAAAAGGTATCTTCAATATTCAATCCAGTTTGTGTTAATCTGTTCCCATTGGAGTCTAGTGTTCTTGGCATACATGGAAACTCAAATAAGCATTGTTTGCAATGGTGGTGGGCAGAAAAGAGTCTCATGACATATCAATGGGCTACAACAGTTGTAGCCCATTGATGTGTCATGAGATGCTTTTCTGCTCACCACCATTGCAAACAATCATTATTTGAGTTTCCATAATCTTCCTGTCACCTTAGTCCAGTCTGGCTATTCTACTCTGACCTTTCTTATTAACATGGTGTTTCCTTACACAGAACTGATGCAGACTGTAAGAGTTTTTGTTTGTTTGTTTATGCACCATTTGCTTCATTCTTTGCATAGTATAAGCTTTAAAAGTGGTATTTGGGCATGAAAATCCAAGGAGATCTACAGTTTCCTAACTAATCAAACATAGTCCACTTCTCACCAATAAACATGCCCCTGTCATTGTATCACTGTATCATTCAAACTACATTTTTCCTCATTTTCATGTTTCATGTGAACATTTACAGAAGTTCTTGCTATTGTATAATGTTATGCATTGTGCTGCTAACAGATGATTGGCTGACTGAATAACAACAAATATTTTTATTTTTTATTTAATTATTATGCAGAATTAAAACACGGCAGTGTTTATAGATTTATATTTTTTCCCTTGTTTGTGTTGTAGGTAACCAAGATGCTGGCTGTAATTGTAATTCTCTTCGCATTGCTTTGGATGCCCTATCGTACATTAGTGGTGGTCAACTCGTTCCTAAATCACCCCTACTACGACACATGGTTTTTGCTCTTCTGTCGACTTTGCATCTACCTGAACAGCGCCATCAATCCAGTCATCTACAATGCCATGTCTCAAAAGTTCCGTGCTGCTTTCCGCAAGCTGTGCCGCTGCAGGTCACAGAGCTCACAGAAGCCGGCTACATACAGCATGGCACTGACCTACAGCGTAATCAAGGACACTTCAAATGGGCAGAGCCCAGACCACTACCCCACAGAGATGGAGGAGCTTGCAGGACCTACAAATAAATTCTTGGCTGGAAGAAAGAAGCTTTCATATAAGGAGTCTTCTCTGTCAGACAGCATGCTATCTACAAATTAGTTTTATGGATGGATAGTTATTCATAGCCTATAAATCACTCTTAATATTCATAATTGGAGAAAGTAGGACCAAATGTCCTTTATTAGCTCATAACAGTTCTGGTATATTTTAAAAACCTAATAGGAGGGAGTAATGACATAGGCTAAATACACAGACACAGCCTTAAAGCACTAAGTCTTTTCTCTGTAGACTTAGAGATTTAAGTTAATGAAAAGCCCAAGAACACACAAGTCTCTCAAATTATTCTGCTCAGATGATTTACAGCCTTGTGCTTGAAGCCCAGCACCCATGGGTTAATAGAACTGCTGCACAATATATCAGTGTTAAACGCCTCCCACCTGAGAGACTTCTTACAATTAACGTTTTCACACTTACATTCCACTGAGATATTAGAAACTGATTTACTGTAGTCACTGTGAAAGTAGATAAATAGAGGGATCAAACCTACATCCTATATCTTATTTATTTTATGTCTAAAGTGTGTTGATTCTAATTTTGTTTAAAAACATTAAAGAATGTAACATTTAAAAGTAAAATGCAGTCCAGTAAAATGTACAGTGGCATTGTGTTAGCATGTTTAATAAAGAAAAAAAAAGAGTGTAGAATAAAATGAAGAATAAAAGAGAATTAATGTACATCCTAGTGTATTTTATTTTATTATATAAATATGTGATTTAAACTGAAGTTGGCTGGTATGGAATTGTAAATTAATCATTCTTTTTATTTTTTTTTTACTTTCTTTGTTTTATCTGCAGTTTGTGTATCTTTATATGCTAGAAGTTTGTATTCCTGAGTGTGGTCTGTCAGTCTTTGATCTAACATTATACACTTGATGTAGACTGGTTAAAAAATATGATGATAATGATGATGATGATGATGATGCACAGTTATAAATGTTTCTGTGATAGAAATTGTTTAGTCAGTAGACTATGGAAACCATTCAGAATGTACTGTGCCATACTGCGCAATGAGCAATCAACAAGCTTTGTGGTTCACTAAGTGAATGTTTACAGTATGCACATGATAGTTCGTACTGTTGTGTGAATATTTATATTTTGTTAGTTGCACCTTGTCTTGAATAAACTGATAGAATGGGACTACCATAATGCCGTGTTCTTCAGTTGTAACAATATATACATCACTATATGAATCTCTGGTACTTCATTCAATTATTTAAAAAAACAACAACCCAGATCTTCATATTTGTATAGCTAAAAAAATAACATTAATTCAGGCGCTGCATAAAAGCGCAGCTTTCGAGAAATGGCTCTATAGATTTCTGATTTCCTTTCTATCACCTGGCATGTTAGTTTAATTATCCGCTTAATTCTGATTACAGCACTTGCTTCACAAGCAAAAGTAAGTACCTGTAAGTCTTCTGCCTACCTAAGTTAAATTATGTGTTTGTTATTTTGGATCAATCTGAGCAGTGGTGCATGGGGGCCTATTTTATTTAATTTTTTAATTGCTGCCCATCCTCATGCAAGTCAGTGATATATAACAGCTAATCAGCATCAACTCAGTGATGCAGCAATTGGCTTTGATCTGGTGGGCACACGCAGACACTGGACGGACATGGGACAACCATACATGCCATATTCCTTGACCATGGTACCCTGCTCAGGAGTGAGAGCTCTATCAAACTCTATCTAATCAGCATAACTACATACAAGAAAGAAAAGTTTATATGTCAAAAGACCATTTAACTACATAATAAAACAAGGAGTGAAGATGAATGGTTGTGTGTGTGTGTTTTGGCCTTGGCATGGTCTGTTGAGCTGATCAGGGTGTACAGTGTCTTCGCCTGGAATTGCCTGAGATGGGCCCGAGCTTTGCCATGATACTAAAAAAGTTCCACTACATTAGACAATATTGTGGACAGGATGTAACTGAATATATCACTTGGAATGAATATATAATATGCTCTAAATAAAAATTAATACAGATACATGCAGAAGACCTGATTGAAACTAGTTGTGCATCAGGACTGAGATGCTGCAGGACACTATGAACAGTTGTGTGAGCAGCAAGCTTCATTTTCATGTGGGCCTGAGCATGGGTAAGGTTGCAAGACAAGAAGATAATTTGAGTTTCACGCCAAATGCTGACCCTACATTTGGAGTATTAAACAAAAACAGATAATATTACTATATCGCTTCTTTAGCAGACACTTAAGGAAAACAAAAGAATATGGAGTGAAATATTTTTCTGAGCTGTGATTTAAAAATGATTCACAGTTGGTACACAAAATAAAAGGAATTAAAATGTGATTATTATAAAGTACTATAACAATTCTCCCTCCTCAATAAGCTTCTACTTTTTAATCAGCTCGATGAGCTCAGGGTTATTTGTGATTTTATATATAGCAATCAATTGCTGTGGCAATAGTATCATCATCATCATCTTCTTCTTCTTCTTCTTCTTCTTCTTCTTCTTCTTCTTCTTCTTCCACTTGATCCGGAAGCAGCCAAAACAGTGAGGTCCAGACGTCCTTTTCCCCAGCCACTTCCTCCAGCACTCCTAGGGGGACACTGAGGCGTTCCCAGACCAGCCGAGACACATAATCCCTCCAGCGTGTTCTGGGACAACCCCGGAGTCTCTTCCCGGTTGAGCATGCCCAAAACACCACACCAGGAAGGCGTGTGGGAGGCATTCTAATCAGATGCCTAAGCCACCTCAACTGGCCCCTCTCAACGTGGAGGAACAGTGGTTCTACTCCGAACTCTTCCCGGATGGCCAAGCTTCTCATCCTTCTACTTCTCACCTTCCCGCAACCCTTAAAGGACGCTTATTTCAGCTGCATGTATCCGTGATCATGTTCTTTCGGTCACTATGCAAAGCTTGTGACCATAAGTAAGTGTTGGGATATAGATTGACTGGTAAAATCAGAGCATTGCCTTCCGGCTCAGCTCCCACTTCACCACGACAGACCGATACAAGCTCCAATTTACAGCAGAGACTGCACCGATCCGTGTGTCGATCTTCCGTTCCCTCCTTCCCTCACTTGTGAAGACTCTTCCGAGTCTTCCGAGATACTTAAACTCCTCCACTTGAGGCAGAACGTCATTTCAGACCCTGTGGGTGCATTCCATCAGACTTGTAGTTGCTAATTCTCATCCCGGCCGCTTCACACTCAGCTGCAAATTGCTTCAATGAGAGCAGGAGGTCCCGGCTTGAGGAAGTCAAAAGACCAACATCATCCGCAAAAAGCAGAGACGAGATCCTATAGCCACTAAACCAGAACCCTTTAACACCTCGGCTGCACCTAGAAATTCTGTCCATAAAAATTATGAACAGAACCAGTGACAAAGGATTGCCTTGGCGCACTCCAACCCTCACCAGAAACTAACTCAACCTGTTGTTATCAATGCGGACCAAGCTCTGGCTTCGGTGGTACAGAGACCTAATGGCCCGTAGCAACGGGTCCAGTACACCATACTCCCAGTGCACACCCCACAACACAGAGGGACATGGTCGAAAGCCTTCTCTCAATCCACATAGTACATGTGGACAGATTGGGCAAACTCCCATGCTCCCTTCAGGATCCTGTAGAGTACATAGAGCTGGTCGAGAGTGCTGTGGCCAGGACGAAAACCACATTGTTCTTCCTGAATCTGAGGTTAAACTATCGGTCAGATCCTCCTCTCCAGTACTCCTGCATAGACTTACCTGGATAGGGTGAGGAGTGTGATTCCATGATAGTTGGAACACACCCTCTGTTCCCCCTTTTTCAAAAGGGGAACTACCACCCTGGTTTGCCAGTCCAGAGGTATGTCCCCTGATGACCGCGCAATGTTGCAGAGATGTGCCAACCAAGACAGTCCTACAACATCCAGAGCCCTGAGATATCCAGAGCATCCACCTCCGAAGCCTGGACACCGAGGATCTGTTTGACTACCCGGTGACCTCAGCCCCTGCAATGAACTAAACCCCACCCAAACCCCCAGGGTCTTCTTCCTCCCTCGAGGGCATGTTGGTGGAATTGAAGAGGTCTTCAAAGTATTCCTTTCACCTCCCGACAACATCCCCAGTTGAGGTGAGCAGCTACCCACTTTCACGGTAAACAGTATTTGTGGAGTACCGCTTCCCTCTCCTGAGGCATCAGATGGTGGTCCAGAAAGTTTTCAAGGCCAACCGATAGATGCTTTACAGGCCCTCACCAAACTCCTCTCACACCTGAGATTTTGTATTGCCAACAGTCCAGGGTGCAGTGCGTTTGGCCTGCCGGTACCTCTCAGAAAGACCCAATAGGTCTCCTTCTTCAGCTGGACGGCCCCTCTCACCACAGTTGTCCACCACTGGGTTCAGGGATTACCCCCAAGACAGGCATAGATGACCTTCCTGCCATAACTATGGGCTGCCACGTCAATAATGGAGGCACCAAACATGGCCCATTCTAATTTCATGTCCTCTGCCTCCTTTGGGATGTGGTTGTAGCTTTGCCGGAGGTGGGAGTTAAAGGCCTTTCTGACAGGAAACGCCGCCAAATGTTCCCAGGAGACCCAGACTACACAGTTGGCACTCCCAGGTCTGGAGGGCGGCCTCCTCCGCCATCGGAGCCAGCTCACCACCAGGTGGTCATCAGTTGACAGCTCAGCTCCTCTCTTCACCATTTGACACAACTTCAAATTTGATTATTGAACATCACGGTGTTCGTGATGGACAAACCACGATGAGCACAAAAGTCCAACAAAGAAACACCATTCAGGTTCAGATCAGAGAGGACATACCTACCAATTACAACCCTCCAGGTCACACTGTCATTACCCACATGGGCGTTGAAGCCCAGGGGGAAACTCTCTAGCACACCCACTAAGGACTCCAAAAAGGGTGGGTACCCTAAACCGTCATTTGGTGCAGACACACAAACAACAGTCAGGACCTGTCCGCCCACCCAGAGGCAGAGGGAAGCTGCCCTTTCGTCAACGGGGGATAACCCCAACATAAGGATGCCAAGATGGGGGCAACACGGATGCTCACACCAGCACGGTTGGGCACTAGGTTTAAACTCAGAGCCTTCTTGCTGGCATGTGAAAGTGCTAACCACTCCACCGCCATTTACCCTGAAATAATCATTTAATTTTAAATCCCCAAACTGGAAAAACGTTGGGATGTTATATTTACATTGAAACTTAAATAAGAAACTATATAATAATTAGGAATTATTTAAAAAAATGTGACCTGTATTGTTAAAAAATACAACTGTACATTATTTTATATTTTACCTTTTTTGATGTAGTGCATTAATCCCACAAGGGCTCTGCATTTAACCCACAGAAAGTGAGAACACACACCCGTAAGCAGTGAGCACACACACACCCTGTCTGAAGGAAGCCACAGTGCGGTGCCCTAAGAGCACTTGGGGGTTAGGTGCCTTACTCAAAGGCACTTTAGTTGTGAAGGTGGAGGAAGGAGAGGAAGGATACTGCTCAGTCCCTCTGTCACCAGACATTTTTTCCTGCTGGTTCGGGAAACAAACCAGTGACCTTTCAGTTCCAGCCCCACTTCTCTAACTATTATGCCTCGGCTGCCCCAATTATAATTTTATTATTATTATTATTATTTTCCCCCAAAATAAGCACATATCAATTTTGATTCATGCAACACAATAAGTTGGAAATGTAAAGCATGTATCACTCTGTTGTGTTCCATTCCTTCATTAAACATTGTGGGACAGAAAACAAAGATAAGTGTTTCAGGTGTTATTTTGTCCCAATCCTCCTGCAAACATGTCTTAAGATCTCCAAGAGTCTGGCTTGTTGCTGCCACATTTTTTTTACTTTAAAATTCGTCACACTACTGTAAGCAGGTCAGGAATGCAGACAGGTCAGGTCTATGTAATGTGTCAGGCCTATGTAATGTGTGCAGAATTTAGATTTTTATCTTCCGTAAGTTCAACAATGGGACTGATAAAACCCCATACCATGACAGACACTGGCTTTTGGACTAATATTCTGGGCCTTTGGTCTGGTACATGCACATGGTATCTCTTTCATCAAACAAAATATGTGGAATACTGATTAATCTGACCACAATACACATTTCCACTGTATGATGGTCCATCCCAGATGCTTCCAAACACACAGAAGTTGTGTGCATAGTAAATGCTTAACTAGCATTTGTAGATAACTCCATATTATAATGCTTGTCAAAGGTTTGCCAAAGTAACCCTGAGCCCATGAAGTTATATCAGCTATAGATGAATGACGGGTCTTGATGCAGGCCTGATGAATAATCGGAGAACATGGATGTACAGCCTATGCTTATGCCCTTTACACACTAACATTCCACCAGATTTCTTGAACTGTTTGATGGTATTATGCACTGTAGAGTATTGAATATTGAAAAACCCTTTCTACTTTTCTTGGAAGAACACTGTTTTTAAACATTTAATTAATTCATCATTCATATCTTGATAACCTGCAGATCCTCAGCCCATCTTTGATCTTCAAAGACTAGGACTTTCCTAGATATAGCTTTTGTACCAAATCATCATGACAGTCACCTGTTGACATCCAAATCCATATTTCAAATCACAATATTATTTAGCTATTTTAACCCATTACAAGCCCTAAATTGCCCCATCCCCTGTGTTGCACTCACACCAATGTGTTGCAGGCTGTGTTGTTGAAGTGTAAAAATTTATGTATATTAATAAAATGAAATGAAGCTGGACAGAACGCGAAATATCTTGCTGTCTGTTATGAAATACATGTAAAATACAATATATTTTTTTAAAATTTGTATTTACTACCTTTTTTTGATTTGGGTTGTAATTTGAATAGTTACTATTGAGCCACAGATCAATAATGAATATAAAGGGATAGACTTTGGTAAGTAACCTTTCAGGTATGATCTTACTGCATGCCATAAATAAGTCAATAAAGAGACTAAACCATTTTGAAGTCTCCATGGCATGAAGTTTAGGAACCAGGATACAAGCAAATAAAGTAGTTACTACAATACTAGAGAAATAAGATTTTCATTGCATTTATGCTTTTAGAAACAATTCATATATAATACAAAGTCAAAATATTATTTTGCGCAAGTGTGGATACAAGTCTCATTTGTTCAACAGCTCACAATAAACAGCCATCAGTATAGATTTCTTAGTATTGCATGCATCACTATCAACACTATCAATCAAGTCCATGGACTGAAACACATTGATGTTAAACCACCATTTCATTTGTGTGCTTGGGGCAAGAAAGAAACACATACACATGAATCTGAAAGCGCTGGCCCACTGGGGTGAGAATGAAATGTTAGACAAGGCAAAAAGAAATGAGCCAAGAAACAACGTAAAAGACCTGGGTGCAGATTGAGGTAAACTTGTGTACCAGTTGTGACCCATTTAGCACCACTTACATAAACACCTGACCCAAAGACACAGAAACCCACACAATGCCTGACTTTATTTTTACACATAGTTTTGTCAGTAAGAATTCTGATCTTCAACATACAGTACAATCAACCCACTGGTGAGATGTGGGTCACTGATTTGATGAGAACATTAAAAAAATGATTAGTATTCTCTTTTACACAGATCCCCCAGGTGCCCTTTTATAGCATTGCAAGCTGTTATACCAGTGGGCTCTGTGAATGATGTGAGGGGTCTTTCAACAAAATCAACACAGCTGTCAGGCCTGATGGAATTTCAGGACGTTTATTGAAAACCTGTTCAAACCAATTCATGGCTGTCTCCACAAACATTTTTAATCTGTCTCTAAGTAGTTCAATAGGACCGACCTGAATTAAAAACAGTACCATTTACCATTCATTTTCTCTACTGCTTATCTGTCATGGACTTGGGGGAGCTGGAACTTATTCAAACTGTCTTCTGGTGAGAGGCGGGCTACAACCGGTCAAGTCATTAATCAATCACAGACTAACACAGAAACAAACAACCATTCACACTCACATTTACACCTAGGGGCAATTTATAGTAGGCAGTTGACCTAATGTGCATGTTTTTGGACTTGGAAACCAGAGTATCCTTCTTCTCCTTGTTCATTCAGCTGCTCCTGTTAGAGGGTCACCTAAGTGGATCATCCTTACCTGTGCTGTCCATCTAACATATTAATTTCTATTTCTGTCCATTCTTGTCCCTCCCAGAAAAAATCCCAGCATCTTCATCTCTGCCACTTCCTGCTCTGCTTCCTATTTTTTTGTCAGCACTACCGTCTCCAAACAGTACAGCATACAGTACATAGATGTGTTATAAACCTTTCCCTTCACTTGTGCAGATACCATGCTATCCTTTAAGCCACTCTTCTCCACTCAATCCACCTTGCATGCACTCTTTTCTTCCCTTCTGTACCACACTTTTCATTACTTTGCATACTTGACCCAAAGTATTTAAAAATTATCTCACTTCATCACCTCTACTTCTTGCTCAGTTCCATCACCCTCCCTTTCATTTACCTACATGTGCTCTGTCTTACATTCCTCTTCTCACCGGGGAATACCTCCACTTCTCCAGATGTATCTCCACCTGTTCCTTGCTTCTATTAGAATTCATAATGCCATCCACAATCATAGTCCATGTAGACTTTTATCTGACCTTATCAGTCAACCTGTTGACAAGAAAGGGCTCCTCCTACAGTCCAAAAATATGCACAGTCGGCTAATTGGCTGTCCCAAATATCCCAAGGTGTGAGTGTGAGTGTGAATGGCTGGTTGTGTCGCCCAGAGTTGGCTGAGATGGGCGTTGTCCTCCCCGCGGCCCTAATTAGGATTAAGTGGCTTAGAAAATGAATATATAAATAAAAATTCCAGAATGTTTATTAGAGCTGTTTATGCTTGCTGATTGTCACCACTTATTTGTTTAATGTTCAACTCATGATTTTATATTTTTCATATGCTTGTGATTATTTATGGTTATTGTATGGTTAGTGACTGGTCTTGACTGTGGTAAAGAAGAGTTTCACTGTGCTTTGTACAGTACCTGCACATATGACAGTTTAAACCCTTGAATGCTTTGATTAATTGTGCTTTCTTATTACCAAAACCCTTGTGAGTAAATACTCAAAACCCCCTTTATTTTTCATATTTTGTGTGATAAAATGGTACATGTATTGTATTTATTGTGGACCGTTTCCTTTCACAGAACATCAAAAAGAAACTTTCAGCATTTTCCCCTCCCTTTTGATTTAAAGTGACCCGTATTAAGGTTTGACACACAATTAGCTACAACAGACCCGGTCATATAAGGCAATTCCACAATGGGTGAAATCAAGGAGGGGAATGTAATTGCCCCTGTAGAGAGGAGCAAATTATATGTGAAGAAAAAAAAAGAAGTAATCAGTAAAGGAAAGCAAACTGCCTCATTCTTACATATAAGAGCAGACATGCTATCTGAAATTAACTTAGTGGTGATATTAAATCAGACATCAGTGTTTGAGTTCAGACCACAAATTAAACCAATTTAAGAAGGCAATAAAACTTGACTATATGTGTTACTTTAGGAAAATAATCAACAAAAGAGTGGTGTGATGCTATTATCATCAATAGCCACCAATATTTTTTTATCATCCCTGTGATACCACAGCAATTTATGCAAAATCAAAATATGCAAAATCAGGGGCTCTGGGGGACCACTCTGACTTATTTTATAGGTCTGATACTTTTACTTTGTTATTTTTTTTTATCAAACCTTCTAACATAAGAGTGTGTGAGAAAAAAAATCTTACATATTTTTCCATATAAAAATGGGCCAACCTAGTATACTCCCAACCCCTCTACAAGTACAGATATACAGAAATTTCTCTCTCAAAGTTTTCAATGACTGTCAGTATAGTTTATTTTTACATATTTTAACCTTTAAAGAGGCAGATCAGGTTAGGACTGCATGCTCCAAGTCGAACTAAACAAGTCCATTCAGAGTTTCATGTATACTGCATGGTAAAATTAATGAACCACATTCTTTAATGGTGTGTTTTTACACTGAGTCAGAGTTATAGCATGTACTATGCAGAAACACTACACAGAACAAGATTATCATGGTTATTTTTTCATTGTAAAGTGTGATAATGATGACACCACCCACTCTAAGTGACCTTGAGAAACCATAAATTTTGACTCAAGCATTATCCACAAAATATTTTTTAATCCCCAGATAGTTGACGAATCATGTAGTACATACTAATAGCACTTTTTTGCAACATTGTGTAAGTAGTTGTAAAATACTGTATAAATGTGAGCACTTTAGTGGGAAAATGTTATGACATGAGCTATAATAGATTACATAAATTAGTGTGAAACAGCAGCAGCTTTTTTATTGATCACATCCTTTTCTCTTTCTCTTATAGTTTGCTCCTTTCCTTTTTTCTCCCAATAGACAATGAGACTATGTGAGCATTTTCAGCCCCCAACTCTGCCAGGAATAAGGTGCCGCACACAAACACAAACAGAATTAACATGTAGGGCACCTAATACTAACACATCACATTCACTAGTGCAATAATACAACTAATCACAATCTACTGGACACATCCAGAGCAAAAGTTAATTACAAACACAAAGCTGTTTCACATTAGTTTAGAAGTGCTGGCTTTAGTAGGTAGCACTATATTAGCTGTTATCTGTACTTATGATAAATTTAAATGAACTACTGATGCATTTTCAGAATTTGAAACAGATTATTCCTGAATTAACTACTGTCATCATATTTTCAACCAAATCTTAATACAATTTGACTTCTGTTGTATGACTTTTGGTGATGTAGTCACCAAACATTTTACAAACATTTTACAAACACTTCTAAAAAGGTCAACAATCTGAAAAATGTCCTCTTGATTCATTAATTAAAATAATGTACTGCCTGTAGCAAATATTGAAACATGTCAGATTTAGTGTATTGGTTAAAAAAAAATTATTTATTATCCCCAAACAGAAAAGGCCAGGACTAGCAGGTTTGCTTTAGTGCTGCCTGTAAGGAATTAAAAACTCCATCAACGTTATGTGCATTATTAGATTTATGAAAACAAACTCAGAGCGAGTCCCTCATACAGCATGTGCTTGCTTGTTCTGATTATTTCAATGTCTGATCCCTTTCCAATTTAAGAAATATAATGCAGACACAACTGCAGAAAAAGACAGGCACCTTTTCACAATGTTCAAACAAATCAAACATTTTCAAGTGGCCAAGAGTTTGAGAATGTAATGGTTCATTTATTTGTAGTATAGGCACACAGTCTCTCTATTTTAAACAACATGCAATTTCAGATGAAAATCAATCAAAAAAAAAAGGTCAACAATTCACAAAAAGCCAGCAGTGAATAGTGACATTTCTGAATGTATAAAATGAACAAATAAGAATATTTATTACATTCCTTCATTCCAATTTATTATTGGATGGAGCAAGAATCACAATTTCACGCACATTCACACTTCGGGTTAACTTAGTGTAGATAATCTGTTTGTTATTTTAGACAGTGATAATCAGAGATCCTGTAGAAAACCCATGCACACATGGGGATAACATCTAATGCTCCCCAAATTAGGTAATTCATATACTCATTCATTAACCATGCCACTTTTCCTGTTTATAGGGAAAGCTGAAACCAATCCAAGCTGACTTGAAAGGTGGCGTACACCCTAAATATTTTGCCACTCAACATAAGATTATTTAAAACGTATATGAGAGATTAAAAGCATTAAGGTGGTGGTAGTAGTGAACATGCAATTCAATTCAATTCAATTGCATTTGCGTAGTGTGTTTAACATCTGACGTTGCTATAAAGCAGTTTAACTTAGTAAACCAGTTTGGTTAAGAATTTAAAGTTATGACTGCAAACCATCAATTAATTTCTAATTAAATCATATGATAATTATCAGTCAAACCACTTAATCCTACTAGGTCATGGGGAAGCTGGAGCTTATTTCAGCTAAATCTGGGTGAACGCCGGGTACACACTGAACAGCTTGCCAATCCATCACAGCGCAACACACACACAACCATTCATGCTCACACCCAAAAGAAATTTAGAACAGCTAATTAGCTTAATGTGCATGGTGAGCATAACACAAACTACACACAGAAGTGCCCACACCAACTCAAGGACCCAAATCCCAGGAACTTTTTGCTGTAAGGTGGATGTGATAACCACTACACCGCTGTGCTGCCAGTGATTTTAAATATTTCTTTATAAATTCTGTACCTTCTGTTGTGGAATGATATAAAACAAACTAAAACAAATGAGATACTTGCTAGCATTGCTGTCAATAAAAAGAATAAATCTGTTCATCTGCACTAGTATTTCACAAAATGAATGACAAATGAACAAATGAACTGCCACTGATTTTAACATAAATTTTTTAAATATTCTCTGACAAGAAAATCTTTTATATATATATATATATATGTGTGTGTGTGTGTGTGTGAGTGTGTATATATATATAAAATTCTCTCTCTCTCTCTCTCTCTCTTTTTAACAGAAGGAACGAGTTATATTCAGTGGTGTTGTTAGACCAACATGTCTAAAGAGCGTATCTAAATGCAAAAAAATAACAATTTGTTTCCCCTTCTGTTTTTAATTACCACATTGTCATCCAAGGAAAAGGACTGCAAAGCATTTAATGAATAAGAAAGCAATGGGAAGTAAGCAGTGACAGACACACAAATAAGTCCATAAAAATAAAGCTTGTGTAGTGGTAAGCCCATTCAGTCATTATAACAAGATGATATCCAATCCTCATATTATGGACCTGCTACCTGTCTCTACAGAACAGAGCCTTATCTTTCTGTTTTTAATCAACAAAAATACTGAGGTACAAAAATATGCACACACAATAACGGAAATGAAACCAAATATAATGATTGAATTCATAACATATTGTGAAAAGCCTTGGGAAATGTTCAGATGACAGTCTTCATGAAAATAAAATAATAATATGAAGCAGGCAAACAAAATGAGCATGCACCCAGTGAAATGAATCAGTGCACACCTGAGTATAGTACACACTGTGGGAAAAACAGATAAGCTCCATACAATATATTCATTACACAATATGCTGAAATTGTATGTATTATAACACTGGAACAAAATGCACACAATTTGCCATAGACCTTATATAGGATGGGAGAATTAGCAGGTGTGAATAGCTTGAGCTCAGGCTCAAATTAATAGTTTAACACAACGAACTTAAAAGCCACAGTGCCATTTCCAAGTCCTCAAACTGTTTCCTGGCAACCATACAAAATCTCTCGGTCACAGGACTAGGCTCCCTGTGATCTGGAAATTAGACACTACAGACACTACAACTTCTTGGCTGTAAAAAATGTGTCTTAGCTTGAAAAAGACTTTTCTTGAAAAAAACTAATGCCAGAATGAAATCCCCCAAATCTTTAGCAACAACAACAGCAACAGTTGTGTTATTGAGGCCACAGCTTAAGCAGTTAACAATGGAATCATCTTATTGCATCATATTATTTTCTAACATAGATATTTCCTAAAACGTAGTTTTATTCTTGGGGAATAATTAACAGCTGTTCACCAATGGCAAGGTGGATGTCGCAGCAACGTCCACCAAGCCTGAGTTGAACAATTGTTAATATACTACATATAATATGTACATACTACATTGGAACATAAAAATAAACTGAATTCATTAATTTTCTGAACTGCTTAATCCTAATTAGGGTCGCAGGGAGGCTGGTGCCCAATAAACTGAATCAAGATTTTGAATAATTTATTGAAGAATTGAAGAATTTATTTTTACATATTTTTACAATCACAGAAATAGTGTATAGCAACTTGTGTTTGAGTACATACTACATGTAAATGTAGAAACACTATGCTCTATAACAGTGTTTTAAAAATGATTTGAAGTTTTAATACTATGCAGAAACACAAGAACAGTTAAGTAAAACGAGAATATTATGGCTTATTTTTCCATTTTTAAAGTGAAATAATGATGATGCCCCGTGCTCCAAGTGACTGTGACAAACAGTGAATGTCTATATTGATTCACTTGAAATATTGTTGTGTTTTGTTTTTTTTAAACTTTACATTCTTGGTGAAAAATACATATGCCAAAGTATATTATATTTTAGCATACTTGAATCTACTTGCCGTCAGCCTAATCATCAATATACATCAAGTAATACTGATACTACAACTTATTTTGTGATAAGTATACTTCAGCAGTAATTAACTTGTAGACAAGCACAATTTAAAGTGCATTTAAAGTAATTTTATGTGATAAAGTAAAAGAAAATAATGTATACTTATTACATTTAAGTATATGGCTATATGTGTACTAATATACCCGCATTATAAGAGAATCAATTAAAAGTAAAATTAGTATACATTCATTTTCTGAACTGCTTAATCCTAATTAGGGTTGCTGGCAGGCTTGCAGCCATCCCAGCAGACTCTGGGCGAGGGCAGAGTACACCCTGGACAGCTTCCTGAGCCATCACAGGGCGTAAATTAAGTAATAATAAGTAAATAATAATAAAAAAATAAGAAAAATTAAAATGTATTGTGAGTCCTACTACTAATCAAGCAAAATATCATTAGAATATTGTTATTATATTATAATGGTTTGCTCAGTTATGCTTTCAGTACACTTTCTAGGTAATCATCAGTACATACTTTTATTACTTTGCAACATATATATATATAGTGTATAAGTATATTTATATTTATGTATATATATGTGTGTGTGTGTGTGTGTGTGTGTGTGTGTGTGTGTGTGTGTGTGTGTGTGTGTGTGTGTGTGTNNNNTGTGTGTGTGTGTGTGTGTGTGTGTGTGTGTGTGTGTGTGTGTGTGTGTGTGTGTGTGTGTGTGTGTGTGAATACACCCCAACCAAAATGCAGTATTAAAGTGTAGCTATTGTCATTATCACAAATCTAACGAGACCCATGTGTATGGGTTTTTTTACCCTCTTTTTATCTGCATATTATTAAGAAAATAAGACCTCTGAAGTTACAGATGACAGTTACACTGCAATTCGAAAAATAGGGAAGTAAGTTATCAACGTTACTTTAACAGTTATTTATGGTAAAAATACAGTGACTGTAATTTCTCAAGGATATGTTTCATAAAAAATTTACAGGACATTACCATAAAAATACCATGACTGTAATTTCTCAAGGATACGTTCCATATAAAATTTATGGTACATTACCGTAAAAAATACGGTGACTAATTTCTTAAGGATACGTTCCATATAAAATTTACGGTACATTACCATAAAAAATATGGTGCCTGTAATTTCTCAGGAATACGTTGGCATATAAAAATTACAGTGAATTACTGTAATACAGTGTTCTTGAATTGCTCTGGATCGTGGCATGATGTTATTCTTTTTAAGATCTAGTAGCCTAATTTACTTTGTCTGACAGGATCTATATAAGTGATTTGATTTAACAAATCTGGTGGCAATCAGGACTGGGTGTGGCCAATGAAATTGAACTCAGCTTTCCTAAGGAACCTGACACCCAAGACTGGGTCTAGATCTATGCCACAACCAGGTAACAGAGTTATTAAAAACAAAAACAAACATACAAACAAAGACAGAAAGAAAGAAAGAAAGAAAGAAGGAAAGAGCTCTGGTGAGAAGCAGAAGCAAAAACATGTACAGCATACTCTCAAACAGAAATAAAAATGAAACAGAATTTTTTTATTAATAGTGCTCTCTTTAGTGATTATTATAGTTTACTTACCTATCCTTTGTTTTTCCATTAGCATGATGAATTTGTACATAGTTTAGATTTTTTTTGTGTGTGAAACCATCAAGATCATCTTTGAAACTAGTCTTAATGACTTCATAGTCAGCAGACTCTTCCACAGAGGGCATGTTGGTGGGATTGAGGAGGTCCTCGAAGTGTTCCTTCCACCTCCTGACAACATCCCCAGTGGAGGTGACAAGCTCCCCAGTTCCACTGTAAACAGTGTTCCTCCTCCTGAGGTGCCAGATGGTGGTCCAGAACCTTTTCGAGGCTAACTGATAGGCCCAGCCCAGGCCCTCACCGAACCCCTCCCACACCTGAGAATTAGACATCGGCGACAGCCCGGGCTAAAGAACGTTTGGCCTGTCAGTAAACCGTCTGCGGCCTTGGGAGTTCCACAGGCCAAAAAGAATTCGAAGGGCCTCCTTCTTCAGCTGGACAGCCCCCCTCACTGCAGGTGTCCACCATGACAGGCCACGATGACCTTCCGGCCACAGGTCCGGGCTGCTGCCTCAATAATGGAGATATGGAACATGGCCCATTCGGACTCTATGTCCCCAGCCTCCATTGGAATGTGGTTGTAGCTCTGCCAGAGGGGGTGATCATTTGACCTCCTCTCTTCAGCCGAGTGTCCAGAACATGTGGCTGCAAGTCCGATGACACAACTACAAAGTCAATCATCGGGCCTAGGGTGTCCTGGTGCCAAGTGCAATTATGGACACCCTTATGTTCGAACATTATGCTCGTGATGGATAAACCGTGACGAGCACAGAAGTCCGACAATGAAACATCATTTGGGTTCAGATCAGAGAGGCCGTACCTACCAATTTTTTGGTCATTGTGCACATGGGCATTGAAGTCTCATAGGACGACGAGAGAGTCCCTAGGGGAAGCACCCACTAGCACACCCCCTAGGGACTCCAAAAAGGGTGGGTATTCTGAACTGTTATTTGGAGCACGAGCCCAACTATATCTAGTTGGTATCTCTTAACCTCACGCACCAGTGCATGCTTCTTCCCCGACAGAGAGGTTATATTCCACGTCCCAAAAGCCAGAATCAGTAGCCGAGGATCAGTCTGGCAGAACCCTCACCTTCAACTGCCACCTGGCTCACACTGCACCTGACCCTTATAGCCCCTCCCACAGGTGGTGGGTCCATGGGAGGGCGGACCCATGATTCCACATCAGGCTGGGCCTGAACGAGCTCCATGGGCAGAAGCCAGACCACCAGTTGCTTGCCTTCGAGCCCCTCCCCAGGCCTGGCTTCAGGGGGGTCCCCGGTAACTCGCATGGGGGCAAGGGAAACTATGTCCTTGAATTAATCATGCTCATAGAGGTCTTCTGAACCACGCTTAGTCTGGACCTTCACCTAGAATCTGTTTGCCTTGGGTGACCCTACCAGGGGCATAATGCCACCGACAACATAGCTCCCAGGATCATTAGGACATGAAAACCCCTCCAAATTCAAGGAAGGGGCTTGTGGTCCAGAGCTTGGTTCGCATTGGTAACATGTCAGATTTGTTTCCAGTGGGGGTTGGACTGCCAAGGCTGTCCTTTGTCACCGGTTCAGTTCATAATTTTTATAGAGAGAATAACTAGGCTTAGCCAAGGTGTTAAGGAGTTCTGGTTTGGTGGCCATAGGATCTTGTCTCTGCTTTTTGCGGATGATGTTGTCCTTTTTGTTTCATCAAGCCGAGACCTCCAGCTCTAGCTGGAGCAATTTGCAGCCTGGGATGAGAATCAGCACCTCCCACAACGAGGCCATGGTTCTCAGCCGGAAATGGGTGGAATGCACCCTCCGTATCTGGAATAAAGGGACTACATCTCTCGGCTGGATTGGGAACGCCTTGGCACCACCCCCGGAAGAGCTGGAGGAAGTTGTTGTGGAGAGGGAAGACTGGACCTCACTACTTAGGCTGCTGCCCTGCGACCCAACCCCAGAACAAGCGGAAGTAGATGAAGAAGATGATTATTATTATTATCATTATTATCAATATATATAATAATAAAAATACAAATACAAATCAATATCAGTGATCTGGTGTTTACCACATACACAGTTATTGGATTTATGGATGAATAGAGCCACTGGTTAATAGCTTTAACAAAATCCAAGCTGTTTCCACTTACTATAACAATCAGTATAAATACCATGATTTGCCAGTAGGATTAAAGGCAGCATGAAAGAGGTAGGAGAAATGTGGGTTTAACAGAAATCTAATCATAACATCTGGCTATAATAAATTGGCAGACTAGTGAGAAAACAAGATTGGTAGCAGATTACACCAGAGCAGCAGCATTAAGTTTCCATCAGAAGCCTCCATAGTGAATTGAATTATCTGCTCTGTATGAGAACACCTGCCAATAAAAAGGGCATATTGCTTTTTAGTTGACCCTTCCGTGCTCACTAGTCTCTATGATAAACAAAATGTTGCAGCCTTAGAGTAGAGATTTTGCTTGCTGAATACTTTGTCCACTCTCACATGGCAGACTGACAGATGGAGCTGGTTTTCACTCACTATTGCCTGAATGGTTCTCTGATGGGTGCCATGGTCATTTCTCAAAGAAGCAGTAGATCTGCCAACAGTGCTACAGTCCCTGTAATCACAGAGCAGAAAATCCATACATAACTACAAAGATGAAATGCACTCTTTTGCATGCCTGTAGCTCTGTATTTACTCATTAACAATCATGTAACATCTCCAGAGGACAAGCCCCAAGCCCCTATTTGCTCATCGACAACTGCAATATGATAGATTAGATTGCTATGCAATGCTATATATATATATATATATATATATATATATATATATATATATATATATATATATATATATATATATACACA
>JAOUQZ010000044.1:16108381-16120264 GCA_028564935.1 Neosilurus hyrtlii
GGGGACAGCAGTGAGAACCCGTTGATAGTGGGGCTTGAACCCCCGACCTTGGGATCCGTAATCCAGCACCTTACCACTAGGCCACCACTGCCCCTTCCATCTAATGTTTTGACCTTAATGTCAAACCACTACTTTTTGAAATTTTATCTTCTGTTCAATTCCCTAACCCTGTTATAGTAATTTACATTTATGGTGGTGTAATAGGGCAGCATGGAGGCATAGTGGTTAGCACGTCCGCATCACGTGGGTTCGAGTCCCGGGCTCAACATGGGTTTCTGTGTGGAGTTTGCATGTTCTCCCTATGCTTAATTGGGTTTCTTCCGGGTACTCCGGTTTCCTCCAGCCGTCCAAAGACATGCACATTAAGCTAACTGGCTGTTTGACTTTGCCCCTAGGTGAGTGTGAATAGAAGTATGTGCTAGTGCTGCAGTGGACTGGAGAGCTGTTCAGGGAGTTATACCCTTAAAATTCATACATACGATTTTGTGAATCTGAATTTGTTGGTGTATATACAGCTTTCCAGTTTCATGCATATGCCATGTTTCAGTATTAATTCTACAAAAAGCTTATGATACCCCTGGTCTTTTCACAGTTTTCAACTGTCCAATTTGGGCTGCCACACGACAAGCTCACTGGATTGCTACATAAACAAGCAGGTGTTCAAATGGCCATACACACACACACACACACACACTAATAATAATAATAATAATAATAATAATAATAATAATCAATTCAAAGTAACTTTGAGGATTAATATTTTTGCCTTGAAACTAATTAAAAATATTTTATTAGTATTGTTTTTTTTTTTGTGATCTTAAGGATAATCTATTTGATGATTTACATTTATTTGCTATTTTTGCACCTATTATATTTTACAATTCACTATGTTTATTATCCTTAGTTTTCAATCTTAGTATTCTCAGACAAACGCATTCATCCTGTTGTTTTGCTCAACTTAATCCTGTAGCCTTAGAATCTTTTTTGCAGCTCTTTCATGAGTAAAAGTGAAGACAGAGTAAATTTAAGTTCAGGTTAAACTAAACATGGTGAAATATATCCGCTGTCTAAAACACTTGAAATAGTTCTCAGTTTGTATGCAGCTTTCCATTAATTCACTTTGAATTACAACGACAACTTTACAGGATGTGCAACATGGGTTTTCAAATTATAGTTTATGGGGTCTCTCTCTCATCCCCTCAGTCAGAGAGCAGGAAAATTTGGCATGAAATGTGCACAGGTCTGAGAAGTTTTACATATATATTTACACCCTGTTGCAACTCATGGGAACTGTTTTCCACCAGCTAATGAGACTCTGGAGCATGGTTCTTTCTGTTATTTCTGGCATCTACCAGTTGGTCATGTAGACATCTCTCTTGCTCACTCCTTCACAAACTCTCTCTCAGTAGCTCAGTGCAAATAACAAATATGAGGAAATACATCATCCCATTTAATTTAAAAGCCAAGTAGAGGTCTGCCAAAGTTAACACAAGGTAATGCTAGGTAATGATCAGCAAATGTGTATTAAGTTTCATTAAGCATGAAGTCACATCACTCTTGTTTAGCCCTAACATGGCAGTATCGTAACTGTGCAGCAGTGGCAGAGGGGATACTGTTTATGAGAACATCTAGAATTGAAATAAATTAACTTAGATGATTTCTGTAATTATGTATAAGAATTCTAAACCTAAAGGTGGCCCATTCTAGCCTCTTATTTATTCCCTGAATCCTTCTAGTGTTGCGGGGAGGCTGGAGCCTATCTGAGCCAACTCTGGGCAAAGACTGGGTACACCCAGAGAAGCTCGCCAGTCCATTGCGGGGTCAACACACAAACATTCTAGGGGTTCAACATTCAACGCACTCACATCTAGGGGTAATTTGGTACAACCAATTAGTTTAATGCGCATGTCTTTGGACTGTGGGAAGCCAGAATGTACCTGACGTGCACGGAACTCACATCCAGGACCTTCTTGTTGTAAGGCGGGAGCGCTAACCACTACGCCACTGTGCCACCCCCATTCTATCCTGTAATCACCTAAAGCCCTCAGTTCCAACATAAATAAGTCAGACTTTCCACTGCTTTATGGATGCTGAGTGCTACAGTCAGTATAATTTGCTCAGGTGCCATGTGTGCCATTGTGACTCAACTGATCCCATCTTCTCAGTCTCAAACTACAGAATAGGTTGAAGCTGATGAACTGGTAAGGCCTGAGCAACATAAGACTGAAATATAAGCCTGGTATGTTTATGTTATTGCTGATACTATGACAGTCACTGTCTTGTTCCGTGGCTTGCCTTAATTTGCAGTTTCTCCCTTTGAAGTGTGGTACACATTTATATTTCCTGACTGTGAGGCCTGTGCTGCACACACTTCCAGTGTTTGCCCGCTGATGCTGCAATCGGATAGCACATGTTTCCATGTGGGCCTTGTTCAGGCCCTCCTCAGATGATAAAAAACACAAGCGGAGAGGATTTGTGTGGCGAACAGGGCTACAGAGAGGCCCCCGAGCGGCCCAGACACCGCCGCAGGGGCTTCTGGCACACCCTGGCAGCAGAATGGTTTCAGTTAAGAATTTCAGTAATCACTTTTAGGAGTGTAATATATAGCTGACCTTTGGCAGTGACACACGACCCCTTGCTCCCCTGGTGATTTGATCAAAGGAAGCGGCGGTGGCTGTGCAAACAGCGCTATCAGTGAACTCCAATGGATTTACTGCCTGCTTCTTCTCTCTTGTCTCTGCTGAGTCGTGTGCTGATACTGGCAGAAAGGGAGGTTTCGTCTTACAGGATCTCACCCTCCCCACCTGAATTTACAACCCTGATCACAGCCAGCCCCGTCTTCGGCTTGAGCAGTCCACCTCTCATCCACTGAAAATAGGCAGCGGTTCACTTAAAGTAACTCAGTAAACCAAGCAGCCACTAGATGGTCCACAAATTCAGTCGAACCCAAATAGTCCTGACTGTCGGAGAAGACAGGAAAGTCAACATGGAAAAGTGAGGGGCAAAGCTGAGGTTTATGCTCCAGCACAGGGGAGATGCTGCAGAGGGGAATGGGGGAAAAAAGTAGAATATAGTTAATCATGTCTAAAGGGCACAGCAGCAGGAGGGAGGGAGAGTGCATGACCTGTGTATCACAGCAACTGCTGCCTCCAAAAGATGGTATGGAACCAGGTGTTATGCAAGCCATCCACACTGAAATGAAGCACACACATCATGTGAATGAGCAGTAGATTACAACTTGTGTCAATTAGTCTCTTATGTATTTCTGAATATATTTCAAGTGTCTATTAAGGACACAAGGAAGAACGATTCCAGGGTATATTGTAAATTTTACCTTGGATCAGTTCCCTGTGGGAGATTTATTGTGTACATTTCACATGAGGCACTCAGTTGTGGACAGATGACACAATAAAAAGACATACAGTATCTTCTTACTCTGATCTAATATGGCCATAAATCATAAATATCCCGCTGTTTCATCGAGCGATCTCATTTTTAAACCATGTCAGATGCATCCCTCTGCTTCTATTGTTTACATCTGGACATTTCATAGTACTACAGTAACACAACATGACATAACTTTATATCAAAATAAAACAGAGTATGTGCTGTGCATGCCTCATTTAAAATCACTTACAGACTTGTGTTATATAAGGTCCCATTGATGCACATACAATAAATAAAATATAGTCATTAATGAAAGTTATTAACATATGAAAACAACAGGATTAAAGAAAAAGATAATGTGTATATGACTCACTTTCTTGCTTCACAGCTCATCACTCCATTGCAGAAAATGACATCTTAGCAAATTGAAATATCTTGAAATTATTCAAAATAATTTAACGTTTGTGCCGGCATGGTGGGTATCACGTTCGCCCCCCAGCAAGAAGGTTCTAGGTTCAATTCCTGGGCTCAGTGAGGACGTTTCTGTGTAGATTATGCATCTTCTCTACATACTTGTGTGGATTTCCTTTGAGTACTCTGCTTTCCTCCCACAATCCAAGATATGCACATTAGGCTGATTGGCTGTTTCAAATTGCCCCTAGGTGTGAGTGTGTATGGTTGTATGTATGTTTACCCTGCGATGGCAAGCTGTTCAGGGTGTGCCCCGCCTTTGCCCAGAGTCGGCTGAGATAGGCACCAACCTCAATGTGACCCTAGGGGGATTAAGTGGTTCAGCTAATGAATGAATGAATGAATAATTTAATGATCTAGTGTTTCCTATTAAAAGTATACAAGACATACAATCTGAGATTCATTCATTCATTTTCTGAACCGCTTATTCCTAACTCCGGGCAAGAGCAGAGTACACCCTGGACAGCTCGCCAGGCCATCACAAGACAGAAACACGCTGACGGCTATGCAGCCTACTCTTGACAAAAATCAGCAATGGTTCTTTTACATGCCTCTCACCATAGACACTGAGAGACATGGCCCGCATTTGATAACCCAGTTAGCTGCACTGGGGGACAATCTGAGATTAATAAATCTATTTCTAAATCGACTTTCTGTCAAGCAAAACGATCTGTTTCTGATCTGAATTTAGATTATTTTTTTTTTGTTTGTTTAATTGAACCATCCATGACAAAATGCAAAAATGTTGGATCTCCAAACCATCAGTGGATTCAAATAAATTATTTCCAACCATTTAAAACATCAGTACAAACAAGAGGAAATAAAAATATTATTAGGAAACTAGAAAGAAAATAAAAAAGTTTGCAATAAAACATGACTGAATCTTCTGCCATTTGGTTGAATGAAGGTATTACGCAGCGATTTTCAAAATGTCTCATCTAGCCAACTGCAATACATTCTTCAGCTATAGCAAACATCAACCACCTGGTGGCATAGTAATACCAAATTGTCACACTGATTCCTGGAACAAATTTCACCATCAACAGACTTTCAACTGCAGAAAACTGAAGTCAGTTTTAGTTATTATTATTTTGATTATTTTGGGGATGGTACATCATTAAGGTGTTCTAAATAATGGCGTCTGAACACTGTAGACCGTAGATTAAGTGATAAAATCCTATTACCAAAGTATTATTTTGGTGCAGATGAAAATGATTAAAAATAAAAACAATTTTTTTTTTAAAGTGAGTAAATAAATAAACACCTGCACTGCATTTATAGGATGCCATGGCTAGGAGTGTTTATTTGACTCATTTGATTACAATGTGTGCTGTGTCATTAAAGGTCCACAGGATGTCCTGTGTTTTTATGAGCATCTTAGTCAAAGGAGAGGGGGGGACAAGAGAACTGCTTCCTCATTCTGCCACAAGAGCGTAACCACCTCAAATTATGACCATCCTGGAAACAGCAGGAAAAAAGAAACACAGGAAAAGATGCATTTTTCTTACTCTCTTTCCCATCAGCGATGTGGCCTAGACACTATCAGCTCTTTGCGGGTAGCTCATGAAGGTGTAAGTGTTTTACAGCTTTGCGTGAAATCATTAGTGCTCTTTGATGTGCCTGATAGCGACTCATGTTTGACGTCATTACTGTGAAACAGCAGGAATGTGTCTGTACAGGTATGTGTCTGGGGTACAGTCGATGTGATTCACCTTGTTCGTACGTGAACTCTGAGCTTAATTAATGCACTTCACAGCTGTGAAGGAATTGCATCATCGGCCAATAAAAATAATAAAGCAGCAACGAGTATGATATATTACATGCAGCACACGAAATAACAGTTCTGGACTTCCACTAAGTCCAATTCAAATCAGATGCACTGACCTGGCCGCAAGCTGCTTCATTAGACTTTTTCTTTCTCTACTCCCACCCTGACATCTGGCTGCCACAAGGTAAGTTAGAAGTGAAAACACCTTGAATGTTACCCCAGAGACAGCTTTCTCCTGAAGGCCAGGTAAGTGGAGTGTGTTCTCAGGCTGATTCAGGACTTAGCACTCAGCTGGTTCGCAGAGGGATCAGCTGAGACTCATGTGTCTGGCCTGGCTGTGCTCCCCACGACCCTGCAGGGCTGAGCCGCTCGCTAACCCCGAACCAGAGCACATTCCTGCCTTATTCTCAGAGCCTCAGCCATGCTGATCATGCCTACACAAAATACTGTTAGCCTCAATGAACACACACACACATATCACCTTCACCTACTGCTCCCTGTTAACTACCCAACTCTTACTTAGCTAATTTAATGAAGACAGTTAATTAATTAACCAACAATATGCCATAATATATTTTGCAGTTGTATTGCACTGTACACAACCCCATGAGCATATGCACACAAGTTCACCTGATTCTCTAGTGTACCACACACACACACACACACACACACACACACACACTCATACACACTCATACACACACAAACTCAGCGCACACCCTTTTCCTCCAGACTACCATCAGAGTGAGCCAAGCACAGCTGTCAAAACCTCTGCACTTCCAGCACGATTGAGGCGAGACAGGCGGGGTGAGAAGAACACAGAATGAGCCCAGCACCACACACACACACACACACACACACACGCACACACACATACTTATAGAATACTGTATCATGGACGAGATGAAATGACTCCCTGGGACCTTAGCTTAGGATCCACCTCAAAAGGGCCTCTCTCTCCTCATAGAGTCACGCTCAGCAGCAGAGTGCATGCACAGACACACACACACACACATTGCTGTGGGCTCCAACTCCACCCTGCTCCTCACACATATGCTGTTATGGGTCATGTATGCACTCCTGTTATGCACATACGTATTCCAATCCGAAGCAGCAGGATCATGCTATGAGGCCCATTGTGTACATTTTCTGTTTTTATTGTTGAGATTTATAAAATAACATGCATATGTCTATGCATATGTTACTAAGAAAAAATAGATTGTATAAACTTTGCATACTGACATATTTGTGTATAGCCTATGCTATTGTTTATCTTTCCCTGCTAATGACATTTGGCTAATAGCGATGTTTTGTATTTACTTTGATACCAGCCATGCTCTTGTGTAAAATAGTGATACAATTTGAACCTTGCTACCACTTCCAGTCAATTACAAAGTATGCATGCTAGACCTTCAAATGCCCTTTCAGTATTGCATATTGTAAAACAAAAACTATAAATAATATTAATTATCACTAATGTCTTGAGGTAGAGTGCCCAATGTTTAATCTAGACACTGGCCTTGTTAAGAATCTCGCTAAAGCAGGTTGAATTCCTAACTTGAAAAGGCCATAGTTCTTTATTCCTTACTCTTTTGTTGTATAACAACTCAGCACAAACATGCGTCTCTAATCCCACTCCACCCTGATGTCTTAAACGAGGCGCGAGGAATGTGTTAGACACTTTAGATTTGCCACCGTGCAGCTGGGTGATGTCAAGAATTAGAGCACTACCTGACTGGTTTGTATTATAGAGACAAGGAAAGAGTTGCGCTCAAGAAGTGTTAGCATGCAAGAGAATGTATAATATGAAAGTAACATAGTGTCAAAAGAATGCAATACAAAATAATGTGTTGAATCACATGAATTTAATAAAAACGTGTCACAATAGCAAAGCTTGAAGTTTTATTCAATTTATGTGATTCAACACGCCATTTTGCTTTGAGGACTTTTGGCATGATTTTACTTGCATAGTATAATCAGATCAAAGAATTTAGTCATGCCGAATTATTCTCAGTTGTATTTTTAAATTCTTACAAAAAATGTAAGGAGCTATAAAAGCCCAGTTCCAAAAAGGCACAGATATTTCAGTTAAAGATTTGGTTTGCAATTCTCACTTGACTCTATTGGATGGCACCTACTTAAGAAAAATATGTTTTTCTGATGTTAGTGCTAGTGCAAGGAAACGGTGTGGTTTCACAATTTCAAGATTGTTATAGAGATCTTTAGTTCTCCCACCACATTAAGAGGTTATGGTGCACACAAAGGCCCTCTGAGACCGTAGAAACATACACAGTGGTTTTACATTGGGCATATGCCAAAACAAATGGCTGCTTCAGGTGAAAACAAACCTTGGCCAGAACTGCTTTTTGTATTCCAGGGGAGGAGGGTTACTTTCTAGAACAGTCTTACTCATGTGCAGCCATCACTGCTTGAACATGTTCAGAACTTGTGAATTCTCCAAAATGAGGAAATCATTTTAAAATACTGCTCTGCAAATAAAACTGGTTCATAGGTGTTTCAGGATTTAAGGGAAACAGCCTCTTTAAAGCCATTAGTGCCCATTTCCACGCCCTATTTGTGACATTAAGTGATGGAAACTGAGGAAAGCTGACCGAGGATTTGTCAACCATAAAGCAGTACTTAACAAGGAGGAAAAAAATTGCATGTTTTGTGTCCACCCCCAAGTTTAAGGTCATTCAACCCGGCGTTCACCTATAACTGACCATAGCTGGCGTAATACCATATAAATATTGGCTATACCCTGAATAGCTATAAATCCTGCTCAGAGAATTTTACCTCTGCTATTTCACAGGGTCATTTCCCTGTGTGCAGTTTCATATTCAAATATTCGCTTTTTATGAGCAACCAAAAGCTTGTTAGAGTCTTCTATTGGGAATGTATGTTAGATAAATCTCCATATCATAGCAGTTCTGGTTCCACTTACTGCTTCCTTGTAGCAAAAACTCAAATGCTAATTATGAACATAAATCTACACAATAAAAGGTTTGGCAATTCCTAAAGCACCTTTTATTAGGAATTGATCCAAGCTTGCATATCAAACAATAGAAGAACCAGTTGTAGCTTCATTCCTACCTCTCACTATGTGTTGAGGGTCTGGACAAAAAAGACGACACTACATCTTAGTGTAATCCAGACATTTTATGTCTGTTTGTTATGCTATCAGCTCTTTGACTGATCTTATACTCTTCACCTGTGGCACACCTGAGGCGGTAAGGTGAAAGGGGTTAAATGGATTCAATTAAGAGAACAATTGGTTTAGTCACACAATTAACAGCTCAGGCTTACTGAATGCAAAAAGAGCCTGGAGGACCACAGCTAAGGATCTCAAGCATTCAGTCAATCTGGACTACACCCCCCCAGTCCAGCAGAACTCCAACTGGGAGCTTGTGGGAGCAGGACTCTACCACTCTACTCCCCCACTCCATGACCAGCAACCTGCATGACCTATCAGTTTCTCTGATAGGTTCAAAAGATGGTTGGTTACACTGTGATTTCATACTACAGAAATGGGCTCACCCATAATTTAAGCACAAGGTCAATAATCAGTCAAGCTGTCAACAGGCTCTCCTACGCCCACCTTATGTGAAATGTCATACTAAATGATGCCCAATGAGGGAGCAATTTGTATAGGGTGCGAAATATCCTTTGCTTGTTTAGAGTCAAAATACCACCACCACCACTTTCATTACTTTAAAGAGCACTGGACTCATGAGTAGAGGATTTGAAACGGGCATGAACCATATCAAAGAAGCAAGGTTAGAAAGCTAATCGGTACTTTACTCAGCTTGCACTAAATCCTCTACTGAATGGTCTTTTAATCCTTTAAAAACTTTCTAACTGTACATACACAGTCCGTTTCTAGATTACCAGATAAATTAAATGTTAAATCTGATTAAGCGGTAAAATCTTTGTCACATGGAAAAAAAAAACCCCAAAACACACATTTTGTGACCCTGCACAGTAATGGTAATGCTATGCCGGGCTTCATTCATATAAGATTGTCTTAAGACTATCTGACGCATGACATTTTCAGGTTTCGCAGGTGGAACTGATTAAGGTTCAACTTAGTGAATTTTAACACAAGCATGAGTGAGAAAGGTCTGATATACATACTTTCATTGCTCTCCTAAGAGTTGCACAGGCCTAAATAGCCCATTTATCCAGGTATGTGTGTCCAAGTTATTTCACAGTGAATAAACATGGACAAAGTGAGTGTTTTATGGCGTTCTCTGTGTTAGTTAACTGTAAATAGCTCACAGCTATTGGTCTTTTGTCTGCAGGTTTGTATATATGTGCACTCTTGTTTAGGAATGTTGAACATTAAATTATGTCCTTGTGCCTGATTTGACTGCTTTGGGTCCAAAACATTGTACACAGTGTTATTAGCTAAATTAGTAACTATGGGAAAAATTAACTAACAGCATTTGTGTAAATCTGTTCAAGCTTAAAACACACAACAAAAGGTCACAATGTATTTTTCTCACAATTGAACACATTACAATATGTTGTTGTTGGAGAATGCCTCTGTTCTCAACCAGGTTCTTGCTTTGCCATGCATTCCAGTCCTCTCGTTAATTAATCCTTCCTTCTCTTTCCTTTCCACCTAGTTCTCATCAGGGCCTGCATATAGAAAAATAAGATATATCCTCTGGGATCTCCTTCACATCAGACTAAAAATGTCAATCACCAAGTTTGACTTTTGCACCTGGCTTGCAGGAACGTTTGCGCCATTTCCAAATGATCTGATTCGCAACGTTTCCTTTAGCTGTGCCTAATTGTTTCCAGTTGTAATTAAAATAACTTGGGTCCTTTCTTTCCATGTAAAGAGAATAGGCTCTCGTCTCTCAGACTGCCTTGTGTAAATATGCTCCACCTGGCCAGAAGAGCACCTTTAGAGGAAATCAAAGCATTCCTAAAAGCAGGCAGTATGTTATATCCCCCATGTTGGGACTATGTGCTATGTTTGCAAGTAAGTTAGATGTTTCTTCTCTGGCTGATTGACCACGATGGGCTTTTTTACACTCACCGCACGTGTTGTTCCTGTCCCACACCCGCACTGCATCATCAGGCTTTTCAACACCTCGACTTTATTTGGCTCTGACTCAGTCCTCTTCCTCCAGGGTGAATTAGAAAATCTGATGGAAAAAAAGAGATTCGCCTGTTTCTTTAGGAGATCATGCTGGAGAATATATTGTCACCTAAGACTATGCCTGACGTGGAAAAGTTGGAAAACCTTGGAAAAGGCAAGCTTAAGTTAAGTTGGGGTAATAATATGTGTATTATGCAAGAAAGACATTTGGGGCTACTGTTGCAAGTAAAATAGTTTTTTGGTTTTTTTTTTTTTATATTTTGCCTCTGCACACTCCCACGATGCAGTTAAAAATGAAACAATCAAGATTTGAGTAAAGTGTAGACTTTCAGCTTTAAAACAATGACTTTAACAAAACTATCCCATTAATAAGAATTTTGGAGTTTCAGGCATTTATTTATATATTTCCTACACTTTTACAGGCTTAAACATAATTGGACAATTGACTGATTAACAATTTCATGCCCATATGTGCCCTGCTTCCTTTTATTTCATGACAAATTATAGTTTGGAAGTTATGCTAAGTGTTGAATCTGAATTTGGTAACTGATTGTAGAAACTCCTAATAAACTATGCAGTTCAAAGAGGTTTCAGTGCAAGCAACGGATGTGGTCATTTACTGGAAAAAAAAGGAGTGGTCAAAAACAAGCAATATTGTTATCCTATAATATAAATTGAACCAGCTGGTAATTAAAGATGAAGATAAAGATAAAGAGATCTTTATTTTTAACTGTTGCATGAACAATGAAAATCAGTTTAGCAGCTTTCTGTTTAGCAGCAGTTATAAAAAAAAAAAAGTGCACAAAAGAGCTATAAATGTGTGCATATACCAGCATACACATATATATACACAGACCTATATGTACACATATAAACACATATACATACGTATATCTTATATATGCAAACACATATACATCTATCCACATACTCACACATTTACATTTATCCACATATTCACACATATACACACATACACAGAAGGGTGCATGATATGTCAAAGGCGCATAGTACACACAGGGTGAGAGGTAGCGCTTTTTAATCATAAGGTGCATGATGCCAAAATGTTATATGATGTTCGAGACCTGCTCTAAACATGAGTATTGCACTTAAACATGAGTATTGCACTTAAAGAGTAATATTGCAC
>JAOUQZ010000044.1:16125692-16155372 GCA_028564935.1 Neosilurus hyrtlii
ACACACACACACACACACACACACACACACACACACACACACACACACACACACACACACACACACATACACACACTACAACCAAGTACAGACAATTTGGCAAAGCATTTTAGTCCATTTAGACCTATGTTGCAAGCACCGTGGGTTTTGGAGTATGAAATAGAAAAACATTCTAGAAAACTAGATTCAACAAATTATGGTCTATTACATTTTCTTTTGAGAAAAAAGAAAAAGGAAAGGAAAATATTCCATATTTAGTCAGGGAGCAAAACTGATACATCCTCTGGTTCTTTTCGTATATAGTCAAATATGTACAGTCATGTACAGTCTTTGGGCCAGATCTTCAAAAGGTCAGTAAAGAAGGGAAATGTATTTATTTTACTATGCACTCAATATTTCTGCAACAATTTTAAAAGTTTAACATAAATAAATTAGTCAGACATATAAATTATACTGTTTTTAAGTGAAGTTTATCATTAAGTGAGATTTAAATGTAGTCATTTGCATTGTCACTTTTATAGTATGTGGTACATGTGATCATATAGCCTTTCCTTTATTCTGTTTATTCCTTCATTCATTTGTTCATTCATTTGCCAAACTGCTTATCCTACTAGGTTTGCAGGGATGCTGTAGTCTATCCCAGGCGACACTGGGCGAAGCTCTGAACAGCTCAGCAGTCAATCACAGGGTAGCACATACACAACTATTTACACTCACACTCACGCCTAGGGGCACTTTGGAACAGCCAGCTAGTCTAATGTGCATGTCTTTGGTCTGTGGGGGAAACCAGAGTACCCGGGAAAAAACCCACGCAAGCATGAGGAGAACATTTAAATTCCACACAGAAACACCCTGGCTGAGCCCTGGACTCGAACCCAAGACCTTCTTGTTGTGAGACGGACGTGCTAACCACTACGCCACCATGCCACTTTGAATGAATCGTCTGAACACTAAAAATAGTGTGTTCATCACAGTAGGAAGTTGTCATCATAAGGGACTTACATAGGGAAAAACACCTTGACTTCTGTATGCTCACCTAAATAGGTAAATAAATGCACATAGTATTTATTTATTTTGCTTTTGCTATACTGTAATCCCGCAACTGGAAATTGCCTCTGCATTTAACCCATCCAAAGTGAGCACACGCACTTGGAGCAGTGAGCTGCCACACACACTGTGGGCACCTAGAGAGCAGTTGGGGGTTAGGTGCCTTGCTCAAGAGCACTTCAGCCATGAAGGTGGAGGAAGGGAATGTGCTGCTCACTCCCCCACCACCACACATTTTTTCCGGCTGGTTTGGGAATCGAACCAGTGACCTTTCAGTCCCAAAGCCACTTCTTTAACCATTAGGCTATGGCTGTCCCCAATTTTCATTGGAAATCGTATGTAAGCATTCACACCCACATACCTATATACTCAGTGCTCATGATTAAGAGATCATTATTGGCATATCACATGCATTCATTCTCATGCACAACCTGAGCATTTTTTCATTACAAAGTGACTTGAGTCAGTCCAGGCCCCATGGCACTAACTCTGAAAAGCCCTGCTCTATGTTGTTAAGCAGATGACAGTTTTAATGAAGTGGTACGGGCTGCAGCTGTGTCCGCCAACCTTTCTGACTCCTTTCCCCCTCCAGGTCCTGATTTTGGGCCATGCTAACAGGACTGAGCTGGCTGACATTCCTGGCCCCTACCCTGACTCAAGCACACTGGGGAGAGAGTGTGAAACCAGTGCAGGGTGCCCTGTGACCACAAGTCAAATAAAAATCTCCATGATTATGGTCATAGTTTTAAGCATATACACACGACTGAGCCTTTCCACCCCACACAGGGGGATTGTAAAGATGCACAATTGCAGATGGAATGAAAACTTTAACTGCTTTTACTTATACTACATTAATATGATCTCAATAGTTTAAAAAATAATATTAATAATAATTTCCAACCCAAGAGTTTGTAAATAATTTGTTTCCTGTGTTACCTGCATGACAAAAGTGATTGTAAGGTAACAGATATCTGATATTTCTGATTTTCATTAATGGTAGCCATAGTAAACAAAAGTGCATAATCCAAACAAATTAAATAATTTTTCATCTTAAGATCATCTGTGATTGACCAAGACTTGCCCACCCTGCTTTGCAATATGTTGCATATGACACAGTACATACAAGACCATTAATTCTTTCATTTGCCAAACTATATAATCCTACTAGGGTTGTTGGGAGGCTGGAGCCTATCTCAGCCAAAACTGTGTGAATGCAGGTTACACCCTGAACCACTCACTCGGAGGAAACAATAATTGCTTTTTTAGTATTACCAATTTTGCTTTCTTGGACTTCCAGCCACTATTATCACAATCAAAATTTCAAACTGCAAAAACTATTTTCTATTGCTCCACTGTAGAGCCTCTGCCAATCACTTCTAACAGGAAACTAGCTCACTATAAAGATAATCCTTCTTTGATCTGTGATATTGCACTTTCCTTCCAATGCTTTCTTAGCTGCTAATGTATTAGCCATATTGTGCAACATCATTTCATTATTTTAAAATGTGTTTCATTAGTTTTTTTTAACAATAGCTTACTGTATAAGTAAACTTCTTCTAATCGAATCAGCATTATGTCTGTTAGTGTCCTGGATTTCTCTAATGAAAAATTTACCATAACTTGAGCCCTGATCTAATAGAGTGCCAACAAAGAGGCTAAAATCATGTGGAAAAACAGACTCTGAAAGATTATATGTTATTAACATTATTTTGGTTAATATTAAATGAAAACATGTAAGCAGATGTGTGTTTGTATCTGGTAATCAGTACTGTACTCTGTAGGCCTATGTTTTTTTCTGGTAGCATGATTTCAGTAACATTAGCCTTCTAACATAATTGTCTCTCCAGGAATATTCTCTGGCTAAAATGAGGGAGGGTATTTCCAGATAATTCTTGCATTTCCTTGATCCTCTTGGTCTGAAATAATTATACAACCACTGAGAAGAAAAATAAAGCACCTCTCATTGTGTTTCATGGTGTCTCCACACACAGATGAGGGGTCAGGTGCTTCACCTCAAGTCAGATCTAAGAAATCTGTGGGTCTTTGCCTCAAGCCTGAGAGCAGGTGCTTTCATGGGTTTCCTCCAGGTACTTTGGTTTCCACCTACAGTTCAAAGAAATACACACTAGGTAAATTAACTGTTCCAAATTCCCCTAGGTGTGAGTAGGAATGGTTGTGTGTTGGCCCTGAGATGGTCTGGTGAGCTGTTCAGGGTGTATCCCGCCTTCGCACAGTGTTGGCTGGGATAGGCTCCAGCCTCCCTGTTACCCTAATGGCATTGTATCGTTCAGCAAATGAGTGATTGATGAGAGAGTGAGAAAAGTCACATGTGGTTGGCATAGTGGTGCAACAGTAGAGTTGGCAGGTCACAGGTCCAATTTCCTCAGTTTGATCCTAACCTCAGCTTACTGTCTAGGTTGAGGTTTACATTTTCTTCCTCTGTTGGTGTGCATTTCATCTAGGTTCACTGTTTTTCTCATAAAGACATGTCAATAGGATGGATTGGCTAGACTGAATGTTCATAGGTATGAAAGAATGTGTGAATGTGTGTGTATTGTGCTTTGCATTGGACTGGCGTCCCCTTCAGGGTATATACTCAACAAGTTCTGGATCTGCTGAAACTCTGACAAGGATAAAGCAAGTACTGAAAATGAATGAATAGATAAATGAATGAAGGTTCATGTAATCTTGGTTGTTTTAAATTGTAACCAAAACATTTAAGAATGGGCAACAAGACTTGTAATTAAATATTCCTTTATTACAAGTCTCATTATAACTGAAGAGCTGCAGTTAACAGAAAGTGCAAGTGCAACTACAGTGTGACTTTAAAAACCCTGTTAGTCTGTTAATGTTATTCTGATGTCATAAAGTTAAATTACCTCAACACTTCAAAGTGGGAAAACCATACATTGGAAAATGCAGTGCCAATATGACTTAAGTGGCAATGACATGGACATTTTGTCCCTAAGTCACCCAACAGCTGCAGGTGTCTCAAAGGAGGCCTTCCAAACAAATGTAATAGAGAGTGGAGAGATCTGGTGTTTTCCTTTGGTTATTATAATGCTTAGTAATGGCAGTTTGTGTTGATATATTAATATAATAACCTAAAGTGTGTTGGAAGCATGATTTATTTTAAAAAATGGCTTCCTAATGGATCCAGACTGCCCTCTAATTGTGGCTTTCTGATAATTGATTGTAGTTTAATGGACTTCTGTGGTATTTATCTCCATCATCCCACAGGCTCTCTGCAAGGAAACACAAAAGTGCTGACATATGCCACTCAAGTTTATTAAGATATAATTATCTTCCATTAGGGTATAACAATTCATTAGATTCCTGCAAACTATTAAACCATGGGTTAACAGAATAGATAAGTCAGTTCTCAATAGCTCATATATATATATATATGACAAAATAACGCAAAAAAAGTTTTTTGAATTCTTTATTGCCCTTCTAAAAATGATTATATATATATATATATATATAATTTTTTTTATCATTTTTAGAAGGGCAATAAAGAATTAAAAAAAAACTTTTTTGTGTACCGTTTGCACAGAAATAGGAGAACACTAAGTATCACACCCTATTACACATATATTATTCTGAGAACCTATTACTTTACAGCAAACTCCACCATACTTTATATTTACTGACAACTGTCAAATCATTTATGTAATTAGACCTACAGTAAAACCCTATATTGCAGTTCAGTTGGGCTTTGTGGTTTAATAGCCATTACCTTTAATACGGGAAAAAATTACCCTCGGTATGTAATATACTATTGCATAATACTAATTATGTGGGCCATGGGCCAGACATGTAGTCAATTTGACCTGCTTTTTAAAATAGACTGTATCTGTTCACTGTATGATGCTCCGAATAAATAAGAGTTTAACAATATTCTAGACAGCTAACTCTTCAGAAATAGGACATATCATAAATCAAAACAAAGCCCTTAATCACCACAAAAGACCATGTGCAGCCAGTGGGTTAGAGGCAAGCCAGGATGTGTGGCGGTCTAGCCCATGAAAAAACAAGTCAGCAAGTGCATAAAATATGGGAAAACAGCAAAACCTAGTACAAACAATAACAGTCATTTTTATTACATGAGTGTACTTCTGGTTCCAAGAGCAACGTGCAGTGCTTCACATCACAAGTCTCTAGACACTTGTGTAGTGCTCATAAACTGTTAGAGAGTGACAGAACCAGCTAAACTTCATTTGCTTCACTTAACACTGTGCATTTCTATTGTCCAGAAGCCTTGCAATGTTAATCTTATAAAAATAACTCTGATGATTTCATTTTATTACTAGAGTACTTTGTGGGTATAGGTCATGTTTTGGTGGTGCCCTGTTGCTGCAATGAAGTCCCAACAAAATACATTCTGGCATCACAAACTGAAGTGGGAGTTTTTGTGTGTGTGTGTGTGTGTGTGTGTGTGTGTGTGTGTGTGTGTGTGTGTGTGTGTGGTGGGTGCCATGTTTGGCAAGAGGATCGGTGTTTGATTATGAAGTCATCAGTTTAAGCAAACTCCAGATGGCCTAGTGCAGAGTAAAATAGTGCCATCTGCTTACATTCAAACACTCCACTTCTCTCCTTCTTTCAATTTGGCAGCGCTGGAGCTAAAGTGTTCATAGCCCTAATGTCATTAGTAGAAGGTTTCAGAAGTCATAAGCAACTGACTTTCTCATTTCAGTCATACACAGAGAGCACATGCTTGTAGGTTTGGTCAGTGAATAAATTGCATTTGCACTTCCTTCGTAATTGTAGAGCTTTCATGCACCTGACAGTGGAATTTCTGCAATCTATCAGGATGACAGTAAAATGGGCTAAAACCTTGAGAGATCGCCCCGTTATTAAGCATTTACACAATAAATGTCATACTCTAGCACAACATGAATATTTACATACCACAAGCATTTCTCACTAGTCATCGAAGCTGTTTTGATTAATCGGCGGGGAAATGACTCTTGTATGGCCAAAGGTAAGAGTCATTTGTATCGGCTCACTGAGCATGCCTTGAAGCCTAATGACTTTAATACAATGAGAGCAAGAAGGCATGTTAAAACAATTCAGTGGTGGCAAAGAGCAACACTTGAAAAATAGTACGTATCCACTCTTACTAATGTATGGCTCAAACCCATTTGTAGAGCTACTTCATCTCACTTAAAGCATGTAAATGAAAAATCAGTTCAGCTACATGCCTCCCAGAAGAAAAACAGCCATGATCTTCCTCAGTAGTGCTGTAATTACCACCACAGCTGGCAATTCCCATTACACCATCTTACACAGTCAGGAGAATGGCAGAGGCCTCTCTGCTTCTATGCAGTGCACACACAACACCTGTAACACTTAGAGAAGAATAAAAAAGTTTTTTAGGTAAGCACACTCACTCCTCCTTAATCTGCCAATCCCCTGGGCCCCATGGGGATTTTCATTCCCTTAGATTCTCATTCTCTAATTTTTGGCCCCAGCTGTGTGCATGGAGAGATGCCCATGTTGTTTCATGTTCAATAAAATTCACACCATCCTTTTAAGCAGTGAGGTACCAATATGCAACAAAGGGGAACAACTGAAAGGAATTAGACAGGCGGAGCGCCTGATCACTTGCATATTTTTCCTAAAGCCACTCTGGACGATGAATGTGACCGGTCTAAAACTGCTGCCGCATGTGACTTCGTACTGGCCACACTGTGAACACAGCATTAACAACAGATAAAGTAAAAGGCAAGTGTAAAAACATGCATTTATAAGTATGTAAAATGTCAAAGTTCTTTTTCACCCTTGCCTAAACTTTAATAAATTCTAATATGTCAGTTGGAAGGGTTCCATTTTGTGGCTGTGCTACCATCATTCAGACATGTTCAGAAGTTGTCAGGAGTGTAGACGTCAGATGTGGACGTTCCAGAATTACTGGCTGTAAAGTAAAAGTCCACAGTAAAATACATTAAATATGTTTATACTGTAATATTTATGAAGTGCTTAAGGATTCTGGTGCTAATTTGTTTGTTGGTGCTGCATTTTTATAATTCTCATGAGAAGTTAGCAGTTGTTTGCTGCACATTTCACAGATGGACACTGCTAAAGCAAAGGTCTTACATAGACGTTTGATACATTATGTGATACGTAAACAGTGACTGAGATTACTGGCCGGCCATCCTGTGACAATTCCGTTGGATTTTAGAGGCTTATTTTTAGTTTTGAATTTAGTCTTATGCAAAATTATGGACGACTGAAATATGCACTTATATGGTATATAAGCATCTGCCTTGTATCTATCACAGTCATCATTTCTACCAGTAGTACATCCAATGCACACATGGTAGGCACTCTTCTATATACATGTTTAGCTCCACAGAAGTCTATGGTAACATCCTGTAGGACATATATGCCTCATGGACGCCTTCATGCTTGCAGTGGTTGAACTGACCCAGCATTTGAACCAGAAAAACCATAGAAAACACAACCAAAGCTTCCATGGATGTAAGCCACACCTTCCCGGTTTTCATGGTAGCTCCCTGGCCCTCACGTATTCTGAGAAAAGTGCCCAGAACACGTGTGGTTTAATGCCAGTTGACCCTGGAAGGCTTTAAAATTATCTAACATGGTCTACTTTTAAGTTATTTCAGCAATGTGAGTTCTACGCCTGACACATCTGATGTATAGTAGGAGCAAACTTAATCAAGTTTCACTGTTAGTTACGAAAAACCAAAGCATGAGAGCTTCTTCTTTCTAACTCATTATTTTCCAGCGATGTTTAGTCATATTAATGAAAAATCCAACCTTAAATGAGTCGAGTAAGAAATGTTAGTGTCCAACGTCCAGAATGCAAAGTAGTTCTATGAAACTGTTGCACAGAGTTATGATTAAGACTCAGCTCAGCTAGGAAGAGATCTACAAAATGGCAAGTCTTAAATTTATACCAGAAAGGTCAACTTAGAATTTAATCATGAAATAATGCTTTGCATAGTTGATTATAAAAACTGATAAGCAAGTCATTGGGGAGTCTCCTTTAAATTCATGAGGTACCAAAACAACTTTATTTGATTGATGTATTCTCAAAAGTAGTCATCCATCCGAGCAATGAGTCTGTGTGTTATATGAAATGACCTATGTGTCATGTATTTCTGCTTTCTTGCAGGTGCTCTGCTTAAAAGTATATAGTGGGGGAAGGGGGGGTGGGATCCATGATGGAAAGCGTGGCACAGTCGGGTCACTGTTGTTTTTACTGAGTGGCTCTGTCAAACTTAAAAATGAGCATGCTTTGTGTTGCTCTGTCTCTCTTTGTGCTGTATGTTTATATAAGAAATTCTGTCAAAACATGGAAAAAAGATAGATGTGGCTAATTAAAAGAGCATTTCTTTGGTAGTCAGTGTAATAGATACCTTTATGTGAGGTCCACAATTACAGCTTTCCTTAACATCTCTAAGGTACTTCTGGGATTGAATTTGACTCCTGCAAGAGCAGGGTTGTTAATGTTTCATTCATGTAAATGCACAGTGTAGAACAGACTTGTGCCAATAATCATTCAAACAATATGTAAAGAACAAAACATTATGGAAAATAATCTGCCTCACTCCACATCTTGAAGGATTATTATCCAATAAAAGCACCTTCTGAAGTGTTTTATTCCTCTTTTACCTTAGCAATTTGCAAAGCAATTGCATTTTTGGCAGCGCCCCTGAACCATAGGCATGAAACGTGATTTGGATGCTTGTCCCTTGTCCATGCTGTCCCACCACAGGAAAACTCAGTAAGGCTGCCATGTTGCTGAGTAAATGCCAATTGGCTGTTATGTATCGGTTACCTGCATGACGATGGGCAGCAATAAAAAAAAAGAAAACAAGAAAAGAAACAGGTTTATTATTTATAACCAAACTGAAATCCAAAATACAGAGGCTCATACCCCACCACTCAGACTTGCACAAAATAAAAACACTCAATTTAACTCTACATAGGTACATGGATAAACTTTCACCAAGCAAAACAACACAAAACATGAACAGAAACACAGAACATGAACTTGTTAAACTAAACAAATAAGTGATACAAATCCACGTGGATGTCAAAACCCAGTGTTAACCTTTCCTTTTTTCACTTCAGACGGTAGTTGAGAAATGCAGGGAGAGTTGTTTATTTTCTCTACTGCAGAAGTGGATTCAGCCTTAAAGAAGTTGCACTATTCACATAACACCAGTCACCAGTCTTGGACACCTATCAGTAGAGATATCTATCAAGAGCTCCCCTTTAGGCAGTAAATAAATCTAGATATTGATTTATAATCAAAAAGATGCCATGTTTATTAACCTTTAATGCTACATATAATTTTGTCAAAAATCTGCAAGCTGATTCTTGTTATCGCTTTCATTATATCAAGTATAATATGCCCTTCAGAGTGAATAAGTTTAAATTAGCATCAATTAGTATTAATTAGTATCTCATTTAAACAACAGGGCAGTTGAGGATTAAGGGCTTTGCTCAAGGCCCCAGCAGTGGCAATTGGCATTCAAATCAGTAGTCCAACCATTCATTCAAATCCATTCAAATCAGTAGTCCAACATCATAACTACTGAGTCAGTTCTGCCAAATTAATACTTGTTCCTTCACAAGCATCTGTTTTTTTTTCATACTCTTAAATTTATTAAGAAATAAATATACTGTTGTGTTTCAGGGAAACCTATTTCTGAAGACTTTGCAGTGGCAGAAAACTGACTGCAACATACCAAAACCTGAGATTCCTTCCATAAATGTCTTACTGTGTTATAATGGGTAAACATCTCCCTAATATCTTCATACTACTTTTTTGTGGCACATATCATACAGAACCCTGTAAATAAAAAAATAATAGAATAAGTGTTTTAATACAAGACTTTACAGCTGGAATTGTCAGAACTGCTGGTATGCAAAGAAATATCAAATCAGTCAGATTTACCAGTCAGGTATGCACTTAGGACAGATATGAAGGCAGTATCGCAAGCATCCTTCCTGGCAAAACAAAACACTTTCTCAGCATTAAATTTGGGGCAAGTCAATCAGAACAGTCTCTGATTCCTGTTGTTGTTGTTGTTGTATTAAAAATGCTGCTCAATACGAATAAGAAGCAATATCATGGCTATACTGTAATCTGTGTATAAAAATAATGAAAAAATAAACATATAGGAATGCGATTAGGAATAATGATCATTTAATATCAGCATATGCCAGCATAAACACATATGTTAAACATGCCTAATAACAAAAATCTGTTATATGTCCTGTGCATGGTTTTTGTACATGTCCATGGTACAAAGCAGATTCCAAAGATGCTTCCACATGCATTGAGAGTGCTGCTGTGCACATGCTTCATGCACACTTTCAGCACTGAGTGGAAAATGGGAGGCCCCTTGAGTCATGGCTGGTAGGAGTATTGGATCGAAACAGCACGCCGCACACCTGCTACATCTTCACACAGTGTGTGTGTGTGTGTGTGTGTGTGTGTGTGTGTGTGTGTGTGTGTGTGTGTGTGTGTGTGTGTGTTTGTGTGTGTTTGGGTGTACAGAGTGTGATTTCCTTCACTGTGCCAAAGACTACTTTCCAGCTGACGGCAATTAAACAGTACACTAGAAATAATGACCAGCGATTTAGTTGTACATAAATTGTTCGGAATGCAGTTCCAAGGAGAAGTTCATTACCTCAGTAACAAGTGAATTGATATTAATCTATTTGAACATAGCTCTGCCATTAACCTCTTACCTTCCAGCTTTCCTTTTCCCTCTTGCTCTCTTTATGCAACTCTAACCTCATTTGAAAAAACAGACCACCTCTCACAAATCACCAGCTTCACTATTAATCAGGTGCTCCGGTGTGAACTGCACTGGGTTCGCTCAAAACAGGAAGTAAGACGACTTATGAAAGGTACATTTTCATAAGTTTTCCCACTTTTTTCACTCACTCTCTCTCTCTCTCTCTCTCTCTCTCTCTCTCTCTCTCTCTCTCTGTCTTGCTCACTCACTCACTCTCTCTGTCTCATTCTCACTCTCTTAATTTGCTTCTGTTAAATATCATGATTTGGATCAGAATGAGATGGTGGCCTGAAAAGACACTAGGGCGTTTTTCTACTCTTTTCCCCCCTTACTCAGTAGAGCCACTCCTCTCACTTCCAGCTCCAACTCTGGGACTTTCGACAATCTATCGTGGAAGAAGCAGGCGTTATGGCCCGACCCAAGGTCAGAGTCTGAGCTACGCAGGAGGCAGAGTCCTGGCCCGATGCACCAAATCTCCCCTTCTCTCAGTCCAGCTGGAACGACCAGAACACAGCTCATGCTCTCCCTCATGCTGACAAGGGTGAATGAAAACAAACTTGTTGAAGAAGAATGAAGAAAGCAGGGATTTGCGAGGAGAGAAGCTCGAAGGGAGATGGTACTTCCAGGGACTTCAAAAAAGTTCATGCTACATCTGTTGTCTATTATGATCCTCCAAAATTAGAGTCTCTTGGGGAATGTTTCCAAACTGACCTTAAAAAAGAGATTCACATTTAAGGTTCTAATCCAAATATATTTCAGAGTAAAACTGCTGTTTGTGTATCGGTTAACTGGAGTAAGAAGCCTTGGCGACACAACTGAATGGAAACAATATAATGAGATAACAAAATCTTAGTCACAGTGATGACTGTGTTTACTTATTACTCAGTGTTTTATGGTATTTTTTCAAGAAATCACAATACACAGAACATGCATTGCTATATATCTTGTTTACTTGTACCAATGCTCATTGACTATATGGATTGTCTGAGTAGTGGAGATTGGGTGTTTCCCAACCCTCGAGACTTGGTCTGGACCCAGAATCTCAGTTTCAAAGCCTGAGATTGTCAGAAATTCTGGGTTATATCTCAGTGCTGAAAAGTAAGACAGACATAAGGAATATGATCTCAGATCAGCACTCTTATTCTAAAAGGCTGCGTGAATGCAGACCCGGAATGTATCAAAATTCTGCTGATGCTGATAGATTTGGCAGATAACTGGACTGTGCTGAAAGTAAGCTCTGGCCAAGTAATTTCAATCTGAAAACAGAGGACACTGGATACTTTTAAAATGACACTTATTTTATATTGCAATATGCCATTGAAAGAGCCACAATGCTTGTGATAGAACTCCAGTTTTCGCTCTCTGACAGCCAAGTTGTGCAAAGCAGGTCAAAATTAATCTTCAACTTGAATGAGCCAAAACATTACTAAGTCTATGAGCAAAAAGTCTACAGGCGTCAGTGCTGCTGAGCGAAGCTGAAATGAAATTACACATAACTGCTTTGATTATGTGGCGCATTTACATAAATGTGACCCAGTCTGGCAAAATGAGTCACAGTGACCAAAATTCAAAATTGAGTTAGCCATACCATTTAAAAGAGGAGACTCTAAGCTTTAAAATGGTATGGCTAACTCAATTTTGAATTTTTAGTCACTCTGACTCATTTTGCCAGACTGGGTCACAAATGTAATACATTTCAACATACCAGAGTAAAACCATTAGCTAAAGAATTATGTAAGAGGCAGAGGTGATAAAGCTTTATTTACAAAGCATGCACCATGTAAAACAGACCGAACCAGCAATGGAGGTAGAAGAGGACAACGTACTGGTGAATGCAGAAGGAAGGCAAGCAAGTACTCTCAATTTGACAGACCTGGAGGAGAGTCAAAGCGCCTGCAGTGGATAACTTCACTCTTCTGAAACAGTGTTGTTTTAGGCAGGGAGTGAATTCACACAACGAAACCTCTCTCAAAACAATCACTACATCAGACAATATCCCAGAGAGCATATCCCTCTGGAAAGAAAATAAATGAAAGCTCTTGTTTTGGTTCAGTTTTAAAAGCAGATAATAACCGGATTGGTCCAAGCAGCCCCTCACTGTGAGGTTTGTACAACTGCGTGAAGGTTTGTTGAGCACTGTCATTCAGTGAGCTTGTGATTATTTTTGATCTGTTTCCAAAACTGAAGGCTAGTGATGTTCACGCAACCAATTTCACATCGGAAGAAAATAAATCAAATCAGAACAAGGCTTTCTGCCTATAGTGGTGTTTTCAGGAGACAAACTGAATGAGTTAGTGATATTATTTTATCATTTTAAGATTTAACAGGACCAGTCAGGCTGAAAGAAGACCAGGGTCACTAAACATGTTTTGAGAGGAGAATTATGAGGTGCGAAAGAGGTAACAGGCACCAGAGACTCCGGGAGAATTCAGTGGTTCCTCTCATGTGGTCTTTCTCTGAATGTACTACTTTAAATGTCATGTTTTAGGGAAAGTTACAAGGACCGTGTGGAATTTCCAGCAGCTGCTTCAGTGCAGTGACTCAGGTTGCGGTGGCAACTGATGCTACATGAAACTACATCTGATAAAATATGGCAAGGTGGAAACTTGCAACTGATAATCAATCAGGTAATGTGGTGACCTATAAAGCCCAGTTTAATTTACTGGCCCAAATCCATCCACTCAGAATTTTAGTGTTTGAGGATGCTTATGCAGTAATGAATACTGTACAGAAATCTGCGGTGTCTTAGATTTGTTTGAGTGCAGCTTGTCTTACACTTTATCCACTCTGCAGATCTGAGAACCATGAAGAGATGCAATGATGAACATGGACGGGTAGTTCACAGAGATTCTGAACGGTGTAGATGTAAAGAGAGCAGCGTAGCTGAAACGGCTCGCCTGCAGGGCAGTAAGAGGAAGGTCTCTGACCGCAGTGGACAAAGCTAGCAGGAGGCCCAATCTGTCTCACAGGCTTCAAGCGCTGGTATGCATCTCATTAGGCTAACAGCTTGCCATCTGCAGGCAGAAAGGAAGTTTACTGTTGTGCGATGATGAATAATCTTTCACGCTGTATGTCCCAAGGCCCTATAACTATGCTTACTGTAAGAGATCAAGGTGCACAGTGACAGCCATGGAGGAATGGATGATTAGATGAGATTAAAAAATAGTGATTACATCATTTACTGAAATAAAAAATCACATGAACTTGAGGTTACAGGTACAGATTTTTTTTCTGCAGCAATACAGAAATACACAAAATACACTTTTTATATAGCAGTCATATGCTTTTTATCTCTTTCCCTTTCACCCTTTAGTGCTTATGTGAACATAGTTTAATGATGGCCAAAAAAGTAAGGCCAGTGTTGCTAATGTGGTTTTTTGTTTGTTTGATTGTTTGTTTGTTTTTTCAATGCAGGATCATATACACTGTCAAGTTTATTCACTAATGCATATTACAGCCATTTACAGTTGATGCTGGATTGCTTAATGCAATATTCTGTTATTATTTATTTAATTGCTGTACAAAAATGCAGTTAAGCCTTTTAGCTTGATTATAGAGACCTAGATAATGTGTCGAGAAACACACTAACTAATCCCCAGTGAAGCAAACAGTGCCTAATGTGTCACTTTAATGTGAAGTAAATGGAACAAAATAGAAACCAGAGTAACCCGAATAATCTTTTGCAATTTGTGTTAGTAAATCATATGCATATTGTTTTGTGTAGACAAAAACAGATGGACTGTATTATCAAATGTACTACAGTGTATGTATGTTATGGGTAGACATAATTGGCTTGAACCATAATCTCCTTGGATTTATTTGCTTTTTCAAAATGAAATTTGCAAAATGCAAGATTTGTAAGGACCATTTTTGATGTACTGTATTGTATCAATACAGGAAAATTTGTACGTACATATTCACATGTACACATGCCTTAATCTACACATGAATACAAACAAATTAGGCACTACAAAAACAAATAAACCAGAATAACTAATGGTAATCCATCTTTTAAAAAATCCAGCTTTAAATCAGAAGCATGAAGAGACGAGTGTGTCTGATGAACAGGTGGCATATGTATGCCAACCCCAGGTCACTATGGTCTACACCATCCCAACCTCCTCGGTCTGTCTTTGTCTGCTCCCTCTCTACTCAACCACTAAAAACCACAGGAAAGAACCTGGGAAAGGAAATGAGCCCAGAGAGCGCTGAAGTTTAATAAAAATGAATGAATGGGGTGTCCCAGAAAGAGAGAGAAAGAGAGAGAGAGAGAGAGAGAGTGAGAGAGCAAGAAAGAGAGGGAGAGACAGAGAGAGAGAGAGAGAGAGAGAGAGAGAGATGAATGCTTTTTTAAGAAAAGAAAAACAAGCATATTTATTTAATTGAACCCTTTACCCCATGCTTTTATTCTGTACTGGTGAAGCAGGTAAAATGAAACCAGTTGCTCTGGTTCTTATAAGAGAACATACATCAGCCATACATTCAATAATCATTTCAAATCAGTGATGACACTGAGAGAGAGAGAGAGAGAGAGAGAGAGAGAGAGAGACTGAAAGGGAGAGAGAGAGAGACAGAGAGAGAGGAAAAGAGAGCAAGAGAGAAAGAGAGAGAGACTGAAAGGGAGAAAGAAAGAGAGACAGAGAGAGAGGAAAAGAGAGCAAGAGAGAGAGAGAGAGAGACTGAAAGAGAGAGAGAAAGAGAGAGACAGAGAGAGAGGAAAAGAGAGCAAGAGAGAGAGAGAGAGAGAGGTACACAGGTCGTTCATTCCTTTTTTTTTCTTTCTTTCTTTTTGACACAATGACTTTGGATGGGGAGACAAACATTCCATACATGCCATATATCCAGGCTGCCGGCGAATCATTAAACCGGGGAAGAGAAGCTGCAGGATGCCTCCTTTCTTCACTGTGTCTTCCCTTGTTACTATTAGACCTTTAATTGATCCAAAACATGAAACCGGTATTAACCTACAGCATGAGAAAAAGGGGGTGAGTAGGAGATCTGTGGAGCATTAAAAGGGGAGTCGAAAACATTGTGCTCACCACAGAGGATGTGTAATAAGGCCATAAATTAAAGAGATTAGGAGCCAGTGGCATGCACTGTTTACATGCTCGCAGTCACTTGGATGAGCTCTGAGTACAGTGAAGGAAATGATGATGAAAACACAGAACACATATGTCCAGCGGCTGAAAAGTAGGAGCATACACCCCCACTGATGGATTTCAACAGCCTGTACAAGCATTTAACCCCTGCTTTTAGAGGCAGCAGAGAGAAAAAAGAGAAAGCCGGCTGTTACCGAGGAGAGAAGAGTGATCAGATGATGGCGTTTGTCAGCATGGATACCACCACGGCAGTGCTATCGCCCTGAGGGCCAGAGCGTTCGCCGCTTTGAGCACAAACATCTAAGTGCTTGAAGTGTAATGACAAGCAATCTATTTGGAAGCAGGTGATCAGAAGAACAAAGGAAGGATTCAGAGTCCTGGTGACATGCTGGGAAAGAAATGAGTGGTTATTAGCTCCCTGCGAAACCTGACAGTCTATTTAAGGTCTGTTTCCTTTGATTGTGACAGTGTAATTGTTTGGGCAGATACAATCACCTCGCAGAGTTACCTGAGGCAGGTGAAACAGGACTTTCATTAAAGTGTGGGATACCCTCACAGGGAGCTGCTCTTTTTCTTACTCTTTCCTCTAATGGGATGTGGTTGAGCAGGCCACTCTTCCAATGTGAACAAGCTCCTGTAATCATTAATATAAGCACACAAGCAGCAGGTTAGGATATTTATCAGAAAACCATATTCATGTATGATATACTATGTCTAATTTCTCAGCAGACTAATGATAAGCAACACTTAAATGACCATACTTATATAGAGTAAAAAGATCTAATAATACAGATGAATTTGTTAGAGGAAATTTAGGAGTGTACTCTCATAGCGCAGGCAGTGATGCACTAAATTGAATGGTACGCTTGGATTACCTGGATCATTAACACTTATCAAAGGAGCAGGAAATCTATCCCTCATGAAAACCTTTGGCAATTCGTTAAAACCCACTAAAAACACCCATCCTATAAGCACCTGTTCAAGAAAGTCATTTCAACAAGTTCACCACACAAAACTAAGCATCTAGAAAACTGTTCATCTGTTTTAAAACACTGTAATGACCTTGTAGTAAGAAAAAAAAATGAGCGAATAAAAGTGACTTAAGCGTACTGCTGTCTGTTTGCTAGCATGACTTGCAGCCCTGCCCCCTGAGCCCGGCCTCGCTCAAGTCCCAGCAGAAAAGCAACAAGAGCTGTGTGTTTGTTTTTGATTCTGGGGGCTGGGATGACACAGTCTGTTAGGCGCTCCATTGGCCATGTCGTTTAGGTCCGTTGAACGTGCCTGGCTTTCCGACAGCTCTGTGATTAGATAATAAACTACACAGAGAATATGGCAGAGATGCCCAGCATGTCTCCATCAAATGCAACAATCTTCTTGGTCCTTGCTGTGACTTGCTGAAGTGGCACTCTGTCAAGATGTTAAGGAGAAGCAAGAGTGACACAAACCAGAACTGGGAACATAACCTGAGTTTGTGATTGCAATATACAGTCAATTGCAATATATTTATATAAGGATGAGTTGGCGTGAAATACCAAACATCAAGCCATTTCACCTGGATGTAACTGTAAAAGAAACAAATCTATAGATCTTTAAACCAGTAGAGTATCAAGCAGTAAGATGCCCACTTATTCTGCATGAGATGTTTTCTGAATCAAAGCAAACTATAGTGTTTCTAATTTGACTGATGGAGTGGCATGGTGTTGCAGTGGGCAAGACGGATTTAGGTTTAAGCCCTGTGACTGGCGAGCACATTTCTGTGTGGAGTTTGAATGTTCTTCCCCCCTTTCGTGGGTTTCTTCCAGATACTTTTGTTTCCTCCCAAAGACATACAGATTAGGTCAACAAGCTAACCTAAATTGCCCATAGGCATGAATGTGAGTGTGACGGGTTGTTTGTATATACAGTGATGGTGTGTTAGCCTTTCAGGATTGCTTAAGGTGTACCTTGCCACTTAGGTCGGCTAGGGTCTAGTTTCCCTGCGACCCTGTACTAAGTGCTATGGAGAAATAATTAATTACAATGATTAAAAATGAAACCTTAACATTAAATACACAACACATATATGTATATTTCGAATTTGGTTTGTAGCTGGTTTATTTCTGTAATGCATTTCTGCTGTCAAGTATAGTTAATTTAAGAAAAAAAATTACAGGTATTATTGTTTGCATCACTCATGTTTTCCCGTTGACCTGTAATGTAATCCCTCTCCTTCTTACCAGACGGTTTTGTGTTTCTCGGTCAATTTAAATGATGTATGTTCGTTATAAAGTGACAAATGTACTGTAAGTGATTTGCTCATTTGAAAAAATGTCATTTGTTCATGAGGCTGCAGCGAAATAAAATAGCTGGCTGTAATTGTAATTCTCAGGGTAAAGAACACTTCGGACAGCCAATGGAGGGAAGTAGTAAAAGCGATTGATGATGAGAGGAGATAGGACAAGACAAGGGAGGACAGAAAGTGAGGGCTGGGTGTCCGCTGACATTCCAGGCCTGGTAAAGAGGTAAGTGGCCTCTGTTCCTTCAGTGGTGCATTCCACAATCCAGGCCAAAGAGGCTGTCTCTCCATGCGCCATATATACTACAGTGGGATGAATGGATAACAGAACTCCCAGGACCATGACTGACTGAGAGGTTTAGCTTTAGACTGATCAGCCTCGCTGCTATTGAAAGATCAGGTCCTCTCTTTAGGAGGCCCTGGATCCCTGACTGCCACCAGCCTCTGCTCATGTCTGTATCAGATTTTTGCCCATTCCAGAGTAGAAAGTTTTGATCAAGGGTAATTACAGCCTGTTAAAGCCTACTTGTGATGGTGGGGTGTGTTTGAACGTCCTGAGGGGGCTTGGGTCATGAGAAACGAGGATGGACATATCCATGTCTCACAAATATTTGAGAGCAGGACAGAGAAAGTAACAGAGAGCACAATGCAGTTACCCCCCCACCCTTCCTTCACTGTCACACTTAAAGGTCTTTTTTTCTTCTCCACTACTCCCGCATCTCTCTCCCACCCCATGTCCCCCTCTCTTTCCGTTTATAAGTGACTGAGCCACAGAATTTAAAATAATAAGATCAGGTTTCCAGGCAGGTAAGTGCATCCAGACATGTTATCAGTGTTATCACAGGAGCTCAAGCCCCTCACAATCTCTCCCCTCTCTCTCTTTCTTCATCTCTCGCTCTCTGTACTGTACAATGATACACTATCCTCTGTATTATATGCTTTGGGAGAGGCAGTGTCTGCTGCATCTTGTCATCATTTGCAGGGCTGGATCTTTTTGAAGTGTTCTCCAGTTCTGGGTACTACGTTCAGGAACAACTTCTCCATTGCACAACTCAGTATTATTTACCCAGATGGGGTTAATTGCTGAATAAAAGAATGGTTCCTTTCAGTTAACTATTATACAGCCTTACTCCCCCCACCCCATCTCACATCACAACTGGAACCCATTAATTCCAAAATGCCAAAGTGCCACAACTTCCCACAAAGCCCCTAAACGTATGCCAAAATACAGTATAATTAACATTAAAGCTGCAAACTATCCGTTAATAAAAATACTAATACAAAACCATAAAAAAGCCCAATGTTACTACCAGGGCCACTAAACTGCTTCCCATTCTGACTATTCAACCAATCAGTAAATGGTATTACAAAACCAGTCTATACTGACATTTTATGGTCTAATAGTAAAGAGCAGCAGCTAAGCTCCTGGACGTACTGGACAGAAATACAAATCATTAAAAACTACAGAGAACAACAAAACTAGATGCATAGGAGAGAGAACCACACTGCTTCATTCTTTACTTGCACTTGCAGCGCTCATTACCTTGATGGTGTATTATAGGGTAATTTCACTCCGTTGGCTGCTTGAAGTACTACCCAACAATAATGCAACTTTTTACATGTATGCTTTTTGGAAGAGGAACTGAGGATGTAAATGTTTAGGAATGCATTGTTGTAATGGATAAAGACAAGCAAAGTGATACACAGTGATACAAACTTCTCAATAATATCACACACACACCATTTTTAAATCTCTGAGCATGGAAAACAGGCCTTCCACTATTCCCCCACCATCCTCCTCACTGACCTGGCCATTTTTAATTGTTACTTTACAAACCACATTGTCTTGCAAAGCTCCAACCACCCGCTTCCCCACCCACACCCCCTACCTCCCCAGGATAGAGGGGCTTAAAGAGCCTGAGGAAAAGAAGATGGACATCCATGCTCTCAAAGTCTTGGCTGCTCCTTTACAGGCCTTCTCTTTAGAGCCTGCAAAAAAAAAAACATGGCTTGTGCCGCTGCATGCATACTACCTAATCTACTGCAGTATAATAATAATAATAATAATAATAATAATAATAATAATAATAACAACAACAACAACAACAACAATAATAATAATAATAACAACAACAACAACAACAGTAATAATAATAATAATGTCAACAAACAACAACAACAACAATAATAATAATAATAATAATAATAACAACAATAAGAAGAAGAAGAAGAAAAAGAGAAGAAATCAAAGTTGACAGTATTTGATGAAGCCCTGAACAGAAGTTATCTTTGATTCCCTTTAGTAGCACCCTACCTATAGTCCTCCTTTGAAGAAAAATGATGTCGACAATCTATCATGAAAGACAAGTCACATGATGAATGACTTAGATGTTGGGGAGGGTAGCAGAGCTATGCCTTTAGGGCAAAGTAAGTGTTGAGCACAGAGTGAACGGTAAATCTTTGTCACTTTGCTGATACTAACAACATAATATAGTGCTGTTGTATCATCACTGACAAATTACCTAAGGAATAAAACATAATGGTGCATGCTGTTACAGTAAAATAACAACAACAGTAGTCTGAAGCCATTCAATTCTGAGTTACTTTAACCTATACAAAGCTGACTGTTTTCCTAATAGCACATCCTGAAGGGTTTTATGCATATTGTCCTATACCAATAAGCTATTTAGGTTCTAATTTAATAATGAATTATATGGTTTTTTTATTTGTTTGTTTTTTTGTTTTGTTTTGTTTTGTTTTTTGCTGCAGCACAAAAGCATAAATGCAAGCTGATCATGTTAGGTGAACTACAAAAAATACATCTTATCATGTACCTAAAGTATAAAGTCCTCTGTCCCATAGATTTCTTTTTTTTGTGAAACAATAATTACTGTTAACTTAATGTTCAACAATTGTTTTGTCTTTTAATTTTTTATTGTTGTTTTTTTATCTTTAATCTTTATTATTAGTCTTATTAGCTGGATTATCCACTGTAAACCTCAACATGAATGTGCCATTATGCTAGAAATTTTAAAAATTGAAGAATGAGCTCATTAATACAAATTTATGCTATTCTGCTAGATAAAAAAAACTCCCAGTTTCTCATCAATGCCCGCACCTGGAAATTGGCACTGCGTTTCTGTGTTAGATTCTGTAATTGTGATTCTGAGATTGTTTCAGTTCTGTTTGAAATAATTATATTTTCTAAAGATTTTTGGAACTGCAAGGCTGCTGTTTAGTAGACAGTTGTTCAGAGTTTCAGAGTTTAATACATGTTAAAAGTACATGTAAAAGACTGGTCATCTAGGGTGTATTATGATACAGAAAATGTAAATAAACAAGTACTTCTAAAAGGTTCTTGTTAATTATCCTTATTTATTTATTCAAAAATCATCTCAAATTCAAATCTAGTTTTCCAGTCATTTTACCTATATTTAGCTTTAAATGTTTATGGGCATTGACAGTTTCTCTATGTAAAAAAAAGGGAAAAAATAGCTTTTCAAAAAGTTCTGATGATTTTTTTTTATCCAACCCTCTGTAAAACTAATGAGAATTCAAAAGTAGTGTAGTACAAGTACATATTGTAGTGAATGACATTCCCATGATGATATTTCCATCCAATGTGGATAGTAGATTTTTTTTTGAACATCTTAGTGTTCCTTGACACTATCCCACACAATCTCAATTCAAATGTGGATAACAGCTGACCAAGGATTTAAAAATGTTTCAGACAAGCAAACTATGTGTCCGAAAAGAAACGTTTCTTATCAGAAGAACCAAAAGACAATCCTAACTCACCCTTCAGGAACCAGGGCCACATCTAACTTGTTTCAGCTCTTCAAACAGGCTGCACTGATTACCTAGTCAACTTTTCTTTGCCACCAACCTAATAATGCTGAAGCCTTCATTACCACCAAGCTAATGAATAGTGAGGAGTAAAGAAGAGGTGTTAACATAGCCACTTATTAACCAACAGTGACCTTCCACATCATAAAACTATGTGCTGTCTAATAAACAGAAGTCCACATGCCTTATCCCCCTGTCCCTTTAACTCAGCGTCTCACCCCTTTATTGTGCTTTAAAGGACAAAATTGGCCATAAACCAAGAACACCTGGAATGCAGTAGAAACAGTAACATGAAAAAAGTAGTGAGTGGATGGAGGACAAGGTCCTTAAGGTGAATTTACACACATATGCTGACAATAAGCTATTGTACAGGTACATTTTGTTTTCAAAGTTACAGTGCAACTCTGTAGACAGTAGAAAGTTCTCAATGATTTGACATGAGACCCATGGTTCAATTCTTTATGTTGACTTATTTCCTTTTGAGATATGATTTCCTTTTACCAATAACACTAGAGATATATCCTTGCCAATTATTAAAAAAACTTGAGTGCAACATTTAGTCGCAAAAAAGTTAAACATAGAACACTTAAATGTTTTAATTTGAGCATTTTTTTATACCAAGTAGGATTTCTCATAATGATTTTCACCTATTCAATTTTAACGAGGGCAAAACTATAGATCAGAGGCCCCCAGCCATCAGGCCACAAACTGTAAGCGGTCCATGACACATTTGCTAACCAGCCGCATGAAAAGGATAAATATTTTCTGTGTGAAGGAAATTTATTTTTAAATTAGTAAAACATATTTATAGCCTAACATGAGGATATCATATTATTATTATCATTATAGACTTTAACTTCATGATAGATACTACAAACCAGGCCCATCCTTGGACCTAGGGTTAGAGTGAGGTTGAAGTCTACTTATTATTATTATTATTATTCATTCATTCATTCATTTTCTGAACTGCTTAATCCTAATTAGTGTCGCAGGGAGGCTGGCACCTAGCTCATCCAACTGTGCGCGAGGGCAGAATACACCCTGGACAGCTCGCCAGGCCATCGCAGGGCAAAAACATGCTGACGGCTATGTAGCCTACTCTTGGAGAAAATCAGCAATGGTTCTTTTACATGCCTCTTTCCACAGTGAGAGACATGGCCGACATTTGATAACCCAGTTAGCTGCACTGGGGGGGACAGCAGTTACAACTCATTGATATTGGGGCTTGAACCCCCAACCTTGGGATCAGTAATCCAGTCCCTACCATTAGGCCACCACTGCCCCTATTATTATTATTATTATTATTATTATTGTTGTTGTTGTTGTTGTTGTTATAGTCTATTCCTGCAGTATTTCCATATGTATCTTTTACACTGCAATCCTTGGGGGCTTTTTTCACCACTTTAAGATTTCTTATCCCTCATGCCCATGGCAGTTTACAGACTTTTAAATTGAGTAATGCAAGCATTGTGAGTTCATAACTTACTAAGGTCTGCTTGATCCGTTTTGCCCACTACTTTTGTACTAGCTAGATAACATAAAAACAAATGCTGCTTGAGAGCTTCCTCAAAGGTGAAGGGTGATAAAAGCCCACTGCAAGAAAAAAAAAAGAAAGGGAAAAAAGCCTTAATTGCAACATGGAGCATTGCAATGTTTTTAATATATGGCTATTTAATGCTTAATACTTTTGAAATTTCATCACACTTGACGTACTTTAATCTTAAATAGTATAACAAAGTAGCTAAAGAAGTTTACGTTTTGATTCGTGTTTCCATGCATCCACAGTTGGCTGCTTGGCAAAAGACAAAGGAATACAATGGCAGAGTCCAGCAAAAAATCGACAGTGTACTCAAAACAAAAAAAAAATAAATTTATTGAGTTGCACTGAAAAAGATATAATGTTGAACTGCTTGTTGGCGGAGAGAAACTTCCTGACCCATACAACATCACTGATGAACACTGGGACCACAAAGTTAACAAGTGGCCGAATGAGAATTTTCTACATATTTAAAACTATCTTATACACTACCCTGAACACACACATGAGTAGCTGAAAGCCTACAGATCTTTGTATGGATATAATTATTATCATTCTGGCCACATTTATGAGGTTTTATATCATGGAAAAATCATCAGCCAGTTTGCAAGGTGGGGTGTGTTGAATTGAGTTTTTTTTTTTTAAGTTAACCCTGCTTGCAGACTGAAGTTTTAATATACCATGTCAGTTGTCGTTAAAGGCAATCAATATACTGCTGTTACTGGTTGTTTATCACTTAAGCATTCTGATTGCAAAATACAAATATAAAGAGCACACTGATCTTATGGGATGAATGAATCACTAGCAGGCTATAATCTCTGAAAAAATCTACCATTGGTACTGTTCTGCTTTGTTATGGATACGGTAGCTATTTGGAACTGAATTGGAGAGAGAATCCTAGTTGAAATCCCTACAGGTCAAAATCAAGCTAGCCAAAAAAAAAAGAAAGAAAGAATAAGAAAACCAACAAATTGATGGTCAAAAAATCAAGTAATAGATATTAAAAAATTTTGCACATACCTGTCAAAGAATGTTCACTACATATTCATTCTTGCTCAGAAGGTTCCCACAACTTCTGAGGATCACTCAAGGCTGTTCGTTTAAAAACACATTGCTAGTTTAATTTTGTCTTGCTATTAATGGAATTCCATAAAAATGTATACCTGAATGTTTGACAAAGCTTTCTGTGAACCCAGGGGCACAACAACTAAGTGGTATTCTCAAAAGTTTATGGACACTTGACCTATGTATGTTTCTTGATCATTGAACTCCAGGTTCCATTCCTCTTTGATGTTATAATAAATTTCTCTCTTCCGGGAAGGCTGTCCACTAGATTTTGGAGTGTGCCTGTTGGGATTTGTGATCATTCATCAACAAGAGCATTATTAATGTCAGGCACTGATGTCAGGTAAGGACACCTGGGGCAGTTGCCTTTCTAGTTCATCCCAAACATGTCCAGTAGGGTTGAGGTCAGTGCTCTGTGCAAGCAACTTACACTCTCCCACTCCAACCTTGGCAAAGCATGTCATCATAGAGCTCACTGTGTGTGCAGGGGGACTGTCATACTAAAACAGCTTTGAGCCTCTTAGTTCTAGCGAAGGGAAATTGTAACCCAACCTCAGATGAAGACATTCTGCACAACTCTATGCTTTCAACATTGTGGCACCAGCTTTGGGAAGAAGCTACATATGGGTCTGACTGTCAAGTGTCCATAAATGTTTGTTCATTTAGTGTAGGAAAGAATATACTTCAATTATTAACTTGGACCTGAACTCAATAGTACTTTTGTTTTGCCTACTGAAAAAGTCCGGCTCACTGGACCAGACATCACTAAGTAATGTATGTATAATGAACTTATATGTAGGTCTAATTGATATTCTGGTTGTGTCGTAACAGCATCCCCCCCCCCCCACCCCCATTTGTTCTAGAGAGTCTTTAATTGAACAAAATTTCCCCACAAACTAAAATAAGAATCAAAACTTCAAAACTATTTGTATGATTTTTGTATTTGTATAACTATACTGGCTTCCAGATTTTAGATAACTAATAAATCATTTGAAAAGACAGCATACGTCTCCTAGATTTTATGAATTAATGTAAAAATGTGACAAGTATGTAAACTTGTACATCCAGCATAGCATAAGTACATTTAAAATTTACATGATCATTAGTACTGCTTATGATCTACTAAAATATCTGATATTCATCAGAAATTAAAAACAGGGCAGTGGAGGCCTGGTGGTAGGGTGCTGGATTAATGATCCGAAGGTTCAAACCCTACCATCACTACTGAAACACCCACCTCACCCCACCCCCAATGCAGCCAACAGGGCTTTTAAAGGCCAGCCATGGGGCATGTAAAAGAACCATTGTGTCGTTTGTAAAGACTAGGCTGCATAGCCATCAGCATGTTTCTGCCCTGCGATGGCCTGGCAAGCTGTCCAGGGTGTACTCTGCCCTCGCCCAGAGTCAGCTAAAATGGGCGACAGCCTCCCCGCGACACTAATTAGGCTTAAGCAGTTCAGAAAATTAATGAATGAATATAAAAAAAAACAACTATCATGTTTCTTGACTCCTATAGCAAACTGCTGGTATTCCTTCTATACATTATATTCCAGTTAGCCCTTCAGACTGCACACTTACTTACCATTTCTCTAAGCTCTTCTGACTTTTACTAGAATACAGCTTATTTCAATTCATGCACATTCCACATTTCATTTCCAGAGTGAGAGAGCTAGAGGTTCCTCAGAGGTCTATACCATTGCATAGGCTGCATAATGTTCTTTGTGGTCCCTTTACGATCTCCCTTTGGTATGGAATAGTGAGGAAATGCAGCTCGAGAGAGTGTAATGGGCCCTAATGTGAGAACGTATTTATTTCATTCATTAGGTGGAGTAATTGGCCCATCTTTCAGTGTGGCCCAGGTTAAACAACCTGGTGATGGATAGAGTATTTGACAGAGGTTAGCAGGCTCTACTCTTTCACTAGCATTTGTTTCTGAGAGGAATCTGTTCTGTCAAGTTGTTAACAGAGACAAATCAACTATGAGCACTGTCCTTGGTCCAGAAATTAAGTGACGGTTTCCCATTTGCTATATATATTCCCAAAACAGGTTATTATCAGTGACTTCCAAAGATTAATTAAATTTTTTTTAGATTGGAAAAAGCCTCTATATCATTTAAATGGTCCTGGAAATCAAGCCTTTTTTTCATGAAGGGATCATATTGTATAAATATATTTCTTATAAATGAATACTATTCAGTTACACTAAATTACTGTGCTATTTATATAAATACATTAGATTTACAGTAGATGAGATCTATAGTAATTTATCCCTAGAGATTTTGAACTGTCCCCTAAGAACCACTTTGTTTTATTATGCAGTTTGCACTGGTCAGAGCAGAAAAGTAAATAAGGAAACAGGAGCTCAGCTATCATGATATATTGGGACTAAAATACATGAATATGCATGCAGGTTCATTATGCTGCATCCAAGGATGTGACCTCTAAAGCACACTATTCCACGTTTTCTAGAAATTGGCTTGGACCCATCTTTGGCAGGTGGATCACATGAGTAGGAAGGGTGAAGTGAAGCATGATTTCACTACCCTCTTGCCACTTTACCCTTCCAACAAAATAAATGCCATTTTATGTGCTTCCATAAATCCTATCAAATAAGCAGTTTCCTTTTTATTATTCCATCTCATCTGCCAATAGCCCTTTCTGTCACAAAACAAGGATGATGCCAGGACAGCTGCAAAGGCATGGACCTTCAGGTTTGTACAGCTTCACCATGCATCACAACAACAGCTGCAGGTAAGTAATAGCCTCTGAGGTATCTTGTAGTAATAGCATCATTGTACATCTTGAATTTACTTCGTATTCAGAGCAGACAGACTCATCAGTTCTAGCTCCATATACAGATTCCAGCTATTTGCAGCAGCCAAAAACAGCTTATTGTGTCATAGGGCCTTAGTGCATGGCATTCCACCATGCTGAGGTGGAGTGAGCTTTCAGAGCTTCCACAGCAGCTTCACAGCTGGATTCAGCACAGAACACAAAATCCACAAGAACACAGTTCCAAGGCAATAACATGCACCAAAACACATAAGATTGCCAACTGTTGATCCTTTGACACCACATCGAAAATTGTAGAAGTCATTAGAAGTGAATTTGGGTGTGGAATGGGGGAAGGCGTGCATCATCATCATGCATCATATATAAGTATGAAGATGAAAATACATGGCAAATTAGATCTAAACATATTTACAACATTTTTTTTTATTATTCTTTATCCATTTCACTTATCATGTTAGGGTCAAGGGGAAAGTTAAGCCAATCCTAATTTACCTTGGGCAAGTGGTGGGGTACAACCTGAACAGGTCGCCAGTCTGCAGCAGGGTACCCCTGACACAAACAACCATTCACACTCACATTTACACCTATGGACAGTAGCCAGTTGATGTACATGTCTTTGCACTGTGGGAGAAAACTGGAGTAACCAGAGGAAACCAGTGCAAGCATAGTGACAACGTGAAACTCCACACCAAAAGGCCCTTGTTGGCCATGTATTTAGAGCCCAGGACCTTCTTGATGTGAACTGAGAATTCCAACCCATGTGATGCTGTATTGCTCCATTTATAGCCTTCTTATTTTGTAAAAAACAAATGTAAGTTTTGCAAAAACTAAACAATTTTGCAGGGAGACACTAACATCCACGCCTAGGGGCAAATTAGAACATTCATTTATCCTAATGTGCATGTGTTTGTGCAGTGTGCATGTGTTTATACTGTGGGAGGAAACCTGTGTACCTGGAGGAAACCCACACAAGCACGGGGAGAACATACAAACTCCACACAGAAATGTCTGAGCTCAGGACTTGTACCAAGGATCTTGTTGCTGTGAGGCAGACATGCTAAACATCACAAAACCACCCTGGTTTAGAGCAGGGGATCTTTTTGCAACCAGGTACCTATTCTTTAATAAAATGATTTGCAGAGGCAGTTCTTTTTCTAGTGAACTAAATACTAGTGAAATATTCACCAAACTGTGAAACTAATTAATCTAAAAAGATTTGCATGAGGAGATGTTGCTGACTAATTTGGTGCAGGAGTGTGTAGACTGAGCATATGAGGGAATTATTTGATTTGTGATTGCTTAAAAACACATGAACTTTTAGTAAAATTAAAACTAATGGTGATAAATTTTTAATTGGATTGAGGCTTTTCACTTGCCATAGTACTAAACAAGTACTTATAACCAGATACACATATTTCAGAATGATTAGATATACCTTTTGGAAAGAGAGGGTACCTTAGGGCTTCCAAGTGAAAGTATAATAATTTTAAAGAATAGACATAAGTACAACCTAGTGTGTGTGTGTGTGTGTATGTGTGTGTGTGTGTGTGTGTGTGTGTGTGTGTGTGTGCACCAGGGCAGCAGATTTTAACTTTTCTGATTCACTGCTGGAAATCCCTCTATTAAGCCTGTGAATAATCTCGTTATTTAATTTAACTGACTGGTCGCTTGAATTGTATTGGTTCAATCCAAACCTCAATAGCTGAAAAACAAGTTGGTTATAAATGTCGTCAGTGAAAGTTAATAAAAGAAAGGTTCTTTAAGTGGACAGTAAACTGTAGCCACATCTGAAAACGATGCTTCTCTGCCTGTGTATTTTTATTACAGTTCAGCATGCAAAACACTTAAGAGCCACTGCGGTATGCAACAGTTCAGTACTCTCTCTCTCTCTCTCTCTCTCTCTCTCTCTCTCTCTCTCTCTCTCCCTCCCTCCCTCTTTCCTCCTGCTGCCATGCTCATCAATATTAGTCAGGACAGGTAATAGTGTTGATTACTCACTGGCCATTAGATTGCTTTCACTGCTGTTACTAAGCCTCCTGCATCATGAGATTGCTTGGCTGAAGAGAGGATTAGAGGCGTACTTCACCCAAACCCCCTTCCACTGCCTCTTACCCCCCCTCTTCCTTCTCGTGCTCTCAGGTCAGCACTGCAAACACACACACACACACACACACGCACACACACACACACAGGCAGGTTGACTAGCTATGTAGTCGTTATTACCTCATTTCCTGTG
>JAOUQZ010000044.1:16162092-16177789 GCA_028564935.1 Neosilurus hyrtlii
GTTATTTTTTCCCCACATACAATATATATATATATATATATATATATATATATATATATATATATATATATATATATGGAGTTATCAACAAATCGTTTTTCGCATGTGTGACTGATACTGACAACAACTGATAACTTCACATCTGTTTAACCTGTTATTTAACTATGCTTTAAAAGATTGTTTTGTGAAAGCAACAGGAAATTGTAAATTTATTTATACTTTTTACAGCTAATAAAAGATGAACATATCCACTCTAGGCTGGACAAAAGACTTGTTGCAGTAATGTATCTTATGCAAATTCTAGATCAAAGTAATTCTTACATTTAGTAAAATTAGAAAAACAAAATAATTAATAATGAATAAAATTTTTACAATCTTTTTGGAAAAACTGACCTCCTAAAAGTAAACACCCTTTGAGCCCTTTGACACCCTTGGTACACATAGGAAAGCTCGGTCATGCAAGGGAAACTATCCACAAAACAGCTGGCTGCACAAAAGTTATAGTTAGCCTCCTGATGACTCCCTCAAAAGCTCCATTAGGACACATAGCTAGCAATGTCTACTTCAGCGTCAACTGTACATCATGTTTCTTGCAATGGTCACCATACACCATACACCATACGGGTCCTGTACAAGACACAGCTAGAACACCATGATGTGGTTACCAAGGCCCTAACACGTGGAAACTCTGAGGCAACTATTGAGGTCCGGACTATTTGCAGGCCACGCCATTGAGATTATATGTCTTTCTTGAAGGAAAGTTTTCACAGCATTTGCCCTATGGCACAATGCATTATCATCCTGAAAAATGATGTCATCATCACCAAACGTCCTTTCAGTTAATGGAATAAGAAAAGTGTCCAAAATCTTAAAATAAACTTGTGCATTTATTGAGGGTGTAATCACTCTCATCTCTCCCGTACCTTTACCTGACATACAACCCCGTATCATTAATGATTGTTGAAATTTGCATGTTTTCTTCAGGCAGTTCACTTTATAAATTTAATTGGAACGGCACCAAATAAAAGTTCCAGCGTCAACACCCTGCCCAACGCAGATTTGTGATTCATCACTGAATATCACTCTCATCCAGTCACCCACAGTCTATGATTGTTTTTCTTTAGCCCACTGAAACCTTGTTTTTTTTTTTTTGTTTAGATGTTAATGATGGTTTTCGTATGGCTATTCTAGATATAAATCCCATTTCTTTAAGTGATTTCTTACAGTTCGGTCATAGACACTGACTCCACTTTCTGCCCATTTGTTCCTCATTTGTTTTGTTATACATTTTCTGTTTTCAAAGCATACTGCTTTCAGTTTTCTATCTTGATGCTTTGATGTCTTTCTTGGTCTACCAGTATGCTTCCCTTTTACAACCTTCCCATTTGATTTGTACTTGGTGCAGATTTTAGGCACAGCTGACTGGGAACAATCAACATCTGTTGCAACATTCGGTGAAGATTTAACTTCTTCAACAAGTTTAAAAATCCTCTTCTTTGTTTCAACTGACATCTCTCTTTTGTTGAAGCCATGATTCATGTCAATCAGCTTGGTTCAACAGCTCACTAAGGTGTGCAAGCACTCATTTTAAACTGCAGACTAATTAGCAGATGTATTCGGATATAGGTGTTTGTTTTAGAACTGCAAAGTAAATGGTGAATCCATAATATTTGTGATAACATATTTTGTTACATATATTACATATATTACAAAATATATAACATATATTTTGTCTCTGTTTGATCTGTAAAAACAGTTGCAATTGACTACAATTTTTTTCAATGTTTCATAAAGCCAGAAGGTTGGAATATTAAATGAAAATGATTTTGTTGCATGTCTGTGATTGTTTTTTTTTTATCTACACAATTAAACAATTAAATGAACATCTTCGAAGAGTGGTGATTCAGGACTTTTATACTTCATATAGTATATCATAAACAACACCGGGCCACCACTGCCCCTTTATATATATATATATATATATATATATATATATATAAAAGGTTTGTTTCCTTAGTCTGTATTAATGTACTTTACTTGTAAACTTGCAATATCAGAGAAAGAAAGAGAAAGAAAGAAAGAAAGAAAGAAATAAAAAAAAAGAAAGAAAGAAAGAAACATGAGGTTTGTTTGGGTCCCCCTCTTGTCTACTCACTCAATAAACTCATTCCAGACATTCCAGTAAAATGCCGCCACAAGCCTCACCATCGAGTCAATCTGACATGATTGACACTATTTGCTACCATTAGCCACTACTATGTAGTTGCCCCCTGACCTCTGAATGTGCTGCTTGAAATGACTTTCAGCAATATGTTTTAATCTCCCTGGGAAAATGCTCCTGAATCCAGATCCAGCTCGCAGATCAATCAGCAATTAGAGGTGATAAAGCATTGCTTTATTCTCCAAGGTAATAATTTACCTCCTGACAAAAGTATACCATAAACAAGCTAGATTTGGCAAACATTAGATAAATTATCTAATGTCAATATTTAGAGCACAAAAAATGTCTTGCTTCTGTATCCCGACACAAGGCAAATTGGGCAGGAATGGTGAAAGTGGTTGAGGTGTGTAAGCTGCATACAAAACCCAGTACATTTTATTGACTTGATGAATCCTTCATCAGTCACAAAATATAAATATTTTGACAAAACAACAACATTTTCAACCAAAATTAACACATGTAGACATGCATGAAAAGTCAGGTTATGATAATAATATTAGCAGTTTTAAAATGCTGAGAGTCACATCATACCATCAAATTTTTTTTATTAAAAAATATAATAAACAACATGAATTCCTAAAATCTATTGTTAACATACTTGAAATAAGTTCCTATATTGTCTTACATTACATCTTTTCTAAATAGTACTTTCTTCACCAGTTTTTTCTTTCAACAAAAACATAGCTTGGCAGTTTACCAAGAAACCACAAAGCCCTCTGTCCTTAAATCTTTCCTATGCTGGAGAAAGTTCACCAAACTGTTAATAAAAATTCATTATACTAACAATTATATACCATTTGGCAATTCAATTTTATTCTGCTACTAAAGACAACATAAATAACTAAAACAAGCACATAAATTTATGTTAGTTGCTCTGCAGCAGGAACCTTTAGAGTTTAGTTTTTAATCAACATTTTCTAACAAATCAATGCCAAGAATTCATCATCACTGTGGTACATAAAATCATCACAGTTACTGAATAATGTGCCACAAGGTCAACAGACTAATAATACACCGAGTTTATTTTTTTTAACAACAAAAAAATTTAACCAAAGTAGCCCTGCAAGGACAAAATTCCTATTTGTGAAATAATTAGCATTTTTATATTGTCTTTGCTTAAAAATAATGATGTCTTTATATAGAAGCACAAATGAAAAATGCTTATTCTACCACATAATTAGCATCGGTTTTTCAAAAAGTTCACTGTATACACTATTAGAAAAGTACTCATGGAGGACACAATAGGTGGTACAGTTCAAAAAAAGTCTGTGACTGTGGAACTGATCCACAAACCATGCAGTGTCCTATGACCTGTCCCTTGTTGGAGAACCCTTGCATAGCATCAGAACGGGCAACATATAATAAGAGGAGTATGATGTGTTCAGTTATGGCTGAATCAGATATAATTTGTAACTGTGGTCTTCAGGACCTGATAAGAAAAAAGTACAAAACTGAAAGTCACACAATACCTGGGAATCCCTTTTTGCTACATTCCCCTAACACCATAACCATTTAGCTAAAACTGGGTCTCATGCAGCCAGATATCATCTGTTCCAAAGGAGAAAATAGGACCAGCAGATCCCAACGTTCATTTTTTTATAACCGGTAAAAGATGAGGAGAAAATCCTTACTTTTAATTGTTTCACTATATGAGAACTTTTATTGGTAAGTATTTTTAAATCAAATGCACTTCACAGTAATATGACCTATAGCATTGATCATTGAAATGCAGTGGTTAGCACATCCACCTCACAGCAAAAAGGCCTGGATTCGATTCCCAGGCTTGGGCATTTCTGTGTGGAGTCTGCATGTTCTCCCTGTGCTTGCGTTGGTTTCCTCCAGGTACTCTGGTTTCCTCCCACACTCCAAAAGCATGCACAGTAGGTTAATTGGCTATTCCAAAATGGCTGGTGCGGTATTGTCGTTGGATTGGCGGCACAGGTTTGCTTTCTGAAATTTTGCATAGGCAATCCCTATGACCTAAACTTGTGTGTTGGATAGCTAATTTTCATATGTGACCTTTGACCACATGACCTTGGAACTTGGCGGGCGGTGTGGCAATAACTTTGTTCATGTTTGACCATGAGCTTTCTGAACTTTTTCATAAGCACTCCCTATGACCTTAATCTGTGTATGGGGTAGCTAATTTGTATATGTGTCCATTGACCTTGGCACAGTGACCTTGAACATATAAAGTTTGTCTGGGACATTGCTCAGATTATATGTATGATAGCTTTCTGTGCGACCTTTGACCTTGGCACAGTAACCTTGAACACATAAAGTTTGTCTGGGCCATTGCTCAGCTCATATGCATGATAGCTTTCTAGAATTTTGCATAGGCACTCCCTATGACCTAAACCTGTGTGTGGGGTAGCTAATTTGCATATGTAATAATAATAATGATGATGATAATAATAATAATAATAATAATTACAATTATTATGATTATTATTATTATTGTTGTTGTTGTTGTTGTTGTAATAATAATAATAACAATGATAATAATGATGATGATGCAATTACTAGCTAACTAGTAACTATATACCATATGTTGCTACATTGCATTACCAAGTATATTTTAACCTATAGTGTTTAGTAATTGGGTAGCACACAGGAGCTTTTATCTTCCTGGTTGGCTAGCTAATAAATGTTTGATTCGTCCACCCCTAAAAATCCAGATCACAAGCAGCCATTAGAAAAAAAAATTATAAGTAGCTTGGAATCATGGCTTATTTATAAATTAGGCATGACACCAGTGATTTCCTCTGTTGGTAAATCCAGAGATGTAAATACCACAATGGAGTTGCCCTTCCCAATTGTAATTCTGATCTTGGGTGTTCCCAGAAGAAAACAACCTTAAAACATGGTGTGTTGTTTTCATCCCTGAGCATAGATGCTGTCAAAAATAGTTTATAACTGGTTACTTTTAATAGGGCTGGTGTTGCATAAATGGGATTTAAACCTTCATGTTGGACTTGGGTCAAAGTAAAGCACAGTAACAACTGAGTAAAATTAAGTTTGGTATATGCTGAACTGTGGCAGCCCCACACTGTGTGGCAGGTGTGAAACAAAGGTTAACAACAGCTCACAATTTCACTGTGCATCCCCTCTTTCTGTTCAAACACAGGCAGGGACAGCGATAGGCTGGGGGCAGAAGGGTAGTCTGGGGAGACAAGCATGTCGATACCATGGACCACAGAGCCTGAGTCTGAATGTGATTCGAAGTGACTTCTTACAATAAGCAAGAGTTGGACTCAGGCATAGCCATATATCTTTAAAATAAATAATGTTAATAGAAAACCTTCCTCTCCCACATGTAATCAATTTGCTCTTGTCTGTCAGTGTGGCCTCAGTCCCCTTCTAGCCTCTAACCCCTTAAGAACCCCAAGCGTACAATGCCCTGAAAAGGCCAGGGTGAAATGATTTGCATGTTTTAGATACAAGTTATTTCATAAAGTAATAGCCATCATATTAGTATTTAGATCCATTATGGTGTTCCTCTAAGTTCTAGCCATCAGACAGTTGTGTGAGGAACTTTTGGCTTTTTTCTTTCTCTAAGTGTGACAGGAGTGAAGGGAAAGTGAAGCACTAGACATGCAGAACTGATAGCAATTATTTGTGTCATGCACAACATGTTCCTTGAGGTAGTGGTGCATTTTTTCTGACAGCTTAAGTGAGGTAATTTAAAGCAGGGTTTTTGTATGCTGTGCTTGTACAGTAGCTTCATAATTGTTTAAACCTGTTTTTCCCCAGCGTGGGAGTGGGGGAAGGTTATTAAGAGCCCTTTTCCATACTGCAGGGAACATTCCCCCAGTCTGGGGAAAGTGTTAATAAGTGCTGTTAATATGATGGTACTGCATGTCCCTGGTGATGCAAAGTAACCAAGGGGCCAGACTTCATGCATCCTGTTAACTCTCTCTACTGGAAACATGGAGTGTGGCTCAGACTGGGAAAAGGTATACAGCTTGTGAAAAAAAGAAAAATGCATGGCCATCTGCACAGTAGAACATCCATAGATTAAGCAGATCCATGTCTTGTGGTGATGGACAATATTCACTAGCAGTTTTGGGTCATGAAGGAGTTGAGAGTCCCGCGTGAGGGAGCACAGAGTGGGGCAGAGGCCAGTCATGCTGTTCTTCCATCTCCCATCGCCGGTTCTCACTGCCAGATGTCTTTTTGGTTGGGCCTTGCATATGGAAGCACTCCATAAAGCAAACACAAGAAGCCCCAGCACCAGCGGGAACCATCCACTAAGAAATAACAAGAAGAGCTCACCCTAAACTGGGCTGATTCCTGCATCAAAACATATACGCACATGTATGGCGAGAAAACGCTGGCCTCCCTTTGCCTCCATCTTGACATACACTCCATCACACCTGCCACAGAAATGAGCACATGCACACACATCTATACATCCACCACTTCCAGATGAAAAGTTTATCCCTTGATTAAATATGATATAGCACACCAATCTTTCAGCCAGCATCTCTTTGATCAGTAGATTTCCCCTTCTGTCTTGTACAAGTCCCCCCTCTAACTTTTTTTTACACTTGAGTGCATTGCAGAGAACCGTGCAGATCTGTTCCTGTGGGATGTAATAGAGAAGTCTCATACCTGCGCTAACATGCCTTCATGTTACAGTGTTGATTTATTGTCCCCGAGTCTTACCACTGAGAGCCATAATGAGAAGATGAGCTTATGAAGATAGACAAGTGATTAAAAGCAGATCCTCAGCCACCCTGGGTTAAATGGGAGAGAACCCAGACAACCTCCGGCAACCATTTGTACCCAAGGTCTAAGGGCTTGTTCGACGTGGATGGGAAAGGAGCACAGCAGTCATATAGTAGGATCTAAGATTGTCACACACTAGGATATAATATGTTTTCCTTAAAAACTGTACTGTATGGATGTCTACAGAGACTAGCGTTTTTAATATAGCCTGATCAGCACAGACATGTACATGATGATATGTACAGAGATGCCCATCCCCAAAGAATCACAACATGGATTTCATATTCAGTCTCTGTGGTGCTGTAACATTAACAACAGCCACTGTGATGTAATCCAGGCCACCCAGGCCTGATTGGGGTGTATGGTAAAGAGTGGAAGTTCCCAAGGATTGAGTGCTTCAGTCCTTAACTAACCCCACCTAAATACTCCACCTCAGGAGAGACGCTATTGAATCTGGATTGAGTCATGTGCAGTTATATGTGAGCATGTTTGGTGGTCCCCCAGTGCAGCTAACTGGGTAATCAAATGCCGGCCATGTCTCTTACTGTCTATGGTGAGAGGCATGTAAAAGAACCATTGCTGATTTTTGTCAAGAGTAGGCTGCATAGTCGTCAGCGTGTTTCTGTCCTGCGATGGCCTGGCGAGCTGTCCAGGGTGTACTCTGCCCTTGCCCAGAGTCGGGTGAGATGGGCGCCAGCCTCCCCGCAACCCTAATTAGGAATAAGCGGTTCAGAAAATGAATGAATTAATAAATGAATGTTTGGTGGTAGCCTGGCTTGGGTGGCCAGGACATTAGTCTGACATGATTGTTGCAATCTTACTTTGTAGCAGATTTTCAAAAAAACTTCTGAAATTGTGTGTTTTTAGGCAATTTTTTATTGCAATGAAATTACAGAATTACGTGAAAATTTGCAAAATACTTCACAGGGTGAACAATATGGAACAGCGTGAAGTATGCTCATTGTTTGGTTGTGGTCTAGTGCAGTGATTGGACAGATTTGCAGAAAAGTTGTGATTCTTTAAAATTACAAATTTGTGCAAAATGTATGAGGATTGGCAGCATGGTGGCACAGTGGCTAGCACATCCGTTTCACAGCAAGAAGGTCCTGGGTTCAATTCCCAGGCATGTGGTGTTTGTGTGTGGAATTTGCATGTTCTTCCTGTGCTTGTGTGTGTTTCCTCCAGGTACGCCAGTTTCCTCCCACAGTCCAAGAACATGCAGAGTTAACTGTTTCTTGTGAGTATGAATAAGAGAAATCCAAAGGTCTTGTTTGATACCATTCATAACATTGTATCACCTTCAGCTCCGCTGGTGCCTGTGCACACATCAGATGGCTGTAACAATGACTGATGACTTTTAAACTATTTTGTAAAAAAGGGTGATGACATCAGGGCAAGTGTTAAACCACATATTGATTACATCCCTAGCATTGGTTTTCCATTGTGCTCTTGATCCTCATTTTCTTCTGTGACTTTTGGAGGATGTTAAGGGGTTACTAATTAAGATTAAGCTTGAGACTGCCTTGTTAAAGGTCTCTAATGATATATTGATGTCTGCAGACTCTGGTCAGTACAGTGTATTAGTTTTACTTGATTTTTCATCAGCTTTTGATACAATTGACCACAAAATTCAAAAAATCGACTGCAAAATGAAATAGGAATTTCCGGTACTGTTCTTAAGTGGTTTGGGTCATATCTGAGCAACAGAACCCTTTCTATGTTTATAAATAATATAATGTCTGAAGTCACTCACCTGTTACATAGTGTTCTTCAGGGCTCAATCCTAGGTCCAATTTTATTTCTTTTGTACATCAGCCCTCTTGGTGAAATTATCAGCAGTTTTAAAAATGTGTCTTACCATTTGTATGCTGATGACATTCAATTGTACTGCTCTATTAATGATTCAGAATTATTAAATTGTTTATTGTGCATCAAGGCTTGGCTGGCTAAAAAACTGCCTTCAGTTAAGCCCTAATAAAAAAGACTGAAACTCTGATCATTGCTCCTAACAGAAAGTTCCATTGATTCAACAACACCTTGGTTCTCTGGGCTCCTTCTTCCAGCCGAGTCTCAGAAACCTTGGTGTTCTGTTCGAACTGTCTATGTCTCTTAAGACCTTAAGACCCGGTTTAAAACTCGACGAGACCTGTCCTTTCAAGCAGTAGCCTCTAGACTGTGTGTTGATTCTTTTAAAAAGCAGCTGAAGACACTGTTATTTAGACAAGCCTTTAGTTAAATGCACTATTTATTGTTATGAGCTGTTTAGCACTTTGTGATTTTTATCTGTGAAAGGTGCTATATAAATAAAGTTTACTTTCTTACTTACTGTTCTAAATTGCCCCTAGGTGTGAGAGTGAGTGTAAATGGTTGTATGTGTTAGCCTGGTGAGCTGTTCAGGGTGTACCCTGCCTTCACCCAGTGCCGGCTGAGATAGGTGCCAGCCTCCCTGTGACCCTCATGAGGACTAACCAGCTTCGAAAATTAATGAATGTATGATAATTGGTTGAATTTGCATGTATTGATACAATCACAACATTGTAAATTCCTGAAGGGACTGTCACTAGTAGGTCATGTAACCTAGACAGCAGCTTAGTGAAATAACTCAATATAGAGAACTGCCAAGAGTTGATCGAGAGCCTTTTTTTCCACCTGTGGAGGATTTCTTACTGCCAATTTTAGAAAGCTAATAGGAAGTCTGGACACTGTTAACACTTTACAAAAAGTTGAATGCACAATGTTTCTGTATTGAACTTTTTGGGAAGCATTAAAAGTGTGCAAACATTAGCTTTCTTAACTTATTTTTGCTCCAGCATCATAGCTTGGGATGTACATACTCTGTACATACAACTTACTAGGACCTTCACCCTCATCTGTTAACTTAGTTATGTCATATGATTTTGGAGTTGTGCTATGATCTTTTGAGCCAAAGTTGACTGTCAGTGGTGGTGCATTGACCAAAAGCTACAGGGTCATCATCAAGGGACAACAGACCTGCCAGAGAATGTTAAACTTACATTAATTCTCTTTGTTTATATAAAAGCCCTGATAATGGATAATGATATAATTGTGTTTTGGATCAGTCTGAGATCTTAAGGATTTCAGAGCATTGAACAAAATGGATGAGCAAAGATGGTAAATCCTTATTCCAAAAGTCATATAACTACCAACCTGCAGAAATTTCACCCCATTCAAAATAAACTCCCAACCAAGTTATATAAATATAAAATTTTCTCCAAAGACAGGGGAGGCCACCATCCAGACCTGGGAGATTCAAGTATGTAGTTAGGGTCTTCTGGGAACATTTGCTGTCTCCTGTCAGAAGGTCCTTCAACTCCCACCTCCGGCAGAGCTACAACACATCCCAATGGAGGATGTAGAGTCCAAATGGGCCATGTTCCATGTCTCCATTATTGAGGTGGCAGCCTGGAGCTGTGGCCGGAAGGTCATCAGTGCCTGTCATGGGGGCAACCCCCAAACCAGGTCGTGGCAATCCCCAAAACCCCCGTGGACACCCTGAAGGGGGCTGTCAAGCAGGCCAAACGTGCTGCAGCCCAGGCTGACTATCGGTTGGCCTCGAAAAGGTTCTGGACCATCATCCAATGCCTCAGAAGGGGGAAGCAGTATTCCACAAACACTGTTTACAGTGGAAGTGGGGAACTGCTCACCTCGACTGGGGAGGTTGTCAGGAGGTGGAAGGAATATGTGAAAGACCTCCACAATTCCACCAACTGTGGAAGGGGAAGAGCCTGGGGGTTCAGAAGGGGGTCTGCCCATCACTGGGGCAGAGGTCGCCGAGGTAGTTAAAAAACTCAGCAGCCGGGCCCTGGGAATGGGCGAGATCCACTCTGAATACCTCAAGGCTCTAGATGTTGTAGGATTGTCTTGGTTGACACATCCTGGTCATCGGGGGCTGTATCTCTGGAATGGCAATCCGGGCTTGTAGTTCCCCTTTTTAAAAAAGGGAACTGGAGTGAACCAACTTATGGAATCATGGAATCACACTCCTCAGCCTACAGGGGTAAGTCTATTCAGGAGTACTGGAGAGGAGGACCCGACTGGTTGAAGTTCGGATTCAGGGGGAACAATGTGATTTTCATCTTGGCCACAACACTTTTAACCAGCTCTACACACTCTAGAGGATCCTGGAGAGGGCATGGGAATTTGCCCAACCTTTCCACATGTGCTTTATGGACTTGGAGAAAGCTTTCAGTGGTGTCCCTTGGGCTATCTTGTGGGGTGTGTTAAGAGAATATGGTATACCAGACTGGTTGCTATGGGCCGTTTGGTCTCTGTATTGGTGGAGCCTGAGCTTGGTCCGCATTGGTAACAACATGTCAAATTTTCTTCCGGTGGGGGTTGGACTCTGCCAAGGCTGTCCTTGTCACCGGTTCTGTCCGTGATATTTATGGATAGAATTTCTAGGCACTGACAAGGTGTTGATGGGGATGACATTGTCCTTTTGGCTTCGTTGAGCCAGGACCTCCAGCTCTCACTGGAGCGATTTGCAGCTGAGTGTGAATCAGCACCTCAAAGTGAGGCCATGGTTCTCAGCCGGAAAAGGGTAGAATGCACCCTCTGAGTTCGGAATGAGGTCCTTTCTCCAAGTAGAGGAGTTCAAGTATCTCGCCGTCTTGTTCATGAGTGAGGGAAGGATGAAGCAGGAAATCGACAGGCGGATCGGTGCAGCCTCTGCTGTAAAGCGGAGCTTGTATCAGTCCGTCATGGTAAGAGGGAGCTCAGTCGGAAGGCTAAGCTCTCAATTTACCAGTCGATTAACATTCCTACCCTCACCAATGGTCACGAGCTTTGGGTAATAACCGAAAGAACAAGATTGCAAATGCAAGTGGCTGAAATAAGCTTCCTTTGCATGGTGGCAGGGATCTCCCTCAGAGATCGGGTGAGAAGTTCTGTCATTCAGGAGGAGCTTAGAGTACAACCGCTGCTCCTCTGCGTTGAGAGGAACCAGTTGAGGTGGCTTGTTGTGTGGACCCTGGAACAAGCGGAAGAAAATGAAGATGAAGAAGTAGTTGCAGGAAGTTTCACAATCTGAGAGACACCACTGACCATGTTAAATGGGACGTACTAAGAACATTTAGTGGATAAACACAAAATTCTTTTTTTAAGAATCTAATTCTCCCAGAAGTAACAAATTATTGTTTCCATTATTATGGAAACAAATTAATCCAAATCTATCAGTCCATTATTTATTCTGCATATCCATTAGGGTGGCAGGAGAACCTGAAGCCAATCCCAGGCAAAAGGCAGAGGATATCCTGAACATGTCAGGGCTCAGTGAATCAAAAAGCAAATGCTGTTTTGACTTTAGGGTTATTTAAATAAAAACAAGAAAAATGCATTCTGGGGATCCATGCTTTTGAATTTTTGCTTTCCTGTCAGTTTAATAACTTTATGAAACAATTTCATAAAGAGCGGCATGGTGGCATAGTGGTTAGTAAATCTGCCACACAGCAAGCATGCCCTAGGTTTGAGTCCCGGGCTTTGAGTTTTCATGTTCTCATGTTCTCCCATGTTTCCTCTGGATGCTTCAGTTTCCTTCCACAGTCCAGAGGCATGCACATTAGGCTAATTTGGCTGTTCCAAATTGTCTCTAGGTGTAAGCGCAAATGGTTAGGTGTGTGTTGGCCCTGTGATGGACTGGTGAGCTGTTCAGGCTCCAGCATCCCTGCAACCCTAATAGGATTAAGCGGTTCAGCATATTATTGAATAATTGGTGAATGGTGACATGGTAGCGTTAGTTTTAGTACTTCCACCTCATAGTAAAATGGTCCTGAGTTCAAGCCCTGTGCCCGCTGAAGGTGTTTCTGTGTGGAGTTTGCATGTCTTCCCCATGCTTGTGTGGGATTCCTCCAGATGCTAGGGTTTCTTCTTTAGTCCAAAGACATGCATATTAGGCATACTCGATTCTACAATTTTCTATGGTCTGCAACCCTAATAAAGAATAAAGCAGGTTGGCAAATGGAATGAATAAATGAAAAATTCATAAAGTCATGAGACTGAAACCTTAATTTGCTGCAGCCTCTTCCTACATTACCACAAATGTCACTAATACTCTTTTTCTTTACTTTCACTTTGTTCATGTCTTGCTTTCACTCCCTCTCCCTCTTATTTTATCTATCTCCATTTTTGTTTCCGTTTGGCCAGCCTACATCAGTCAGTGTATCATATCAGAAGTAAGATAACCTTTTTCCCCCCACATTGCCTCATCTGTGATGAGTACAAAGGCATACCAATGCTTTTAATTCTTTTCCATCAGGCTGCATGCTTTTGGGGCGAGGTCTGGCTTAAAAAGGTGGGATTGTTAGAAGTCTATCTTACCCACACCTACAGATATTACACACTACTGTTAGATCAGAGTCTTGCCTAAAGACAACTGGACAAACAATTCTTAACAGGGTTAAACTACAGGTTAACTGGGTAGGTACTCAGTAAACATCCTTGCTCTTTCATTCTCCATGATGGCTCTAAAATAGACTGAAATAACATTCTCTGTGTTGTTGCATACAGTACTGTATACAGTAAAGAGTAGTTTCATGAGAAAAATACCAAACGACAGAAAATAAAATAGTGATCACACAATCACTGGACTTGAATGTAACATTTCTTGATATTTGATCTGGCAAGCTGTTCAGGGTGTATCCTGCCTTCACCCAGAGTCAGCTGAGATAGGCTCCAGCCTCCCCATGACCCAAGTGGGATTAAGTGGTTAGGCAAATGGATAGGTGGCTAGATATCCTGATATTCTGCACTGAACAGGTCTTAGACGAAAACATAACCAAAACTAAGGCTGTCCTAGTTGATATGATTCATATACATTTTCAATAAAAAGTTCTATCTGACCTCTGATTGACCTCTTAATATATTCATTAGCCACCAAAACTACAAAAACAACCCTAAATTAATATATTACTCTATATGGAAAAATGTACAGTATGTGGACACCTGAGCATCACACCCTATGTGGGTCTTCTCCAAACTATTGGTTGGAAGTTGGAAGCACAAAGATGAATCCCTATAGTATACTGTAGCATTACAATTTCCCCTCACTGTGTTTGATGTTCTTCCAGCATGGCAAAATCTCCTGTGCTCAAAACAACCTCCATAAAGACATGGTTCACCAAGTTTGGAGTGTGAAAACTTGAGTGGTTGGCACAAAGTGACCTCAACACCATTAAACACCTTTGGGATGAACTAAAACCGCACCTGTACCCCAGACCTTTTAGCATGACATCAGTGCCTGACTTCACTGATGCTCTTGTAGTTAAATAAGCACATATTCCCATAATTCCATCCCAGAAGAGTGGAGGTTATTGGAACACCAGGGGGGACAAAATTTGGAATGGGATGTTCAAAAGGCAAGACTTGAATACTTGAACTCATTCCAGACCCAGAGGGTGCATTCCACCCTTTTCCAGGTGAGAACCATGACCTCAGACTTTAAGGTGATGATTCTTACCCGGCCGCTTCACACTCAGCTGTGAATCGCTCCAGCAAGAGCTGGAGGTCCCAGCGTGATGAAACCAAAAGAAACAAGATCCCAGATACAAGCGGCTGAAATGACCTTCCTTTTCAGTGTGGCAGAGCTCTCCCTCAGAGATAGGGTGAGAAGTTCTGTCATCTGGGAGGAGCTCAGAGTAGAACCGCTGCTCCTCCGCATTGAAAGGAGCCAGTTGAGGTGGCTCGGGCATCTGATTAGAATGCTTCCTGAACCCTTCTCTAGTGTGGTGTTTCAGGCATGCCCGATCGGGAAGAGACCCCAGGGTCGTCCCAGAACACGCTGGAGGGACTATGTCTCTCGTCTGGTCTGGGAATGCCTCGGTGTCACTCTGGAAGAGCTGGAGGAAGTGGCTGGGGAGAGGGACGTCTGAACCTCACTGCTTAGCCTGCTGCCCCTGCAACCTGACCCCAGATCAAGAGAAAGAAGATGAGTGACTGACTGTTCAAAAGGCAGATTGGAGTTGTGGTTAGCATGACCACCTCACAACAAGAAGGTCCTGGATTCAAGTCCTGTGGAGTTTGAATGTTCTCCAAGAGTTTGTGTCATTTTTTCTGGGTACTCCAGTTCCCTCCCACAGTCCAAAACATGCCCATTAGGCCAATTGGCAGTTCCAGATAAAAATACAAACCATGTAGCAGGAAATTTACTATAGTTTAACTTGAAGTGTAGTTGGTTTTCTTATAACTGTAATAGTAATTGAAGTCCTGAATTAGTCATTCATTCATTCATTTTCAGAACTGCTTAATCCTAATAAGGACCAGTTATGTCCTGAATAATTATAATAAAATAGTTAATATCACTAGCAGTGAAACGTCATCTTCACACTTAGGTCAGTATATTTAGGTCCATATGGATCAAAGTCAGCAGGAGCGAGGGGCATCTATGTTGACAACTCCAGCCAGTAGAAGCACATCAAGATGGACCACAGGATCCAGAGAGCAGGAGGATCAGGATCACTGGTATCTCAGAAGTAGCATGTGTTCTTTCAGCTATATAAAGTATAAATGTATCATCCTATAATTTCAGAACTCATTAAAATAACTAAATATACTTGCAGTATTATACAGAGTCCTGCTCTAACCAAAACAATCTTGATTTGGCAATACCATTCTATAAGCTACTGCTTTAACATGTTCTATATGAATCACATCATATAAGTGTGTGTGTGTGTGTGTGTGTGTGTGTGTGTGTGTGTGTGTGTGTGTGTGTGTGTGTGTGTGTGTGTGTGT
>JAOUQZ010000044.1:16209232-16230155 GCA_028564935.1 Neosilurus hyrtlii
TCTGCCCTGCAATGGCCTGGCGAGCTGTCCGGGGTGTACTCTGCCCTCGCCCAGAGTCGGCTGAGATGGGCGCCAGCATCCCCGCAACCCTAATTAGGATTAAGCGGTTCAGAAAATGACATGACATGAAAAATCCTTTTTAGTGCTTCTAGGATTTAACCATTCATGTCACTACCAGATGAAAGTCTAATGTGTCTTTTCTAAAACTGATTTCGACCGTGCACCTTTCTGTGGCTTGCTTTCAGAATCCTGAAACAAATTTCGACATGTAAAGAAGTGTCTTCCCATTGCAGCAACCGATTTGAGTACTACAAATCTCCCACTAGTATTTCATTAGTTTTTATGTCAAATAAAAAATGCAGGTATAAATTTCACATGAAGTAGATTAAGGGCAGCACAGTGATACAATGGTTACCACTTTCACCTCGCAGCAAGAAGGTCCTGGGTTCGATTCCTGTGCTCAGGCGTTTCTCCAGATGCTTGTGTGGGTTTCCTCCCAAGGTCCAAAGACATGCACATTAGGCTAATTGTCTGTTCCATACTGACCCTTGGCATAAGTGTGAATAGTTCTGCGATGGTCTGGCAAGCAGTTCAGGGTGTACCCCACCTTTACCCAGTGATAGCTTAGATAGGCACCAGTCTTGCCTCGACCCTAGTAGGATCAAGCGGCTCAGCAAGTGAGTGAGTGAGTCGTTCATTCATTTTCTAAGCCGCTTAATCCTACTTAGGGTTGCGGGGAGGTTGGCGCCCATCTCAGCTGACTCTAGGCGAGGGCGGGGTACACCCTGGACAGCTCGCCAGACCATTGTATGGTCAACACTCAAACAACCATTCACACTCACACCTAGGGACAATTTGGAACAGCCAATTAGCCTACTGCACATTTTTTTGGACTGGGAGAAAACCAGAGCATCTGGGGGAAACCCACGTAAGCATGGGGAGAATATTCAAACTCCACACAGAAACACCCAACTTGGGAATTAAACCCAGGCCTTCTTGCTGTGAGGCGAATGTGCTAACCACTACAACACCGTGCCGCCTGAGTGAGTGAGTGACGGAGTGAGTGAGTGAATGAGTGTATATATCACAGATTATCACTATATAATCTCAATCAATCATTATCTTCACTTTGTTCTGCACAGTATGTACCAGTCATCCATAAAATTAACACCACTTGACTGGTCTGAAGCTAGGTGGCCCCATACACAGCAATCTGCAATACACTGTGACATCTTTCTATCATAGCCAGAAATAATATTTTCTACAGGTTCTAGTTTTGGGATCAGTGGGATCAGTACTAGTCTTCAATCCCCACACAAAGCTTGGATACCAGTGACATGCATACCAAGTCATTGGTTGTCATTCCTTGGACCACCTTTGGTAGGTACTTATTACTGCATACTGGTAACACCTCACAAGTCCTGCTATTTTTTGGAAATTAATAGATTCAGTCATTTAGCCATCACAAAGTCAAATCATGTCAAAGTCACTCAGATCCTTACACTTGCTCATTTTTCCTTCTTCCAACACATCTTCTTCCAGAACATCATCATGTTCTACCTAATTCATCTCACTTCTTGGCAGGTACTACTGTATTTTTTAAAAAAATTCTGAATTTGATTTGATTTTCTGCGATGGCCTGGCGAGCTGTCCTGGGTGTACCCCGCCCTAGCCCAGAGTCGGCTGAGATGGGCGCTAGCCTCCCCGCAACCCTAATTAGGATTAAGCGGTTCAGAAAATGAATGAATGAATGAATGATTTGATCTTGATGTATGTTTATGTAGCACCAGGTCCTGGAAAAACGTTTCATTTCCCAATGTATTGCGTCAGCTGTATGTGGTTGAAATGACAATAAAGCTTCTTGAACTTGAACTTGTAACAAGGTAATCATGGTCATGGTGGCCCAGTGCTTAGCACAGTCACCTCACAGTGAAAAGGTCTGCAGTCCAGGACATTTATTTGTAAAGTTCACAAAGTTTAAAAGATATGAATATTAAGTGGACTGGCTACTCTAAACTGCCCATAGATGCAAATTGAAGTGTTTTTATCCCTGGCATAATGTTCAGGTTGTACCCCACCTCACCTGAAGACAGAGGGGACTGGCCTCTCACATGAAGCGGGGCAGCATCCAGGAAGACACCAGTCAATCCCAGAGCTTTCTGTACAAACTTTTACAAACTTACTGCACTTATATACAGTGGGCATCTACAACAGACAAAAATACCTAGTTACATGTTTTGGAGAGGCAGAAAGAAACCCACACAAAGAGAGCATGCAAAATATTCGTATACAGACAAAGAGCCTGACCTCTGGATAAAATCTTGGAACTTTGGGCTGTGTCTCAATGTTCTCAACAATAAAAAAAATTTAATTAAAAAATTGATGATTTTTAATCCATTTGCTGCTTTATTCATTATAATAGATTATTAGACTGTTTGACCTAATTTAATATCTAATGTAAGGTAGAATTTTTTTAATATTAAGATTTTTAATATTAATTTTATTATTAATCAATAATTATAGTATTGATATAAAGAACCAGTTTATTTTATTTAGTTCATTTTATTTTCAGACATGCCTAACCTGTGAGACAGGTGTTCTTTTCTTGATTGTTTATACAATTCTACTTGATTGTGTATAGGAAGGGCGATTGCTGATTGGTGGGTCATTTGGGCCACAGCTGGCCAATCAGAGTAATTGGAAGTTGTTAACTTCCCCTACTGGTTCAACAAAGCAAGTAACAAAATCAAAATCACTGCCAACACTAAAGGGCTGTTAGGTTTAGCAGTTTGTTTTGTTTGGTTCCTTTACAAGTTCAAAGTGCACTGTATGATGGTTTTATCAAAAGGAAAGAGGTGTTTCTCAGGTACATGGTTATGTATTTATGTATGTAGTGAGATCAGCATTGGGTATATTGAATCATTCCACTCACACAAGCTCTTTATTATCATATGCCATTTAATATGTCAGAGTCATAGTGGTGTGTTTTTGTCTGGGCTACTTTCTGATTTTAGTTACTTTTCATCTGGATTTTTATAACAGTCATGAATATAACCAGCACAAAGTATGAAGTTACACTTCACTACATGTTAAAATTCTGTGACGTTTCCGTGGTTTGGCCTTGACTACTGTAGATGCTGGACATTACAGTGTACTTGGCTGGGCATGGAAACTGACTAACCTATTTCTAGTATATACATCTTGCTCACTGCAGGATTTGGGGATTTGTCAGGTCTGGTGTGGCAGTATGGATGCAGCCATGGTGTATTTGTTGTTGTGGTTTATTGAAATGTAGATTACTCTTGTTTTACAGGCAGTGAGGCTGACTTTAGCTCCTCCAGCAGCACTGGGAGCATCAAGAGCCGTGGAACTATGGCCAACAACTCCACAGGGAAGAAGAGCTGCCTTTCATACAGGTGAAATATAGTAGCAAAGATTTTAGTAGGGACCTAAATAACCACTTCACTCATGTAAATGTCTTTTGTGTGAAATGAAATGGCTGCTGAAGGTGAGTTATTAATGTTTCAAATCATATTTTGATGATTGTGTTTGTCTATGTCTGTGGAGAATGTCAGTAACTTTTATTTTGGAATGGCTGTCTATGTAAAATTAAAAATGCCAATATTGTTGCAATCCCATACGTTTGAATTTGATGACATACCCAATTTTATTATTTTTTTAATGATTATGAAAAGACTTCCTAACTATCTACCCAACATATCAGTAGTATGACTGCTGTACACTTATTCAACAGAACAAGACACAAAACTTGTTCGTTTTTCTTTTCTTTCTTTTTTTTAAAGAATGATATTTTAAAAACAACATTATATTTGTAGAGTACCAATGATGGGGGGTGGGAGGGGTCCAAGTCCCCTGATCGAGCAGTAATGTAATTACCGTAATCAGAGCCGTTGTCCTGTGTTTTCTGATGTCTAGTCGTGTGCCACACATCAGAAGCCAGCCTATATGCAAGTCTCCAGGAAGCCCTACTGCTCCCCGTGATACCCCCTGCAGAACACCCCCCAAAAAACTCCATTCATTATGTTCCAACAACAATTCTGGACCCACTATCAGGTATGACACTGGGGAAGACACCTGATTATAGGGCCAAAGGAGTTATTTTTCAGGATGTGTATCAAACAATCAGGGTTTAACCCTGTGTGTAAATGGTTCAATACCATTGCTCATGTTTTGGCTGTGCTGATTCATAAAATTGTCTATCACATTTGCCCATGTTGACTCATGACTGCAAAGATTTATTCAAACCCATCTTGTGGCAGAGCCTGGCAGCCTGAATTATTAATGTACTACATCAGTACTTCATAAGCTTTTCTCAATCTCGTGTATCAGTTAATTTATTTCTTTATTTTATTGTCTGTTAATTTTTTAGACTGTACTGCAATTATATCTTTGAATAGTGTATATAGCAACGTTAAGAACATACACTGTATTTATATTAATGCTATATGTGCATTCCTGTTGCTTAGAAATGTCTGAGTGGAACACTGCAGTGTGTTCATTCTGGCTGGTGTGTTATTTATAACAGCGATGCAGAGGTTACTTCAAAGCAAACTGTCAGCTTATGCTCCAGTCTCTGTGCTGCTGCTTAGGACTATGCTCTACTGATTCATTCATTACTACAGTCATTTTACAGTTATTCGGATACCTCACTTTGATAAAAGGAGTATGGGGCCACAAAGACTGGAGGTTTTTTGCATTCGTTTTTCTGTAGGAATTGTAACATACACTTTTGTGCTGGAAAACCATCCATTCCATGTAATTTCATAACCAGATTAATCATGGAGTATCTATGCCAGGCACAAAGGGATTATGGTGACAAGTATATTGATTTTAACCTGAAAAATCTGGCTAAGACTGTAGGTTTCATTATGATAACATGACATGGTTAAAAATGTCTTCTCTAGTCTAAATAAACATTCATTCACACATTATTTACACTTATTGATCTTTAATTTCTTCTATTTGCTCTAAAGTTTGTGTGTTTTCATATATATATATATATATATATATATATATATATACACACACACACACACACACAGTAGTGACAACCCGGTGACAGTGGGGCTGGAACCCCTGACCTTGGGATCAATAATCTAGCAGACCACTCAAAGCTTGCTTTTCTCATGTTGTTTGTATGAAGTGCTGAGAACCAGAGTTGTCTAGGCAACAAAAAGCTGTTTTTGAATTAAATGACATGAGTTTTTGTAATTAAAAAAATTAAGGATAATGCTCACAATATGATGCAAGGTCATAAGGAAGCTGAAGGGTGGCACGCACTGACCTTGTCTCATTTTTTTTCAGTTTTTGTGGGTTAGACCACTGGCTCACTGCCATTCATATAATAATAATAATTATAATTAAGTTATGTAAATCTGGAAGGTGTCTGTATTGCTCTATTTCAGCGGTATAACTTGAGTTGGTTTTATTATAGGAGAGCTACTCAAGGGAGCTACCATTCATGTGGTGACAATCATGGCATCAGACCTCCCAATCCAGAGCAATACCTGACCCCTCTACAACAAAAAGAGGTGGCAATCCGACACCTAAAAACCCAGCTCAAGGATTCTGAGCAAACTATTTCTGATCGGTAAGCACCAATGATTTAATCTTTTGTATGCAATCTTTCACCAAGTACTAATCATGAAGGCGATCACTTTTCTGTACATCAGGGAATCTGAAATTCAGGAGTTGAAGTCCCAGCTGGACCGGATGCGAGAGGACTGGATTGAGGAAGAGTGTCACCGTGTGGAGGCACAGCTTTCTCTCAAAGAGGCACGGAAGGAGATAAAACAGCTACGGCAAGTAGTTGAGACTATGAGGAACAGTCTGATGGAGAAGGATAAAGGCATTCAGAAGTACTTCATTGATATCAACATCCAGAACAGGAAGTTGGAATCGTTGCTGCATAGCATGGAACTGGCACAGAGTGGCACCAACATACATGATGAGCCCACACTGGACTTCATATGTGACTCTCCAGAGAAGCTCATTGAAGATGAGCAGAAAGGAGAGCTAGAGGTTGAGGATCAGGCAGAGGAGGTAACAACCGACAGCAGGCTGCTTGTTAATGATGAGATTGCCAACCAGATGGACACACTAGAGCAAATTCTCATGTCTACAGCTGTGGATTACAGCCAAGATGGTAGTGCCAAAATCTTGAGCCAGCCAGGACTGTCCATCCTGACGCAGAGTACTGCTGAGAACTCTTTGACGAGCTCAGAGGAACAAATCCACAGTCAAACCGCTTTTGATGAGCAACATTCTAGTGGTGAAAAGGCTGTCCAAACAGATGAAACCTTCTATAATCCTGAACTTCAAGCTCTGCTTTTACATCTACTCAAGCTTCAAAACACTGGCCTGTCTTCAAATGTTCTCCAGAAGTTACCCAAAGCACATGAATCAAACATTCCCCTAGAAGAGGAACCAATCAAGAACAAATTGTCTCAACCTCAGAATCCCAAATTGGTGGTGGGGATGGACCATGTTTTCTATAATCCTGCACTTTCTCTATTACTAACTCCACAGGACCCTGGTGGTTCATCCCAGAGTTCTGAATCTCATATTGATCCAGGGGTCATGGAAGAGCTGGATGTTGGCATGAAAGAAACTTGCAGCCGTGCTACAGCTATGGTGGGGAAAAACCACTGGAGCAACAGCTTCCTGTTTGATCTATTTGCTGTGGCAGCACCTGTTCTTCCTATGGCGACCTGGTTATACTCTCAGCACAATGCTGGTGATGGAGCACCAGAGTACAACATTGGAGCGTTAATTCGTGGCTGTTGCACTATGGGATTGCACTCTCTTCGCCTTGTCACCTATGGGCCACATGTGTGATGATATTTCACCTTTAGGCACAGCTAACAAAAGCACTTAATAGATTTAAATAAGGTTCTGTGTGTGTGTATGTACATATGTACTTTCCGTTCTGCCACTTTGCACTGTGTATAGTAACTTAAATGTACAAGAAATGAACTTGCTCCTCTTTTTTTTTTTTTTTTTTTTTTGGTTTTCCTAACAAGTTGTATTGCTCATTGCCCTGATGTGATCATCTAGGTAGGTGATCATATTGTGTTGTCAGCAAGTCCATTTCTTAAGTTTAGAAATGTTGACTTTTGATCGTTTTGTTCTTAAAGGAGTCCCCACAGCCACAGCTTGTTTAGTTTGTGTTTGTGAATTTGTCCCCAGCATTGGTGCATTTTATTTGTTTCTCTTTGCTGACTCCCTAACATTTCAATACTACTGTGTGTATGTGGGTATATGTGTATATATATAATATAAAATAACCTTTTTGTGCCTGAGCAATGTGCAATATTTGTTTTTCACATGTTAAAGCTATATTTATTAAAGCATGATTTACCCCATTCATGTTTGTATTCATTTTTATTTCTGATGATTGATATAGAATGAAAAAGGGTTAGGAGAAATGCAGGTAATAGTTCTCCTCTTTTCTCCTACCACCCTAATCACAGACATGAAAACAAGTTTAAATAAGACTTGTATAAGTAACTTGCACTGCAACATTTAGGTCTACATTTATATTCCTCTACTTGTTCTCTGTTTCCTTGTGACTGCATCCCATGCACAAAAAAAACCCTTAAAGTCTCAAGATTGCTTTTAAAGTAAAAGGGAAGTTCCCTTGGGCAGAGGTGACAGCTGAAACAAATTAGCACTGTTTTTAATCCTACTCTTGTTAAAGCAGAATGAAAGGGAAGCCTTCCAAACTCTCCTGTTACACTGAAAATGTAAATTTTCATCAGGTGGTTTTTACTTGGGTCCACAACATTGCAGTCTGCTAAAATGTGCTTGATAGTTTTCATTAGCCTGTCCGTTTCACTCTCGTGCGAGTGTGAAATAAGAATAGGATGTAGACACAACAGTTCGAAGAAGGTAAGATGCCAGCAATAACAGTTTACGGATATTAAACTAACAATTCAGATATGATCTGGTGAACTTCTGAGTAAAATAAGCTAGGCACATCTGCACCCCGCCCCCAACGGTTTAATAAAAATAGTGTGTTTTAATGGGAATGGATAAATTATGCATGTAAGCTTTTGTCACATTTTGGTTTAATTCCCCATTAACTCTCATACGCATACAAAGAAAAAGCAAACATTTCACATAAACACTGAGAAGGGTATCGTTTCATAAAGCTTGGATGCAATCCTACAATATTAGAAACAGGCAACTGGCTCTGTCAGTTATTCAGACAATCCTATAGAAGGGATGATGAAGGCTGCCAGATGGGGCAAAACTGTTATGTAACCTGGACCTCGTCTCCAGTGAACTTGACAAAGTAAGCTACAGAAATATAGACTGCTGCTCTGACTATAATGCTGTCGGCCCAATCGGAGAGCTATAAAGGGATGTCAACCATTTACCCACACAATCAGGTTCAAATACTAAGCCAAAAGTAACAGTATCTGACAGTAGTGATACTGTGCAAGCACAGCTCCAATTGCACCTTTAGCCAAAATCAGAAGGCAAAACCAGCAACGGCAAATAACGCATTGTTTTTGTGGGCTTGGGAGCATAACATGCTTTGATCATAAAACGTGTGGTAGTTTGGAAAAACAGGTGGCATGGTGGTACAGCAGTGTTTCTGACTTACAGCTCCAGGGACCCTGGTTTGCTCCTGAGCTCAGGTTACTCTATATGTGCATGTTCTCCTCTTGTCATCAGATCTCCAGTTCTTCGAACTTCCCAGATACTTGTCAGTACGTGGAATGGCTACAGTTGTTCCCAGGCATGAATGTGTGTGAGCTGGTATCCTATCCAAGATCCACTTTGGTTGTAGCAAGGATAAAGTAGGCACTGAAATTGACTGGATTCAAGAAAACCTGCATAGGTGTTGATGTAAAAGAATTTTTGTAAATCCACCCCCACCTCCTCCAAAAAAAAAAAAAGTATAAATAAATAAATTTTTTAAAATACACATAAAGGGTTATACTCCCTCTTTTTGTTTCAAACACAACACTTTAGATAACTAAGTACAGTCAAGAAGAAAATAAAGAAATATTTAAACACATTTACCCTTTATATAATCCTTAACAGCACGAAGAGTTATGTAAATGTGTCCTCCATTTTGAAAATAGAACCTGGTCTTGATACAATAGTCCTGTACCTGCAACAGCACTCTTTCATTCCATTCAAATGAGGTGCAAAAATCACTTTATGAAACGACACTTCATCCTTTTTTCTTACATGAAAAGAGCTGTTTTAATATCAATGTGGGTCAGGCTGTAGGAGCTACACTGGGTTGGGGGGGGGGGGGGGCTGCAGAAGCAGATGGGAGATTACACCATCATTCTCGGAACTGGAATATTCCACTAGTTAGAACACGACCTTGAATAAGCAGTAAAAATGAACGAGTGTAAAATCATTTTAGCAGGACATCTCTCATGTCGTGTTCAGCCATGGCATTAAAGTCTAGTGCGCAGTAAGGATTTAGGACATATATTGTGTTTGAGTGTCTAATGCGCAAATGACAAATTTAACATGCTTCTAATTCCATGTGCAAGTCTGACAGTGTTCCAAACATTTATTTCAGGAGAAGCATGAACGTGTGCACAAAATGGAAACATTGTTTGTGAAATGACAGGCTCATGTCTCATTCGTTGCCTAGTCCTGATTTCCCAAATGTACTGCAGAGTCGCCCTTTGAACACTGTCTCCAGAATGTAATCATGATCGCTGTGCTGTAAAACTTTGAAGAAACGTCCACGTCTATTGGGACTCAACTTGAAAGCATGGCTTGGGGGGAAAAAAAATCAAATTTACACAAATTTCCAGCATACTTCAGCCAAGACATTTGGTGTCCAAATTTTGCTTCTCTAGTTTTCTACGTGGAGCTTTAACTAAAATGTAGCCATCAAGAAATGCAATCTTAAGATCACCAATTAGAATCAAGCTGAAGTCACTGAACACTTAACTCAAACAATATTGCTAGGCTACACACAACCATCTGCATCTAAACAGCACCATAAGAGACTAGAGTTTAGTTTTTTCTATATACACATTAAATTACATGATCCGGAATTGAAAATGGCTGCAATTAATTTTTAGTTATGCAATGCTTGTGCCATATGATGTTCATTGATGGTGATAAGATCATATTATTTGTTCTAGTTCCAGGCCAAAACTAAAACATCTTGGACACTAACACCCCATCACCCTATGCCAAAGTTTGTATTAGTAAAATAGCCATTTAAAATGAATGCCTGCACTAAAAACTTCTCATGACAAAAGATTTACCATTACTGCATGATGATCTCCACTACCTCATCACCTTAGTACAGCTTTGAGCATTAATCTAGATGCCACTCAACCAATTTTCAGTATGACATGGGATTGGGGAGCGGTGTTTCCAGATTTGAATATAATTTGTACCTGGTGCTTTATGCTGCAGCAAAGATTGCTATTAAATTTCAGATGGATAAGACATGAGGCACTGTGGATGACACTCCAGGCTCACGAATACCATGTTTCCATGACGACCGATGGTTTACCACCCACACTGCATTACATGTTGGGTTCAGTCCTTCACTTCATCCCACATACACACCATTCTCAAAAGCAGGTTACTAACCAAGCACATAATGTTCTTATTTTCTGAAATGTTCTTTAGTTTCCTTTTTTATTTTATTTTCAAGTGACCTTGTTCAGGCGGAAGGAGAACAGTCATTAAAAAAAAGAAACAAAGAAAGAAAGGAAAATGAAAAAGTATTTTTCTGCAGTGACTTAATCATGAATATTCTTCCCACAATCATGGAAAAAAAGATGGTGACACTGATCACTGATCATCGGCTTATCCCTGAAATCATAGCAGGTTGCATTCAATTAATGCAACAACAACAAAAAATCTTTTAATGAGGCAAAAATCCTCATTACAGTCTTTTTTAAAAATATATATATAAATACAGACTCAGTAAAGCTCCAGATGTGTACTTTTAGCATTGTCCCAACTACAACCGAATCAATAAAAGGTACATTACATTGAGTCCATACAATAAAAGCAAAATCACTGGGTTTCAAAAATGATGGCTGAAGACATGGAGGAACTGGGAAGGGACATAATGAAACATACTGTGTAGGATCATTTGTTTGTGTGTGTGTGTTTTAAGTGTCCAGCGCTGCCTAGAAATGTTAAGAAAGCTTTACAGCTATCTTTTGTTCCTTCTTCATCATCCTCTGTGCCTCTTTCTCCATTTTCTTCCTTTGCTGTTCTATGGCACGCTTCTCCCTTTCTGCCAACTTCTGCTGTCTGAAACCCACACAAACACCACATATTAATGTTATTTATTTGGGATGATGTAGTCCATTCCTTTCATTTAGCTTTACTGCCAAGTATACTTTAATACTGAGAGATTACATTTTTACCCATGTGTTTAAGTATCTGAAACAAAGATTATAAAACCCTGCTGAAGACCTTGGTAATAGCTAACGTTACTGTTTGAACCTGGCTAGATTTTTGAAGCTTATTGCCATCTAGTGGACAAATAATAACATGGTACAGCATGTTCACTATACCAGTGCACTGCACTATTCTCTGTGCAGTGAAATCCTGTATCTCTGTTGAACAATTCCTCTATCAGGGCAGCTGCAAACGATGATTAAATATTGTTCTACTTATGATCTAGGCAGCACAGTGGCTCATGGGTTATCTCGGTCACCTCAATGCAAGAAGGCTCTAGGTTTGAATCTCTCTGCCAAAAAATGGCCTTACGGTATGGAGCTTACATGTGCTGCATGTGGGTTTCCTACAGGTACTCTGGTTTCTTCCCACAGCCCAAAGACATGCACAGTAGGTCAACAACTAGTAGGTTACTCTAAATTGTCTATAGGTGAGAATGTTAGTGTGAATGGTTGTGTCTGCAAAAGACTGGCAACTTGTTCAGGTTTGGGATTGGCTCCAGCCTCCCCGTGACCCCATGACCGTGATAAGCAGTACAGATAATACCGGCCTATACAGACAGTGGAGCACTTAAACAAAGCAAACTTTCTTTTTAAATACAAATAAGCACTACTACATGATTACATATCAAGTTGCCAGGAAGTCTAAATTTTAACGAGGATATGGTGTAAGAGAAGACCTGGTGGAAATAAGTTCAATTCAGCCGTGTGCCGTCACAGATTAACGCTACAGTCCATCTTAAAAAATATTTTACTAGATACATTCACTACACATTCTTGGCTACAACATGAGGAGCTGCTTGTACCTGCTGTATCTATATCAGCTGTACTAGATTGCTGATGAAATCTCAAATCTGACTGGTCACAAGGTGTTGATAATTTTTTACAACAGCTATGAAAACAGTATCTGCTGGAATTCAGTGATATTACTTTAAAACAACCTACATTCCTGTTGTTTATATACCAGCTCATTCACAGGGATTTATATACTTGAAAACCTCACAACAACAACGACAACAATAATAATAAATAAAATAATAAATAACAATTAAAAAAGCAAATGTCAAAGCCATGAGCTCGTTTTTGTTGTTACGTACATACTCACATGCCCACACAGGAGACCCAGTAAATAAAGAAAAAGGGTGACAAACATGTATCTCATGTGGCGCCACCACTGGCACTGACTGCACTTGCACCTTTCAGCTTATTCTTTTACTTTATGTAGGCACATTTCTGTAAACATAGACATGCAAACACTTTCGGAGCAGCACTTTTAGAAAGTGCCTAAATATTTATTATTGTTGTTAGAATTACTATATTTATTGAAATATCTGTCTATATTTTGTTTGCCTGTGCACGTTTCTGTCCATGTGTGCGTTTGTCTGTCTGTGTGTCTGTCCGTCCATGTGTCCAAAATGGCTCTCCATAAAAGGTGCTTTGTGTTCCTTAAGAAAGTTTCTTCCTTTTCTAGTGCCTCTGCAACATAAGCCTTCTTTTAAGTCTTATTAGCTTTAATAGAGAAGAAAAGGGAGAAAGTCAAGTGAGGGGCAATTAATAGTAATAGTTGCTATGACAGAAATAAAACAATCACAAGATGATTGTGATTGTCCTGCAGATGTTCCATAACATTACATGTAACTGGAAGTGGCTTTCATTCGTTAACAAATTAAAAATCACAACAGTCAACAAATCACTGAGGTATAAGGGTAATTAAACACTTATACAGACATAACCCCACAAAGCCACACTATAACAGCACGTCTTAGTGTTTCATTCCTGAGAAAGTTTCTTATGATTGAGGAATACCGTAACACTTCTTCGGCCTCCCACGAAGCATCAGACTCATCTTCCCAGGCATTTGTGTCCTCCTTCCAGGTTTCCAGGTCTCCCAGCTCTGCCTGTAAGCCCCACATATACAAGCTCCTGAGTAAAGCATTTCCATGTTCCTCAAGTAATTACAGCACATCTCTGATTCATTAAGGGTATGTACATTGGACGCCGCATATTTGGAAGGTGTAGGATAATACAGCATAAATCAGTATGACACTTTCATACCCTGTTTAAATTATTAGATACAAAGTAAACAACTTTCAGCAAAATGAGCCTGTATTTCTGGCACAGAGGAGTCAGCAAGCGTGTATATCTGTGTGTTAAGATATAATGAATCACACTACTCTATTTTAAAAACGATTTACCTTTTAAAATTTACCACATCAAATCATTCATCCCATGTTATACGCACACTGATCATAACATTAACACCACCTGAATGGTGTTTGGCAGGATGGCCCCATACACAACAAGCACTGTGCTTTCCCTCCAGGTGTGTTAGGTCACCCCCAAACACGCATGCGCACCAGTTCAAAAAGAGGCGGGCGGTAGCATCGCATGTCACGGAGGGAGCGTGTGCTTGCTTTCGCCCCGTGCTATAAGAGCACTTCTATGGGATCAGACCAGACGTACCGGCCTTCGCTCCTCACACACAATAATATACCTTAATAACAAAAATATACCTTGGACACCTTGGACCATGAAACTCTTCCCAGTTCACCGACTGTCCTTTCTTAATCCACCTTCGTTAGGTATTTACAACTGTATACCAGGAACACCCCACAAAAGTTGAATAGACTTCACCATTACAACACGACCCTTATCAAAGTCACTCACAAGACATTATAACCTTCATAACAACATCATTCATTTCACCTGTCAGTGCTCGTCATGTTTTTAATGGTATGGCTGATCGGAGTTATCCTAACTGTATTATCTTAGCCCATGTACAGATATGAACACATATTTTGCAGCATCCCTGAATAGAATGATGTTTGAAGTGTTCATATGAACGAATAAATATTCTACACAGATGTGCAAGTGCAGCACTCACTGAAGGCTGGATAAAGGACATATCCTGAGTGGCTGCCAGTCTGCTAGAGAAGCCTGTAGTTGAATCAGGGAGAGAGAAATTTACAGGCTCCCTTTTCTTCAAGACAATCTAGCAGAAGGTGAAAAAACGATGTAAGAACGGGGATTAAGTGATCTGTGAACTTACATTAGTAATCTGTAATCAAAATAGAAATTAATAATAATAATAATAATAATAGTAGTAGTAGTAGTAGTAGTAGTAGCAGTTGTAGTAATAAGGCATTCCAAAAAAAAGTAGGAACCAACTTTTTGTGTTTTCCTGATAGTTGGAGTCATGTCTTTGAAATAATCTGGCTCTTCATCGTCCACCTGGTTCTGCTGGGACGGAACAGCACCATTCCCTCCTTCAATCTTTATACTCGTAGGAGCCTCTTCATCCCATGAGCTCCACTCCTCGATCTCTGGCTAAAAAACAGTGGCATGTAATTACATCAAGTTAAATAAGCCCACAAAGCTGTACCCACTTAACGATACTAAGGTCACTGGGTTTACATACAAAAAAAAAAATCCGTTTTTTATTTGATAAAAGACTAAATAGCAACCAAGGTGTTTACACTGTTAATGAAAATTATTATTCCACTAATGTTCCTGTTTAAATATAGCCATGCAAACTATCTACTTTTGTATTCTGTACAGTCTGTATACATATCCAGAGAACACCCCTAAAATCGAAATATCAGCGTATCCTACATGAAAATGTTCAATTCAGAATGAGGCCAAAATGTGGTTGACACATTTCTGTTATGTTAATACAGTTATAAATGTATCACTCTGCCCATGTGTACACTTTCTATAGACAGAATCTGGAGCACGAGCAGGTGAAGAGTGTATTGACTCATGTGATATTAATGTATGCGGTTGATGCAGCACAGCCCAGGGTACAAAGTGTTCCTCCGCAGATAGAGGGCAACATTTCTAAACCATACAAACTGCAGCTTTCGTTTAATTACATAGTTTTGAAGGCAAGCAGCATGAAATTAAACACCATACTTTTATTTCTTTCCTTCCTTTTTTTATGTCACCACTGGAGACTCTACTGACACCATATAAATACTGTACACAATATACACAAGGTTTAAAATAAATAAACAAATAACAATAATTTAAAATAAAGAAAGAAAAGAAAAGAGCTTTATTATGTTCACTGACTGAGCTGAAGATAAAATACAATTAAATAAAAATAAACTTACCTGTTTGGGTACTGAGGAAAAATCAACCGTAGTAGGAAGAGTGATCTGATCACCACTTCTCTTGCGTGATCTTCCAGTTCTAACAACAGGAAAAGAACTACATTAATAAAGAGTTCAGAAAGGCTTAAATTGTTTAAGAATGGGTTTGGCTTCCTTTTACCAAATGGCCTGTCTCAAAAATAACAGCAATAACAGCACATTTCAAATAGCAACAATAGAGAGAAATACTCCGAGTGCAAATAATTAGTTTCTTCAAACAACAAAGAACATGTTGAACACTGGTTGAAGGTTTTGTATTATTTCAGATGGAAGAAATGCAGTGAGAAAACGCAGCTTCCCGATTCCCGAACCAGCACGAAAAATGTCTGGTGGTGGGGGAGTGGGCTTCCCTTCCTCCACATTCATGGCAAAAGTGCCCTTGAGCAAGGCACCTAACCCCCAACTGCACTCCGGGCGCTGCAGTGTGTGTGGCGCTCACTGCTCCGAGTGTGTCTGTGCTCACTTTGGATGGGTTAAATGCAAAGTCAATCATTTCCCTTGTGGGATTAATACAGTCAGTCAGTCATTCATTCATATCATTCATCTTCCACTTGTTCCGGGGTCGGGTCGCAGGGGCAGCAGCCTAAGCAGTGAGGTCCAGACGTCCCTCTCTGCAGCCACTTCCTCCAGCTCTTCCAGGGGGACGCCAAGGTGTTACCAGACCAGATGAGAGACATAGTCCCTCCAGCATGTTCTGGGTCAACCCTGGGGTCTCTTCCCGGACGGACATGCCCGAAACATCTCACCAGGGAGGCATTCTAATCAGATGCTCGAGCCACCTCAACTGGCTCCTCTCAACGCGGAGGAACAGCGGTTCTACTCTGAGCTCCACCCGGCAGACAGAACTTCTCACCCTGTCTCTGAGGGAGAAACCTACCACCCTGCGAAGGAAGCTCATTTCAGCCGCCTGTATCCACGATCTTGTTCTTTCGGTCACTACCCAAAGCTCGTGACCATGGGACCATACATCTACCACGTAGATCGACTGGTAAATTTTGCCTTTCGGCTCAGTTCCCTCTTCACCACGACCGATCCGCCTGTCGATCTCCCGTTCCATCCTTCCCTCATTCGTGAACAAGACCCCGAGATACTTAAACTCCTCCACTTGGGGCAGGACCTCATTCCAGACCTGGAAGGTGCATTCCACTCTTTTCCGGCTGACAACCATGGATTCTGACTTGGAGGTATTGATTTTCATCCCGGCCGCTTCACACTCAGCTTCGAATTGCTCCAGCGAGAGCTTAAAGTAGACTTATAATTTTATACTTATGTCTGCATTCACTATTGTTTTTGTACTGGTTAAGAGTTTATAATTTTGTAGTAATGTGCATCTGTGGTACAAGAACTTTATTGGATAGCACATCCTTACAGAACTCTTTATGTAGTACCTAATAAAGCAACTCAGGATATTTAAACTGACCTTTTGATACTGTTTTAGTCCCATCTAACTGTGACTTTACCCTCCCAACCCCAATTAAAACAATTTTGGACTTTATTTCAGCATGCATGCGTGTGAATACTAATATTAATCGTGATCATATCATATTTAAATTAACACGTCCCTGCAGCTCCTCATGCCAAAACCATTTTGCTGTTTCACGTTACAGAAGAAAAACTACACTTTCATGTTTCACATCTTTAAAATACACAATCTCTGCTCGTCTCTGTCTGTATAGGCTTCCTTTTTGTTCTCTGGCCTCCCCATCACTTCCAAAATACTTGCCCATAAGTGGACTGCGTTCAGATTTTCCTACATTTTTTTCACCGTGCACAGATGCAACACATTTATATATAAATCCGTCCACAGGAGTCAAATAAACTCATGTTGAATTTTACAAACAAGATGTTTTAATAAGTTTACTTGTGTTGTAGGAAGATGATGTTCTTCCACCTCAGGTTGCACTCTTTGTTTTGAGAACAAAATTAAACAACCGGATCGCTGCCATTTCATTAGTATGCACAATGGACTCACGCCACGTAGCATCAGCTGGTTTCCGGTGTTGACACTGTAGAATTTTTTTAAGTGTGAGTATAATCAGTGAGCTATCAGACTGATACCCAACACCAGTATTATTCTAGATGCATCACTAAGTCTTTTATAATCACTCTACGGCCACATTTTTGCTCCCAACTAACCATCACACTTATATTTGTCAAAGCTAGAAGGAGAAAAAGAGGTCAGGCATCAACAACCCCAATCCCACCATCGTGCGGTGGCAACCAGGGCTCTTTCAATGCTACCCAAGGTTTGTAGCCCCTGGCTTTAAACCTTGAGCCAAAAACCCATTTGGATTTTTATCATCGTGCCGATAGCCCTACAGTTTCCACACCAATAACATGCTGCCTTGCTGTGAACACCCCTCACCCTGTCTAAGGTTCCTGACCTACAGAATAACTAACAAGAAGACCACGGAAGCGGACGTTTCGAAAAGAGCAATCCAGCAACACACAGAATGGTTGCAGCGAAAGCATTATCCCTGCAAATAGATGCTAATTTTTTAACAGAGTTTTTCAGAGTTTACCTGAGCAAACAGATAAAAAAAATAATTTGTTGACAAGTGTCTTTACTTACACCAAAAATGGATCACGGTGAGCTTAAAAGCTAGTTCAGGTCAGCAATTTCAGCTGTCGCAACTGACTAGCGCTCAGCATAGGTTACTTATAACTACATATTTCAACACAAATTACAAAGATTCCACGGAGATAAATATTTATATCAGTGTGTCTAATGGACCATAATAGATAAATCCCAGCTTCCACTTTCACACCGCCTAACCCACCAATTGTCCTCTCCTGGCCCATGCGTAATCATGGGGCCAAAATTCCCAAGCTTCTAACCTCAAAGTAGCCCCTAGGAGGCACCACTGAGCCCTGGAAGTGCCAGTGGAAACAGGATTGTCCTTTGCACACACTACCTCTCCAAGCGTTGGCTTGAGAGTGGCGTTGCAGCTGATGTCAGACGAGGGAGTCTGGGGTGCAATCAGTGTCCAGTTAAGTTGAGGTCAAGGCTCTGTGCTCACTCAAGTTCTTCCACAGCAGCCTTGGAAAACTATGTCTTTATGAGCCTCACTTTGTGCTGAAACAACTTTGGGTCCCTTAGTTCCAGTGACTCCATCATTTAGGGCACATACATCTCCCAACACTGTAAAAAAAAATAAATAAATAAACAAAACCCTGTGTTCTAGACTCTCACGCCCTGACACAGACAGGTCTTAGCAGTACTCCACATTGCATTAAACTTCCTCAACGACATGTCATAGTGTTCCGCCTCCGCTAATCACCACAGGGTGTGTTAAAAGAAAGAAACCACAAACCTCTGCAGGGTTGTGATCATTTGGGAACCAAGTCTGAGACTCCTGATCAAACCATTACTCTTAAAAAAAAAAAAAAAAAAAAAAAAAAAAAAAAAAATGACTTGGGAAGCAGATCAGCCAGTTTGTTAGGACAGTGTCTGAGTCAACACCGTGCCAGGACTCAAATATGCAAAATGTTTCTCTTTCACACTTGATGAGGAAGCTACAGAAGAAGTTTTCATCAAACAGCAGCAGCTAGAAAAGGCCCAGCTGGACGGGACTCACCTGCATATCAGCCTTTTAAAGAAAGAAAGGATGGATGCTATACATGTACAGATCTTAAACAGACGAAACTGAGTCACGGCCATGGTGATACCAGCATCTGAAACACGCACAGAAGAGAAACAAGCTGCAGAGGAACAAATTCATTCAGAAATCACGCCACAAGACATGTCTGTAACCATAGCGACTTTATAGCTAACACTCATGCGACCTTGTAGCTGCTTACATATCTAATAAAATACACATTTTCGGCTTGCTAATCGCCAGGTTTATAATACCCAACTTAATAAACCTCACAAATGATACTAACGATAACAAAAATAAACATAAAACATAAAACCTGAATAAAGGAGATGTCAGTGCTTATGGCCTTGCATACAAGAACAGGTTGTGAAGAGCAACCTAGCAGAAACCTTAGCAGCTTAGCCGAGCCGTCCTGCTATGCTAATCTAACACAAACATCACCAACCGCAAAACATTCATTCAACTCACATGGCTTGTCTTTGAAACATTCTCGTAAATATAGTATTTGCTAATCCGTTAGCTGTATCCTGACTAAATCCAGGCCCTTGTCAGACAGGTTAGCTGTTAGCATGCAGTACTCACCAGGCAGATATCCGAGTACCGCTCAGGGGCTGCATAGCATTAGCTAGCTAGCTAGCTAGCAAAGTGCAGAAAGCGAGCCAGTGTCTTCACTGATTAAATAACTAAACGAAGCACATTTAATTAAAAGCTTAATTATTTTTCATTTAACATGCACCTAGGAATATTTACGACCCTAGCTGTCAAACAGAGCGGATTGTTCAGCAGGCCAGTGTGTCCGACTGGCACTAAACACTACAGCCATTACTACACCGCTTCTGTCTCTCACACAAACACACAGGAGCACATCCACTGATCTACGTCTACTCTACCGAAACCGGATGTACCAAATGACCAGCCAATTCAACTTCCGGTGGATGTGATTTGAAGATCAGCGAACCTGGGCGGAGCTCTCGAGCTAGACCATTGCAGAACCAGCACATGGACAACCAATCACACTCACACGCAAGTGTTTGGACTGTGGGAGGAAACCGGAGTGCCCAGAGGAAACCCGCGCAAGCAAAGGAGAACATGCAAACTCCACACAGAAACACCCAAGCCCAGGGCATTCTTGCTGGCTGGTAGGCGTACTTGCTGACCACTAATGCCCCCAAAAAAAGCAAACTAAAATTAGATTTTTATGTTGTATTTCTGGTGGCACGGTGGCATACTGGTTAGCATATCTGCCTCACAGCAAGGAGGCCTGGGTTTGATTCTCGGGTTCGGGCGTTTCTATGTGGAGTTTGCATGTTCTCCACGTGCTTGTGTGGGTTTCCTCTGGGTACTCCGGTTTCCTCCCACAGTTCCAAAACGAGCACAGTAGGCTAATTGGCTGTTCCAAATCACCTCTAGGTGTGAGTGAATACTAAGTTTATACTGAGGTCCATGATTTAGAAGGAGTTTCAATACAATAGGCCCTTGTAATAATTAAAAAAAATCTTCTCTCCTCATGTCACATTTATATGCAAGTCAATGTTCCAATCCGATGACTATTTAAAAATAATTTGTGGCATATTCTGGCATTTCTATTGAGGTTCTGAGCATGCAATATCTGCTATCTGCTTTCCACTGAAAAGAATTGGCAACACTTCAGTATGTACAATATATATATAGGGGCAGTGGTGGCCTGGTGGTAAGGTGCTGGATTACTGATCCCAAGGTCGGGGGTTCAAGCCCCACTATC
>JAOUQZ010000044.1:16239793-16253788 GCA_028564935.1 Neosilurus hyrtlii
CGTGACCTGACTTGACCTAGTTTAGCCTGTTTGGAAGCTGTGGGCTTATAGAGCCGGGAAACACAAAATTAAACTCGTACACACACAAATGTTGAAACAAAGGTTTGATTTATTAAGTCACCATGAACTATTAGCAACAAAAACATGACTAAATATTTTATGTAAGACCAGACCTTTAAGGAAATGTAAACTCGATCCCTGTTTCAAACTGTGCTGGATTGGATTCTAGAATGTCTTAAAGTCTTTGGATTTGATGTTTAAGAACATGGGGGAGCCCTGTCAGTACATAAAACATACGTAAGATTAAGTAGAATTGTTTATCTGGAAAATACAACAACTTTAACCCAATTTAGTCACTGTTTGAGTCAGTTTGGTTCATGTGATTCACAGAAATGAGGAAGATATGTATGTGTGGCAGCAGCTCACTAGTTTGGACAGTGTAACCCTGAGTGTTTCTATACATTTCAGATGTACATTGCACTCATCTCTTTGCATGCCTTGGCCATGGTGGTTCTCCATTTTCTGTACTGCTTTGAAGATGACTGGACGAGTAAGTAAATTTATTTATAATTATGTTATGAATGATGCAAAAAAGCTTAGATGTAAATCCTATTTTAAGGTGCCTAACATTTAAAAGAAAAAAGTGTTTTCTGCTTTCACCTGTTGAGACTATTTTTAAGGGTTTATGTATTAAAGTTGATGTTTTATACAGTATGAATGCAGAATGTAGTGCAGATACTGATGGCAAAATAAAATGGCACCCTCATTAAAATTTGGATGCATTAAAGTAGTGAATGAAAATAAAATGAAATTAAAAGTTTATTCTTCATCTGAATTAAACTTTGATATACTGATGCAGTGCCACTGTTACTCTGGCTATCGATGTCATTTGGAGAACTGTTTTGTTATACGCATCATTTTGATGAAAAAAAAGCATTTAATATATCATATGTGTGGGCGGCACGTCCACCTCACAGCAAGAAGGTCCTGGGTTCAAGTCCCGGGCTCGGTGCTTGTGTAGGTTTCTTCCAGGTACTCCGGTTTCCTCTCACAGTCCAAAGACGTGCACGTTAGGCTAATAGACTGGTCAAAATTGCCCCTAGGTGTGGATGTGAGTGTGAATATTTGTGTGTTTTTACCCTGTGATGGTCTGGCGAGCTGTTCAGGCTGTACCATGCCTTCGTTCCGTGTTGGCTGAGATAGGCTCCAGCCTCCCCATGACCCTAATTAGGATTAAGTAGTTCAGAAAATTAATGAATGTTTTAAAGTATACTTTGTATACATTCGGTAATCATTCTGTTTTACATCACAGTTTATATTAGTATGTTGGATATGCTGTTCCATCCTTATCCAATGTAAAATGTATACCATAGGTCAAGTTGCAGTCTTCACTTATTCATGAACTGTTGTTTACATGTCAGTGATGTCTCGTATTTCACAGATGCATAAAAAATTAACGGTACGGTTAAGTGGCAAATTCTACAGAATCTACAGATCTAATGCTATTGGTTTATGATGTTATTTACATCATTCAATAAAAATGATTCATCAAAAATCATTCCTACCAAAGTTCAGTCCTTGCCCAATCATAATATAACCACGGTACATACACACTCAGGTACTGCAACGGCATGCAGTATGTCCTCATTTCATCGAAACTTTTATCAACAAAGCACATCCACAATCAATATTTCTCACCATAAATGATGCATACCAGAATCAAAATACTTTATTGATCCCATTGGAAATTGTGTAATATGGGCGGGGTTACACCACCGGTTATTGACAAGAACGGCAAGCCCCCCACCTTTCCGCTTACCGCTCGTTGCGCAGTCTCTGTTTGAAAGCCCGCTATGAATGCGTTGTCTTCGGGAATTTCCTGGTGCAGCCATGCCTCCACAAAGCACATGAGACTGCACTCCTGATACTCCCTCTGGCTAGCACTGTCAGCTCGTCCATCTTATTCACCAGTGATTTCACATTTGACGGAAGACACGGCTTGTACCTTTTCCTCTCTCTATGCCTCTGCTGTCTCACCGCCCCCCTCCTTCTCCTCTTCTGTCCACATCTGCATCCACGGTGTGTTTTCCTTCAGATTTCAGCCGGTAAGTCCATGGGTCTGGTCACTAACCCAGCCGGCATCAGGGCGATAAGCTAATCCCTGGAGTAAACAAAGTGCACGGCGTGTAGTTGAAAGTAAAATTTCCACAGTGATAAAAAGTACAAAAACTCAACACACATATTGAAAGGGCATCTACTTATAAAGTACAAGAAGAAAATCTGAGAGATCACATATGATACTTGATGTGATCGTTGTCAGTGGACAGAATGTTATTTATGAAATTTGGTGAAATGCCAATCAAAATTCAATCACCTTGAAGCTGTCAGTTCCCAAAAACCGCCCTTGCGCATGTGTTGGCAGCCGGTGTCGTGCTACTTTCTGCTTCAATGAGTATAATTTCCTCTGCGAAGTTGGTGAACGTGACAGCTTTGCTGTGAACAGAAATAGCGTTCGCTTTGCTGAAGTCGGCTTTTTTGCCTGGTTAACTTCACTCCAGCTGTATTCACCAACCGGGTTACAATGAGAGCAGCCTTTCCAATGTCTTAATGTCCACGTCATTCAGAGTGAATGAGACACGAGTTTCTCAGTAAGGGTGTTGCTAACGTTACGTAGATGGACAGACAGATATGTAACGTTTGCAACTCTGATAATGCATTGTTCTGTAAAATGAGGGATATTTTTCTGTCCACTTTTAAACTGTCTGCTGGAATAAATAAAAAAAAGCTAAAAAAAAATAAAAACAAAAGGTCTAACAACACTGTGATTGCTCATGCAGATACTTTTTTCAATGTTAGTCCTATGTGCATCATTTTTTTCCCCTGATAAATTGTAATACCATTTGGGTCATTATATTTGAATAGTACATGTTGAAATAGACACACTTGCTGTAGAATCTGCCAAGTGTCAATTTCATTTTCTTTTAGTGCATTACACTTAGCGTATTACAACTCCTTACTACTAATAGCTGCTAAACCACATTAGTAAATCGTCTCTTTGGAGAATTTGACCAAATGTAGTGTGTTTAAACACAAGCAATATGTAGTGGCTGTGCTATCCTGCTCTTTACCCTTTACTGTGTGTTAAGTACCCCTCCTTTCCCCTCCAACCCCAGAATGCAGTACCTTCTCACCTCCAGCCACAGTCATCCTCCTCATCCTCCTGTGCTTTGAGGGCCTCCTCTTTCTCATCTTCACCTCTGTGATGTTTGGCACCCAAGTCCATTCCATCTGTACAGATGAGACGGTGAGTGACCCAAACCCCTTCCTGCTGCCCGTCTTTACAACTTTGCTCTAGAAAATGTGTAGAAGTGAGGATTGGTGATTTAGTATGCACATAAGATTTGAGTAAATGTTTTGACTAAGGTTTTCTTGTTGGTGTCTTTTTGAACAAATCAGCACTGTAATTTTTCTAAAAAACATACAGTATATACCGTACATGTCAAACATTTGGACACGCCTGTCAATTTTCAATTAGAATGTGTATCCAAATTTTTTGACTGGTACTACATTTATTGCACCACTCAGCCGTAACATGAATAACACTAACAGGTGAAGTGAATACCATCCTTTATCTCTAATATAAGGCAGTGTACCTATCAGCCATACCAGTGAAACCACCTGCCTGTTGTGTAGGTCCCTAAAATAGTTGTGACCTAACGACCTCTGAAGATGGGATGGGGTAGCACCAAAACGTTAGCAACAGATGCTTAAAGTCTTGTTGGTTCCGAGAAGGGGCCTCCATGGATTGGATTTTCTTTTTGTCCTGCAGACTTTCAATCAGATTGAGATCTAAACGATTTGGAGGCCGAGCCAACACAGAAAACTCTTTTTCATGCTTTACAAATCATTCTTTGCCATTAGGGCACTTGGTCTGCAGCAATGCCTAGGTAGGTGGAACATGTCAAAGAAAAATCCACATGAATTCCAGGGCCCAGAACATTCCCCAGAGCAACACACTGCTTTTAATGCCTTCCTTGCTTTCCTCCCATAGTTCCTATCAGTGCCTATCTCCTATCCAAGTATCTTAAGCACACCCACCTGGTTCTCCACACGATGTAGAACAAAATATGGTACATCAGGCCAGATCACCTTCTACCATACCTCTGTTCATGCAGCTATGTAGCCCCATACACAGCAATCTGTCGACTTTCTCTCATAGCCTTTCATCATTATTGCTAGAGAAGCTCTATTTTGGATTGGATCAAGTGAGCTAGGCTTTGCTTCCTACGTGCATTATGAGCTTAATGATCCTGCTGCCAGTTTACTGGTTGTGCTTTCTTGGACCAATTTTATGAGGTACTAACCACTGCATATATGGACCCACCCACCAGACATCAACTTTGAGAACTGAATGTGTATTTGCTGTCAACTTGCTGACAGGTGCTGCTGTAATGAGATAATGAACATTAGTATGTAGCACACAGGAATGGCACAAACTGATTGGCTTGGTATTTTTGAGATATTAGACATTATTCTGAGTGGATAATGCTTAAATCAAAACAGCTGACGCACAGTTTGCCATGATCATTTGGAGCAAGTAGTGTAATTGCTTCATGCTTCAAAATTGAAAAATAAACCATAAAAATCTCGTTTTAGTTTGTTTTTCCTGTTGCTCAGAACTTGTTGCAAGTGTGAAATTTAGCAAAACTAAGCTACTGGCCAACAGGACTAGTGAAATTATGAAACTACTAGTCCTCCTTCATATGTACTGGTCAAGAACACTATCTTCTTTGCCGTTGGATTTGTCAGGTCGCCAGCAGGATGACGTGCTCGCTAATTTCACTCGCCCTACAGATTTTTGACTGGCCAGCGGAGTAGTGTTAATTTCCACCCTTGTTGTTGTGTACGAAAACAACTTTAGGGAGCACTGTTTTCTTTTATTTCTGAAAGCGTACTGTAGGGTGGACAGAACACATGCCGTTAGCTACACAGGACGGTTCGTCGGCTCAAATTACAGAGCTCACCTGACCTGTCTTGTGTTTCCCAGAGTAGAGTCAAAAACTCCTTTATGGAACACAGTTTACTTTTGTTTTGTTATTTTACTTTCATTCCTGTACAGATGCCATTAGTAACACAGAACTAATAATTATTAAGGATGTACCCCGTCTTCGCCCAAAGTTGGCTGGGATAGGCTTCAGCTTTCCCACGGTGCTAAACAGGATAAAGACGAGCCGGTCATGAAATAAAATGGAGCTTTTAGCTGGGTCAGTGCACAGAGCTCACATGACCTGCAACAGTGTCATTTTTTAAATGTATAAATATGAACTAAAAAAATTCTCGTTTGTTTTTATAGTGTTTCCTGAAGTATGTACTAAAACATCTTTACGGAGTACCGCCTGCTTTCCTGTTTGAGTTGGCTGAACAGACACGGTTAGCTACACTGAGATATTAGCTAACTCAAAGTGTGGCGCTCACCTGACCTGCCTCACTGTCATGGATAAAATATTCAATTCAGCTGGATTTGTATAGCTTTTTTAATAATTAACATTACCACAAAGCAGCTTTACAGAGTAAACAAGTTTGGTATCAAATTTAAACCTATGATTTTAAACATTTCCTTTATGAATCCTACACATCCCTAATGAGCAAGTCTGCGTTAACGGTGGCAGGGAAAAACTCCCACGGATGAAACTGTTTTAGTATGTATTACATAGAAACACAAGACAAACCAATTAAAACAGGACTTTATTTGGTTTATTTTTTTGTTGTTTATCTGACAATTATGATGCAGCCTGCTCAAAGTGACCCTGACAAACCATGAGCTTTTTTTTTTTTTTTTAATTCAAGTATTATCCACTCAGGATAGTGTTTTCTAATCCCCCTATGACAGAATAATGAGATTGTGCTGTTCCCATGTAGTATACTTATCAATTTTATTCGCTTCACCTGTCAGTGGCTTTACTGTTATTACTGATCGCTCTGTGCGCGTGCGTGCATGCCAGTCCAACCTTATAAGTCAGTTAGAATGAGTGGTTGTGTCTATACATAATCAGCTTTTTACTAGAAAACCGGTATACAGAACACCTCGGGCATCAACATCCATGCATTACTGACAAAAAGAAAATTCAGACATAACACACAGTACTGGCAGGGATATTATAACTGGGTCATTTGTTGGCCTAAGTGGGTTTTCTTTGACACTAGGCTCACTCATACATGTCTATTCTGCCACAGCGAGGCTTTGAAATGGGTGAAAATATGAGCACAAAACCATTACATTCCTTTCTTTAAGCATCATAAAGTGCACTTTGGTTTAATTTCTCTGCAGTCTTATTTTCCATATGTTCCTGAGTTTCTTTCCTAGAAATGTCCCATAGAAAAACACTCTCTGTGTGTTATTTTAAATAGATATCTTTCTTTTAGTTGTTTTTCCCAGCTTATGTAAACCAGATAATAAATCAAGTTGTTTTATATGTTGTGTTTGAACATACATTGATTTGTTTCTGGGACATCTGCGTGTTACTCAACTTACTAACAGTCATTCTCCTGAGAAACTTCTAGAGCTTTTTTTTCATACATATATATACAACTCATCTCTCTCTGCACATAACTACTTTCATTTTCTCAGTTCACATTGCACTGCAAGTTTTAAGCTTAAGTTGTTTTTTAAGGTTGCTAAGAAAAATGTGACCATGGTTCTTCTGGCAGTTCTTTTAGAGATAGTTACTCAATCACATCCACTCTGAAGTTTTGGTTGTCTCTTGTTTTTAGGGTATAGAGCAATTGAAAAAGGAAGAGAGAAGATGGGCTAAAAAAACTAAATGGATGAACATGAAGGCGGTATTTGGACACCCCTTCTCAATAGCATGGTTTAGTCCATTATCTACACCTGACCACGGGAAAGCTGACCCCTACCAGTACGTGGTCTGAGTGCAGGAAGAATAGTCTTCTTCCCTTTCCAGCTTTACGGTAGAGACTGGAGTTCACTGGACCCTTTTAACTCCAGAAACGTTCGCCAGCATCCATGATTGTAATCCTGACCTGAGCAATGTGTCTTGCATTACATTTACCAGTGGGACGATTTTCTTGCTGTAATGAAACCTATATGTACAACATTTAACCCATATCTTATCTCTTTGCATCCATTATATTTTCCGCAAATTTAAACTTCAGGACTGTAGCTCATTTTACACCAGATGGAGTAATCGCTCAGGTGCTGGTGCAGTCCTGCTTGCATGGTGTTAATCAGTGTCGCTTTTGACTGCACAGTGTTAGCGCTTTGGGCCACCTCTTTTAGGTGAACACTCGGAGCCAACTGGCGGTTTCTTTTCAATTATTTTGGTAAATGAAGACGACACATGGATCCCACCTGTCGCTGAAATCTCGTCAGTGTTCTCTAGGCTGGATGCTTTTAATCACGTGCTCATCGATTGATTCAGTGGCATGTTTGATCAGTATGTGTCTTTGTTGGTATAGCTTAAAGATTTAAAGCCACACTGTGAAACTGTTTAACTTTTATTTATCTGTAACCTAAGCAGTAATCATTCAGGGACTATTGCTGCTTATGATGATGCATCATTTAGTGCTGCAAGAAAAAATAAAATGATAAAACGCAATGCAAAGTAATGCTGCTTAGTTAAGTAGAAGCTATAGCATGATTTCATTAAAATGATAGAAAGTCCAAAACGGTGTGGGTGATACATTGCTACTGCTAAAGATGTGTTTATTCTTACATTGAACCACCAGCTCGAAATGACATCACTAATCAAGGAGTGCTTGTGTCTTGACGTGTGTTACATCACTTCTGGTGTAAAATGAGCTTTTAAAATATTACTCAATAACCTTATGTACATATGTATTCCTATTCACGTGTCTCTCTAAAGTATGAAAAAAGGATCAATTCTGTGCCATTTTGTATCTTACTTTCTGTAAAGCTCCAGCCAAGCATCTCTAATAGAATGATTATTCTTTTCTTTTTATTTAAATAAATAAATGGACATTTTGTTCTTTTTTTTTCCATGGGTGACTGAAGCACAGGCTTTTGTCATCCTGTCCTTTTGATTCCCTGTCTGGAAGTAAGAGTGTAAAATGTGGTTAGGAAACAGGGATGGCGTGTCATGCTAAGTATTGTTACTTCTGAACACTGAATGAAGTCAGTGTATGAAGATGATGTATCAGAAACGCCTTCTACATCAAGCAAATGTCCTTTGCAGTGTTGCAGGAGCATATCAAATAAAACACACAGTTCCAAAACAATCATTGCAAGAGCATTTAAATAGTGAAGTCTATGAATAATCTCCTAGCACCACGACTGCTGAGGAAGAATTTACTGTGAATATACATTGTGTGTATGTTTTTTTCCCCCCAAACAATTTATAAGAACTATAACTGATGTGTTTTTTTTTTTTTTAATCTGTTAGATATTTCATAATTAATGTGAAAATGTAACCCATTTGTTTTGTCATTAATACTCATAAAAAGTGTATTAGAGATATTTATGTTTAATATTTAACACATCATTTGAATTGATCAGACTTTTATCTGGATTAGTTTACATAAGGTGCAGTGTGTTATTTGCAAGCGTTTCTAGACTTCTCATGTCATTTACTTTGTTTCAGCATCCAGTTGCATTTTTCCAGCCCCACTTAAATGAGTCGAGTGCTTAGCTCTGCTCCACTTAGGGACAACGCCTGACTTTGGGGTGGTTTAGAGAAAGAGATAATCTTATTAATGTTGTTATTGATCTTAATGGTAGTTTCACAGGCAGCAAAGGGTTCTAAAAATCACAATCTACTTCTCACAGGCGACGTACTAACCTTTCGAAAACCTCTAAATGCAGTCAAGGTGGTGGTTGTTGTTTTTGTTTTTTTTTGCTGGGGATTTAAATTGAATAATTCCTTGGTCAGTTTTCTGATTTTGTACACAAGTGTTATGTTTTATTTTACAGACTTGTAATGATTTTTTATGAGTTAAAATTGAAACAAAGTAATGTAGGCATTACATTACAGGGTATATGAATGGCAATCACTGGGAATTTTGGAGAGTTTTCAAGATTAAAGTTACAAAGAAATCCTTGTTATTGTTCTGTGCTTCTTTTTTTAGCCTAATATTCAAATTCTCCATATTGTGCTTATTCTCTCTCTCTATTTCTGTTCCTGTCCACGAGTGGCTACTTCTTTATGTTGTTGTAATCTTCTGTGAATATATGACTCTTTATGATAAAATAAAAAAAACGTAATCATTCATTTAAAACCATGATTCCATTCTGATTGGTATGAATTGGAGGTAAGCGATGATCAACACTGGCAGAAATGCCAGGTAAATCCTACCTGTCAGATTTGGTGCCTGACTGCATGTTGCTCCTGATATCAGAAAGCTAGGCCTTTTTTTTATTTTTTCCTTTGCAGCGTACATTATGAATGCAGACAGCATGCTGCATGTGCACTGTGCATTTTATTCATCATTATATGACCTTTACTTTAGTAGGGATTAGTTCGGCACTCGGTTCAGTTCCACCTGCACACCTACACTTACAATAACATTTGTCTCACATCCCACTTTTTTCCATCCCATAGTGTCACTGTGCTTTTATTTTCCAGTGCATTTAAAGGAATTTCAGTTGGTGAATGTTTTCTAGTTGTGCATGTTTCATAAAATAAGCTTGCTGTTAAATGTTGTCTTTCTTTTTTTAGGGTATTGAACGTCTAAAACAAGAGACTCCAACATGGGAGAAGACTTCATCCTGGGAGGCCATGAAGTTAGCGTTTGGCGGTCCTCTATCTATAGCTTGGTTCAACCCCTTCTCTGACTTTTCCTGTAACACAAATGACACTTCCAACGTCCCTGAAGCCCCACAAGGGGAAATAATAGCAGAGAATGTGATTGAAATCCCCTTGCAGTGGTAAAATCCCACTGAAAAATGTTTGCTGATCCTCCAATTCTGAAGAGGACCTTCAGAAACAGTGAAGCTATTTTTTATTTTTCCTATAACCTTAATGGAGTTCAGTATACTTTATTATATCAAGATAAGTACATTCTCCATAAAGAGCTGATCTTATGGTGTTGATGAAAGAATCGAGTGGTTGTTTAAACAAAAGGAACAAGTTAATATGTATAAATTGCTATGATATTTTAAATTGCTCTCTCAATTCTATGAAGCAAGAAATTAAGTCGAGATCCAAAGGCATGGGAAATTTGGGTAATAGGATATCGCCTCCTTAAAACTTATGGTATTCAACACTTCTTTTATATTGCTAAGTGCCTTAAAATATATAATTAACCAAAGATTCCAGTATTAAGTAATACTGGAACAGTGATTATTTTTCCATTCATAAGTAGAGCCCATGATTTTGGGCATACTGTCAGAAATAATACATATACAAATTCTATGCATGTATTTTAACAATTATCTTTTCTGTTCAACTCAAACACTAAGAGATAAGTTGAGTGAAAATCCCAGTACTGTGAGGGCATTACAACTAATTATACACTACTTCACCACTAACTCGTGTATTATTTAGGAGCCATTAGTGTGATCTTTTATCTAAAAGAAACATTTTGTGTAAATAAAAGACAGTTTGGTAAAAAGTGACATTTACTGAAAATGAAGGTGTTCATTGTGATTTTTCGTCTCACACACATATCCACACTCAAATAATTATCACCTTCACCCAAAATGGAGTATTAGTGGAGGTATTGTTAGCGCTGGAACCTGAGTCAGTTTATCCATGAACAAAAATCCTGACTACACCAAATTTCACCAAACTCGGTGAGGACACTCCCATAGCTGAAAAAAAATCTGATTTTGGAATGTCTGGGACAAAGGTAAAGGTCAGAGTTTTGGAGATTGATCGCTTATAACCTCGAAATAAGTGCTAAGAAACATTGTTACTATCCAGCAATAATGACAAGCAATATGGACTTTCAAATGAGACCATTACCTTTGACCTTGAGTGACCTTAAAAGGTCAAACCCCAACCAACTTTTATCTTTCAACTGAGAGATTTTTTTCACTAATTTGGACACCTACTATAGAACATACACTAACACAAAAACACAGGTAACTAAAACCAGTACTAACATAGGGTCTATTTGCTACGTTGTCCATGCTGTGGAGTAGAAGTACTTCTAATTTAAACACTTACACAGTGCTCATCTTACACAGTAAGATGGGTCTGGTTGAAGACCTTACTCATGCTATAAGAAAAACAGGACTCTGGTCATAACCTGAAGTTTGAGCATTTGTTTCAGTCGCTCACTACTGAGCCATGCTGACTCCTGTATTGTCAGGTAAACCCATCCTGAAGACTGTACCCTACAACAATCTATACAAGCAAGTGGACTTTCTCTGACCATGGTTCTAGGCATCCCAGAGTGTGTGCAATCACACCCAATCTGTACACTCTCACAAAAGGGTTGTGGTCCAGTTCATGATAGCACATCCTCCCAGTGGTGTAAAATGATTTCACTGTGGTGGTGAAATTCTTCCTGAAGAACTGTAATAAAACTAAATAAGTGTGAAGCTGGAGATCTCTGCATGCCACAATCCAAAGAAATCGTTCTGAAAACATGGCTAAATAATTTATAAAGAAATCATCTTTTCAATCTGCATAGAAATAACTGATCAGTTTTCCTTTTTCACATCTAACGGTTGGTTCTTGAGAGATGATCCATGCAAGATGAAGAGCCCCAACAAGGTTAGTGAGATTCCAACCCACCACAACAGTGCATGACTTTCTCCAAAGAGTACATATCCAAGAAATGCCTGCAAAAATAAATATACACATCCAAATTAAAGCACTCACTAAAATGACATTAACAATAATTTATCTATTCATTTATTTTCTGTTACTTAATCTTAATCAGGGTCGCGGGGAGAATGGCGCCCATCTCAACTGACTCCTGTTTAACTACAAACAGATAAAACCACTGACAATGTTTATTCAAAAACCTCAAAAAATCTTTAGCAAACTGTTGTGGTATAACGTGAATAAAACGTATTTTAGGTCATGGTGTAACTGGGAAAATAATCAACGTTTTAGCTGGTGAGTTAACAGCCCTCTGCATACTGCCAAGTCACATCACACCACCCTGTTGTTGCTTATTTTCCTGTAACAGCACACCACATTGTGTTTTATTCCGTTCCAACTTAAAATGTGCTGAAAGGCTTATTCAACTCGTGTGTTCTTTATTGTAGTTTGTTGTGTGGAATCTCACAGAGGAGATGAAATTAGATGCAGTAGTGGTTACAGTAGCCCGAGCCGAAGACGAGGAAAGTCGCAGAGCCTTGGCAAAGAAGGTCCACATCACAGCATTGGAGCTGACCAACAGGAGACCACACACCAATCTCAGAGGAATGTGAACCTGTGGATATAAGCAGTACACCTCCATGAAGCTCATATGATAACTATGCTTTATGTATATACATTTATTAAATGGCAACAACTGTACGTGAACTCCGATTGCTTGACGCGTGAACAATAAATCGCATATAGACCAGCGCACAGCTCCCTTTGAGTTAGCTGTTAGTTAGCTGCACCATGCATGCACTATGACCTTCAGCAGCTTCCACACAAATGGAAAAAAGCTGAAATCTGCCTGTCACCAATACACGTAAAGACAGGATACATATGCTCAGTAAGAAGTTTATTGTGGACTGCCAACCCAAGACATACAGGAAACGAAACTTAAACCTGCAAGTATATAGCATGTAGATGGCTAACAAAGTACAAACTAAGCAAAACGAGATGAGGCAAAGAGACATGAAATGTACTGAAAACTAGAAAACAATGATATCCAGGGCTGATGACGTAACACCTGTGAAAAGATATAATGCTCTACACATTGGCACATTTCACATGGTGTGACCATTTCCTGATAGCGCCCACAAATGCTGCCCACTCTGGATGGCACAATTCACTGGCCAATCAGCAGTGGTGTTGTGACACTACCAAGCCCTCACAGACATGAAGGAAGACACAAGCGAACAATTCATACTGCCTGAAGGGAAAAAAAGAAAAAGACTGCCATTTTAAAATGCTATATACTAATAAACTGCCTTTTAACCTTGATTGCTAGGACTGCACAGAGAACTCCCGGCCCTTGGGCTACGTATAGACCTCGCACTAGGTTAATAGGTGGTGTTTATCAAGAACATGGAGAAAAAATAACTACCAATGTGTCTTATTCAGTCCTGCAAATGTAGCTCTACTGTTGACCAGTATTTTATGGAAATATTCAGCATCACTCAGGATGTATTGTGTCTTTATTATCAGATTACGTGGTGTAGAAATTTTAATGTCACAAAGCAAATGGTGAAAAAATGGCCTTTTCACCCATTCACAAGCTGTAGCATCGACATCAGGGGTCAGACTATCCTCCTCAAGAGTCCATTTTCTAACAGCAGTCTCACACAGCTCTTTAAGGTAACTTGCACCCAAAGATAACTTTGCAGATGATGACGCCACAGCACCAAACAACCCGGCTAACAACGCGTACATCAACCCTGTCAGCATAACTACACATGAACGTTACACTACTAGTAATAACAAGTAAAAAAAACTAATACTACAGTGCAAAACAATCAATACTGAGCACAGTGGAGCAACAAAACACTGAAAGAAGTAGTTCCGGGTTGGGCGCGTTTTGATGACGTCAGGATGACGTCTGTGTTGGTCGTCGCCACAGAGAAATAGCTTGTCGCAAGCTGGTGCTAACGCTAACTGCTAGTTGTGAAACGATACTGAATGTTTATGTCTATATAGCAATGAATAAAAAAGGAAACGTGTCATGGGTGAAACCGAGTGAGCCGTCATTTCTGAGAAAATTCAAGAATGACATTGGCTATAAAGAAGGACCAACCGTTGAAACAAAGGTAGTCCTCTCCTGTTATTGTTATTTAGCTCTCTCTCTCTCTCTGTATATATATATTTATATTTATATATATATATATATATATATATATATATATATATATATATATATATATATATATAT
>JAOUQZ010000044.1:16257625-16272861 GCA_028564935.1 Neosilurus hyrtlii
CCAGGATGAAGCTCACACAAGCATAGGGCGAACAGGACTCGAACCCAGGACCTCCAGCTAACCACCCATAGAACAATCACTTAATGATGTGAAGATTTCATCAGGTACTGCACTTCACATAGAAAGATAAGAGACCGGGCGGGTTCGCACGCACGGATTTAGTCACCGTGGACACTGGTTGTATTTTGATCCTTATAATAAGCACCAGGATAATCTCTCCACTAACTAATCATAGAGATGAAGGTGCCACGCGTCGCCTGGCTGGAGGAAACCAAACCGCCCTCGCCTGGTGGACTACTGCTGAAACAAGCGAGGGAGGGAGCACGAACACACACACACACACACACACACGCGCACAGAGCAGCTCTGGACTGAACTGCAGCTCTGCGAGGAGTCTGAGCCGCTGAGCGCTTTCAGTCGACACCGCGGTCATGTTCGCGCGCGGCGGTTTCCTCTAACAGTCCGCAGGTTGTTGTCTGTGTGCGGGATGGAGACGTGCGGCGCTGCTCGCTGCGGCGGCGCTAATAAGCGCAGTGTGTCGGTGGAGCGCGGACGGAGAGCAGCGGCGAGCGGAGCGCAAGCGCGGCCCGGAGCTCCTAACAACCAGAGCTGCAGCAGGAGCACGGAGCAAAACCTCCGGAGAGGACTGGAGGGCGTACTCAACAAATACACCAATCTACTACAAGGATGGCAACACAGGTAGTGCTCCGACTGCTGTCAGCCAGAGACCACAACCTTATTCTAATCTGATCATACAGTCCAAACTGCACACTGTGAATAGTTCTGTACCATAGTGTTACTGTTCAGTACAGCAGCATGCAGTTTCACATCAATTATCTTTATTCTGACTCAACTTTTAAACTGCCAGGTAAGGACACTTTGATTTCAGTAGCAGTCTGCACTGGATCGTGTTCCATATTGTTGCAGACACTTTGGTTGTCATCGATATCGCGATATTTTTGGTAATCAGACATCGAACAAGACGTTGAGATACAAATAAGAGCTCTCCACATGTAATTACCCTAATGCACTGTAAACATGAGCTGCTAAAAGATATAAAATGTTACATTATATATTATTACCGAGTTTGCCGAACCCGGTTAATCCTACTAGGGTTGCAGGGAGACCGGAACCTATCTCAACCGACTCTTGGCGAAGGCAGGTAACACCTTGAACAGCTTGCCAAGCCATCACAGGGCAATACACACAACCATTCACACTCACACTCACACTCACACCTGGGAGCAATTTTGGAACAGCCGATTAGCTTAATGTACATGTCATTTGGACTGTGGAAGGAAAGCAGAGTACCCGGAGGAAACCCGTGCAAGCACATGGAGAACATGGAGACTTGCCCTTGCCAAGCCCAAGATTCGAACCCAAGGTCTTCTTGCTGTGTGGCGAATACGATAACTACCGTGCTGCCGTGCGTCCACATGTTGAACTCATCCAAGGATTGATATCTTTATTCATGCGTATTAAGTTACCACTTTGGTACACTTGACATGAAGTGGGAATATAGCGTTTGTATACACCAGGCACATAAACCTATGTGCAATTTAATGTATATTCATAAAATAATCTACCTACCGACTTGTGTTTGGGCTGTGGAGAAGTCTGAGAACCGTGAAAAAACACAGGTTTCTGTGAACTGGGCAATGCTGGAAACTCCAGACACCCAAAATTGGTAATTATGTAGATCAAAATAATGCATTCTACTCATTTAGTCACATTAAGTCATCAGTGGGCTGTGGTGGCTCGGTGGTTAAGGTGCTGGATTACTGATCCGAAGGTCGGGGGTTCAAGCCCCACTATCACCACCCAGCTGTCACTGTTGTTCCCCAGTGCAGCTAACTGGGATATCAAAGTCCAACCATGTCTCTCACTGTCTGTGGTGAAAGGCACGTAAAAGAAACATTACTGTCTTTTGAAAAGAGTAGGCCACTGGATTGCCGTTAGCAGGTTTCTGCGTTAAGAAGGGTTGTATTCAAAATTGTTCCCATCCTGAAAATAACTGAGAAATTGATGGATGGACATAAAGCAACACCTTATAAGACTAGAATATTTTCATAAACACATTATCTGAGCAGGTTTCATGCAACATTAGTTGTATATGTTATTAACTGCAGTAGCAACAGCATCAGTGACAATCAGTGTGGTTTTCCGGAGAAGACGCTTTAAGACGGACATGCTTAGCAAGCTGATGTGGAAATCTGTACAGAAAGTATTTCACATCCAATCCCAATTATATTTTCAGCAAGCTATACAGTACTATGCTGCTTTAGAAAAAAACAATTAATATCTGAAAAAAGCACTTCTGTCCTCCACATGTAATGTCTACTTTCCAGAGAGGACATTTTTGACGAACAAAGGATCCCGACAAAGCCACTTAGATTATAAATACAGCTTACACACAGCAGAACATCTTTCTAGATTGTATGAAAATACCCCTCCAAAAGTAAAAGTTAGTTAGTAATAAGGAGGCAATTCAGAATTTTATCAGGTAAAAGCTACTGTTTTTATTACAGTGGAGAGAATTGAATTCTGTACTTGGTCACTAGTTTAGCTGGGACTACTCTTCCTCTATACAACAATAAACAAGAGACAGTCATAAAGTATGCAAGTGCCTACTTAAAGGGGTCCCTTGTATAATTTTAAAAAGACAACCCTGACCATGAAACAGCCCTCACTCATTCACATTAAGTCATCAGTCTGCATTGAAAGTCAGAGAGGGAATTTTGGAGGGACCAGCTAGAAAGAATTAGATCTGGTCTGATCCCACAGAAGAGCTACTGTAGCAAAAACCACTGAAACTATTAATGTTCGCTATGATAGAAAGTATCAGGAGACAATGCATTGCAGGTTGCAGTGTATACAGCTGTCTCGCCGCAGACCAGTCGGGTGGTCTTAATTTTATGGCTGATCAGTGCACACTGCCTGATTACCGAAGAAAGGTATTGGCGGGGTGGGGGGATGATTGTCCAGTTATTTTACTTGGACAAAATGAACTAGGAATCAAAAGAATGAAATCAAATAGAAAGTTCAGAATACTAACTCCATTTAACCGTAGTATGTCTTTCAATGACAGGAGTTGTCCAGATTGTTACGAATTTGCAGTTGTAAGACCTTGTTCCATTCTATGATATCACAATATTATTGCTCTATGATATTATGTCTGTATCATACAGCCTTATTTATCCCCAGCCATCTCCACTGATGGATCGACGTGCTGTCTTCTCTCAGTAATGCAATCCGAGCAATGACTTAATTGATTACAGAAAACTAAACCAGGTCAGCTGACCTGTGTCATAACAATAAGAGGACCTGATTTCTTTAAATACTTTTCTTTTTTAAGTTAATTGGTACTTTCGTTTCAAGCTTCCTGTGGTAAGCACAATATGTCTGCACATATTCATGACTGCCTCGACAGACTGCATGCCCACTGAATTCACACATCTATCAATAGGCATTCGTGACTCCAAACTGTTGTGCTTCTGTACTGCAGAGACTTTCCTCAAGCAATGTATTACACAGAGCATTCCATATTTTAGCAGACATGTGTCGTTTTTCTCATATATATCCATCAATATCTTAATATCCTAAAATCCATTTGTTTTTGGGTTTTTTTTACTGTTGTTGAATAGTCCTATTAGTATCATAACAGTTAATAAATTGTAGTATGTGTATATTTTAATGCAAATAGTGTAAGCAGTGTGAGTCTCGAGTCCTTCATTCATAGTGGGTTTCATAGTGGGGTGGGCATTTCATTGCTATGAGTATCGTGTAACAAAAAACAGCGTAGTCCTAATTACAGTGCTTTCATCTGGGATAGTCTGTGACTCATCTGTTGAAGGAAATCCCCCATCCCCTTAATGCTCTGTTCTCACTGCTGCCTCGCCTTGCAGTCGATGGGGAAAGCAACCAGCTATAAAGATTAGGGGGTGATATGTTGACTCTTAGGGACACCACACTTTTATCTGCACACCAGCTAGAGTTTACGTAATGATGTGCATGTGTAACACTTAGACCACTGTGAGGCAAAATGAGTTCTAATGCAAAATGATAAAGAGCCGAATGGAAAGAAACAGTGAAACTTACCCAGGTTATTTGTGTGGTTACTATTCAGTATTGCAGTTAATTCAAAAAGCACAGCCACCCACTCATAAATCCAGTGTATGCAATAAAACAGACTTTTCTGTGCCCTATAACTCCAACACTCATCTCAGGTGAGTGTATTTGGCATAACGGGCGAGATGCAGGGTGGCACAGTGGGGTAGTGGTTAGCACGTCCATCTCACAGCAAAATGGTCCTGGGTTTGAGTCCCAGGCTTGGTGAAGACGTTTCTGTGTGGATTTTGCATGTCTTCACTATGCTTGTGTGGATTTCCTCTGTGGACTCTGGCTTCCTACAGTCCCAATATATGCACATCAGGCTAACTGGCTGTGTGTGTGTGTGTGTTTGTGTGTGTGTGTGTGTGTGTGTGTGTGTGTGTGTGTGTGTGTGTGTTGGCCTTGTGATGGACTGGTGGTATGGGAGAACATACCAATTCCATAAAAAGATGCCTTTGCTGACCACAATGCCCAAACCCACAACCCTCTTGCTGTGAGGCGAGAGTATTAACCACTGCACCATTGCGCACCATCTTACTGAATATTATTTAGTAATTACTACAAACTACACTCCCACCCTTTTATGCAGCCTCAAAGATTTAAAGGTGTGTTGTTTTTTCTTCAGCCATGTACATACTGCCATGTAAAAAAATTGGGACACTTTATGAAAGGCTGTGTTTTTAATATATTTGGGCATATGGATATTTAATAATATAAATATCCATATATAAAATATATTTAAAATTTTAACAATACTGAAAGTTTCAATTAATTTAACTAAACAATTAAAACTGAAGAGAAGACTTTTCTGTAAAATGTTGTTCTAAAAAAAAGTGTTTTTGTGAGGAATAAATTAGGACACTCCCTTATTTATTCCCACTTAAAATCAATCATATCAATGTGTATCATATCAGGAGCACACGATGAGAACATTGTTACTCAGCATTCTGAAGGAGGCTTACCCTATTTAAACCTCAGCCATTTAGTTTGGTGTGCTCCTGACTGTTGAAGTGAGAGTGAACACCATGGTGAGATCAATAGAGCTGTCTGAGGCCTCCGGAAAGAAGATTGTTACAGCTGATGAGACTGGTAAGGGATTTTAAAAGATCTCAAAAGAATTTGAAATCATTTCACTGTTCGGAAAACAGTCTACAAGTGGAGGACATTCATAATAACTGACAGTATGCCCTAGTCTGGCCGTCTAAGCAAGTTTACCCAAAGAGCAGACCACTAGCTGGTAAAAGAGGTCTCCAGAAACCCTAAAATGCCATCACGGGACCTACAGCAGGCTTTTGCTCCTGTTGTCGTGAAAGTGCGTGCCTCTGCAATCAGAAAGAGACTGCACAAGTTTAAATTAAATGGGAGGAGTGCAAGGAGCAAACCTTTGCTCCTCTAAAAGAAACCTGAAAGCCAGACTAAAGAGAACATAGACAGAGGAATAATGTTAATTGGAAAGATGAGTTTAAAATTGAATTATTTGGACACCAAAACAGATGACATATTTGGTGTAAATCAAATACAGCATTCCAAGAAAAGAACCTCATACCAACTGTGAAGCATCGAGGTGGGAGTCTCATGGTTTGGGGCTGCATTGCTGCAGCAGGACCTGGACGGCTCACAATCATAGAATCCACCATGAATTCCACTGTATATCACAGGGTGATTGAGGAACATGTGAGACATCTGTAAAAAAAAAAACAAAAAAAAACAATTACAGCTGAAGCAGAACTGGATTCTGCAACATGACAATGACCCAAAACAAGGCAGTTATTTCACCAAGGACTGGCTGAAAACTAAGAAATGGAGAGTCTTGGAATGGCAGAGTCAAAGCCCAGATCTTAATCCCATTGAGATGCTGTGGGGGTGAACTGAAAGAGTCTGTACATGCAAGAAACCCCTCAAATATCTCACATCTGAAAGAATCCTGCATTGAGGAGCGGGGCAAACTTTCCTCAGACCGATGTCAAAGACTGGTAGATGGCTACTAGTAGTGTCTCACTGAAATGATTGCAGCCAATGGGGGTAACACTAACCATTAGGGGGCCTGGTGTCCTCAGTTTTTCCTCAGTTTGAATATGCATTTTTGTTGATATTGCTTGTGTTCATTTTCATTGTTTACAAGATTTATTTTAAATGTATCTTAGAAAAAATTTGTGGAACTCAGTACTGCCATGCGGCAGGTTTGAAGTTTCATACCTTTATATATTTCTGGCTCTGAAAGGATGTCATTTTGGAAATCCATGCATTTAAGCTTACAAAGGAAGAATGAAGATCAGGTGATTAGCAGAGATGTATGTTTTCCTATATTTTGTATTGTCACTGTTATTGGACTAACAAGCTATTAAGTCTGTATGTGGGCAGCACAGGGGTGTAGTGATTACCACTTTTGTCTCACAGCACAAAAGTTCTGGGCTCAAACCTCACCGCTGACTGGGGTTTTTCCGTGTAAAGTTTACATGTTCTCTCTGTGACTGTCCAGGCTTCGCCCATGTGCTCCGGTTTCCTCCCACAGACCAAAGACCTGTGGATTAAGTAAGCTTGCTCTTCTAAATGGCCCATAGGTGTGAATGCGAGTGTAAATTGTTGTTCATCTCTGTGTTAGCCCCATGATAGGTTGGTGATTTGTTCATGGTGTATCCTGCCCAAAGTCAACAGAGATTGGCTCCAGCTTCCCTTGAACTCAGTCAACCATTCCTGGTTCTTGAGTAGAATTCTGAGTTAAGGGATGTTTTCTTTTGCCTTTGCTGATCAGAGATAAGATAATTGCAACTTACGTCTGGTCAGTTTCTTTTCTTGTTGTCTTTTTCTTGTGTGCGACCAATTACAAAGACCTCATTGCCTTCTGCTCCTGTCACTACTCTGGAATTATGAATTAAAATAATTCGGGAATTCTCATTAAAATTAATTGATGTGGATCAAATAATTTACAATGAATAAATATCTTTGTCCTCTTTGCAGGTATTTTGTTCTGGACCCTGAGCTTGGTCAACTGCAGTACTTTCTAAATGAACAAAGTAAGACCCAGAAGCCGCGAGGGTCCTTGCCACTGTTTGGCTCTTCTGTGGCCCCCAGTGATGAGTTTCCCTTCATGTTCACAGTCTATGCTGTTAATGGCGAGCTCTTTAAGCTTAGAGGTAAAATAATAAAGTCTGTCTTCTTCTGAGCTTCATTTCTGCTCTCTTTTCATCACACTCCTTCCTCTTGGCTCTTGTCATATTCACTTTCCTGTGCTTATTTCCTGCTGTCACTCCTTCTCTTTCTTCTCTGTTCATTTCCTTTGAGACTTATCTGCCTGCCATCTTCTAAGCAGCATATCTTTTCATGTCAGATTTTACCCATGGCAGAACCCTGTCTTTCCATTAGAACCCATTCTTTTTGTTTTTCTCTTATTTCCACTTTTCCAGTGTCTACCAACTGAAGCAGTTAATCAGTTACGTTCTCTCAATTTCCTGAGTCTGTTGCATGAAAGTAACTGTAATCACCACACCCTTTCACACAGATTGCACATAAAGAGGCAACAATAACAAGCACATGCAATGTAATGATTTTTCGAAGGACTGCTAGACAAAAGCATGAAAAATAGCTGTTTTCTGTAGCGTAATAGCGTGACGGAGTCTTCACGCCATTCCACTCCCACTTGGCAGTGTTTTGCCGTCACAGTCTTCAGGTGCTACTTTTTCATTTCACACATTTCTGCTCAGACCACAGGCTACCACTAACCTTCAAATTGAGTTTACCTGTCTCATATTAGAGTTAACAGAGAAGTAAAATCAAACTGTGGTCATGATGCTGGAAAAGCTTTTTCAGTAACTGCTTTCTAATTATATACTCTGTTGTCCTTTTTCGAAAACGATTTATCCTGAGAACACTAATATCTGCACTACTGTTCAAAAGTTTGGGGTCACTTCCCAAACAAATTTCCTTGTTTTTTAAAGAAAAGCTTTTTTTCAATGTAAAAAAAATCTGAAATACAGTCTAGACACTGTTAATGTTTAGACTATTATAGATAGAAACAGCTGAATTTTTAATGGAATATCTATATAGAGCTGATCTCAAAGATCTGAAACTTTTTCTATGTAAACAAAAGGGCTATTTCTCTCAAATATTGTTCACAAATCTGTCTAAATCTGTGTTAGTGAGCACTTCTCCTTTCCCGAGACAATTCATCCACCTCACAGGTGTGGCATATCAAGATGCTGATTAGTCAGCATGGATATTGCACAGATGAGCTTAGGCTGGCCACAATAAAAGAACACTCTAAAATGTACAGTTTTATCACACAGCACAATGCTACAGATGTCGCACGTTTTGAGGGAGCGTGCAATGGGCATGATGACTGCAGGAATCTTCACCAGAGCTGTTGCACGTAAACTGAATGTTCATTTCTCTACCATAAGCCATCTCCAATGGCATTTCAGTGAATTTGGCAGAACATCCAAACGGCCTCACAACCATAGGCCACGTGTTACCACACCAGCCCAGTACCTCCACATCCAGCATCTTCACCCCGAAGATCGTCTGAGACCAGCCACCTGGACAGCTGCTACAACAATCGCTTTGCATATCCAAAGAATTTCTGCACAAACTGTAAGAAACCGTCTCAGGGAAGCTCATCTGCATGCTCGTCGTCCTCATCGGGGTCTCGACCTGACTGCAGTTCGTTGTCGTAACTGACTTGAGTGGGCAAATGCTCACATTCGATGGTGTTTGGCACGTTGGAGAGGTATTACCTTCACGGAAGGAGATTTGTAGCACTGCATGGGGCAAATGGTGGTCACACCAGATACTTTCTGGTTTCTATACAGATATTTGAGTTCAGCTCATGAAAAATGGGAGCAAAAACAGAACAAAAGTCTTGCACTTATATTTCTGTTGAATATACTTGTGATCCACTGGCAGACTGGGTTAGATAATCCAAGTTTGTCTTGTTAAAAACCTAATTGATAATTAGAAAACCCTTTTGCAGTTATGTCAGCACAGATGAATACAGTGCTACTTCAGGCTAGTTCTACTACTTCAAATGGGCAAAAAAAACACCCAACTTTCTCCTGAAATTCATTAGTATATATTTGTTCTGATAAAGGAAGGCTATTCGATATGAGAAACTGCCAATAAACTGAAGATCTCAAAACCATGTGTACTACTCTCTTCACAGAACAGTGGCTATAATCAGGATAGAAAGAGAAGTCTGAATCCCCGGTGCAGGGGGACAAGTACATCAGAGTCTACAGTTAGAGACAAAGACAACCGACAGGTCCTCAACTGGCAGCTTTAATAAATAATACCCACAAAACACCAGTCTCAATTACACAAGTTAAAGGGCAAGTCTTGGAGTTGCAAAGAAAAAAACTTATCTGAGACAGGTCAGTGTAAGGAAAAGATTAATATGGACAACAGAGCACAGTCATGGACAGGGGAAGATAATAAACTGCTATAGATAAATGAATCTAACTCTGAAATGTTTGGGACACAAAGAAGAAGTTCAGAATACAAGAAAAGATGTTGGAGGAGTGATGGACCTCATCTGTCAAACATGGTGGAGGAAATGTAATGATCTGGGGGGCCTTTGGAGGAGGTATAGTGGGAGAGTTACACAGGGTAAAAGGGGATCTTGAACAAAGACTCCATTTTGCAACACCATGTCATACTGTGTGGATGGTAATTGGATATAATGGATATTTATGGTTGGAGCCACTTTGCTCCTACAACAGGACAATGATGCAAAAACACTCCAAACTATGCAAGAACTATTTAGAGAACAAGCAGTCTGCTGGTATTCTGTCAGTAATGGAGTGGCCAGCACAGTCATCAGATCTCAGCCTGATTGAGCTGTTGTGGGAGCAGCTTGACCGTATGGTATGGAAGATCTGCCCATCAAGCATGTCCAACTTGTGTTAGGTGCTTCAGGAGGCATGGGGTGAAATTTCTTCATCTGACTTCGACAAATTGACATCTGGAATGACAAAGGTCTGCAAGAACCTGCAAATGGAGGATTTTAGGCAAAAGCAAAGTTTGAAGAACAATATTATTATTTCAAGTAAAAATTATTATTTGCAATTTTATTATCTTGACTATATTTCGTATTCATGTTGCAACTCATTTGTTGGATGTAAGTTTGTGTCTTTGTGAAAAATGTGAAATTTTCTGGGTGTATCTTAGTTGTTCAAAATTGCTGGACAAATTGTTGTTTGACTAGTGACTGATGTGTGTGCTTTGTATCGGTACAGCTTGTGATGCATATGAGCGGCAGCAGTGGATGACCCAGCTACAGCTTTGTGCCCGTCGCCATTCAGAGGGCAGCGCCAAGGTAACACAGTTAATTACAGTGAAAAATACATACTCTCTGTCTCTTTCTCTCTCACACAGTCCCCATGTCTTTCTCTGACCCCTCTGTTTCCCTTTCCTCTGATCTCTCTTGCACTTTGGCAAATTGCCCCAGCAGTCTTGTGATTTAAAGGTTAGTCTCCCATTTTCTGTCTGCTGAAAGTGGGATAATTTGTTTCATTTCTTCAGAAGATTTCGGTGTCACATTCTGTGCTGCTCAAAATGGTTTTGGAGTCTGTATTGTTGTAAAAAAAAAACCTAGACCGCTGGTTGTCTAAGGAAATGAAGGAATATGGCAGTCATTTTTTTTTCTTTTGGGTTCAGCTGATATTTTTTTTCATCCCTTATCTCCATCTAAAGATTTAATCACCCTCCTTTAATCTCTAGTGTTTTATGATTACTATTATTATTATTATTAATATTATTATTATTATCAGTAGTAGTAGTAGTGGTAGTAGTAGTAGTAGTAGTCAATAAAGATTATTTCCTGCAGGGTTTAATTAATAATAATACTTATTACAAATAATATTTGCTTTGAACTCTTTGGATATCATTTCTTAGCTTTGAAAAATACTGCACACTCGTAACTACTTGTCAAACTTATTAGTCTCACTGTAGTTAAGGAATAATACACATTAAGATAAATAAGTCAACAGATGCTTTAAAGGGGTCAGGCAGAATAAAAGAACAGTTAAAAGATTATACAGTGGTTCTTAATCTACTAGGAGTCCAAACACTTTGGTTTAATACACATTGATTTTATTTTTACCCTCTGCAGAGTTAAACATTAATCTTGCCTGATTATGTAGTTACACATTATAAATCAGCAAGGCCTTATTACGCAGGCTTTCTGTAGTATACTGTCACAGTATAAATTTATTGCCCATGAAATTCATCATGGTTATGTGTATAAAAGTTTTTAATTTTTTTTGGTGTCCTTTTGCAGACACGATTAAAGTACATTGGGAGTCTAATTTGTTATACAACTCAAGACATTATAAATGAATCCAGAACAAGAACATCTTCATGCAGCCTGGAAATAGCTACATATCCTAGCAAGCACATGATTTCCTACACACACTGAAAGGGGTGTACACAGCCCTGCTGAGGTCTATGAGGTGTTAGATTATCGAAGCTGTGTGGGGTGGCGAGGCCCTATGTGTGTGTGTGTGTGTGTGTGTGTGTGAGAAAGAGTGCGGTGTGTGTCCTGATCACAGCTGAAATATAAGCTTGCTCCTATAATGCACTGCCTATTAGGCTGAGGCAGTTTTGCTCTGTCAGGTCTTATTAGAGCAGCCATGCTGCCTTGAAGAAGCTGTCTTGGCTTTTTAGTGAATCTTTATTCATGCTCATTTTGTAGTTTATAGTGCAATCCTTTAACCAGTTTAGAAATAGATGAACTTTCTTTATAGAGTCTTCTTTCTGTAAGAATGCACAGATGAATGTGAGCATGCTGTTTTTTTGTGTGTGCGATGTTTGGCAGTATAAGATACTGATTTGCTATGATTGTATTAAAATGATGTGGAATTTGCGGATGAAATAAATTAATGTAAAAATGTCACTGTTTACATTGCATGGCTGTCTGCAGACAGATGAGAATTTCTGTTCCTCTGTGCATGCTAAAGTGTTTTCAGAGATGGAACGCTGCCATATTTTCTTTTCTCAATGCTCCCTGGGGAGTCTAATACATTCCAGCACATTCTCTCTCTCTTCTCTCGCTTTCTGTTCTCATATTCCTGTTTCAGCCGTTCCCTCCCTCTCCATACTACTCCCTCCACCCCTTTGCACTCTCCCCACTCTCCATCCCTCCATCGTTCTCTCCCTCCCTCTTTGCGGGTGAAGCTGCAGTAGTGGGCAGAAGATGCCCTTTTGTGTCACAGGGCAGCGGGGTGGCTGTCGAGGGCTTTTGCGCATCTCTGACAGGAGACGGGGCTTGGTTGCCCATGTCCCGTCTCATTCCTGCTGCTGCTGCTGCTATGTTTTTCAGGGCTGCTCTTTATCCTCGGCCTCTTCCTCCTCCACGGGCAGCAGGACCCGCAGCTGCTCCCTACTCCCCAATCCCGCTCCATCTTGCTCCTCCACTGCCACCCAGAGGCAAAACCTCCCGCATGGGCATGGAACCCCGAGCTCCATCATCACCATCACCCACCACAAATCACCCACGAGTGGGCACCGGGCCTGCAACCACAATCCTGCCCGTCTGCACCACGTCAAAGAGGTAGGGTCTGCAGTCTGCAATGCCAGGCTATAAATATAACCCAAAAACTGTTTCTATTTTTTTCCTAAGTATTTAAAATTTTATAGTAATGGTTACATATTTAGTTAGCTGTAGATGTCAGGATGCATTTAAAAATTAAGCTCGTTAGAGTTTGAGAGTTGCCATTAAAGTTAAAGAAAGTAAAAAAAAAACCAAAATGGTAATTGTTGTTCCTGTCACATTTTTTCCATCTGTTGTATACACTCATGCCTGTGCATGCACATGTTCCATCTCTAAGCTATTATATTGATTTGCATAAACATATTGATGATAATAGAGGTAAAAATGTATTAGTTATATTATAAACTCTAAAGAGATCAGCTGGTTCATTGGAACACTACTGAACACAACATGAGGGTTAAAACACAGAGTCTCCACAGACTTGTTCCAGTAGGACTGAGGTTTATTACATTTTGACGTATTATCGGTGGTGTTATGGGTTACTTTTTTTTAAGGTTTTAAGTGTTCCTTTAGCTCCTGCTTAAGATTCAAACTAGTGCAGTTTGCAGTGTGTAGTGTGCATTATCAACATTCCCTATGAAACTCTTCAATCTTGGCTGACCTGCGACTGATGCGTCAGCAGTCGAAAGTGGCTGTTCAGCAGAAAGTCAGTGTTGTTGCAGCCATACTTCACTGATAGTGTTTCATTTTTAAAAGATAAGGACTTTGGGCCATGGCTAATGTGCAATGTGCCTTAACTGAAGCTATATTAATTAATGATATATTATGTTGACAAATGAGAAAGTATTGTTTTGAGTGATTGTTACCTGTTTCATGACTTTTAAGTAATATTACTTTAAGCATATTATAAATAACCTTAAAAATACACAGTCATATACTATGTATATCACTTTCATCGCATGTATAAAGGAAACATGTCGCAATTTATTTAAAACCGGGCAATTACAAACACACATCTCCCGAATATTGTAATAGGATGGTGAATATAAATACTTTACATGCCCCTGTTAAAGTGCCAGGTTTTTGTGATGTAAAAAATTAGAACAAGATAAATAGATTCAAATTTTACTTTGACTTTTAATCGGCAATGGCGGACAAAAAAATTGTGACAAGGATAGAACTTCACTTTATCACAGTATTATCACTACTTGTTCAAAAATTCCCCAAACCATACATCCAGATCAGAGCCACGTCCTAAATCCAATTGAAAATCTGTGAGGTGACCTGAAAAGGGCTGTGTTCAGGAGACACACAAACTGATTTGGAGCATTTTTGCAAGGAAGAAAGGACAAAGATTGCCAAGTCAGGATGTGCCGTGCTGATAGAGTCCTTTCCAAAACAACTGAACGCTGTCATGAAATCAAATGGTGCCTCAACAAAGTAGTAGATTAAGGGTGTCCTTTTTTGTTGAATTGTACAGGTTATCTGTCACATTAAACCTAAAAAAATGTTCTGGAAAGAATTTATCAAAGATGAGAATTTTTGGCCAATCGGTGGATTTTTTGTCTTTTCAATAGTCAAAATGTCCATTCTTGAGATCGATGCAAATTCAAAGTAAAATCTATACTTTTTTAATGGGGTGTGATTCGGGTCGAGCCGTCTGCTGCAGGCGGCACGGCCTATGGCGGTAATTACCCACCTGAACATACCTTGGACTTCACCTTTATGTGCTACTTCTGTGCTGCCACCTGCTGTGATAAATCTTTTATCGCTTAGGCCTGACACCTCTTATTACGCTTGCAAATAGCGATATACATATTCAGACTTGTAGTACGTGAATTGTTTTCTAATTGGTTAACTGATGGCCGATGCGTCCTATTGGTTCAGTTCCGAGCAATGTTAAAACAGACTAATTCTTAAAGCTTCTGTTGAGGTTTTATTAAATATTCATGATATACTCTGGCTTTTTCCCGCCGTAACAGCAGTGGAATGACTGCCATTGGCTACACAACAGGAAGGTAATGTACCATGTTTCTTCTAAGCCTGTTCACATCCCTGATTTATCCTTGTCTCTTTTTTATTTTACAAAAACCTGGCATTTAAACAGGAGTGAGTGGACTTTTTATATCCCCTGTTGATACAGACAAGGCACTGTTTTTCCTAATCTTCACATGTCTACTTTCTCTACACCCCTGCCCACTGTAGCCTCAGTTTCCTGTTCTTAGGTGAGAGAAGTGGAACCCCATGTATCGTCTGGTTTTCTAACCCATTCGCCTCAAAATTTAATGTGCTAACACTCTGAGTTGCTTTTCTGCTTAGACTGGTTGTACAGAGTTGTTAGCTGAGTTACTGTAGCTTTGCTGTCAGCTCAAACCAGCCTCTCCTGACCCCTGTTTCTGTCATAAATATGGTGTGGTATTCCAACCTGCAGAACTGCTTCTCACTGAAGGGTTTTGTTTTTCACACAATTCAGTATTAACTGTAGAGACTTTTGGTCAGGGGTAGTGGTGGCCCGGTTGTAGGGTGCTGGCTTACTGATCCAGGGATTGGGGGTACAAGCCCCACTATCACAGAGTTGTCACTGCTGTCCCCCCAGTGCAGCTAACTGGGTTATCAAAGGCCGGCCATGTCTCTCACTGTCTAT
>JAOUQZ010000044.1:16272961-16286311 GCA_028564935.1 Neosilurus hyrtlii
CTGGACCTCACTGCTTAGGCTGCTGCCCCCGCGACCCGACCCCGGAACAAGCGGAAGATGATGATGATGATGATGATGATTTATGTTCCTACCCTCACCTAGGGTCATGAGCTTTGGGTAGTGACCGAAAGAACAAGATCGCGAATACAAGCGACTGAAATGAGCTTCCTTCACTGGGTGGCTGGGCTCTTCCTTAGAGATAGGGTGAGAAGCCATCCAGGAGGAGCTCGGACTATAACCGCTGCTCCTCTGCATTGAGAGGAGCCAGTTGAGATGGTTTGAGCATCTGATTAGAATGCCTCCCGAACACCTCTCTGGTGTGGTGTTTTGGGCATGTCCAAACGGGAAGAGACCCCGGGGTCGACCCAGAACACGTCTGGAAACGCCTCGGTGTCCCCAGAGAAGAGCTGGAAGAAGTGGCTGGGGAGAGGGATGTCTGGACCTCACTGCTTAGGCTGCAGCCCCCGCAACCCGACCCCGGATTAAGATGATTGTCTATAATGTTCAATGTCTTTAAGTATCCAGGAAGATGTTTACAAAAAAAAGTATTATTATTATTATTATTATTATTATTTTTGTTTATTTTCAGCCATCAGGAACAACCACTGCTGCTATCTTATTGGAAGGAGTCATTTCTGTTTGAAATTCATTCTGGAAATACGTTAAAACACTTCTGTTGTGAAAATCTACATTAGGACAAACCTGTGTCTATGAAAAAACAATTAATTTAAAGAATTTTTGAAGCAGTTAATTTAGTAGCACAGAAAAATGAATTAAATTGAGAGTATGTGCAAACATAGTTGTTTTGAGATGAGATGATAAGGAAGTCCTGAAACAACAGACCAGAATTAATAGAGCTAAAGAAAGAAGGGTGTTTAAATAGGTAGGACCTTTGCATCGAACTGACCTGGTTCTTCGACTCAGAAACACATAAACAATTAAAAAAAGGGGGGGGGGTAATTAAGCATGAGCTATACAAGATATTTTGATTATTTTAAGATATAAGTAACTCAGGAAAGACTAATAAACACAAGTACATTAACCCTTTTACACATAATCTGCTGATACATAAATTTAACTGAGTAAATGTAGGACCATCTCACATCTCAGTTGTGCTCCTATATGTTCTGGGTCTGTAGCTTTTACATGATTGGCTGTATAAAGCAATGTAGCACGGTGAAGTAGAGGTTGTGTGAGTGTGTATAGAATTATAGATGATGGATGAATGTATGCAGGAGATGGAGGCTTGTAATGGCAATAGACCCATACGCTACTACCATACACTTACATTAGGGTGAAGAATGGATGAAAAATTCCAGAATATAGATATAGTGTAGCAGCAATATGTAACAGACTTTCAGAGTGCATCAGAAACAAAAAAACACAGACATAAATTGAAGTTCTCTCTCTCTCTCTCTCTCTCTCTCTCGCTCCCTCTCTTTCTCTCTCTCTCTCTCTCTCTCTCTCTCTTCCTCTCAGTGTGAATATATCTCAGGCTTTGGTAATGTAGCTAAATACAGGCAAGGAGGTCCAGCTGGATTTGAAGCAGTCAGCCTATGGCAAGTCTGGGCAACAGCAGTAATCTGTGTGTGTGTGTGTGCGTGTGTGAGTGAGCATGAGTGCATGTGTTGGTGGGCAGAGTAGGGGGGCAGTACTCTGGGTCAGCTACTCAGACAGGGGAAAGTAGCAGAATAAGAGAGAGAAAAGAGTGAAAGACAGAAGGAAAAAAGAGAAGAGGGGGTTAAAGAAGAACTGCTATGGGACACTTTTTCGCTCCCACTGTGAGATGAAGTACCTGGAGCACGTAACTAATCCAGTCCAGACATGAATGTAAGTTGGAAAAGATTTTATGTTGTGATAAGTGTGTGGTGGATCAGCTGTCTGTCGTCTGTTTGATATGTTTGTTTGAAGTATGGAAGGAGTTTCATCTAAGACACTGGTGCGGTAATTGCCTAAATGTGCGCTTCTTTAATGTTTACTACCCCTGTACTTTATTCTGTTTTAATAGGACCGGTGCCAAGGGTTTTCTCTCATTTCACTGAGTAATCATTAAAGTTGAGTGTATATATATATATATATATATATATATATATATATATATATATATATAGAGAGAGAGAGAGAGAGAGAGAGAGAGAGAGAGGAATGGGTAGATAGATGGATAGATAAATTGATAGGCAGATCGATAAGAATAGTGATGGTGTTCATGCCCATAAATTTTTCCAACATTGCTGTACATATATTCTAGTTTAGCCACTGTGATAAATTGCAAAGTGGTAAATTTAAGTACATATGCTTATACATGAGGTTAATTATTATTAGTATAATCTCATTTCCCTGTGTGAAATCTCATTTCCCTGACCTTGAAAGTGACCTAATTGAGCATTGTTTCTCCAGTTCCCTTTGAGAGTGCAGCTGCTGTAAAGAGGAAAGGAAAAATGGCAATATGCTTCTGTTATGAAATATTCAGTTGAAATAATTCCGCTGCTGTAAGCAGAGAGCCAGGCTACCCCATTCCCCTCCCCGAGCTCTGTTCGCTTCTCCTGAGCTCACGATTCACCAAACACCACCAACACTGGAGACAGAAGGATGAGGGAAGCAGATTAAATCAGCATATGATCATAAAGTTAGTCACATTTTCAGTTTATAGGCCATTCACAGAATCCACTGTTGCCTGAAGCATGCTGCTGTTTTTCAGTGCCCATCTGGTGTGTCAGAGTTGCTCATATGTTCATGCAAGAATAGAAAGTAACTCCTCAGAGACAAAAAGATGTGATTTTCCTCACTTATCTGTGAATTGTATCAGTGTTTAATGGCAAAACTTTTAATTATTTCCCCCACTGTGCAATGGGGAACACACTTGTGGGATGAGTTATACTGTGTTATGCATTAGCAACTGTGTAGGAATTACGCATGAATGACTACAGCAGAGCCCACACACATAAGTCAAGCCAGTCCAGCTAAGAGCACAGACTAGGACAGGCTGAGAGTATTGTGGGTACCAGTGGCAGTGCATAGCACCCTGGGTGATGAGAGGAAATGGGGCCCATAATGTCAACCAGCATAATGTCACATCCCCCCAGAGAAATATAATACATAAAATCAGGCCTGAGGTCAGAAATTGTTCCATCAAATGCATTTAAGATACTGAAGGGCAGGCCTTTGAACTGTGGGAGGAAACTGAAGTACCTGAAAGAAACCCATGGAAACACTCCACACAAAAAGGCCCCCTCCGGCCATAGGGCTCAAACCCAAGACCTTTCTTCTGTTATGCAAGAGTGTTAACCACTAATTCTTCTGCCCTCGCCAGAATATAAATCTTTATCATGTATATAATAGTTTCCTTAGCATTAAGCGACTACTTCAACTCCCTCTGGATGGGACACTAGTCCATGGCAGGTTACCTTCCCAGTATGTTTTTAGTGGTGCCCATTTATACTTCTGGGTGAACAGAGGCACACTTGTGGTTAAGACCTTGATAAGGGGTCTTAGCACAGTGACTGGGATTTAAACCCACAACCTCTTGATCATGAGCCCAGCATCCGAACCACTACACCACTGGCCCCACCATGTATATAATGAAGACTTTTAATTTCGACTTTTATTTCGGATATCTTTGGGACCAAAATTTCTTAGAAACCACACTCACTCATGAGATCACATAAAAAAAAAAAAACGGTCAGTGAAATGCAAAATTGCACCTAAATGGAGTATAAACACTTTCCATTTCACAAACACTTCACTTACATCTCTCCTGAAATAAGACCAACTCTGTTTCCAATTCAGGAACTCAATATCTCATGCCTCCAGAAAATGGAGAGTTTCTACTGTAAGCTCTAATATATCACAGACTCTGGGAGTTAGTATCCAAATTCTATGCTTTAACAGCACTCCACTGCAAACGCAGTGGATCCCGGTGAGGAGAGCACAGACACAGAGGACAATGAAGAAGAGGACCTGGGAGTGCTGGATGACCAGAGGAGTGTTATCCTGCACCTGCTCTCCCAGCTCAAACTGGGCATGGACCTCACACGGGTATGTATACACACACACGCACAGCTTTATAGTCCATGGCAGGGCCAGCATACACACAACCATTCACACTCACACCTAGGGGCAATTTAGAAAAGCCAATTAAGCTAATATACATGTCTTCAGACTGTGGGAGGAAACTGGATTACCCAGAGGAAACCCATACAAGCATAGGGAGAACAGTCAGACTCCACACAGAAATGCCCTCGCTGAGCCTAGGACTCGAACCTTCTTGCTGTGAGGCAGATTTGCTGCCTAATAAGGCAATGCAAACTTTTCCTCCATCTGAAAATTTAGTTTCAGGTTCACCCTTAACTGTCATAAAATGCTGACACTGGAGATGCCTTTCATAAATAATAAGTCTTCTCACAGAAGGTATCACTGTATAATCAGTTACACATAAATCCATTCATGTGGAACATCCACCATCCAAATCACAATGACAGAATAAAGCGAGTGCATTAATATAACCCTTGGGAGTAATGTCAGCCACAGTATTATATATTTCAGGACTGAGCTTTTGAATGTGCCATGGTATAAAATCGAGGGCTTAAAATTAGACCCGCCTATGTCCATTTTTATATAAATGAGTTTTTCGGAGCCTGAAACATGGGCACAACATTTGTCAGTGTCAAGAACAAAAATCTGAAAAATGGCTTTTCATGTAGGATTTGCTTTTTTTTTTTTTTTTTTTTTTTTTTGGCCACAGTCAAAGTTTTATTTCCATTTTTATCAACTCGCCAAGTTTGGACATAGGCGGGTCTGGTTTTATGCCCACATAATCTTTTAACAAACCGGGCTTCTTTTCTGTAGTGATTCTCCCAAACAAAAATATAAAGCATACTGTGGGATATCATTTAATCATTTCAATTAATCTTTCTTCAGCCTACAATATCCGTGACTTCTCCGGCCATGATGAACGATGGTCATGATGAATTGGACAGAGATAATGAGAGTCTATTGATTTAAAAGCTTGTCTTACATAGTAGTTGTAAAGGAAAGCAAGTTGTTTTTTTTCCTGCCTGTATATTTCCTGCAGGGCTTGACTGAGGTTAAAAGCACCCAGCAGGGATCGATGCAGGTCTATGGGAATCACGGATGAGTAAAGATAATGACGTGTGTAAGAGATCGTTAGGCCTCAGGCGGAAGGACATCGCATTGATCCAGTGCAGTTCAGATTGAATGTCACACACAGAAACACACATTTGTTAATATGTGTCAGAAGTGGATTGGACTTCATCGATTAGTGGGACAGTAGCAGCTGTGTGTGTTGGACCATGTGACACAGTGATGGGTAGAATTAGGAATTAGTATAGATAACTCTTGTGAATACACTCAGTACTCAGCCAGAGGACTATATTCAATAATTCAATGAAAACTGATGACTGCTATTCACTTATTTGACTATAATTACATATTTTACTATTACTGTGTTTAAATAATGAAAACAATCATAGTTTATAAAAAAAGTAAATAAAAAAAATGTGTAAAGATGTGATCAGTGGTTTGCAAGCACCAACAATTCATTTATAAAAAAACATTCTATGTTTTGGTCCATCCATCCATCCAAGACTTTTGAACCAGTTGTCACCACAACTTTTAGATTGTTCATATTAATACAAACTGAACTTAGTACCTCACTGTCCACACCCTTGCTGTTATAACAATATCTTTGTTAAACATGGGGATGACCAAAAATTAATTATTTTGTAATTTTTCATTGTTATTGACCAATATTTTGACTGAAATTGACTATATCAGAGTTCTTCTTTGATCCATGGCAGCGTTCATGCCCTCACATTCAGACCCGTATATTAGCTAAAATATATAAAATATTAGCAAAAATGCTAAAATACAGTCTAGCGCTGAGGTGCACTGGATCCCGACATGCGCATATTAACGAGACTCTACTGTTTATAATAGTCATGTAAATGTTTATTTTTTGGATATATATTTTTCCATATATTTCTGTTTACCCTAGATTACCCCTGTTTTATTTCTCTAATTTATTCAATTGCCAACTTTTGCACAGTCTCAGGACAAAATTAGAGTACTCGGTTATACTCATATAACTGTGTACATGACAAATAAAGAATCTTGAAACATGGGTCACAGATTAAGCTGGAACAAGACTAGAAGGCACCTAATCTTTTTTCTCTGAGTCCTCTTCATGCAGTGCAGAAGAATAGTTTTAATGCCCTATTCAAGCTTTTTTTGCTATATATTCAGTCTCTGATGAGACTAGACATGCTTACAACCAGATGCAAGGGTCATAGCATATTCAGAGTCTATCCCAGGTGCACCGAGTGTGAGACTGGACTACACACTGAATGTAATGCCAGTTCATGCATAAAATTAAATATCTTAATTGGAATTAAATAATAACTCAAAATAATTAATGTGCATTTATTTGTATAGGCATCTTGGCTGTAATTGCTGTTGTCCCTGATAACTTACAGTGAAATAATCAGAAGCCTTTCTCTTATCTCTCTCCTAGGTAGTACTGCCTACCTTTATCCTAGAGAAGCGCTCTCTGCTGGAGATGTATGCTAACTTCATGGCCCACCCTGATATGTTCCTGGCCATCACATCAGGAGCAACTCCAGAAGAGCGCATTGTACGATTTGTGGAATATTATCTAACTGCCTTTCACGAGGGGCGCAAAGGAGCTGTGGCCAAAAAACCTTATAACCCCATACTTGGAGAGAGCTTTCTGTGCAGCTGGGACGTCCCCCATGAAAGAGTTCGGCCTCTTAGGACCAACACTTCAGTCACGGTGCCTTCAGCCACACCCCCCAGCTCGGCCAATCCTGCTCACTGCTATCGGCTTCATTTTGTGGCTGAGCAGGTCTCACACCACCCACCGGTCTCAGGGTTCTACTGCGAGTGCAAGGAGCGTGGAATGTGTGTCAATGCCCATGTCTGGACCAAGAGCAAGTTCATGGGCATGTCTGTGGGTGTGTCTATGGTCGGAGAGGGTGAGTTGTTAGTTCACAGATTGGGTTTCACACTAATGAGGTTCTTTATCACATTTAAGAAGTTAAGAAATTAATTTTTGTGGTTTATTAGTTGCAGTGAAATGAACAGTGAACTTTCAAATATGAAGCAGACTTAAACTTTTCTTCATGCAGTTGCTGTATTTTAAGATGCAGTGGCTTGCAAAAGTAATTATACCCCTTGAACTTTTCCACATTTTGCGTGATATACCAAGTAGTTTCACACATAGCGTTTTGCATTTAGGCCAGAAGGTTCAATTTTGGTCTTATCTGACCAAAGCGCCTTCTTCCATATGGTTGCTGTGTCAGCCACTTGGCTTGTGGCAAACTGTAAACGGGACTTCTTATGGCATTCTTTCAGCAATGGCTTTCTTCTTGACACCCTTTCATAAAGCCAGATGTGTGGAGTACATGACTAATAGTGGTCCTGTGGACAGATTCTTCTCCCGGAGCTGTGGATCTCTGCAGCTCCTCCACAGTCTCCTTCTCTGATGAATGCTGTCCTTCTCCGTCATGAAAGTTACGGTGAACGGCCATGTCTTGGTAGGTTTGCAGTTGTGTCATACTCTTTCCATTGTTGGATGATGGATTGACAGTGCTCTGTGAGATGTTAAAGCTTGGGATTTTTTTTTTAGAACCTAAAGCTTTTCAGATTTCATTCATGAATTTTCTGAGCCAGTTAATCTTAATTAGGGTCACGCCCAGGAAGGCTGGCACCCATCTCAACCGATTCTGGACAGCTCGCCAGGCCATCGCAGGGCACGTTTCAGATTTTTATTTGTAAAAAAAAATTGCACAGTTATGTGCTTTGATACTTTGTGTTGGTGTATCACATAAAATTCCAATAAAATCCATTTACATTTGCGACTGTAAAGTGACAAAATGTGGAAAAGTTTAAGGGGTATGAATACTTTTGCAAGCCACTGTATGTACTGAAATTATTATACAGTAATTGAAAACAGGCTTATATACATATTAATTAATTAGATATTATTTAGATTAATTAGCCTATTATACAGCCATTTAGCCTATAAATGTTTCTGGGGTGCCATGTGTGGTGCCTGATGGCTGTTATAGCCTGGTGAGACTAAACTTGCTGCTGAAGCAAGAATATTCTCATCATAAACCGCTCAAGAAAACTCAGTGATACCATCCTATAGATTCATAATCTTTACATGCCATGTGTATAGAATGTCAGAGAGAAATCTCTCCTCGGGTTGTCTGATAGCATAATGCCACATTGTGATGGTCTAGTTTATAGCAGCATGGTGTCAGGGTTTAACCTTAAGCTACATTCATTCTGGGTAACAGCCTGATGAAGAGGAGGTGTATATGATCCATGAACTTTTGCGAAAATACTGATGAGCCTCAGAGTGTTTCAGATTGTTTATACTGTCGACCTTGGTAAATACTTGATAAAATATGTCTTTAAATATCAACCACATTTTTCATCCTGTTCTGTTATGAAGGATGAGATGGGAAGGAAACAGCATTCGTTTATTCATTTAGTCATCCTCAGTAAACACTTGCATTCATGCACGAATTCATGCCTGGGTCAAATTCAGCATAGCCAAAACATCTATTGTTATTGAGAAGTAGGAGAAAACAAGAGAACATGGATGAAACCCACATGGCCAAGGGGAGAAAGTGAGTGGACTGAACCACGCTGGAGCTGTTATTCACCTACTGTGCCTACCACAATTTCAACTCATTTACTTCTCACCAAAGGGGGCATTGAATACATTCCATGTATGACATGATGAAACAGGAATATTGTACATATTTCTGATTTCTTTAGATTACGGTGCATTAGAGGTCCTTGGAACAGTGCTTTGAATGCCGTGGTCTATACATTGTTTAGCAAGTCTAAATGTGTAGCCTAAAGTGAAAACTGAAGCTTGTGTGTGGAGCTGTGGTCTCTCCAGCCTTTGTTCTCTGTTAACCTTTTAACAGAGCACACAGAGTACATTCTGTCTGCACATCAGTCTTCTGGTGAATGGACAAGCCTCAGGCTATATGATGACTACTGCTAGTAATATCTCTCTCAGTCAGCCAGTGAAGCACTAGGAAACTGTATTCTAGACTTTTCTTTCTCTCTTATATCAGAGTCATATCAGTACATATTAGACCTCAAATGTCTTTGAAACATGATACACTTACACAGTACAGCAGCTCTCCTGTCTCACCCTCAGCATGTTTCCAGCACTAGCAAACATCCAGGTGCTCAGTGAAGTGGATAACGGTTCTGCTTCTGCAAGCTAACCCCAGACTATTAGTGCTTCACTCTGATTAGGCCAGCATTAATTACTTACAAGACAAATTAAACTAATTCTACTTTAGAAAAGTGAGGTAGGTAATTAGAGAGCGACCTGATGAGGATTAATGAGGATTTCTTAAATGCTGTGTAATGACTCTACAGTTTCCCACAACACAGAGAAGCACAATTAAGTAGTTTTATGTTTGTTTACACACATAAATAGTGAGCGAAAAATAATGATCACCACCCTTCATAGAAATGAAATAAAAACTGACTGTATAAAATAGGCATTACATGTGTTTTTCTACAACATATATTCTTGTGAAGATAAAGGAAGTGAGAAGAGAGGAGGAGAGAGGAGGAGATATGGATAAAGAGGTTATTTACAAATGCAATGTACACTATTCACAAAACTACACTGCCCAGCCAAGAAAAAGTTACATTTACAGCATTTAGCAGATGCTCTTATCCAGAGCGACTTACAGAAGTGCTTTAATATCAGTGAATATATTTTTATACTGGTTTGTCACTCAAGTATGGTGTTGTTCTGCCTTTAGCCTTGCTTGTGGCACATAAGTGTCATGCCATTATTTCAACAAACTCAAGCAACATTACATTTATTTCCATTCAGTGTTCGGTTAATTTTTTGCTGAGGTCTTGAATTGATGAGGAAAAATTTTGAACCACTCCATAAAGTCTTCTCCAGCACGTCCCGAAATTTTTCAATAAGGTTAAGGTCAGGACTCTGAGCCGCCAATACATATTGTGAAAATGAGTCCTCATGCTCCCTGAACCACTCTTTCATTGAGTCCCCATTTTCTATCCATGCCATCAGGGGAGAAAAAGTATGTTGATGTGCTAAGATTACTTCTAATGTACTCATTCAGTACATTCAGGTCATCAGCTGACTTCATTTTATTGCCATATTAATGTTGCTGAGCCTTGACCTGACCAACTGGAGCAACAATGCCATGCAGATTATGCATTGAGATCAAAGCTAAATGCACCCCATGAAAATATTAGAGGGTGTGACTTTTTTTTTGGCCGGGATATATACAATACTAACCCCTTGAGGCATGGCCTCCACAAGACCTCTGAGGGTGTGCTGTGGTATCAGGTACCAGAGAGTTCACAGCTGCAGTCTGATTCCCTCCATGGTTTGGACTTGTTTTTCCAGTACGTCCCTCAGATTGGGAATTTAAAGGCCAATTCACAAAGCATTCCTGAACAGTTTTCAGTACTAGGGAACACTATTGCAGTAAAGGGGTGAACTTAATCAACACATCAATGTCATAAAGTCTAGAACCCAAGGTTTTCCATCAGAACATTGGCCAGAATGTGACGCGGTTTCTGGTGGCTTGCCTTCTTTGCGTAGTCCATTCTGTTGCTATCTCTCACCCATGAAAGCAACACATGTACCCAGCTGTCTGTATGATGGAAAACAAAATATGATTAATCAGACCAGTCCACCTCCATTCATTGCTACATGGTGCAGATTTGATGCTCACATCCCCATTGTAGGTCAAGCATTTTCTGTGGTGGGTCAAGCATGTGCACTCTGAATGGCCTGCAGCTATGCTGCTTCATGTGCAGCAATATTGATGAATATTAATGCGCATCAATGAGCCCTACCGGCTGTGAATCTGTTCCTGGTTCACGGTTTGTTCTTCCTTTGTTGTTTGAAAGTAGGTGCAGTCAAGCCTCTAAAGTGACAATGAAAGCATTGGCTTGCACTAGCTCACCTGGCTTTGGCTCAGTAGTGCAATTCTGGGAAATTGGAACAATGCAAACTGAGTGTTGCATTAGAGGTGCAACAGGCATCTAAAATTAACTTTTAGATAAGTACAGAATCACCATACTTGTTGCAGATGGGAACAGCACCTGGTATTCATTCATTCATTCATTTAACGAGCCATTTAATCTTACTAGGGTTGCGACAATGCTGAAGCCTATCTCAGCTGACTTGAGGCAGAGGCAGGGTACAACCTGAGCAGCTTGCCAATTACACACAACCATTCACAGTCACACTCGGAACAGCCAATTACACTAAAGTGCTTGTTATTGGACTGTGGGAGGAAACCAGGAAAAGCATGAGGAAAACAAGCAAACTCCACACAGAAATGCCCTCACTGAGCACGAGGCTTGGACCCAAGACTTTACTATGAGGCGGAAGTGCTAATCACTATGCCAGTGTGCCGCCCAGTAGTACCTGATAGCCATTGTAAAGTATGGAGGTGGCTCATTAATGCTCTGGGGCTGTTTTGTTGCTGGTAGGCTCTCGTGAGGACGGATAGCATTGTAAATAGTGATTCCAAAACCTGGTTACTTCTGCCAGGGGCAGACTTAAGCAGACCTAAGCGTAGCAGACTTAAGCATATCTACAGTGTTGAACAAGATGAAGAGCAAAACAGACACAGAAATCTTTACTGAAACATAAAATCAGTGTTTAGTAATGAATGTATTAGAGTTTCCACTGTGGTATGTATCTCCTAATGTTGACTGGACACACACACAGACCAAGTGCTCAGTTCTCATGCACACTGTTTTGGAGGCAGTACGAATGTGCTGACCTCAGCAGCATCATATGTCACATGGCAGCAGTGTGCTCCCCTGTGTAGTGGGGGGGCAGGGGCACAAAGCCATGCTCTAGTCCTCTCCTGTTCTCTTCTCCTGGGGAAACAGATGTGTTTGTGTCAGCCCTGGCCCAATGCCTGCAGAAAAACGTGCCATAAGACAGCTGACTGTTATATAAGAGCTGGAGAGGACAGGTCCTGCGAGGATACACACATTGTACAGCCAGCATCCTGCACATGACCATTTTGCCAGAAAGATTGATCTGTGTTTTAATTAATTTCTTCAGCATCCACTGAATATCAGTGCTGAGAGATTGATGTTCCTAATGGAGATTTTTTAAATGAATTATCATGTGGGTTGATTTAACGATTCTACTACATATCAATACGAATAGAGCTGTAAATGCTTCACATTATATTAGGTTGATTTCTATGATTAATTTAATGTAGATTGTTGGATTGAACCAATTTGAACAAATTCCATAATTGTCACAAGTGTAATGGTAAAAGGATAAGAATCCACTATTTCTAAAGAAGCATGAGGTTTTTATTGAGCATTTCATGTTGTTAAATGGACCCTAAAAATTTGAATAATGCTATAGAAAAAAGAAAAGAAGCAGCTTTTTAACCCAGTTTTATTATCATAGCTGTATAAAGGGCGCATGTCATTCCAAAATATGTTAAATATCACAAGACCTTACTAAAGCTGCGCAGAACGAGTTGCCCTGGTGCAACTGCCTGTGTGAAAAATATTTTTTTACACAGTTAAGTGCAACATGCTCCACTTTTGAGGCTCCAGAACATCTTGTGTGGGGGTTTACGCATTCTCAGTAGCGTTCATCAGGATTATTAGGCCATTTCAAAGGCATTTGCAGCAGATGGTAGTTCTTCTAGAGTGATTTGCTTACATGTTGTTCCTCTAGTGTCTGACATGTCACTGATTTGACAGTGACCATAAAAAACATACAAATAAACATACAAAAAACAAAACAGGAAAGTGAGCACAACTTACTTTGGCTGAAAGTTGTTCCCATTGTCTGAGTAAGCTTAAATATTACAGTGACTTAATGTTTTTCATACAGCCTCACAGGAAGGCTAGAGCCTATCTCAGCCGACTCTGGGCGAAGGCGGGGTACACCATGAACACTCGTAACTAGGGGCAATTTGGAACAGCCAGTTAGCCTGTTTAGAAGTAACTGAAATGCCCAGAGGAAACCTGTGTAAGCTAAGGAGGAACATGCAAACTCCACACAGAAACACTGTCGCCAAGCCTATGACTCAAACCGAGGACCTTCTTCCTGATAGGCAGATGTGGTAAGCAGTATGTCATCATGCTGCCCTGTTGTGCTACAAATATTTCTAAATCATATGAATAATACAGTGGTGGCCTGGTGGTAAGGTGCTGGATTGCTGAGCCCAAGGTCGGGGGTTCAAGCCCCACTATCAGCGGGTTGTCACTGCTGTCCCCCCAGTGCAGCTAACTGGGTTATCA
>JAOUQZ010000044.1:16338260-16348543 GCA_028564935.1 Neosilurus hyrtlii
AATGGTGTACATATGGATATTCTCTTAAGAAAGCCAAAACTTCACTTTTACTACTTAAATGTTCAGGTTTGAGGGTTTGTTTACATTACGGATTGACCAAGAGCACTGTATAGTACAATAACAATAACAAAGTACAATAACAATAACAAATATATTATTAATAGGATTTTATATATATATATATATACATATATATATACATATATATATATATATATATATATATATATATATATATATATATATATACAGTACTGTGCAAAATCTTCAGGCACCCAATGTGTTTTTGTTTATTATAAACTTTGATATAGATTTTTTTATAACTTATATATTAGCAAGTTAGTACAAAAACACTTTATATTTCCATACATTAGTTTTTCAGCGCAAAATGAAATGTGACATAAATAAATAAATAAACAATAAAGTATGACAGTCAACATTTCAAGGAGAACTGTGGCTGGTTCTGTAAGACACCTGGTAGATACTGTATACAAAGAAATGGTGTTGAACAAAGATGCCTTATATTTATATATAAACTAGAAGTTCTCATAGAGAAGTGGAGTGCCGTTTATCTCACCAGGCCCTTTTATTCCTGCATGGAAGGTGGTGGCGACGATTGTGAGAACTATAGAAACTACCGCGCATGTACTACCAAATAAATCGAATCGCTTATAAAATACTAGGAGGGCCACCAAGCCCAACCAAACTGTCAACAGCTCAACCTATAATCGTGCCACACATGCACTACCACATAAACCGAGTCAGGTAGGAAAGCACAATTAGTGTTGCTGTTCCGCTCGCTGCGCTCACTTCACAACAATAATGACATTAAACTAAAGATCTCTACATAAAAAATCTATAAAGAACAGTAAAGAGTAATAAATGAAACTAATTCAATATTCCTTGTGATGACTTTTTGTTTAAAAATAGAATAGCATCAGGCAGAGTTTGTGCAGTTTTCAAGTACAGTATATACCGGGTGTTTTACAGAACCAGCCGCAGTTCTGCTGGGAATGTTGACTGTCACACCTGATTCTTTATTTGCATATGAATCACATGTGAATGTGTGTGTATGCGTGTGTGTGTGTGTGTGTGTGTGAGTGTATGAGTGAAGGGGTTTCTTATCTAGCCACGCTACCCCACAACCACAGCAGAATACTAGCGAATGCGCTCACATGTGACAAGGTGTTTGCCAAATATTTCTGAAACTTCTTTCATGTTGGTGTAAGTCTCATCACTACCACTCTGATATGTTGATTTTCTTGCACTTTCATCAAATTTGGAGGGACATCCTGTCCGACCTCCTTCTATCAGGAAAGAGGTTCCGGAGCAAACAGAACCAGCACCACCAGGTTCTGTAACAGCTTCTTTCCCCTGGCTGTCAGAGCCCTGAACAGCCACACGCACAGGTACAAAATGTTCCCTCCAGTATGTGTGCCAACATGCACACTGTGATGTGTATATTATTGTACATGTTGGGTATATCAATATATGTATACTGCATATATGTATGTATCCATATATGTATATGTATATATATGTGTGTGTGTGTGTGTGTGTGTGTGTGTGTGTCTGTGTATATATATATATATATATATATATATATATATATATATATATATATGCATGCACATTTATGAGAATATAAAGGAAAAGAAGCCTAAATTAAAAATTCAAAAGTTGAAGTGCCTAAATTCCCATCCATGATCATCATAAGTGTGTATTATTTTTCTTTCATCATATCTACTGGCAGTAAGTCACTATGCCTGGATTATAATCATGAAGACTGTGGTACCTATTATAAAGTCTGGCTGTAATCTTCAAGATTGTCTTGATTTACTTCTACAAGACTTCATAATTGTTTGGTTGAAAACTTCATAAACACATCATAAAGTCATGTTACATCATTATGTGATGTCTCTCAGTCAAGGGCACCAACATTTTCTAGCAATACAAGGACTATGATGTGAGTCAGGAAGCAGAAAGTGAGCCTGTATTGTGCAGCTGCAGCTCTGATGCTTTAAGACTCTGGCACTTCTGGAGGGCAGCTGGCATGAAAACCTTGGAAGAGAGAGTGAACAAAACCTTAACCAATGCCAAGTAATTTTTGCTTAATTGTTTCAAATTTCAAAACCTGGATCAATAAAAAAAAAACTTGACAGTATCTGCATGATTTCACTACAAAAGCATATTTTAATGATTATTCTAGTAATTGAAAGGCTGATTTCCTTTTCCAAGCTTTGGAATAATACCAAAAATGGACAAAGTTGTACACCATAGAGGACATATCACGAATCACGAATGCTTATATGGTGTTCATTCATTCATTTTCTAAGATGCTTAATCCAGATTAGGGTTGTGGGGAGGCTGGTGCATATTTTATCTGACTCCGGTCGAGGGTAGGGAACACCCTGAACAGCTTGCCAGGCCATTGCGGGGACAACACAGATACAACCATTCACACTCACACCTAGGGGCAATTTGGAACAGCCAATTAGCCTACTGTGCATGATTTTGGAATGTTGGAGGAAACTGGAGTACCTGGAGGAAACCTGCAGAAGCATGGGGAGAACATGCAACCCCACACAGAAACTTCTGATCCCGGCAATTGAACCCAGGCCTTCTTGCTGTGAGGGGAACATACTAACCAATGCGCCACCGTGGCTTAATTGGTGTATTTTTCATAAATGTTCCTAATTAATCATAATTAAGCAAATGATAATGTGAAGTAGAGTTGGCTAATATCATGTTTAAAAAAAATAGACACAAGATTGTCTAGTAAACCAAGCTCTCGGTGGTTGATTTTATCCTGGGAGAAATCCTGGGATTTGGCAGGAAACTGGACAATCTGTTTTTATTTCTACCCTCCCCCCAAAAAAAAAAAAAAAAATTAAAAACTGATTCGACCCATAGCTCAGGAGTGCACTGTTTTGTTGATAGCTCCCTCTAGTGGTCCGAACCAACTGTTTAATCATGTTTTGTTTTCTTTTTTTTGAAGGTATTTGGCTGAGAAAGTGAAAGAAGGAAAGAAGGAAACAAAAGTTATGTACAGAGGCGTATTAGAGCCTTCACTTATCTGTAAATACCTTTATATATAGTACAGTAGAAGTCTGGAGAAAGGTTAATTTGGTAAGCAGGAACTGAAAACAGATAAGGAAAAATGAATGAACCTTGTATTCAGACATAGAATTGCCCACAGAAATCATTTGAATAAACTGAGTTGGTAGCTCTGATTCAGTTTCAGCATCAAATTCAACTCATTCAGCATCTGTAGAACACAATTTTATCTGTTGAACTTATCTGTCATACTGTAGGTTAGCAGCCGTGAATGTAGCCCAACATGACTGTAAAGCTCTCTACCAATTTAAAGCTTATTACTTAATGCCTAATTAATAATTTTATTGGCTCAGTTTCTGATCCTTTCCTTTATTGCTCATATTTGAGTTACAGACAGACAGAGAGAGAGAGAGAGAGAGAGAGAGAGAGAGAGACCTATATACAGTGTATATACACTATATGGCCAAAAAATATGTGGACACTTGACCATCATACATGTTTGGTTTTTCCCTTAAATTATTGCCACAAAGTTGAAAGTGCAGAATTGTCTAGAATGTCTTCATATCATTTTAAAAAATAATTTCCTTTTATTGGATTATACACCACCACTTTAGTCTAAAAGGGCTTCTAATTAAAATAAGTAAAAAATTACTTCTGTATAATTGAGGCAAGTATATTGAGGTTATTAAATGTATGGCTAATAAACAAAAACACTGCAAATAACAATTTTTCAGAAAAATTGATAAATTGACTTTTGCATATCATGAATGAACTTAAAACCATATGGAATGGTTTAGCGAATGAAGAAATTAAAAAATATGTGAACACTATGCCTGAAAGTTAAAATGCTGTAATCAAAGTAAAGGGTGGTCACACTAAATATGACCACCTTTTATTTACTCAAAAAAGAGACTGTTCTTTTTATTACTATATATTGTAGTTTGTTTACTTATTTTCATCAATATAATCAGTATTACATGAAATAAATAATTGAATAGCTTCATTTTGTTAAGTGTAGAATCATCACTGCATCACTCGCTGAACCATTCCATATGGTTTGAAGTTCATTCATGCAATACAAAAGTAAAAAAAAAATTGTGACACCTTTCAATTTTTCTGAACAATAATTTTTTTCAGTGTTTTTGTTTATTAGCCATACTTTTACCTCAATATACTTGTCGGAATTATTTTTTTGTTCTCACTGCCTACAATAGCATTGTTTAAAACATTTTCACCAAAAAATTATAGAGAAGTAATTTTTTACTTCTTTTTATTAGGAGCCCTTTTAGACAAAAGTGGTGGTGTATAATCTTCACTGCTTCAGTTGGCTGAGATGGGCGCCAGCCTTCCTGCGACCCAAAGGATTAAGCAGCTTAGAAAATGAATGAATGAGTGTATGGTGAGCTCGAGTTGCTGTGGAAGTATTCGAGTGGTACAGAACCCTGACCTCAACCTTACTAAACACCTTTTACTGTTCCTCCTTTCTGATCTTTTAACAATTTGAATGCTGTCAGCCTCCAGGTGGCACTGTTGATTAAAAAGAGCATGGGGAAAAAAGACAACTCCATTTCTTCATCAGCCAGCAACACAGCCGGGAGAAGGTGGGCCCTTTTTGGGATCAGAGCCACATGCTCAGGCATCCAGGTCTCAGTTGCACTGTATTTCATAGCAAACAATAACCTCCAACTTTATAATCCATTACTGGTCAAATTTCATTAACTAATCATTTTCTTTTATCATTAGATGAGAGTGCATTTAATTAACAGAAGTCAACGTTATGATCTCATCTGGAAATTATGTACCAGTGGAATGGAAAATCCACTGAGTCACAAATCACTTATAAAGGATGTGTGCAGGCATTTGGTGAATTCTGTCAATTGCTGTTTTATTTATATAATGCAAGCAGATGTTAGGATGAGAAAGACAAGAAAGACACACAAAGTATACAAAATAATTCTGGTTACGTTTAGGCCTTCATGATTAGATTGCCATCTGAAAAGACAAATTATTTTTACATTTACAGCATTTGGCAGATGCCCTTATCCAGAGTGACTTACAATTTTTATCTCATTTTATACAACTGAGTAATTGAGGGTTACAGCGTTGCTCAAGGGCACAACAGTTCATGATACATTGATGATACTCGGGTTTGAACTACTGGCCTTCAGATGAGTAAACCGTTGCATTAACCACTGAGCCTCCACTGCCCAATTATATAGATTTATACCACATTGCTGTTCATTCATGAACCGCCTAATATTACTAGGGTTGCAGGGAGGCTGGAGCCCAGGAATCGCACCCAGGACCTTCTTGTTGTGGTTCGGATGTGCTAACCACTATGCCAATGTGCCCAAAACTGACATCTTACCAAATGAATGTAATCTTAAATATTGACAAAATAGTATTTTCTATTACAAGACTTAATAAATAAATACAGTCAGTGCAGTAATATGTCAACATATTATAATTTTTGCTCATTTTATGCTTATATGTCTCAAAAGAAGTTGACTATAATTGACTATTTTATATTTTAGGCCAGCACGGTGGCGTAGTGGTTAGCACATTTGCCCCACAGCAAGAAAGTGCTGGAGTCAATTAAAGAGCTCGGTGAGGGCATTTCTCTGTGGAGTTTGCATGTTCTCCCTGTGCTGTCGTGGGTTTCCTCCGGGTACTCCAGTTTCCTCCCACAGTCCAAAGACATGCACATTAGGCTAATTTGCTGCTCCATATTACCCCAAGGTGTGGATGTGAGTGTGAATGGTTATGGCCCTGTGATGGTCTGGCAAACAATTCCGGGTTCCGCCTTCACCCAGAGTCAACTGCGATAGACTCCAGCCTCCCGTGACCCTAAGAGGATTAAGCAGTTTGGTAAATGAGTGAGTATGTTTTTATGTTTTTGTAAGACTTGGATTTTCATTTGGTAAGATGTAAATATTTTTGCAGTGATCCTTTAAAAAATGTTTTTCTTTCCATGATAAATATTTCAAGTTATTCTTTTGCGTGTCCCCTTGGCGATTGCGGTGAAGCAGAATGTGCAATGTTCTCATGCTCTCCACCCAACACAGAAATGCAGAAATGAAGTTCTTTGCTCTGGTAGGCCTAGTCCACTCTAAACCATGTTGAATTGCCAAGATTCACTCTATGAAGGCTATTCTCAGATTGTATCCACAAGGATCTATTTTCAGAGGCAAGTTTACCCATGGTTACTACTCCAGACAAAACTCCAGTGGTTTAGGTCAAATTTGTAGAGGGACAATGGTGGCTAAGTGAAGGAGCGAGAGTGCGGGTAAAAGAAAGCAGGACAAACTCGATGTGTATGAGCTATTCTAAAGTCAGACAGGGTCTGTCTGAGGGACAGTCTGATATTCTGGTTGTGGGAACATCTGTGCAGCAAAGCCCAGCCTAACTACTGCTGTGCCTGAGTCGAAAGCTCTCTCCAAATATACTCACACCTCAAGAGACAAAGTGCAAAGAAGAGGTTATTAAGCTCAATAACATGGCCATTTGCCTGCTGCTCCCCTCTGCCACTCTCAGTTCTGCATCTGTGGGACCCTGCTGCATGCCACCAGAGTCTTAAAGCAAAGTTTTCTGTGCATCATTACACATAACACACAGATAGAGCTTATTATACGTTACCATTTATAAAAGTTTGTATCAGTATATCAAGGCGGTGTCTGTTAAAAAGGTTGCGCAAAATTGATGTCAAATAAGGTTCTGTTAACAGGCTTGCTTCCCAGAATAGAGATAATATGAAGCTGTACTGGCAACAACATGGTGTCAGTAAACAACTGACTAGTAAGAAAGGAATGCTGCTTAAGACCCAGGAGGAAAATTCTTTATGGCATCCAGTAACAGGCAACAGTGTCAGAAATAATAAATATGTCAATTAGATTTTTTTTTCCCCAAAAACAAGCAAATGAGAGTTGCCGGAGAGTGAAAATCAAGCTGAAACCTTCACTTTATTGATAGTGAGATGGATAAATACATATGTACTACACTGTACCTTTCCTTGTAGCTAGGGTAATATTCACAAGGTTTTTTTTTAAACCTTTAATGTGTATCTTTTACCATGAAATGACTACAGTGTACTTTATTGCACACAATTAAGGTACGCAATTAACTTGAAGTTTAATACTATAAAGGTTTAACATATACATATACAGCTTTAGATATATAGCTTTAGCTGTAAAGCAATAGACGTCTCTATTGATAGGTGTCCTAGCCTGGGTTTACTTTTCACCGCCTTTAATTTCACTAGCTGATTTTCACTTTCATTTATATCACCTGACTTGTATTTGTTCAACAAGTTCATGTGCTGCCGAAACTTTCGATTTCTGTGTTTTCTTCATGTCTGTCTGCCTACCTGAGTTATTCATTCATTTATTTTCTAAGCCACTTAATCCTAATTAGGGTTGTGGGGAGGCTGGCGCCCATCTCGGCCGACTCTGGGAGAGGGCGGGATACACCCTGGACAGCTCACCAGATTATTTCAGGGACAACACACACACACACACACACACACACACACACACCTAGGGGTGATTTGAAACAGCCAATAAGCCTACTGTGCATGTTTTTGGACTGTGAGAGGAAACCAGAGTACCCGAAGGAAACCTATGCAAGCAGGGAGAGAGGCCTTCTTGCTGTAAGGCAAACATACTAACCACTGCGCCACCGTGAGATAATGAATAAGATTTGTTTGTTTGATAATGTTTTTTTATTCTATGTGAGTCTGAGTGGTGGTGTATGAGGTTTTTTTTTTTGGATTTCAATTTCATCATTAACAATAAATGTTTTTTTAATCATTACTGCCCATGGTCATGCAAGCAAGCAATACATAACAGCCAATCAGCATATACTCAGAAATGCAGCAGCCTTACTGGGTTTCCTGTAGTGGGCATGTGTGGACATGCCTGGACATGTGACGGACACACGAGAACCATCAACGCCATATTCCATGACTACGGTGCTCCACTCATGACCTCCACTACTACCTATGTTTTATTATATTCCCTGTTACATTTCTCTTTATCTGATTGTGGAATACACTGTGGTGGAAGGTCAAAAAAGAAAGTAGATGTAAAATGCAACAAATCTCTGATTAATTAAAAAAAAAAGCACCATTATAAAAATAAACATTGTAAACAAATTTATTTAATCATAAAAGATTTACAATATATTGTTTATAAAAAAAGAAAGAAAGGCACATTTAGCTGTTTTCCTGATTATTTATAAAGCTACACCCTTGGAAATGCTTTATTAAAATACTGCTTGGTGCAGAGCAGGGTCATATTCCCTTTTTTGTCTTTTCAATGCTGTAATATGATTTTTTAATCAATAGATATATTTACACTTTGCTTTGTTTCTTTGGCAAAATGAGTAACATCTTTGTTGAAGCAATGCCATACACATCACATTCATTTATGCACACTGAATCAAACATGCTTTCAAACACACACACACACACACACACACACACACACACACACACACACACACACACACACACACCTTTTCATGAACACAGGCAGTGCTAAATCAAACTGTACATGTCATAGAATCTCTTATGGATACCTGCTCAGGTAATGTTTGTGCTCCGGTGAGCTGTGAGGAGTGAAGCACCAGCCACACCCTCTTGCCATAAAGCCACCAGTGCTTCTTTACTGTTACATATGCATAGACAATCTGATAAAGTGCATTAACTTTTTGGTTATGAGACACATTTAAAGCTTATGGCTACTTCATTTCCCTGTGGCCTGTGCCTCGAGGCCTTTGACACGCACCCGCACACACAAGCACACATCATTTATAGCACACTGAATGTATTCCAGTTTCCACTGTTTAGAGATGTTCTGCTTTGTCCATCAAATGTGAGTACAGATAACACTCTCCCTGTCCAGAGTGACAGTAAATGGGCTCTAGCTCTCTCTCCCACTCTTTCACTTGTCATCACTGACGCTGACGGAGCAGTCCTCTGGAATCTTCTCCTCAGAGCTACTGCGGGTGGACAGCTTATCCAGATTGTCGTTCATCTCCTTGAAGCGCTCTGCCACACACTGCGCTGTGAGACGAGCCTCAGGGTCCTGGTCCCAGCATTCATTGATGGTGGCACACGCCAAAGCCACACCCTGCAGGAGGTAACATTTGTGTTATTCTATTTCAATACAGACATAATACTATGCAGATAATACAGTACTAAAATTTCATTAATTCATTCATTTTCTGAATTGTTTTATCCTATTGGGTCACTGGGAGGCAGTCAATTATATGACAGCCAACTCTGGGCAAAGATGGGATACACCCTGGACAGCTCACCAGTCCATTGAAAGGCCAAAAGTACTCTTGAAGTACTAAAGTTCTATTTCTTAGAACTGATTATTAGCTCAAATTGTAATTTCATTATTCATGTCAACCCACTGAAAGCTACTTCAGCCTTGAGCTACCTCCTCCAAAATTTAACCAAATACAGGCAAATTATTTATGAATTATTCATGAACTTTCCACGGTGCCAAACTGACTTACTGATGGATACACTTTCAAAAAAATAGTAATTGTTAATCTCATAAAAAAAAAAAAAGAAATGAAAAGAAAGCTGTGGCATATGCAACTAAAAAACTTGACTATCCAGTAACCTTCAATCTACTGCTGCCTAAACAAGAACTTTCAAACTGTTTTTTGCAAGGTTCTTTTAAAAAGACAGGAGCGTTTGGTGTACCTGCTTTACATGTTTCAAGCAGGTAAACAAAACGCTCCTGTCATTTTTAAAAGAACCTTGCAAAAAATAGTTAAAGCTAAGAGAAGTTCAGAAAAGTACTTTCAAAGCATTATAACAAATATTTGTTGTTTTGTATTTTTGTTTTATTGAGCCTTTGGATGTATGAATCCTGCATGCTCTCAGAGTTGTCTAAGCTTGTAAATCTTATTAAAGTCAAGAACAGGAGTCAAAAATGTAGAAAACTCAGAAATGTCTTGCATGATGAGTGTTCTTTAACAATATATACTGATTATTAATATAATGCTAATTAATTCATTCATTTATTTTCCGAACCACTTAATCCAACTAGGGTCGTGGGGAGGCTGGAGCCTATCTCAGCAGACTCTGGGCGAAAGGCGGGGTACAACCTGAACAGATCACAAGTCCATTGCAGGGCGAACACACACACACACACACACACACACACACACACACACACACACACACACACACACACACACACACACACACA
>JAOUQZ010000044.1:16352950-16363134 GCA_028564935.1 Neosilurus hyrtlii
ACACAAACACACACACACACACACACACACACACACACACACACACACACACACACACACACACAAACACACACACATATCCACATACAGAAGTGTGCAGTGAAGATTATACACCACCACTTTTGTATTAATGGGCTCCTAAAAAAAAGAAGTAAAAAATTACTTCTCTATATTTTTTGGTGAAAATGTATTGAACAATGCTATTGTAAGCAATGACAACTAAAACAATTATTCCGACAAGTATACTGAGGTAAAAGTATGGCTAGTAAACAAAAACATTTTAAATGTTTATTTTTTTTGCTTTTGCATAGCATGAATGAACTTCAAACAATATAGAATGGTTTAGCGAGTAAAGAAATGAAACAAGTACTACTCAAGTATTTATTTCATGTAATATTGGATCCTATTGATGAGAATAAATAAACAAACAACAATAATATGGTAATAACAAAAATAACAATCTCTTTTTTGAGAAAAAAAGGCACTATTTATTGTGGCCACCCTTTACTTTGAATACAGCTTTTAACCTTTCAGGCATAGTGTTCACATATATTTAATTTCTTTTTCTTGCTAAACCATTCCATATGGTTAGAAGCACATTCATGCAGTGCAAAAGTAAACAAAAAAACTTGCAACTTTTTCTGAAAAATTGGTGTTTTTTTAGTGTTTTTTTGTTTATTACCCATACTTTTACCTTTATACTTTATACTTGTTGGAATTATTTTTTCGGTTTTCATTGCCTACACACACACACACACACACACACACACACACACACACACACACACACACACACACACACACACACACACACAGGGTGACCCACTAAAACCTCCCATCAGCTTCAAGAGTTTGGGGTATATGAGTATATAATCATGATTTAAGGTAACCCCACAGAAAAGAAAATCGCAAGGAGCAATGTCAGATGACATCGGAAATTGGAATGCTGAAATTCTTCAAAAAGTGAAGACACGGAGTGCTTGTTTGCGAGGAATGTTTCAATATTGAACGCATGATGTGCTCCCAACCATGTCATGTTAGCAATTGAGGAAAGTAGCGATTGGGCTCCCAACAAACCTTATCAACGCCTCTCCTGCCTCACTAAGTATCACGCGTGCAAATTATTATGTATAAAAACTGTATTGGAGATTCATGTGTACAAATAATAATTTGATTATCTTTAACCCTTTTTTAAAAAAAATTCCATTAAAATTTTTTGGGCCATCCTGTATATATTACACTTTTAGTTTTACAGTACAAAGTTAAATTTATTAGAAAAATGCCAGAGAAGCAATCAAACAATTTATCTCCAAATGAACTGTGGCTAATTCTTACCAGCTAATTATCTTATAACACAAACTGTATAACATTTAATTTTGTGCTGAAAATTAATGTTTGAAAATCTAAAATATTTTTGTGCTGACTTAAATTCATAAAATAAAAATCTCTTACAAACTTTGTACTAAAAAAGGGTACCTATGACTTTTGCACAGTACTGAATGTGTAGTATATATAAAACATACAGTATGATGTATTTTTTCCTTTAAGAGTAGGAACTGCATCACAACAGCTTAAAGAAGAATTGAGATCACATTACAACATACATACTGACCCTCCAGAAACCTCCCAGCATTTTTTTCCACCTGCTCAATGAAGGATTGACATTCTACACATTCCTCACACTCCAGCAGCTCTGTAAACAGTATTGCTACTATGTACTACTTTAGAGTTTTATTGAGAGGCTTCCAAATAACAGGAAGCAGCAAATCGGTCAAAACCGCACATGGGCCACATTGGGCTTTCTATGCACAACTCTGGGACAATAGCCTGGCCGCACTGGCAAAACAAAATGCCACAGACTAATGGGAGAAATAGCTGACTTATTTTTATCCAGTCCCTTCTTAAGGGGCAACCACCGTCTCCATAGAAATAGAACTCTGCTCATTTAAAGGGGTTAGAAACACGGACACAAGTTGGTGCATAAAGTACCACGAATAGAACAGACACAAAGAAGACCTATGTGTTACTGTTTTGCTCCCCTGTTATTTGGCTGGCAGGGGTGTGGTGTTACGAGTGATCTCACCTCCAATGGCATTACACCTGGAAGTGATCTCCCACAGCACCAGAGCCATGGAGTAGACATCAGTCTGTTTAAAGGACTCAATGTTCTCCAGATTGATTCTGGACTCGAGCACCTCTGGCGCCATGTACCTCGCTGTTCCGACCTGCGATGAGGAGACATTACAGAGTCACGAGTCATTACACTGCTTTCTCACTATAGTTTAAACTCTGTATACAAGCTAATCTTCATCTTGAATTTTCAGTCTTATCATAAGGAGTTTAAATCATGGGTGTCAAACTCATTTTCACTAAGGGCCGCATCACTAAATTTAAAGGCGAACGAGGGCCGGATAACCACTGAGCATCTATTCTAAAAGGGAAACCATGAAATCTGTATGGCAAAATGATTCGTTTAAGAGTTTTAGTCCTCTTTTCCTTTATTCACTTGCATTTTCTGACAACATTTAACAGCGACAAGCTAGCATGCAATCTTTCGTGAGTCATGAATGACTAGCTGTTTACTTGAAATAAACTGCAGCCACCTAGTGGAAGGATGATGAATGAGCTATCATAGTAATGGTTGAGGCAAGGCATATAAGATAATCATATTCTTTAAAAGCTCTTGTGGGTAACATGAAATGAGTTGGCGGGCCAGAATAGGGCTGCTGGCGTTGAGTTTGACACCAGTGATCTAAATTCAAAACAGTGGTATTGAACATAAAACAATGAGCTGAGATTTTATATTATGAATCTTACATTACTTTTATACAAATGCACAAGCAAACTATATTGTAACAACTTGAAAGAAAAATCTTTGTACCATTTAATATATGAAAAATATATACTATTATAAAAAGAGCAGTTCCACAGTTAGAAAACCTTCACAGGAAGTGACTTATTTACTCATTCACTCAACACCTCTTCTCTTTGCATTTTCAGCCTATGAATCATAAATCAAGGCAAACACAAAGCACAAAGGTCACACACATATCGAAGTGTGAAGATGCTTAAGGGGTTTTCCCTTCATGTTCAAACATATCCCTGCTCTAACTCTTACAAACTCACAATCTTAATTCTGTTTTAGCGAAGAAACACACTAGTGCACATTCAGTGGTGGCAACGTACTGTATGAGACAAGAAATCGTGGTGAAAATTTACACTACTCTGCCGGCCCGTGGCGAGTCAAAAATCTGTAGGGTGAGTGAAATTAGCTAGCAAGTCATCCTGCTGGCGTCCTGACAAATCCAATAGGCAAAGAAGATATAGTGTTCCTGACCAGTAAATATGAAGGAGGACTAGTAGTTTCATAATTTCACTAGTCCTGTTGGCCAGTAGCTTAGTTTTGCTAAATTCCACCCCTGGGAAACGAGTCGAGATTTTATATCCCTAGTAAGTTATGGGCTGATTATAGAAGCATCCTGTAGCTTATCTCAAAGTGAATTATAATAATATCAAGTGCAATATCTACCTTAGCAGGCATGTGTTCATTTGAATTATCAGGCCATATTCATCTCAAGGAAGAAATTCATAATACAAATCATAACAAGAGTAATTAATAGGAAGTTAATGATGTAAGGTAAATTAAAGATTGATTTGAATGAATCAAGGATTGACTTTTGCAACTTCTTGTAAGTTCTGTTAAATTTATATGATATATTCATTTCAGGTGGTGCGGTGGAATGGTGGTTAGAACGTCCGCCTCACAGCAAGAAGGTCCTGAGTTTGATTCCCGGTCTTGGGTGTTTCTGTGGGGAGTTTGCATGTTCACCCTGTGCTTGTGTGGGTTTCCTCTGGGTACTCTGTTTTTTTCTCCCACATTCCAAAAACATGCACAGTAGGCTAACTGGCTGTTCCTAATCACCCCTAGGTATGCGTGTGAGTATAATTAATTGTGTGTGTGTTGGCTCTGCGATGGCCTGGTGAGCTGTCCAGGGTGTACTCTGCCTTCGCCCAGAGTTGGCTAAGATGGCTGCCAGCCTCCCCATGACCCTAATTAGGATTATGTGTCTTAGAAAATAAATGAATGAATCATATTCATTTCAGATATTATTTTTTTCTTGGCATGTCTCTTTCATGATCTCTGATTTAACCACACAATCTTACCTGTCCACTGTTAGCCAGGTCATCCACCGACAGGGAATTATCCAATCGTAAGGCCAGGCCGAAGTCACACAAGCAACACGTGAGGTCATTCTTTACCAGGATGTTGGAGCTCTTGATGTCTCGGTGGACAATGGGCACTTTTGGCCTTCCACAGGGTGTGTGCTCACTATGTAAATGAGCAATGCCTCGTGCCAGTGAGCCACCAAACCTCCGCAGGTCCTCCCAGCTTATCAGGTGCCGGGTGAGGTAGTCCTGCAGATTTCCTCGAGGATGGTAAGCTGTGATTAACCAGAACTGCCTCTCGACCTTCCTTTCTTCAGCGGTGAGGAAATGCAGAATGTTCTCATGCTTCAGGTCAATGTCAGAGAAGACATCTTTCTCATTTTTCCAAGAGGCATACTCTTCACAGGGGAAGATCTTCACAGCTACTGTCTCGAACTGCTGCGATGAGCTCTGCCTCAGCTTGGCGCGGTAGACCTCTGCGAAGCGACCCTTGCCCACCTGCATGTCCAGCTCAATGGGTAGTGGTTCTGTGTTATGGTTGAGGCTGTTGGCATGCGTAGAGCTGCTGTCTGAACGATCGTCATCCATCATGATAGCACATGCATCACTGCAGTCTAGGGGACCTTTACGTTTTGAAGGCTTCTTGGTCTCCCATTCGGTGAGCTTGCGACGCCGGTAGACGCGGTACCAGTAGAAAGAAACCACCACTACCACAGCCAGAACCAGCAGAGGCAGCAGGCTGATCAAAATTACTAACACCAACTCATTGTTTGTGGTGCCTAGGGGAAAATATGGAGACAAACCAAGATCAGTCAATTTTGTCAGATAACTAATTTAATATTAGCAAAACCAATATTTCAAACCCGCAATTACAATTTGAGGCTTTCTACGGCTATTATAGGTTATGAAATCAACAGAAGGTTGTAATGCTGTTACTTAGATGCTGCTTAAGATGACGGCTGTTCACAAAGATTCTAAAAATTTCCCATTTGGTTTGCATTTTTGAAAGGCACATGAGGAAAAGGGTTATACAATGAGACTCTGTATACAATCTTCAAGGAAATTTACCATGCCACTCAGACTTCCTGCCAACCTGAGGTTTGGCAAAGCTTCTCGAAAAACATTACAGGTTGAGTCTAGAGGCTGAGACAGACTAGTGCCAGCTATAAGGGGCACAGAGTGGGGTAAAAAAGCTCAGCCTGCCTACATTTTTCCATCACACACACACACACACACACACACACACACACACACACACACACACACACACACACACACACACACACACACATTACACACTGCCTTCACTACAGTACAGACACAAAACATTCATAAATAGATCCCCAACTCTGGAACATTTAACATGACAATAAAAGAAAAGAGCAGGCTGGAAAGGATTCCAAAACAAAGAAAGGTAAAAATAGAAGAGCTACTCAAGCAGACTAAAATCTACAAATTTAAACTTGCATTATGGAGCGAGATGCACTTTATTTTTTATTTGCACCTTGAAAATAACTGACTGTGACCTCATTATCCATTCTCATACCATTTTATAAATTAAACACACATTCATTTAAATAAATAATAAAAAATAAATTTATAAATGTGTGGCATGGTGATAGTGGTTAGCATGTCCGCCTCACAGCAAGAAGGACCTGGGTTTGAGTGTAGGTACTCCAGTTACCTCCCACAGTCCAAGTGGATCCTTGGCTGAGTAGGCTCCCCACAAAATAAGTAAGATGAAGTGGTTTGGCAAATGAATGACTATAAAAAAAACAAAAAAACCAACATATATATATATATATGTGTGTATATATGAGTGTGTGCGAGTGTGTGTGTGTGTGTGTGTGTGCTGAGCACTTTGTAACAGGTTGTATAAGGTTATCTTCTCGTAAGCCCCTGACTCACAGGTTAGTCAAACAGATTGTAATTTCATCATTTTGACTGCATTTAACCCTGGGAATTCCCGGTGGACATATGGCTTGTGCTAAAACATTTACGCACCAAAAACAAACAACAACAACAACTAAATTTTGTTGCCTGTATAATTTAATAATATGAGCATCTTCCTGTTTAATCCAAGAATGTAGTGGTCTTGCTGGGCTGCGACTCGTAATGCGCATAGTAAAGTGTTGGGGTCACTGTTATTTGTTTGTTATGGTTACGACTCCATTTCACAGTTTGAGTAGGGCCATAAAAGTGTTTATCTCTCTTTTAGCCAGAGCGTTCTCTCTCTCTCTCTCTTTCTCTCCTAGGCAGACAGTGACTCATACCTGTCTTTAGAGCATCTGCTCTGGATTCCATAGAGTGGGGGAAGAACGAAAAATCATTCCAGACTAGACCTGTCAGACAGACAGCTTTTCTTCTCCTTTTTCTCAAAGAAATAAATAGTGATAAAGGATCAACGGAGGGTGAACAATCTTGGAAATTAGTAATTCATAAGAGTGACACATACTGAGTTCCTTTTCTCTTTGGTGAGATGTCCAAATGACCTGAACCTTTTGGGACAGCAGTATAAAGATAAATTTAAGGTGCTCATGAGATGAGACAGTCTCCAGGGTCTATAAATTTCTTGTACATTATTCTGCATGTGGGAAAAAAAAGAACAGCACAGATTCTAATAACACTGTAAAAATTAGCAGCGTCAAATGTATTTCACAACAACAGCCTGTCATTGTGACCACATACGCTAACAAGCTGCTAAAGTTGAGTGTGAAACTTGTCATGTGTAAAGCTCTGACTATAAAAGGGAGATGCCATAAATCAAGACAGCTGCTGCCTTCTAACAGTGCATGTGTCACTCTTTGTACTGAGCCAATCACGTTTACAACTTCAACAACACCAAAAACCTGTGTGCAACTTGCGCTGCTGCGACCAACATACACTCCCTCCCAAGCTTTACAAGTTACTTATTAGAAACGCATGTACTTTTGGTTGAAAGCTAATCCAGTAGCTGTTATCGCTATAAAGAGGAAAATAGCAGTGAAGATGTGTGGTTTGCTCAGTGATAACCATCTGTATTGAATTCAGAGTGAGTGTTTGTGTTGTGCTCAACTGTCATTCAGAAACACATCAATAAAGGATATTTTAAAATGCGCAGCCAGAAGTGTCTCACAGTCCATGTTTAATCATCTCTTGCCTCTTTCTCTTGTAACATGTGACATTTGGGACTCAGCTATTGACAGCTGCCACATTTTGACGCAAAGGCACTTGACCTTATCTCAGTTTCGGTTTGCGTCAAAAATATGTTATGTACAGTGAAAATAATGCCAAACAGTTCTGAGAAAACTAACCTTGGCTCCTTTCCTATAAGTAAACATGGACTTCCTGCAGCACGTGCTCACTAACAGTAGAACAACCCTCCGCAGAAGCTTGGACAGCCTTTTCACTTTTCTTGTTAAACACACCCAGACAGGCAGAGGAAGACTCTGTATTAGAGTTAACACTCTAAACTTGATATTAGTGCTGTCTACTACTACTACCAACGTTTATATTTATGTACATTTAAGAAAGTACTATGCCACACATTGCAAGCATCATATAGGCCTGCTAACATGAGAGCGTATTAAGACAGAGCATGCCCAGTTCACCCAGCTGTTTTGCTATGTGGTTGTGTTGTCTCTGTTTTGAGTTAAAGAGACAGGAAACCACATGTCTGGGATCCTCTGCTGCCTGTGTCGCCACACAACCATAGCCAGCCCCGCAGTCTGTCTTGAACAGCAAAAACTCTGCTACCAATATACAGTTGATGGAGAGTACTACAACTGTCTGCAGGTGCCCTATATGTAACCTGAGCTGAACAATAATATATTATTTTAACCAAAGATATTCATGCATGCTTATATACAGAGCTTACAGTCTAACAAAACTCACTTACTCACTCACTCATGTGCCGAATCCTATAATCTCATCCGACACTGGACAAAGGCGGGTACACTCTAAATAGCTCAAAAACCATTCACAAGGCCAACATATACACAAGCATTCACACTTACAATCACACCTAGGGGCAATTTGGAACAGTCAATCAGTTTAATATGCATGTCTTTGGACTGTGGGAAGAAATGGAGCACCGGGAGTAAACCAATACATGCACGGGACATGCAAATTCTCGAAACAGAAGAGCCCTCGCCGAGCCTGGGACTCAAACCCAGGACCTTCATGCAGTCAAGCGGACGTGCTACTCACTATAAACATTATAACTATAAATTTCTTAAGAACGAATTCACAGTATGTCTTAACAACACTGTTCCGAAACACTTTTATTCATAGGACATACCAGTCCTTTCGCAGTGCACCATGCACAGGCACACACACCCACACACACACACACACACACACACACACACACACACTTTCATGAACTCAATCACACCAAGAGACAATTGATTTATGTCCAATCCACATACTGACATGTTTTCTGGAGGAGGGGGAAACCCAGAGGAGATACACATGGCCATGAGGAGAACATGTAAGGCAGCTATGCACAGATAGTAATCTGAGCTCAGGAGATGCACCACCATGCTGCCCAAAAATGAAGTTCTAATATAGTCACAGTTTTTCAAATTTGGACACTTAACTAAAGAAAATGCTAAAGGTTTTCTACAGAATAAGTTTAGCACAACAACTTCTCTTATATGTGAAAACTGTGTAAATAGGTTGTTAATTTTTTTTTTTTCTCAGTGCTGGGAAATGTGTTTAAATGTGTGTGGTAAATCACACATACAATACTGATGTGGTATGCAGGGATGATGTTGACAAGCACCGGAGTTTCCCTACAAATACAACAGTACAGTAATTATGCAGTGTATAGGCTTTTTGAGACCAAGATTGTGAAGTGAGAGTGTCAGTATGACTTTGTGATTAGCACTGTCAGCTACAGAAGCTAACCTAGAGTTCTGGAAAAAAAAAGAATACAAAAAATCTGCACATGCAGTCAGGCACATTTGCCCTCCTACGAACCTGTCATTCTGAAACACCTTTGCAACACAAGCTGCTCAAAGTCATGTCACAGCAGAGCTTTAACACCCCCCCACCCCCCACACACACATTCATACTACTACAAAAACACTTAAGCTATGCTCTCTGTCTTCATGAATGTGCATTCGACAAAGGCAAGACCATTAAAGTGTGCATTTCTAAACATTTACCTTGTATTAGGACCCCCCACACACATTTTTTGTTATTTAATATTAAAGAATGAGCAGAAATAATTCTTTATTTTCCTGGGTGAGGGAAAACAGTTTAATAATAATAAAAAATGAATAATAATAAAATAAAATAAAATATTAATAAAAAAGAATAACCACTGAACTACACACAAAAGGATTTAATTAAATGTCTTAAAAATAAATGATATAAATGAAATATATAAATAAAATGGAAATAATTAAAAGATTATTAACTATAAATAACTATAGTCTGTAAATAACTATAGCAGATAATTGGCATTAAAATGCTCATTAGCTCTTAACCTTAATGTATTTTAGACAAGACTTTTGTCTATATTTTATATATAGTCAGGTCGTGTTTGGCTTAAAAGAATGTACCTGGATAGTTTTGAGTTGGTTTTAATGTTGACGACTCGCCAGAATGAACACCTGAAAAATGATGATTAGATCATTAGGCTACTTAGCATGGTGAAAGGCTGTAAGTTTAAATAATTTCTTCTTTCTTTGTGATTGCCTAAGTTATATTATAAGTCTGTAAAGAACTGTAGGTGACTGATATTTCATTCATGTGAGTGGTGACTATCTGTAGCCAATAGGCAACCTGTAGTCAAAGCAAGCAGTAATGAGCTAGAGGGGTTGCAAGAAGGGTGGAGCCTATCTCAGTCTACACTTGCCAAACCATCATAGGAACACACACGCACACACACACACACACACACACACACACACACACACTCACACACTCACACATACACACACACACACACACCTAAGGGCAATTTGGGACTGCCAGTTAACCTAATATGTATGTTTTTTGGACTGTGGGAGGAAGCAGGAGTACCCAGA
>JAOUQZ010000044.1:16383090-16397536 GCA_028564935.1 Neosilurus hyrtlii
GCTGAGATGGGCGCCAGCCTCCCCGCGACCCTAATTAGGAATAAGCGGTTCAGAAGATGAATGAATGAATGAATGTCAAAATGATTTTTGTACCTTCTGTACGAGTATTCTTGTTTAGTATTCTGTTTAGTATTCTGCCTATCATGAGTCACCAATAACCTCCAGATAAACATGTAGTGTCATTTGATGGGAAACTGACACAAGCATCTGGCTTGGGCTGTGGATAGTCCTGGTTTTATATTTGTTGTTGAGCCACATCATGTAAAATATTCATTCATTCATTCAGTCATTCATTTTATAAACTGAACCGTTTAATCCTAATTAGGATCACAGGGAGGCTGGCACCCATCTCAGCCAACTCTGGGCGAGGGCAGAGTACACCGTGTAAAATATTCATTCATTCATTCATCTGTCACATCACTTGAAGCTATTAGGATCACGGGAAGGCTTGAGCCTATCTCAGCCTACTCTGACTGAACAGCTCACTACACCCTGAGCAGCTCACCAGTCCAACGAAAGTCCAAAACCCACAACCATTCACACTCACACCTAGGGGAAATTTGGAACAGCCAGTTTTCCTTCTGTGCATGTCTTTGAACTATGTAATGAAATTGGAGTACTCAGAGTAAACCGACGCAAGCAAGGGGAGAACATGCTAACTCAACACAGAAACACACTTGCTAATCCCAGGATTTGAATCCAGGTCCTTCTTGTTGTGAGGTGGTTGTGCTAAGTACAACGCCACCAAGCTGACCCATGTAAAATATACTAAACCTCAAACAAGAGTAAGCAAGGACAGTCATAACTAACAAAATTTTGGTATAAAAGACTAGTTCACTGGTGCACTGCAAATGCTGGGTAACGTTATGGGAATGGTTTGTGTGAAGACTTTGATGAGAGAGAGTGAGTCAACATGCTTCGCGAGAGGCTGTAGGAAATGACACAAAATTTTTTAATCCCTTTCCTTACAGAGGTGTAACATCATCGCTCTCTTCAGCACTAGGTCTCAAGACATACATGTCCAATCATGTATATGTTCCTGTACACTTACACTCACACATGAGTACATATGAGTGAATTGTACTGAATAGACATTACTCATATCTTTAAGCACGTTGCAAGATCAGTTCTCAACATGAAACAAGTTCAGTTTTACAAAAAGCAGCATTGTTGCCCTCAACACAAGAGAACGGGATGGAGTGACAGAAAGTGTGAGAGAGAGGGAGAGAGTGAGACAGAAAGAAAGAGAGAGAGGGAGAAAGACAGAATGAGAGAGAAACAGAGAGTGAGTGAGTAAGTGAGAGAAAGGCACAGAGAGAGACAGAGTGAGTGAGACAAAAAAGAGTGAGAGAGAGAGAGTGAAAGACAGTGAGTGAGTGAAAGAAAAAGAGAGATACAGAGAATGAGAGAGAGCAAGTTTGTGGGGTTGAAAGAGAGAGGGAGACTGAGTTAAAGACACACAAACAGACAGAGAGAGAGACAGAGAGAGGGGGGGCGGAGAAAGACTGAGTAGGAAAGACAGAGAGTGAGTGAGAGAGACAGAGAGAGACAAAGATAGAGAAAGAGAGTCAGAAAGAATAAGAAAGAGAGACATGGAGAGAAAGTGTGTGGTTGAAAGAGAGAGTGAGAAAGAGACAGACACACACAGAGAGAGAGAGAGAGAGAGAGACAGACAGACAGAGAGAGAGAAAGAGGGAAAAAGAGTGAGTAAGAAAGACAGAGAGTGAGTGAGTGAGTGAGTGAGAGAGAGGCAGAAAGAGAGAAAGACAGAAAGAATGAGAAAGAGAGAAAGTGTGTGGCTGAAATAGAGAAAGGCTAAGTGAGTGAGAGAGAGCGAGAGAGACAGAGACAGGCAGTAAGAGAGAGAGAGAGAGAGAGAGAGAGAGAGAGAGAGAGAGAGAGAGAGAGAGAGAGATTGCCCAAACATTTTTGGGGTTTTCTTTGAACTTACTTCTTCTGATGGTTACACCAGTCATAAATCATCTTGTATGAGGTTAGACTATTCAGTTGTTCAATCATCATTGATCATTCTTACTCATGAAATTGGGTGGCCAAATTGCACAATTTTCACTCAGCAAATGAAATGACTGTGATGAAACCGCCTAAATGTTTTGTCAGTAATTAACTGGAAAATGTCAGAGTGCAGTGTCAGACCTCTATCTGCGTTGACAGCGAGTGGAAGGAAGAAAGAAAAAAAACCCCAGAAAGAAGCAAGAGGAAAAGCAAAATCTGGAAAATGTCACAAACATGTGTTTGGTAAAGCCTATCTCATCCTCCGCGTGAGCTCATGCACGGTCTAAGGCAGGACCCAGAGAATGACAGAAACAAGCCAAGGTGGTTGGTGTGTTTTCTGAGGGATGAAGAATAGTGTTTGTAGAAGTGTCTGTCTTCTCTTTGAGATGGAACATGCCGAACGACTCTTTCTTGGGTTTTTTCCCCTTCTCTTCACCCTTTAAACATCTCTGTTTGTAAATCAAACCGAGCATGGACATGCACATTTTCAAACAGTAAACAGATTGTGGAGGAGGCTGGAATGCTGACTCAAAAGATTTCAGATTGAAAAGCACAACAAAAGACATTTTAACATTCTAGTACTAAATAGGATAGAGATGGGAAGAAACCAGAGAACCTGGATATAACCTGGATATGAGGAAAACATGTGAAACTCCGCACAGACAGTAATCCGAGCTCAGGATTGAATCCAGAACCCAGCAGCTGTAAGGCTGCAATGCAGTCTCAATTCAATTTAATTAAACTTTTATTTATTCAGGAAGCCCATGATGCCTCATTTAAAATTAAAGTGAGACATTACGTAGGGAGTAATTCACTTCAGAGTACACTGTATTAGGGAAGAAAAAAAACAAACACAACAGTGCACCCTGAAGTGTTTATTCTTCGTATCCTAAAGCACTTTGCCACCATTTATAACCTTTAATTCATAAACATGAATGAATATCATGTACTAGAGTTACACTTAATGTTCAGGAAGACCACTGAGACATGTTATTTCCTGTTATCATTTACATTGTAGCAGTTATAAACAACCATTTTAGCGTCGTTATCTCACTTGCATCCCTTTCTTCTTTCAGTTCGAGCTGTAAAAGCAAAACTTATGAACCCGGGAATGAAGTAAATAAAGTACTCTGTCCTGAATACTTGGCCATGATGGGAAATTCACTAGCTGTTGCAACATACTTCCATCCAAGACTGCTTTCATAAATGATTATAAAAGTCTACTTTCAAATAAACTTCACCATATCAACGGTTACATGGTTTTCTTTGTTAAACAACGAAACATTTTAAAATCCATTCATTAATAATCGAAGAGTGCATGAAGTGTCTGCTATACACAGCCCTGTGAATTAGCTGTTACTGTAGAAAAGATAAAGCATGACAAGGAGTGCAATATTTAAACCCCAAAACATTTGAATTGCTGACAGAACTATTGCTAGAACTGTCTCGCTCCGAAAATTAATCAATAACTTCAACAGAAGAATGCAGCATAATACAATAGTCAAAGCTATGCATACATGCTTGTTTGGTAAAATAGTGATGTCTGAAGTAAGCATGAACTTAAACTGGATAACAAATTTATTAAATGCATGAAATGCATTAAGGTTATAATACTTACATATAAAATTCTGTGAAAAATTTGGGATAAAAATAAGAATAGTGGGCAGCATGGTGGCATAGTGGTCCATCTCACAGCAAGAAGATCCTGGGTTCAAGTTCCAGGTTTGGTGAGAGCGGTTCTGTGTGGAGTGTGTATGTACTCCTCTGCTTGCGTGGGTTTCCTTCGACAGAAAGACATGCACCTTAGGCTAACTGACTCATCCTAGGTGTGAGTGTGAATGGTCGAGTATGTATTGGACCTGCAATGGTTCGGTGAGCTGTTCAGGGTGTTCGCCACCTTCACCCAGAGTCAGTTGAGATAGGATCCAGCCTCCCTGTGACCCTAATAGGATTAAGCAAATTAATGAATGAAATAAAAATAGTGCAACCTGCTAACCGAAATTGGGTGGGTTTGGAAAATGTTATGTCATGTGTGACCACCATGATTATATTGTATTTTTTCTTCTGCTTTTAGAAAGTTTGAAATTCTATTAAATCTTTACAGCTGCATGATCCATAACACTTTTACTGTGAAAGACAGAAAGCTGTAGTCAGCATACACAAAGGCAAGAGAGTGGGAAACAGTGAGCCAAGTGCCATGCCTTCACAGCGGCACATTTAACCAATGGTTAAGGATATTGATAGAAGAGCAACTCCCAGAACATGTGTAAAGTTTGGCAGGAAGGTACTGCACGGGTAGAAGTAAGGACCTACAAAATAAGTAACACAGAATTATAGCATATTGAATAAAGTGAAATAATTTCCTCATAGAGGCTCAGTGGTTAACACTGTCGCCTCACAGCGAAAAGGTTCGGGGCTCAAACCTATTTCTGTGAGGAGTTTGCATGTTGTTCCCATGCTTGTGTGGATTTTCCCTGGGTACTCCAGTTTCCTCCGACCATCGAAAAAACATGCACATGACATCAACAGGCTACTCCTAACTACCCATACTGTACATTAAAATTCCCTGCAAAATTGTAGAAAACTTATTTCCTTCAGATTTGATTGATTTCTTTTTTATTGTTATTAATAATCCCACAAGGGAATTTTAGCTCTGCATTTAACTCATCCAAAGTGAGCACGAACACACTCAGAGCAGTGGGCTGCCACACTGCAGTGCCCGGAGAACAGTTGGGGGTTAGGTTCCTTGCTCAAGGGCACTTCATCCATGAAGGTGGAGGAAGGTGCAGCTTACTCCTCCCCTCCACTACATATTATTCCTGCTGGTTGGAGAATTGAACCAGCAACCTTTTGGTCCCAAACCCACTTCTCCAACCATTAGGCCATGGCTGCCCCCATTTCATTCTTACATATAATTTTACATTGGTGGTATTTGTCAGATGTGTTATTCATAAGAAGTTCTTGTGCTTGGAATCTTCTGTGTACCAGGAAATGCAATACATCCTCATGTTGGTTTACTTGGACAGGAACAAAGAGTATTATCAGTCTAAAAACCCTTGTGGAGAGACTGGTGCAGTATGGAAAAACAAGAAGCTGATCTGTTCTACCATTAGGATATCCTTTCAAAGTAAACTAAAAAAAAAACCTTTTGTTTAGTAGCTTTGGATTAGATCATATGCCAAGTATAGAAAACGTAAATGGTTTCATTATACACTGGAATTCTTTTCCCTCATAACCCAAAGCATTTTATGCACTAAGCATGCAGTATAAAAAAATAAGGAAAAAATAAATTATCAGCAGTTTAAAAAAATAAATAATCAAAAAATGTGTTTCCCCACTAGTTATTCACTCTCTGATGAATGACGCACACCTTTAATTTGTTCCTTAAACTGTAAGTTGCGCTGCTGCACTTCCTGAATGAAAAAGGGATATATATTAACAGAAGCTATATTACACATGTATTGAGGGCATTATTCCTGGTGGTTTGGAGCACAACTGGTAGAGAACTGTGCAAGTGTTACTAGGGCAAATTCTCTAGCTTGAGAGAAAACCTTGATAAGGTGGGGAGGATGCGGCTGCCTGGGTTAGGGATCTGGCAGAGGCTGAATATCCACAATGAGGAGCAGGTCTGTCATTAGAGGATGAAAGCAGAGGGCTAAAACCAGAGAGAGGATGATTACAGGGACTACTTATGGTGGTTTGCGATACAAGACCCTTGCTGCAAGCATGTTCAGGATTCAGTGTTTATGGTTTAAAATAAAAGCTTATAAAATGTGGTTGGAATCATGTACATAGTTTACAAAGTCTCCTCCGATGTTCTGTACAACAACAAGATTGACTGCTGAGACAAAAGAGGCATTTAACTTCAAGATCAAAAAACAAAAATCTCAGGAATTCTGCCAAAGTACCAAGAGACAGCGGGACTGCACAACCTACATGAGCCTCAATGCAATTCAGACTGTCATTCAAATAAAACTGGCGTCACCGCCCTCAGATTCTCTGCCGCCTCTACAGAATAGATCCATTTCTTGATGGTACACCAGGCAACAACAGCAGGCTGTAACTAAGACGTAGTGTGGGACAGGAAATCCCAGCAGGAATGTCAGCATCCAATAACCTCGGGCCCAAATACAGTGCTAGCCCTCTTGCTGTCAGCTATTACACCATAATGATTTATTGCTGCTGAGGCCTTGGTCAGTGGTTTTATCTTATGTACAGAAGGGAGGAGGAACTCTAATCTATGCCCAGGATAAATAACAGTTGATAAGATTTTATACTTGTGTGTGTAGCAGGAGCACACACACACACACACACACACACACACACACACTGATGGCATCTGTACGGTAAATGCCTGAAGGAGCTCTTAGTAACTGGATCAAGTATCATGTATGCCTGAAATACTAGATCCACCATGTCATGTAGTAAACTTGTGTAATGGCAATTGTAGTATGTAGTGATATGTGTTTTCTCATCGTGGAATAAAGACCGGAAAACAGATTATGAGCAGCCACCTGCATGGAGATTTCACAAAACACCACATGCTTTACAGTAAATGATAGAGATCACTGAACTTTTTGCATCGTTATAGCATACAAACTGTGGTAAGTCTGATTTTATTAATCTTTTAAGACAGAAAATGTTTTCCAGGTGTGTGGTTGTGATGTGGCTTGATTTTCCATCTACATCATCCTGCAAGATTCATCATACATGTCCGAGTGAATATACTACACAGTGATGCTCTTTACACTGTAAGCTGGGAACCACAGCTCTGGGTTTTGATGCGGTAGTCTCAAAGTGACCATATAGTCCCAGAGGGGCTGTGAAACACAATACTCTCACTACGTCATGCAGTGACTAAGTGAACAACATACACACTCTGTTCAGGGTGGACAGGAAGTGAACCATTTTGCCTGCCAGTTGAGGGCAAGGCCACTTAGGCAGTTGCTGATGTCATTATCTCCAGGGAAAGACGTATTTGGGATTTGATAAATAATAAGAGGAGAATGACTCACAATGTTTGGAAAAAGATCAATTAATTTTTTATTACCACTAGGGATAAGACAGGAAGGCATACTAAACTTTAACTCTTATCTTAATATCAGTGATCCTGATCAGTGGTCAGAGAAATGCTGCATGTTTTCAATCTCTAAATGTAAAGTTCAATGTTTTTCAACCATGGCTGATGTAAATTAGGTGCTTATTAATCCCTGAGGAAGTTGAATAATTTCAACTGCATGATATTTTATTTCTCCTCCCCATCACGTGTCTCGTCGGTCCTCAGCAACTTAAACTTTAGACCATCATGTCTGACTTGTTTTCTTCACTTCCTTTTTCAATAACATACAGACAACCATAAAACAGTTCCACATAGTCAAGAAACTGAAAACCATCACATGCTGGCAGCGTGTTTAATGCTGATTGACACGAAAAAGCAAATTTGTGTTGCACACAGCTGTCTAAACCTGGTTCGAACACTGCGTTTTAACAGCTGAAAACAATGGATTCATGCCTTTATGTTATACTGGACCATAGGGAGCAGGGTTTAACTGAACACTGTCAGCCTATTGACATTACGCTTTTCCAGGGTGACATGCCCAGACTAGGCACACAGCCAATGCAAACATTCTCCTCACTGAATCACTGTTTCCAATCACACCAACCTTTAGTGTTTATTCTTAAATACAGCTAAAGGCTAGGAATTTAATTGAATACAATTAAAGAAGTTACTATCTGAAATAGTGTGAAGTGAACTTTTTTCTTTTCTTTTTTTCTTTCTTTTTTTTTTTGCCAGAAATGGTCTTTTTTTTAATCTGTAAATACACAGAACATTCATTTCATTGAAATATTCTTGCAATTAATGTAGCCTGAGCATTTCTCTTTTCGGTATATGCCAACTAAGTGGAGCACAGGTGTATATCTGCAAATGAGGTGTCAAGAAATCCATACAAATATGTACGGTTTGCTCTCATTGCTGTATCCTGAAACCACAAAAATGCAAAAAAAAGCAATCCATAATTTCCTAAATGCAGTGATGGAGTACAATGCACATCTTTTTGAATATTTTCTATAGATTGTGTGGCAAGGAATAAATCATACAACTTTTGTAATATTATTTGGGATGCTGGTTCACTATAGGATTTGATGGAACTGCAATATGATAGTTAGAATGAAAGGTATTGCATTCACAGGACAATACAAAAAAGTTGATTAAATAGGAAGGGAGGGTTGAACTTTCAGACTACTCATAGATCAGAGAGGGGAAAGGTGTAGCAGAGTTGGATATCATTATTAGAAGGTGAGCTGTTCCTGTGCACACCAAACAAAGGGAACAAAAAGGCATGTATGTAAAATGTGAAAATGGCTTTTCAAGATGTTTCCTGACCAACAGTGTATAAGAAAAACAATTATATCACTTATGGTACTGGACTGGTAGCTTATTGGTGTCAAAGATAAATTACATAAATGGACAGAACACTAATCCAACTCCAGTGATCTTTTTTTCATTCTTTTTCAAAGATTTGGTCATTTTCCAATTCTGACACTCATTAGCTCTCCCCTATGACAGACACCTGAAATTAGGCACAACGTATTTTTTAAAATTGCCATTCATGATGTGTGAACACAAATAGAATAATTCAGAGAAGTCCTTAATTGTTTAGCGTCTCTCTGATTGACAGCCATCACTCCAACACACAGTTGCAGCCAATTTGGCTTTCTTGCCTGTGGCATCATCAGGATATAAATTTGCAATCTCTTGGTCAGGTCAAATGCTTTTCTAGTGTACAACTACGTAGCTGATCTGAAATGTCCCCCACTGTATATCCTTTCTGAATAAACAGCAATGCAGGATCTCTAACGAGCTGGTTATACTGGTAGGGATCTTTTGCATGAAGTAGCCACCATGTCAGAAAAATTATGTCACCCTGAACACTTTTAGCCTGCCCTCATCCACAAACCACTGGGAAAATTATTGGGCGGAGACGTATACATCTTCTAGCCTACTATGCCATGTTTATCACCATCTGTTTTGAAAACTCAAGTCTTTTCATCCCCTGTTTGAACATCCTAGCTCTGATGCTGGACAAAGGGGACAATGATGAATCTGAACATGATTTCATCTTAGCAATGGGGCTTTTAAATGCAGCTGTTGAAGTAATAAAACCAAGACATAAAAGACATATGTTGAAGCACTCCAAAAGAAGAAAAACAAAGGAAAACACGCCTTCAGACGGATATGAGGTCTGGAAACAGCCAAAAAATAAAAAGAGAGAGAGAGAGAGGAAGAGAGAGAAAAGAATAGAGAAGGGGAGAGAGGAAGACCTGCGAGAAGGATGTGATATTTTGTGACACCTTCGTTCTTCGTTATCTCTTAGGCTACTGATGAATTGCTGTGCATGTTAGGTTGAGTGAGATGCAGCTGTGTATGTTTACCCTGTACAATACAGTTTACCATATCTCTACAACTGTGTGAGAGCAAGGAAGGTGAGAGAGCTCAGACTTCAGCATGGAGGAAGTGGCTGAAATGTCAGGGCTATAGGTTATATACTGCAGTACTGTTAGCTTGGCATCTGCAAGCCAAGTGTTTGAACAGCTGGGCCACAGCCTGCGAGCTCCAGACAGAGCTGAACTCGCCTCAACAAACTTCAAAAACAGTGTAATAACTCATAAGAAAATCACATTTTTAAATACAGCAGAACTGTCCATGCATTACGGATGGCTGGATATTCGACAATTTGTTCTGGTGTAATTGAAGACAGAGCTGCATTCCTGATACAATCTAAGCAGACTTAATCAGTCATGTGACAATATTTTCCAAAACTTGACTGATTGTGAAATAAGACTTCATCAGTGTCGGTTCCTAAGTATATGTGTGTCTGTGTGTGTATAGTCAGCACTGAAAGATGTGATGTGTCTGGACCAATTTGTATACAGTCACGAGTTAGAAGCAGCCTCTTTTATTTATTTTTTTATTAGTTGCATGAAACCACCTTTAATTTTTTCATGAAACATGTTACTTCCAACATGGAGTGTGCCTGTGATACACTGTCTGAGTAATCCTAAAGTGTATTTAACGCAGTGTATTTCTCACTGACCCCAGTCCACCCATACTGGCTGTACCTCAGCACTCTGGTATGCAGCCTGTGTAGCCACCTCCTCTCTCTCGCCCTTGCTTCACACGTTCATCTTTCCACCAGACCTGCAGACTTTTAAATTAGTTTATTCCACTTCCTGATTTCATTGCTCTGCAGAAAGTGTGTCTGCTACACACAGACTGGTGTGTGAAGGTGACTTGTGATCAGGTGCTTTCATGTCTTAGTCATGCGCAGCAAATTGTCTTGGAAATGTTTAACAAATAGTAGTGAGACAGAAAAGCATATAAATGGAAAGGAGAGACAAGCACAATCAGAACTGCTTCTACATGATATGTAGTAGTACAGAAAATTCAGTAAGTCATGGATTAAAAATATGATACATTAATGTTCATTTAAAACTTTAACCAGATCCAGAGGCTAAAGTCTTAAGGATTAAATGCCCACACCGAATGAAGTGCATACACTATATAAATATTGATTATATTAATAAAAAAAAAAAGGATAAAGACAGAAAACCGAGATCGTCCTACAGTCAGAAAAAGGAAAAACCTGAGATCTGTTGCAACCTGTAACTTCTAGCTGTGAATTTCATCTCATGGTACAAAGACTTGATCAAATCCTCAATTGAATTCAAGAAGACAAATCTGTTTTTAATCTGCATTTGACACTCTTTAATGGTCAGATGACTCATGAGACTTGACATTAACCTACCAACTGACCCCCTTCACCCTCCCTTCCTTCTTGATCTCCAGGCCTTAGAAGCTTCAAAAGCATTATCTCGGTACCCTGAGTGTTTGCTGAAGTAGATAGGCAAGTGTGTTCTGAGAAGGGACAGAGTTGTAGCATGAGCAGGCATGTGAGTTGGGAGGTTTGAGCAGAAAGAGAGAAAGAGAGAGAGAGAGAGAGAGAGAGAGAGAAAGAGAGAGAGGCACACCTCCAGGTGACACTAAAACCTTAATGGGGAACAGATGTGCTCTGGAGACATGGACCTGACTATACTGTAAGTATAGGCTAATGAAACAGGCCCCTACTTCTTTCCTGAAATACAAGTCTTTCAGGCAACACAAGTTAACTGGAAAGTGGGTCTTCATTACTTCACTTAACATGCAGTAATGTTCAATCTGCTCGACTCATAGCTCAGAACACCTCCAAAATGAATCAGTGAAGTGGAACCGTCTGGCCAAATTTCTTGAAAAACATCTGAAGTCACAGTATGGTGGCACACAGTTAACAGTAAACAGACTTCCCTTTGCATCATTTTCTACTTGCTAAGTCTACAGTAAGAAGTTTCACAAATATTACGGCAATACTGGGCTTTCATTTTTACAATGAAACATCCAAAGTTTGATGGCTAATAACTTTTGAACTGCTCACACTAAATATTTAAAATTTTCATACATCATACTTTGATATAATAAGAGAGGTTTGTATGTTCCATATTTGCAGATTTATGGCATGCCAAATGTGGCTTCCTGGAATGCGCGTTTTTCCATGGTAGCAATTTTGGCTCTCCATATCTTCAGATTTAAGACACCAGATGTTAGAATTTTTTTTTAATATATATATGAGACATGTTATAGTACTATCAGGAAAACATGTTATATCTGTAGCAAAAATTACGATTTCTCATATATAGGCCTCTAAAAATGGAAAAAAGCTTATCATGCTGTAATTTAAATGCTTATTGCAAAAATCTGACAAGGTGTACCAGAAAACAAATTAGATCAATGAAAAGAGCAAGGTCTATGTACCAAATATGAAGTGGGCGCTCTGAAGGAAACCATTTTTTTCAGGCTGTTTTGAAAGTTTAATGACATTCGGAAATGTAATTCACCAGGCAACTTACTTGTCATTACAATGCTGGGTCATGGGATATGTCATCATCAGCTGTTGCATGTCAGCTGCCCAGTACAAAAACCACAAAAATTTAAAAAATCTTTTGCATCACTAGGAAGACTTTGATCTGGCAGCTGAATGGCACTTTTTTGCCACTTCACATGGAAAATCACCTTGCGTGGGGACAGGTGGCACCGTAACGCGTTCTGTGGCTACAGCCAGCTTACAGGCTGTTACTTCTCAACACATACTGACACCATCTCTTGTGTGGGCAGAAAAAAACCCATTAAAACATCAATTTCATTTGGATTGAAAGGGAGCGAAATAACAAGCAACGGAATAGTTCTTCAGAAGAGAACTTCAGTGTCCCCAACAATTATTAATAAGGTAATTATTTTGTTGAATGCAGACGTTTTTATGACAAGCGAAAATGCCATTCACAAGGATACATCACATGCTGTATCATTATTAATCCAAATTCTCTTGACTATATACATTCAACAAAAATATAAACGCAACACTTTTGGTTTTGTGAGCATGAGAGAGAGCATGGACACCATCCTGATGAGGAGGAGCTAGAGATGGATTGGGCATGTACTAAGGAGGGAACAAGGATACATCAGCCATACTGCACTTCACTGGAGACCAAAGGGAAAGAGAAAAAGAGGAAGACCCAAGAACACCTGGCGTCACACAGTGGAAGGAGAACTCACGACACTCAACCACACTTGGGGTACCATCCAAAGGCTACCCCAGAACAGACCCTCATCTGATGACTTGAGCTTATGCTAAAAAATTCTGAGATAGACAGCCTTACACAGCCACATTCCATACACTCACTTGGGAAACCGCAATTATTTCTGTTAAAATAATGTATTTGTTGGTTGGGGCACCATGTTATATATCCGAGACGGGGCCTTCCTCAGATATTTGCAGTGGTTATTGCCAAAGAGTGGCTGCCATATTGCTTTTCAGAATTACTGTTGTTTATAAAATATTATACTTTTAAGTATTAGCTGATTGGACTTTCCTGTTGTAATGTGTGTTTAATCTACTATGGATGCAGGGATGCTGGCGCTGCTCTCAGCTGACACGGGGTAAAGGCAGGGTACACCCTGAACATCTCACCAGACCATAGCAGGGTAATGCAAACACATTCACACTCACACCTAAGGACCATTTGGAACTGACATTTAGCCTAATGTGGATATATTTGGACTGTGAGTGAAAACCCACAAGCACAGGGAGAACATGCAAACTTGTCCAAGCTTAGGAATCGAGCCCAGGACTTCTTGCTGACAGGCAGACATGTTAACCACTACACCACCTTGCAAACAAAGGGCAATAGAACAATAGCATAAAAGCTAAATAGATAAGCATAAGGTCAACATAACAGCATAAGAGAAAGACAGAAAACATACCTGATTAAAAGTTAAAACAGCTATAGCAAAGACCAAACAGATTGAAATGAACTAGACATCACAAACTGAGAATGTGAAATATGGATAAATATACAGTCCTGAAAATGAGCCATGAAACAAGCCACAGGTGTTCGTAATCAGGGGAGGCATTCATCCTAAGGAATGGCTTTATCTTGATCAGGGTTGTAGTAGATCTCTGGGACATTGGGTATAAGGCAGGAATACACCCTTGTGCAGGGCATAACACATACACTTACACACTTATGGGCAAGTTAGCATTCGCAACCAGAATGGGCTAAAGCAGACACATCAACCTCCTCTACCAAACATCATCTTCTTGGTTGGGGACACTTTTCTGATGCTCCCAATTGAGTTGTATTGAATTAAAAAAAGACAGAAAAATCCATTATAAAAAATAAATGAATAAATAAATAAATGGAAAAAAGCACAACGTGCTGCATATGATTGCAATACCTACTGACACAACAAAGAAAGAAAAGAAGGATCTGGTTTGCTTTGAAGATGTGTGTTTTCATTTTATGATGGGGTCAATTCGGGTGCAGCTCTAAGCTAATGTTTTTAGTATTTGGTTCAGTGCATGTGAAGTTCAGAAAGATTAGATTTGTAATTGTAATCGAATTTGTGACTGGGCGCCATATTGATATTTTGCCTGAGAGGTTATGCCTTTTGGAGCATCTGTCCTCTTAGCTTTAGCAAATCCATATCCGGGTGACAGGTCATTAAAATATCACCACACAAGTTAGACAGGTCTCAGTCCCTTACTCAAGTACCACCTCACTGGCAGACTGAGGCCTGTTCTGTGTTAAAGGTTCCTGCTGATGTTTGGCATATCCGTGGGTTTAAGTTAACATTCCATTTAATTAGCTCATTACTGCCTTGCCCAAACACTACCCTTCACCAGCACTACTGCAGAGAAAATAGTTCATATGCTGCCAGGTTCAGTGGAATGTTCAAGCACACCCACACACAGACACCTAATCTGACACACATACACACACACACACACACACACACACACACACACACACACACACACACACACACACACATATATATATA
>JAOUQZ010000044.1:16398306-16409102 GCA_028564935.1 Neosilurus hyrtlii
AATCAGCAATGGTTCTTTTACATGCCTCTCACCATAGACAGTGAGAGACATGGCCGGCATTTGATAACCAAGTTAGCTACACTGGGGGATAAACCCATGGTCTCAGGACTATTTTAGCAAACCTTTGCCAAGCACTACAACAGTTTATAGTTGTTACGAGTTATAGTTATATCCACAAATGGCAGAAAAACCACACTGTACAAAACAAAGCCTTATGTTCACTCTGTCCATTACTGCTGTCAGCTTCACTGGGCATGGATGCATCACACAGTGGTAGAGGGCATTGTTGTTAAATGAATCAGTACTGCAGGTCTTTTTTTTTCTTTTTGAAGAAGAAGAAATGAATCCTGTATGCTGTAGACCCAAAGGATTAAAACAACCACACCACCCAGATTGTTTAAGTGTAAGTTATAGTTCGGTGGAAGCAGCATTAATGCAGAGTACACTGAGATTTTGGGGCAACTTTTTCTGCCTTCATGATGATATCTTTTGCAGGAATATTAATGCATATTTCAACAAGACAATGCAAAGCCACCTTCTATGCATATTCCAAAGACGTGGCTGCAGAACATGAGGATGCAGATTCTTTTGAAAAAAAAAAAAGATAGTTCTGTACTGCTGCACATATATAAGATCTATTAGCATCCAAAAATAGGGCAAAAATAATGCCTGAAATACTGCATTACTTAGTGTCTTTATTCGATAAACATTTATCTGTTGCAAGAGGGAATGGTGACATTTCAGCAAGTGACAGTAACAACTTTTTGAAACTTTTTGCAAGAAGAGTTTATATTCGGGTAAATATAAAAAAAAAGTAAAATATCAAATACTGTACAATTCAGGTCATAGATTTGTTTGTTTGTTCATACAAATCATTGTATTTAATTTCATACTGTTCCAGCTTCTTTTAATTTAGGCTTTCTCATATACAGGATCAATTTAAATGTTAAACATTATATAGCATAAATAAGAGCTAATGTAATAATTCAAATAATAATTCAAATCTCATCAGCAACACAGCTATAGTTTTTTGTTATCGAGTTCAACCTGCTAAAGCTTGAACCACTGGGACTGAATAAATGCATGAGTAACATTGACCAATCAGTCAAAAGCCATAAAAATGATAGCAAAAAAAAAAAAAATCCTCCCTGTTAATAGTACTTGTGAACCCACAGGCAAAAAGGTTTGCTTTGCATGACAAGGAAAGTAAATGCAATCATCTCTGACAGCTAATTTGTCTTTAAATGCAATCCTGTAAGATAGTTTGTGAAATAGCAAGTGAGTCTTGCACAACAAGTATGTCATGAAACATGGAGTGAACCCTTATTTATGGATCTTAAACCCAAGTAATGATAAAAACTCAAGGTCTTTGAGTGTACATGAGATGAGATGAGATGAGATGAATCAGAACAATTACACAACACATTTTACTGAGTCAATTTCAAGTGTTTCTTAATATTTGCATCTGGTGATCTCATGATCACTCACTGTTTGTTCTGTTGCATTAGTCCAGTGGTCCTGTTAAGATGGGCTTTTGCATCTTTTACTTTGACTTTATGGGCAGCCTCCTAATAATAATTCATTCATTCATTTTATGAACCCCCTAATCCCGGACAGCTTGCCAGGTTATTGCAGGGCAATAATAATAATAATAATAATAATAATAATAATAATAATAATAATAATAATAATAATAATAATACTAGCCATGTGTCTCACTGTCTGTGGTGAGAGGCATGTAAAAGAACCATTGCTGTTGTTCAATTAGAGTAGGGTGCATCGCCGTTAGCGTGTTTCTGCCCTGTGATGGTCTGGTGTGCTCTCCTGGGTGTACTCTGCCCTCATCCAGAGTCGGCTGAGATGTTCGCTAGCCTCCCCAAGGTGCAATAATACTTAAATGGCATTAGAATGGGTTGTGCTCTCGGGTGTGGAGAAACAAAAAAGAAGACAACTGAAGAGGAAAATGAACACAGGATAAAGGTAAGACATTTGTTAAGAACCAAAACTTGCATAGGGCCCCCCCAAAAAAGACCTGATGGACAGACATCTTTACCTAGAGTGCTTTGAAGACTATCAGTGAATGCATTCTGATCCTGGTTTAATAGGATCCAGGTGAAAATTGGGGAGCATCTGTAGCCTAATGGTTAGAGAAGCGGTGGGACCAAAAGGTTGCGGGTTTGATTCCTGATCCAGCAGGAAAAATGTGTGGCGGTGGGGAGGTGAGCAGCACCTTCCCTTCCTTTTGTGCCCTTGAGCAAGGCACCTAACCCCCAACTGTTCTCTGGGTGCCCCAATGTGTGTGGCAGCCCACTGCTCCAAGTGTGTTAACTGTTTATGTGTGTGTGCTCACTTTGGATAGGTTAAATGCAGAGGAAATAATACCATATATCAAAAAAAAAAAAATTCAAAAACCTGATGTTTTAAAACTTTGTTAGCAGGTAATACAGTAAGAAAGTATTTTTCTAAAAGGGATTTATTGGAATAAGTACTGAAATACTTCTGAAAAAGGTAAGTTTTTATTTGTCATTGACCTTCATGGTAGGAAGAAAGACATTGCCATGAATTCCAAGAATCATGAGGATGAACAAGAGAGTCTTGTGTCAAACTTGACTGTATCAAACCCTGCTGAAAGTTCAAGGAGGATGAGGAATGATGGCAGTTTGGCAGATCTAATATCATGTAACTTCTCATTGACAGACGAAAGGGCAGTCTCTGTGGAATGTGCTGCTTTGAAGCCAGACTAATTAGGATCCTAAAGATTGTTCTGATGGTGGTAACATGGTGGTAGGGTGGCATGGTTACTAGTGGTTAGCACATCTGTCTCACAGCAAGAAGGTCCTGGGTTCGAGTCCCAGGCTCGGCAAGGGTGTTTCTGTGTGGAATTTGCATGTTCTCCCTGTGCTTGCTTGGGTTTCCTCCAGGCACTCCAGTTTTCACCCACATTCAAAAGACATGCATTGTCTAATTGGCTGTTCCAAATTGCCCCTAGGTGTGAATAATTGTGAGTGTATGCTGGCCCAGCGATGGACTGGTGAGCTGTCCAGGGTGTACTGCACTTTCATTCATAGTCAGCAGAGAGAGGCTCTAGGCTTTCCGTAAACCTAGTAAGATTAAATGGTTCAGTAAATGGAGAGAGGGATGGATGGATGGAGGGAGGGAGATTGTTCTGTGAGAGAGATAGGGAGACAGTTATTTGTAGTCTGTTCTAAATTTAAGAAAGGAAAGAGAGAATTTACTGTTACTAACATATATACAGTCATAAAAGGAATATATACTTAGATCCAGAGGTTTCTGAAATTATGTGTATATATGACTATAGTAAGAGACACAAGAGCTTCTCCTATTCTAAAACCCCCGTTCTCTGACAGAGTGTAGATTATATAAATCATTCTCAAGAAGGAGAGCTGTCTTACTGATGGAATTAAATCACATGTTACCCTCAAGGAGTGTTGAGCAAAACAATGTGATTAAAATGTTTTCCCAAATAGAGAACGGGTTGCATGTGATGTTATATTGTGTGCATTTTCCAGGAAAAAGTCTTGATCATGTGGAGACTAGGTGAAGGAATTTAAGCTACCAGCACTTCTGAGAGGCATTTTTGAACAGTAAAAAAAAAATAAAAATGTTTTCGGGGTCATTGTGTAAAATGTTCACAAAAACCTATAGGTATTCTTTTGATAACACTGAGAACATAATTGTTCTTTCCTAGCCCAGTATAACAATACTTCAACAAAAACACTTCATTAATCAAAATCTTCATTAATGTGTGAATGTATCTGAGAGATGATTATTGAAACATCATTTATTACAACTTATGAAACTAACACACACACGCACACACACACACACACACACACACACACAATAAAGTGAATTACCCTTGTGTCGTATCATCTGAATTTCATCATCTGAAAGATCAACGGGGAGAAGAAAAGTATTTTCTCTCACATTCTCTTTTTATTTATTTTTTAATGATTTTGTGATATTGGCACACAGTAACACTTTAAAATGTGCTTGATGTCATCTTGGGATTAGCATGGCTAAAAGAGAACAATATAAAACACTTTTGTATATGGTAAAAAAAAGCCTCAGTCCCATTACACACATAACAACAAAATGTTCTGATACCCACAAAGCTTCATAAAAGTTTAAGTGCACAAACAGCAGGGGCACAAAAGGAATGCTCAGGTTAAAGGCTAAAACACAGGAGTGTAAGCTATTTTAACTCACAGCTATGCCAATAAAATGTCATCATTGATTGATTCATTAATTTTCTAAGATGCATAATCCTAATTAGGGTTGCGGGGAGGCTGGTGCCCATCTCAGCTGACTCTGCCCAAAGGCTGGGTGCACCCTGAACAGCTCAGCTACACATACAACCATTCACACTCACACTCACCCCTAGGGGTTATTTGGAACAGACAATTCACCTACTGTTGATGTTTTTGGACTGTGGGAGGAAACCGGCGTACCCAGAGGAAACCCACAAGGCACTGGGAGTACATGCAAACCTCACACGGAAACGCCGGTGGCTGGGAATCAAACCCAGGCTTTTTGCCATGCTAAATAATGCCCCACCATGCTGTCCTTCCAATAAAATTTTATTACCTGAAAATTTTGTTTGATTTGTTTAAATTTATGAGTTATTTTTGGCTCGCTTTCATATTTTTCTAGATTTTTACATTATTGACAGTAATAACAAAAAATGACTGTATTTCAACTTTGGGTGGTATGTTAGTATAGCTGTTAGCACTTCAACATCATAGCAAGAAGGTCCTAGGTTTGAGTTACGGGCTTGGTGAGGGTGTGTCTGTGTGGATTTTGCATGTTCTTCCCATGCTTGCAGTGTACTGAGTACTACTGTTTTTGGAGTAACCGTTTAATTCTACTAGGACTATCTCAGCTGACTCTGTGCGAACTTGTCAGTCCATTGCGGGGCCAACACACTCACACACAACCATTCACACTCACACCTAGGGGCAATCTGGATTGGCTAATTAGACTAATATGCATGTCTTTAGAATGTGGGAGGAAACTGGAGTACCCGGAAGACCCAAACAAGCACAGGAAGAACATGCAAACTCTGCACAGAAGCTCCCTCGCTGAGCACGGGACTCGAACCCAGGACCTTCTTCCAGTGAGGCGGACATGTTAACCATTACATCACTGTGGCGTCCCTCCTTACATTCAATAGTGACAAAATATATATATTAATAATTTTACTTTTTAAGAATAGCTCCACACACCAGGTCCCTAAATTATGGCTCCTAGTCACACGTTCATAGATTTAGCAGGTAAGCAAACTGGTTGTAAAAGAAGTAATGCATGTGTATCCCAGGCATTAACACTTTGATTCTTGGGAAAAGTAGAACAGATCAGCTATTGTTTACAGAGAACCATCTCTGCCTCTTCTGTTAGCCTAAATGTCAGATATGAACATTAGTATTGTGTGGATAGGACACCGAGGTCATGAATAGAAGGATGAAAGGTGAAAGGTCAGTGAGGAGTCTGAAGCAGCCATTTGTGGAGAAGAACAATCACTCTATCGATCAGCAAGGAGGAGTGGGATGAAACCAGGCGTGGAGGATCAGTGACCACAGCAACAGCGTACCCTGACCTCTATTTCTTTCCATCACTGTATTTCTGCACATTGCAATGAGTGTGGTGGAATGTATGAGATACTTTTCTTGTATCCCAGATATAGTCTTTTGTATATAAAATATCTCTTCAGGATATGTCCACTAGTCAAAGTGTGTGAGCAGAAGCTGCACATACAGAGAATATCATTTGTGCATCTATGGTCCCCTCCACTGGACTTCTGGTGAAATTACAAGCAGTGTCTTGGCCCGTGAGTACTCACTATATGTTAATTTGAGATCTTTTGTGTTACCTGTTTTTAAATACCCTAATATCAGAAAGTGTTATGTACAAAAAAGCCGACACAACATTGTGCAAATGAGATTTTGACGTTTTTTTATTGAAAGCTTCATTGAAATAATAATTCATAATAATAAAAGGTTTAAACTCAACATCCACTGATTTACAGAAACTCTCAGGATCATTACTACTCGAACACACAGGAGGCATGAATGTGCAGCATGAAAACAAAAATAGCATCCTAGAATTGGTTCACTTCCATAATTTTTTCATCAGCATACGTACAGTTAAAAAAAAAGATTTCCATAAATAGTTTTCCATTTCCTCTCAAATAAGTTAATTTCTCACAGAGGTTTTGCTGTTTCGGCTGAATTTGGTAGATCAGAGCGAATAGCTTCTGCGTTTACACATTACGACCTTCCCTGTTTTTAAAGCCACAGCTACTGATTGGCTAGTAACATTTCTTACTTGCTTGTATTTGACAGCCAATTGTCAATGTGAAAACACAACATGGGAATCTTAACAGCCAATGAAATATGCAGTGTTAGTGTTATGGTTTGTAGTGTTAATGTCTCAAGTTCATTGCTTCACAAAATCCAGCAATGGGTTCATAGAATAATTTAGTCTAGGGACAAAACACGGCAATAACTGACTCAGTGTTGTTTCTCTAAACTCAAGCATTCATTATGGTATAAAGATTAATTTAGGGATTATGGGATATTCCACTTTATGTTTTTTCCCCACATATTTATAACCTCTAGATTTGCTCCTCAAGATGAATTTAACATTTTTGCAGCAGGTGAACAGTTTGATTCGGCTTGCTGTTAGATTTTACAGTGTGAAAACCCCATTAGGAATGAAAGAGCACAGTTTACTTACTGTAGGCTATAACACAGCAAGAAAATGAGGCTTTAGTTCTACAGTTTAGAGCAGCTCCTTCTGATTCTGAGTGTATATGCTCTGCTATACAGGAGGCATTTGGACCCTTTCCATGGTGTGAATGTAGCTGCTCTGCTAACACTGTGGTCCTTATCAAAGCAGCAGTCAGTCTTTTAATTGCTTCCAATCTGCCACTGTTGCCCTCCAATACTGAATGCTTTTTAGCAGCAATTACATGATGAAATGAATGTCCCAAAAAACACAGTAGAAAAAGAAACAGAATTTGTTTCATTGAGAGAAACTGAAATGTGTAGCAAGCTCGACCTCCATACTGTAACAGAGCTTTCCTTGATTGGGTACACACTGTAGCCTATTCATCATCGCACATGGCAGAGAGGGTTTCATATTCATCGCACCTGTTCCATTATATTCATTATTCCGAAGACAAAAGGAAAAAAGTCCCTTCCCTGTCCCCCAGCCTTACCCTCACCCCCACCCCACCCCACCCCAGCATCCACATACTGTAGTTTAATTACATCACTGTGAGAGAAGGTTTCTTTCATGGCAGTAAAAATCTAATTATATGGTATCAGCAGCTACCAGTTTGCTGTAGCAACATGTAAATGGGAACACGCACAAGAATCTTTACTACAAGTCAGCAGCTTTGTTTATACCCTGACCTGTAGCGGCTCATTTGTATAGCATGTTAACCAGTACATGCTGAGGAGGAAACTGGTTAGCACCCAGAGATGCCCTATATGAAGAAACAGTGATGCGAGATGAGGCTCTACAAGCTATTCATGCAGATTAACAACTAACATGGAGTTGGTGCAGCAAGTATCTCAAGTCCTTGACTCAGAATAATGGGGTCTTGAAATGGCTTCCTTAAATTTTTAGCATCATCATGGAGCAGGAAACATCAGGAAAACGTTTAAAATAACTAACCATGAAGCTATGAATGAACAATGTGTAGCATACAAAGCACAACAGGAACTGCAGAAATGTCACTATGTGTATTTGAATGTCACAGCGAACAATGAATTAGTTACTGATAAGTGAATTATGAATAACAGTTAAACATTTAACCCCCCCCCCCCACCACCACCACCACCAAATATGATTCCTATGCTTTTAAACTGCCTTGCAAACTGGTTTGTGAGGAATGTGGTGACGGCTAGCATGTGTGGTCTGAACAGTTAGCTTGTCTTGCCTGGTACGTTTCACTCTAATTTAGATTTAGCTCATTGTTTTTTTTTTTTTGACAAGGCACTGGAGTAACCACCTGCTCCCATGTTTCCTACCAATAAAAACCCTTGTTTTTCACTGTAAATAATCAACTTCACCAGCACTGGCATTTTCAAAAGATGGGAGTCTGAACATTTTGTAATGTGAAACGTTTACTTGAGCGCATCCAGGAAACACCATGGTTACCAAGTAATTCTGTTGAGCTTTATCATGCGGCCTGTCAGGTAGTTCACTCCCAGTGTGCATGCCATCTCATTTCCATAACACATTTAACTTCCGGTTTCCTCATGGTAGTACTGCTTAAGACTGAGGTAGCAAACTGCAAAATGAGTTTAAATACACAGATGTTACTAATTGAATTTTGGCAAAGGGTACAATATGTTTGTAACACTGGCGACATGAAACCCTTAAAACAGCTCATGAAAGCTGAATTGCAGGAAACCATGTTGGATACATAACATTGAGAGATGTTGAGTCAGTGATGCGTAGGTGCTGTAACAGAGATGGACAGAGTTGAGAGTCACAGAACTTTCCTTTTAACAGCTTCTCTTATGCCATCTGCTGGGGAGACACTACACTCCATACAACGCATGCAATCTAGGAGTATTGCCTTCTCTCTGTCAGAGTGATAGGAAAGCTGCAGCAAAGGAAGGAAGTTGAGCCCCAGAACCCACCCCAAATGTACTGAAAGTACTGGTCTGACCGTCAAGGTCAAACAAATACTCATGAGACACAGAGACTAGAACAACAAGGCAAAAAAAATTAAGTAGAAAGAAAAAAAATATCTACTCCACTGTCTCTACGGGGTTTCTTCATCTTTGGTATAAAATATGCCATCCATGGGCTGCATTTGATCCACAGCTAAGAAAGACTAAAGAAATTGTCAACAATTTCCTATTACTATTGCTTTTTGCACACATTTGCTTTATTTAAATTCAAAAGCTCCTATCTATGTACTTTTGCACTGCCATTTTTTTTTTCCTGGTTTTAGTTTTGTGATTTTTATTTTTTTATTATTATTATTATTATTTTTGCAATGAAACAAGCAAAGCAGGCTGAAAACACCTTAAAGCTCATAAAAATATTGCAGATAAAAACAATAATGCCATTAAAAATGATCTTCACTACACAATAAAACTGCATTTCCCAGGATGCAGTGATTTAACATTTTCTTTCTTTCTTTCTTTCTATTTTTTTTGCTAAAAAATGCAACTCTCTTTAATCACATCACTATATTTTGACTGTCCTTTCTTTTAAACACAAAGTCGCCACTGATAATTTAAAATGTCTTCACAAGACCTTTATCATTCCTCTGTACAGCTAACATGATGAGCCTTCACTCCATTTGTTCTTTCGGACAGCTTTTTTTTTTCTTTCTTTGATTTCTTTTGTAATTTTTTTGTAATTTTTTATTTTAATTTTTTTTTTTTGCAACAAGACGTTCAGTTTGGGAAAAGTCTTAGACGTTTCTCAAAATTAAGGCAACAAAGATGATAAACATTGATATTTTCTAGAAAACTAAAATATAACTCATAAAAAAATCAAAAGGAAAAGTAGCTTAGAATCTGAGGAAGACGTCTTTTTTTTCTCTTGTTCTCTCTCTCTCTTGCTTCCTCTAATAGAAAACTCACCATAGCTGAAAACCTACCTGCACATTCAGAAAAGAACTGGAAAACTTTGTACTTTGTACTTGAAATTCAACACTTCATGAAGAAAAATGTCTTGTAAAGTTGAAGATATCCATTAAACTCTAACTGCACAACTGCATATCTCTCCCCTCTGACCGTGATGTAGGCTTTCACTGGCTTCTCTTGCTCTGCACAGATGTCTGATAAATTCTTTCTTTTGTTTGGTGCTTGTGCAAAGGTGGACCCAAACATCTTCTGCTCAGTCTTTCTTTTTGTCCTCAGTACAGTCCCCCAATCTCAAGGCAACGCAGTCACCCAAACACCCCCTCCTCCTCCTCTTGTTATCTGATCACACAGGGAACAGGAAGAACAGCATCGACAGATGAAGAGCCACCGATGGATAAAAGAGATGAAAAAGAAATGGTTAAGACACAACTCCATTTACTCCTAAAATGTACATTTTAGCAGCTAACAAGGAGAATCTTAGAATCAGAGGAAAATCCACTCTGAAACACACTTTGTTTTTTGTTAATATTTATAATGTGCTACACAGCTCAACTGCTAATTTGGTAGTTGGTGCTGTATTTTTCTTGTGAGAAGTTGCAGCTATGTGCTGATGTAAGCAACACAGTTAAACTGACAAATATTCAGCCAGCAGCACCTAACAAGCCTTCTGCAAATTATTGTTTTAGTATATTATACACAGGAACATATGAGAGCACGAAGATTTTATATTTTAAACAAACAAACAAACAAACAAACAAACAAACAAAACCCCATGAACATTTTAAGCTTGAGAATGGTAGATGAGCTCCACATGCTCTGCAACAGTGTCTTTTATAATATAAGAAACAGTGTCAGAGTTTTATAATATAAGAAACATAAGAAAACCAAATAAGTTTAAGATTATTACTGTTTATTTTTTAAATATATTAAACATGCTAGATGGGTGGAACGGTGACATAACTGTTCCTGCCTCACAGCAAGAAGGTCGATTCCCGGGCTTGGGCGTTTCTGTTTGGAGTTTGTATGTTTTTCCCAGGCTTGTGTGGGTTACCTCCAGGATCTCTGCTTATCTTTATTATTCATCATTGTAATGCGTTACTCTCCGGATGTTCTAATAGGTGCATAAACAAGCTCCAGTTAGTCCAGAATGCAGCAGCAAGA
>JAOUQZ010000044.1:16420902-16433901 GCA_028564935.1 Neosilurus hyrtlii
ACTGTTGAATACTTAAAAATTCTTATAACTTTACCAATAATTGTACTGATTTTTGTAATTAATTGAAAAAATAAAAACCTCTGCATAGCTGAAATTTGGCAAAAAAAAAAAAATCAAAAACAAAACCAGAATAACATTTAATGTACATTTTGGACTTAATTTTCCCATTTTTCCATGCTATTCAAGTATAACTTTCAACAGTAAAATGGTCTCACCAAGATGGCTGCCACCTGGCTTCAAAATGTATACACTAATGTGCAATCTGGTCTTTTCCTTTTGAGATCAGTGATTGAAACAGGTGGAAGTTGTGGCTACTGCTTGGTTGAAGTCAAAACCTGCACACACACCGGTCCTTTGCAGATAAGACTGGACATCCCTGCTTCAGAAACATGTCCAGCAGTTCATGGGCACAATCATGACTGTCCCATATTTCGATTTGTTGACTTCCGTAAGGCTAACATAACATTACTTTATGTTAAAATTAAATCGTGCATAGACTTGTGTGTAGCAGCTTCTTGGTAACAGCTAACTACCATGAGGATATTATCAGCCTCTTTAGCTCAAAATTTCTGTAAGGTAATCTAATCTAATAATCGAATACAGTCTGACTCCTTTTTTCATGCTGGCCCTTCATGACACTGATTATGAATTTCGCTGAGTATTCCATTCAGAGTAGCCTGTAGTGAAAAATCTTTCTGTGTTATTGGGAATGTAAGTTTGATTAAATTTCAAAAAAACACACTAAGATTATTTAGCTTTATCTTTGTGGCTAGAAACTTTAGAGCTAGCTGTTGTTGCTGGGAGGTAATGTAAATCCCCCAAAAAGTACTGATTAAACCATAACGCATATATTCTCACTAAAGGTTTTAATCTAAATCCAGCTGATTTGGGCTATAACAGGTAGGTTACATAATCACCACAGCCGCAGTGATTCAATGAAAGTTAGTGAATTCACTAATCCCTCTTTTAGGATATCTAAAGGGCACAGTAATTGTCTACTATCATGACAATGCATTTCCATTTTTTTCAGAATTAGCTGCAGTGACTGGCACCATACTAAACTTTACATGATGTCACCTCCACACTATGCACCTTCTCTTCAGTCCGCCAGAGTCAAGCATCTTTCTGCACCACTATTGGTGGTTAAACATCGAGTCAGTCAAAGTTGAAAATGAAACTGTCTACTGGTTATCTTTTTCTGTAGCTGGCGTTTGTGTACCTCCATACTGGTGGTATTTAGATCCACGGGTCATGTTTAGGGTCCTCGTTTTCAACCCATAGTTTGTTAGTCGCACTTTATTAATAGGGAACTTTTAATTAATTGTGTTTATATTAATTGCATAACTATGCAAATGCCGTAAAGGCACAAACTCGATTTTGTTGTTGCTTCCATACTCATGTGCCCACACTGGCAACCCAATAGATGGGAAAATTGGTGGGAAAAATATATTGTGCGCTGAACGCACTTGCACTTTGCAGCTTATTCTCTTACTTTATGTATGCATGTTTCTGTACACTTGAACATGCAAACAGTTTCAGAGCTCAACTTTTAGGCTGAGCCTAAACATTTATATGAAATTGTGTGCAAAAAAACCAGGATGCTTTACCAACAAATGGATTCAGCAGGAGATCCTGGAGAAGAACCACCTGATATGAGGACAGTAGAGATTGGGAACTTTCTGTAAGTCAAGTCTACACAAAATTGGCTTGATGTCATGCACCCATAATTATTTTTGAGCAAGGTCATTCTGACCAGGCTAGAACCTTCTCCCACCCTCCTTGTCAAATCGCTTTTGCCCCAAGTACCCATCAGCCTCCGCATGATTAGATCAGCATTGATTAGAACCACTATTTAAGTTCTAGTAATTGTTAAGCTTTTGTTACAATCACTGTTTGTTGTTTGTTTGTGCCACAGAATTGCTTACAGTCTATGTGTTCTTTGCTTTGGATCCACAATAAATATTTGTATGTATACATTTAAGTTTTCACTTCATTGACAGTTTTATTTAATTTATAAAAATTAATGTATTAATTACTTAATAAAAAGTCTCTGCATCCATCCACCTTTGCTCCAAAATGTGACAGCACAGTGGGAAAATAACCATTTAAAAAAAATGCGAGGGTGTTTCTCTGTGGAGTTTCATGTTCTCTTTCCTTCAGGTCTACCGGATTCTTCTCTCAGACTAAAGACATACATGTTAGGTCATCTGGCTACTCTAAATAGATGTGATTTTGTGTGTGAATGGTTGTTTGTGTCTGTATTAGCCCTGCAGTAGACTGGTGTACTGGGTATAACCCAGCTCTGGCCCAAAGTCAGTTGGGATTCGCGCCAGCTTCCCTGAAAGATATGCTTTATAGAAGATGGATGGATGTTCCCATTTCTCCTAACAGTGATTATCAAAGAATGATAACTTATGATAAAATATCAAGTCTTAATATACACATTAAGCGGCATGGTGGCGTAGCTGTTAGCCACTCGAGTCACTGCAAGAAGGTCCTGGGCTCAGGTGTTTCTGTGTGGAGTTTGTATGTTTTCCTTGTGCTTACGTGGGTTTCCTTCAGGTGCTCTGGTTTCCTTCAACAGTCCAAATACATGCACATTAGTCTAATTGGCTGTTCCTAATTGCCCCTACGTGTGGATTTGTGTGTGAATGATCGTGTGTGTTGGCCCTGTGATGGTCTAGTGAGATGTTCAGGGTGTATCCTGCCTTTGGACAGTGTTGGCTGAGATAGGCTCCAGCCTCCCTGTGACTCTAATAAGATTAAGCAGTTTGGCAAATGAGTGAGTGAATATGCACATGTATTGAAAAATATTTTTAAACATATCTATGACATGATTTTGAGCTCTTTGTCCAACATATTCAGGGCTCCTCTGGCACTTATTCTGCTGTCTGGTCTCTCATTTAGCCAAGTTGCATGTCAAAACATTCCACCTGTAATCCATAATATACAATGTGTTTGGTTGACTTCCTGTGATTTGGATGAATCAGGGCTGATTTGTGTTCGGATGAATTGTGTTCACGGTAAAATCTGCTTGTACTGTCTGCAAACCGAACCCATCTCTCTCAGGTACTCTTAGTCTGGTTGTTTATTGGTCCACACCTGTGTATGATTGCTGTGTTCACACCTGGCAAAAACACATTACACCATGATGGAAAGAGTGACTAAATGCAGTTCTGTGTATGTGAAAGTGTCCTTTGTTGCACTATATCTTCTTTCTTTTCTTCCTTGATCCATCTCTCCCTCCCTGTCTCCCTCTCTCACTTCCTTTCCTAATGCCTTGTGTTTGATTCATTTTGCAGGTTATGGAACCTGAATGCCCGAGGCAGCTGAGAGAACACTTTTAAGGCATCGCTAATATCCTCTCAAACTCCAAGGGATCACTAGTGGTTCCGGACTTTCATGGAAGAAAAACAACACCCAGGAGTATAAGAGGTTAAGGCAAACACAATCCTTAACCCAGACCGGTTACAGAGAAAGACTGAGGCCTTAGATTTGTGCTCAGTAAAGTGCAGGTACAAGGCAGACACTGGGCAGAGCTCCAAACATGTGCTTGGAGTTACCTTCCCCTTGAAATAGTTTAATTAATTTATTTATTTCCTTGCATGCATGTGCGGTGAATTTTCCAAGCCTGGAGTAACAGGTGCCCTTCCTGCATCCTTAATGTCAACACAACAACAAGAAGATAAAGAGAGAGACAGCAAGAAAGGCTAAAAAAGAGTGAGCGATAGGAAATGAGTGCTGGGAATGGAGACTCTAAACTATCGACCCTGTAGAGGCAGATGACAAAATGTGAAATGGGACTTACACTAGCTCGCTCTTTTTTACCCACAGCCACCAGGGGGCAGGACTAGGACTTAGTTTTAGATTACCTAAGGTAATCATAAGCATAAATAACTTTAACTTACTCATATTTTTTTTCTTTGACCCTGCACAGCACACACACACACACACACACACACACACACACACACTAAAACAAGTAGTTTGCACTTACAGTAGGTTGCATAACATACTGCTGGTGAGGCATCCAGGATGTACTCTGCACCTGTTGGGAGAAGAGCATATCCTCATTTTCCCTTCTCTTCTTCCCCCACCTTAGAAACCCCCAGACCAGTGACGGCAACAGCCGGAAATACAGTGTGATAATTACAGTGGGATTGGAATGCCACAAGGAGCAATATTGTCTCCTAATTACAGCAGCGCAGCAGCAGTTTCATCATCATAGCTCCGTCTGGCCCAAAATCTCAACTTTCATCTCCCCTGCCTTGCCGCTTTGCTCATAAAGCCCTGCCTAAATATTCCTTATTATTGCATTTGTGCCTCAACGAATGCAGCTATTGTTTTTTCAAATGGGAGAATTAGTGAACAGCAGAAATCTCTGTTGCTACATGAGCAGTATGGTGTCAAATGTGTTTCAAACATGTACTGAAATCCAAAATATGTGCATCGCTCATTGTTCACCCTTTGAGACAAATTCAGTAAGGATGCTCTGCGGCTTGGTGCACTAGTGCGATCATCTAGCACAAGCTTCCCTTAGGTGTGTAAGCACACACCTCGTCTCTCAGCTTGCAGCTGAAAGATTCATGTCCTCTGTCCTTCTCTCTCTCTCTCTTTCTCTCTCTCTCTTTCTCACACACACACACACACACATCTCTTTTTCTCTTTTCTATTTAAATCTGCACGAGATACAGTTACCTCTTTTCCTATACTTTCAGTTAGAGGTGCTTTTACATTGATTTGCTCTCAATGTGAGTTGGAGTTAGCTCTGTATTCGCTGCAGTGTGATTCAATATTAATTAATGCAGGCCGGGTGGGGCGTTTGCATGTAATACCATTATACTCAATTAGGAACTATTCTTCCCCTGTGTATAACCCTACAGCAAGTGTGTTCTTTCTCCTGAAGTCTTTGTAGGTCTCTCTCTCTCACTGTCTCTCTCTGTGTGTGCGTGCGTGTGTGTGTGTGTGTGCGTGTGTGTGCACGTGTGTGAGAGAGCAGGATCCATGTTGTCGTGAGGACAGGAAGAGGTCCAGGATCTAAAGGCTTTGCTTCTTTCCCAGCTCTGCTCTGTGTGTTGTTTAGTTTAGCTTAAGCCAAATCAATTAGGAATGTTCATTGCTCACAGTCAGTGTTTGCTCTCTTTGTTTCTTTGCTTTTTTTCTTTTTCTCTGTCCTTGCTGGTCAAGGCTGAATCAGAGTTCATAACTTGATAAATAAATGGAGAAATACGTTTTTTTAAAGAATAATTGTGTGCTTAAAATTATAATATGTGCAGCATTTAGCATCCACACAGTATACACCAAGCGTGCGTTGCATCAAATTGCATTTTAATTACCAACCAGACACAGGATACAAATTACATTTTCAGCTTCAGTGCTTTTTTAGGTTACAGTGTGAGTAAAAAAAAACAATTTGGTGTAATAAATGCACCAAATAATAAATCTGTGTATTATATCACACTATTAAATGATGTATTAGGCCTGGACACCATAGTGGCAGACATACATGGTTGAGATTATTATTGATTCTGGAATTGAGAAAGAAGCTGTTGTCCATCAACAAAGTCCTCCTTATAGCTCACTGACTGGTTTTCCTTTGGTGGCGGATGTCTACAGCAGCGCCTGGGAGGTTTTTACAGGCTGATAATGACCTACGAGTTCAAGCATCATGTTCAACCCTCAGAGTAGCATCTGATAATGAGTCTGGAATGGCCTTTGTCAGCTGGTATGTGCAGGTTCTAAACTATCTGCGACAGCCACCCACAATAGTGTCTGGAGCCGGAACGGACACTGACGTAGAGTTCATTGCATAGAATGTGCTTTTTCGCACAGTGCTAGTCAAGCAGGAATGCCACAGTGCGGGGATTTTAATTAAATTTTATTAAATATAAAAGGACTACAAAAATAACTGCAGGAGTGGGTGGGACTCAGAATACATCAGGGAATGGACAAATTAATATACAGTCCTGAGTACGCCTCTATACTTAACAATAAATGTGATGTCATAAGGCTTTATTAAAGCAACCAACATCATTACACAGTGTGCAGTTTACTGTAGAATATGGCTTCATATAGTGGAAAATATTTTCAGTCGAACAAAATACATCCTGCATTTCTTTACTCTCTGCCTTGTTTTTTGCTCTCCACCATGCTGACTAGTCGACAGTTCACTAAAGCAGTGGCACGTCCACACTTACACACACACATATGTATAATAAATCTAAACCATATGACTTTACCTGATATGTGGAAACCGGTGAGGCAGCGATGAATGGTGTGATTGATGTCTGGGCGATCATGCGGTTAGTGGAGATACTGTATGGAGAGGAGTAGAACCTGTGCACACACAGCCATACATCAGTCATGCATAATGACAGAAGCTCACGTAGCGCAAAATTACTTAAAAGCTTTTACATGTTTGTGGGGAAAGCATAAGGTTTCATTTCACTTCCCATGTCTTAAGATGCAGTGTATGCATGTGCGTTTGCTTTACAGTGTGGTCAGAATGTATGTTTGGCTACTTCAGTGATTCCCTATAGCTGTATGCCTGAAGAGCGATGGGCCATGACTTTATTTAGCATTGTGTACCTACAGCGGACATGTTTCATTTGGTAGGCTTGTTGCTATGCTATATTGATTGGGGCGCCTGGTGGCTGAGTAATGGAGCATTGGGAGTGAAACGCTGTCTGCTCTTAGCTTCTGTTCCTTACACCAAGCACATGACAACCTAAGCAAACATATCTACTGTGTCACATGGTACTCCAGTGAAGGCTTTTGAACAGATACAATTATAAAATACACTAAGGGAGGTATGGGGTATGCCTGTGTTTCAGCAGTCGCATTAGGTTTTCTCATGTGATTCTGGTTTAAGACCACGGCAGCTTGGCTCTTATTTATGTTGGCCATTAGTGGCTATAGCCTCCTGTCAGTAAGATGATATGGCTCATTAAACAATTGGAAAGGTCTAATTGAGAACAGAATGTTACTAATACTGCAGAATCAGCTCATGACTGGCTACGACATATCGCTCTGATTAGCTATATACGATCTGGAACATATCAGTAAAGCAGAAATGCAGGTAAATTCTGAAACTGAAAGCCATAGAGAAACTGAAAGCTCTTTCTCTTCCTGGCTCCTATGAGTGAATTAAGGACAATTTGAAAGAAAATGTGAAAAACATAATGTATTTTTCTCCTGTACTCTCCCTGTCATGGAGCAAATCTGAATATACAAGGAAAATGATGCTAGTGTGTGTTGAGTTGGAATTGACTAGAAAATGAGCTCAGTGTTATTACTGATTTATGCCCTTCCCTCCCCTTCCCACCCTACCCATTTGGCCTTGGATGATGGATCATAAATCAGAAGGTGCAAAGTTAATGTACATTACTAGAAACACTACAAATGCTGGGCAGCATGGTGGTGTACTGGTTAGCACGTTCGCCTCAAAGTGAAGGCTCTGGGTTCGAGTCCCAGGGTCAGGCATTTCTGTATGGAGTTTGAATGCTCTCCCCATGCTTGCGTGGGTTTTCTCCGGGCACTCTAGTTTCCTCCCACAGTCCAAAAACATGTGCATTAGGCAACATAGCTGTTCCAAATTGCCCCTATGTGTGAATGCGAGCATAAATGGTTTAGAGTGCAATCTGTTCAGGGTGTACCCCACCTTAATCCATTGTTGGCTGAGACAGGCTCCAGCCTCTCCACGACTCTGATAGGATTAAGCGGTTTGGCAAATAAGTGCGTGAGAGAGACTAGAAACACTGACACTAGCATGTGTGAGATGGTAAACGCTGTGTCAGTCTGCGGAAGAAGAGGGGATGGATCTACTCTCTGGAGGGCAGGATCACGGGCATTGGGGCCGGAAGAGCTGGCAGAAAGACAAAGCTCATATATCCCTTACACAAGCAGTCACATCCAGCCCTCCAGCTCATACCTGACGAAAGACTTACACCCTACAGTGCAACAGCGGCACAGATGCAGATGGGGCAGGACAGCTTCTTTGTGTGTCTGCATGCGTGTGCGTGTTTTGGACTGGGATACTCTAAAGTATTAGTCATCATACCTTAGAATTTTGCTTCCTTTCTATTGTATAATACTGTCACGGCCGCTGAGAAGAAAACTAATAAACCAAATGTGTCTGGGAGAAAAACATCAAGCTAAAAATAGACTTACCCATTCTGCATTGCAGCAGGGTCGTAGGGTAACGCCATGCCACTCTGAAATGCAAAACACCCATCAAAACCATAAAAAGGAATTTGTGTTCATACAGAAGCGGGACTAACACAGAAATGAGACAGAAGCTGTAAATTGTACTGAGTCATGTCGGCCAAGAAGCTGAGCTGTCTGGCTGAATGCTCTTTATGTCTTTAAGAGCTTTGGCCAGGCCTTGTAACGGTGAATCTATTACCTTGCAGAGTCGGCCAGTAAGCACAGCCTTGCTCCCCTTTGATACGACACAAAGTTATTTGGTATTTACAAGTCTGCAAGAGACATTGCTCATGTTGACATTGCCATGCTGGCTAAGTGAATGAAAGCAGAGGGCGGCACTGCTCGCCCTGTATTGAAGGGGACGTGGATAAATAGGTCTCATATACCGCAATGTGCAGAGTGCCAGGCTCCCAGCGGGGGAGAAAACACAGGGAGTTGTGGGAGATTTGCTGGAACAACCCATGTGAGAACTGTACTGTAAGTCCTCTTTGCTCTCCGATGACCCCTGGGGTGTTCGAGCACAGAGCTCCTGTACAAACACAGACACCTGTCAAAGTCAGTCTAGGCAAACTCCTGCCCGATGCCAGGCTCGAGTAATGAAGCTCACAGTGGTTGTGGGCTGGACTGGTATCTGGCATGTTTCCCTGAGCCATCATGGCAGTGGCTGGGCTGCCCAGAAAATGCCAGCACTTCTCGCTCTGCAGCCATGTCACCTCTCTTCACAGCACAGAAAAGAGCCGAGAGAAGATTAAAAGACTGAGAGGCAGCTTAAACAGGGCCAGATGTGCCTGTCAGTCAAAGTAGTGCCCCCTCCTCTGCTTTCCTCTCATCCCTCTCTCCTCGCCTCTCCTTTACCCCAAGCAGAATCAGAGGGCATGCTAAGCAGCGGGCGCCTCTCATCTCACTGATTCTACTGCTGCTCTCCACACAGGCTCTTTTGTTTCACAGCTTTTCTTGCCTTGTCAAACCGATGCCTTTTGGTGTTTGTGTTCAGGGGGTTAACCCTTTTCCTCTCTTCACTACTTTTCCAAAAATGCCCCACTGATAGGTCATGTTTTCATTTTATAAACATGGCTCTTTTAATTCAATTTTAAAATTATTTAATAGTTAGTGTTTAATACTTTTAATAATCCACCTGTCATGAATAAAATAAACAAATCATAATAATGATTATTATCACAATTCTCATTTTATTTGTGCTTGCTTGCTGGAGATTTTTTTTTTGTATGACAGAAAATTCAACAATAACCTTAGTATTTATTATGGCCTTCTTTGGCCTTCATGAACATTCATGATGGCATTGTTTTTACATACAGTATTTCTCCACATTTTCTGTCAGGACTGTCATTCGTTATTTCCTAACTGTTCACCAAGACTGTCTTTAGAGGATACCCTTGTGTGTTCAATTATATGCCATATTTGTTCAAGTGGATTCCAATCTGGAATCTTGGCGCCAGTTCATCATTTCCAGGGTTCCAGATTTGGTACTTCTTGTTCAAATCTCTGCACTGTTTATATGGACGTTCAGGACCGTTGTATTTCTAATACCACACTGAAAACAATTTCGCATTTAAGGACAGTGGTTGTTCAGTGTTTAAGGCACTGGCTTACTGATCTTAAGTTCATGGGTTCAAGTCCCAGTATCACCAAACTGCCACTGTACATTTGAACAAGGCCTTTAACCCTCAATTGCTCAGCTGTATAAAAATGATAAATGTAAGTCGGTCTGGATGAGGGTGTTGGCTGAATGCTATAAAAAAAAATTCATTTCTCTTAATTGTGACATGTAGTCTAATAAGTTTGTTTAGCACTGCGCATACCTTATTTTTTCCATCACTAATTAGCCACGGGTATGGAAATGAAAAGCATTTTACATGATTGATCTTAGTGCGGCATACATATCCACAGAGCTCAACTTAGCAGTTTAAATCAGGGCTATTAGTATATACTACACAGGAATGGTGCCATCTGTTTGGTCTACTGTTTCAGGATTAAAAAACAAACAACCATTATTCTTAGCGGATATTGCTTGAAACAAAACAACGAACACTCAGTTCACTGAAGCAGGAGGTATCATCATTACCATACTTTAAAATAAAAAAAGAAAAGAAGAAAAAAAAAAATCATAAACATCTTGTGTTATGTTGCGTTCACTGTGTTTCCATGTAGTACATACTAAAACACCGTGCAGTTTAATGACATTTCTGTGTACAAATTAATGACTGAGTAGGCTGCACGGATACTTTTAGCTACAAAGTGTTTACTTCTTGGAGAAATCATCTGACCTGCCTCTGTGATGGTAAAAATATGTGAAAATAAACTATAAAAATCTCATTTTAGTTTGATTTTCTTTAGGTTAATTTTTATTCCATAAAACTATATTAGAGAGTTAAAGAGACGCCGTTATACAGCCCTTGTGCACCTGCTTGCGAGTGCAGTAAGTTTTTTGTTTATGTTCGTGTGTAATATTTACTAAAACCTCGGTGGATGTCACTGAATTGAATAGTACTATTCGGTGACATCCACCTTGCCCTCTGTGAATATTTGTTAATAACATTTGCCAAATAATTTTTAAAAACACAGTCCAAAGTCTAATAAAATCTATATGCAAAATATATTTAATTATTTGGCATATCTTCTTACATAAAGTAATTTAAAGATGATTAATGTCAGTATGGATTAAATGCTCTGCTACTGTATGCCATGACCGTCTGATCGCTCCTTAATGGAGGTTATGATAAGGGTTTAGGTTAAAACCAAGGTTCTCCAGTATACTTTGTTATTTTAGTATCATTGTTTTTTTTTTATTTGAACGAATTTTACATGACCTGGTTTTGATTAAAAGTTTTGTTGCATTTTTTTAATTCTCAAGTCAAAGCGAATTGAAAGATAATCTAAATCCTTAATATTTCAATGTTAGCTTGCACAGAGAAACTGAGACAGCCAAGATTAAAGATGTTATTGCTTCAGTTTAAACAATGTAAAAGTGGTCATGGTGACCTGAACAGTATGACATAGATTAAATATGATAGAAAATGATGAGGATAGTGAAACTCACCTCTCCATCTCGTGGCCATGGTCTGCCGTTCTGGGGATACTTGCTCTGACTCTGTCGCTTCTTCTGACCCCCGTCTGCAAACTTACACAGCAGTGGCTCTGTGGGGGCTGAAGAAAGAAAGAGAAAGAGAGGAAGAGAAGTGGGGAAGAAAAACATCAGTCAGCTGTGTAGAGTGAGAATGTGTGAGTGGGGTTGCTAAAGGTCATAGTCAGTAGGCTGATGGAGAGGTGATGACCTCAGCAGTGATGACCATCAGGGGTTTGAACAAAAAGGAAATGTTACACCTTGGGTATCCACACAACCCTGAAGAGCCTGCTGAGGAGAGATGGAAAAGCAAGGCCCTTTTTGAAGTTTGATTCCCATCGTTTTTCTTCTCTCTTTTACCGTATTCAGTCCAGCTTGTGCAGCCCCCACCCCACCCCCCCTTTCTGCGGAGATGCCGAGTCTTCACTCTTGGCATGTGTTCCCTCTGAACCTCCAACATCAAAACAAACTTGCTGGCACACCTTCAAAGCGCAGAGTTTGATAATGTTGAAAAAATAAGCACTGTAATTGCAATAGTAAATAACCTACACATAATAATAGTCCCATGTTGTGACGGCCAACAGTGATATCTTCAAAATTGTTTGATTTCTACGCTTGTGTAAGTGTATATCTTGGGGCAAGACCTTTAAAGTCAAATATGGCCAGTTCACATCTCGAAATTTGAAAAGCGTTCAAAACAACAGTATTCCAGAAAAGGTCAAGCATGCATTTGTTTTCTTTCTCTCTATTCCTGTGTCCTCAATTCACACACATTTAACAAACAGTGTAGGCTGTAAAAGACACTAATATGTGTTCCTGGAACACTTTAAGTGCCTCGGTGCTCTTTTTTCTTTCTTTCTTTTTTAGAACAAAGTCCTATAAGCCTTCGTTAAACTCATTTTGTTTCCCCAGCAACCAGAAAAACTAATTTTGAGCAAGCAAAACTTTTAGTAAGATATAATCTGGCAAAGAGTGCTGATAGATGCAGGAGAGCCTTTATGTGGTCTTTGTGCAGTCAACTCCAGTGACTAATCCAGCCTTGAGGCTAAACGTCGTTACGCTCACCTCTGCTAGTACCTCAGTCTGGCAGAGAAACAATTCACCATCAGTGCCTCAGTGAGAAACTGAAACAATCCAGAACTAGACTGTCCAACAAAACTAATGTCTCTCCATTGGGACATTCTCAATATTTAATTTTTGATGATATGCAAATATGAAGCATGCCTTAACATGTATCAGGAAATGGTAACATTGCACAGAGAAGCACCTAGAGGTTCTCCGCACAACATTAAGGACTGCTCATCCATTTTTCATGAGATTTATCAAAATTGGTTTACTAATGAGGAGATATAATGAAGGGTGACAAGATTATCTGTATGGCTAACTCATGTAGTTTTAAAGGACAATAGGGAACAGCACAGAAAAGAAGGGAAGAAAAGAAAAGCAAATAGAGATAAGAGGATATTAAATAAAATAATTGAAGGGGATGTTAGAGGACAGAAAAGTAAAGGAAAAAAGAGAGGAAAGGAGGAGAGAAGAAGGCAAATTAAGAGAAATAAAGAGGAGAAGGAAGAAAAGAAGATAAGCAAATAGAAAAAAGATATTAAAGAAATAAATGGAAAAGAAACAAGAAGAGGGGCGGCACGGTGGCGTAGTGGTTAGCACGTCCGCCTCACAGCAAGAAGGTCCTGGGTTCGATTCCCAGCTCGGGC
>JAOUQZ010000044.1:16446427-16456457 GCA_028564935.1 Neosilurus hyrtlii
ATATATATATATATGTGTGTGTGTGTGTGTGTGTGTGTGTGTGTGTGTGTGTGTGTGTGTGTGTGTGTGTGTGTAGAAGCCAGGTTAGTGGAGATACCTCACAGCAGTACAACAGAGATTATTTTCAACAGTCCGCTTGACCACCTGTCAGAGGGCCCATGTCAACTTTAGCAGGATCCTGTTGATTCCTTGCCTTTGCTAGTGAATTGTACAATCACTCTATTGACGATGGTATGATGAATCCCAAGGATTTTGTGCAATCTGATGCCCTCTAAATTCAACTTCAGATTTACCCACAATATGCCCTCTTTTATATATTATATACATATTTAGATATTTTACAAATTATACATTGCTGTAATGAGAGGGGTCTGTTTACTTTAGACATGCAAATGTTTAATTTGCATGTTGACACTGAAATCAGCAGGTGAAACTGATGCAGAATCAAGCAAACAGTACCAGACAGCCATTCATCCATTATCTACATTGCTTATCCGTCAGGGTCGTGGGATAAAATGGAATCAATCCTAGCTGACTTTCTGCAAGAGGCAAAGTACACACTGAACAGGTTACCAATCCATTACAGGGCTAACACTCCATTCACACTCACATTCACTCCTATGGACAATTTAACCTTGTTTTTGAACTGGGGGAAACCAGATTACCAAGAGGAAACAGACACTGGCACCATGAGGATAAACTCCACACAGAAAGGCCACAAATGGCTATAAGGTTTGAACCCAGAACATTCTTGCTGTTGGGCAACAGTGCTACCCACTGAGCCAATGTGCCACCAGACTATTGATTTCCTTTTACAAATTTACTGTGATGTCCCGCTGTAGGATTTAGGTCATGTCTGTCTATTTGTTCTGCTCTCTCCTCTCCCGTGCGTGTTTCTGATTACAGGCTCCGCCCTGATCATTCCCACCTGTTCCTCATCACGGCCCCAGGATAAAAGCTCGGCGACCTCCCCTGGCGGATCACCAGATCGTATTTTTTTAATAAGGAAACCAGAGTACCCAGAGGAAACCCACGCAAGCACAGGGAGAACATGCAAACTCCACACAGATACACCCGAGCGCCCCTGAGTGAACCCCAGGCCTTCTTGCTGTGAGGTGGATGTGCAACCACTACAGCACTGTGCTGCCACTATATCTCATATTTATACAATTGAATAACTGTGATTTTTTTAAAGGTAAGTGTTGTACATTAGTGGCTTATTCAAATAGTCTAAAAATAGTATATATTTTAAAAAGTACAGTTAGATTGTAACATAAAAAAGCATAATCATCTCTATGGTGATAACAGAACCTTGGACTCCATTCTACAACAATAATTAGAATTAGTCAACATACAGTATATAAAGTGATGAAAAATAAGTTATTGTTGGCAAATTGCTAAAGTATAAAAGGGATAAAACATTACAGGCAGTAGGGGACTTACTGGAGCAGCACCACCATGCCACTGATTAATGACCATCAATCACACGACCAATCAGGTTTTATTAAGCTTAAGGGAAATAGTGTTAATATCCATGATATATAAACAGTAGTCCCATACTGCATTCAGTGCTATGAGAATATTAGCTGGATAACCAATCAGTATTACCATGCATGCTACTGCCCTAAATGTTCCATTACAATGCAAAATTATTACATTTCACTACCTGTTTTCCATTTTATTCAGTTTTGAGACAGTCGACTCTCGATTTTACACAACAGTTTAATGATGGAATCAAATAATGCTGATTATTTATTAGTATTATTTATTATTATAATTTATTTAGTACTGACATACTACAATTGAGGTTGTATAGTTAACCCAATATTTGGGTTAGCTCTCTTTTGGAGCTGTTTGTGTCTTTGCTCTTTATTCAAGGACTGGAAACTATAATTCAGTACGGAAGGGCTGAACTTTTGGAGCTGGGGAAAATTCGTAACTTCATGCACCTCCAAAGGTGGATTTTATACCACTAAAGCTGCAGCGGACCACCGGGGCTTTCACCATCTCTCTCTCTGTGGCTCAGGAGATCGAGGAGGCACCGTAAACAAAAGCAGCGTAAGCAGAGCGGCTACGTGCTAGGCTACATGCTAACCCACATAGACCGGTGCTGCCAAGTCTTCTTGCAAACGCTAGGTCTCTCACCAACAAACTGGACGAGATCTGCCTGAGGTGTGCCTCATGTAGGATGGACAGCTGTGTGGCGACCGTCACTGAGACCTGGCTGTATAACAACATTCTGACGCTGTGCTGGAGCTAGTGGGGCACTCTGTTCCGGGCCGACAGGACTGCAGCTTCAGGAAAGAACAAAGGCGGAGGTTTGTTGCTCTACATTCATAACTCATGGTGTACTGATACCAACATTATCGGAACATTCTGTCCCCTGATCTGGAATATCTGGCAGTGAAGTGCAGACCTTTCAAATTAGTTAGAGATCTCAGCCCTGCTATAATCATAGTGGCTTATTTACCACCAAAAGCTGATGCTAAGAAAGCACTGGAGGAGTTGATTTGTCTGATTAGCACGCAGACGAATGCTAATACAAAAATGGCTGTGATCGTGGCTGGGGACTTTATCCATGAAGAAATTAAATCAGTGCTCCACAAAATGAGTAGGCTTCCTCAGCACTACAAGACTGCTTTGAGCACACAGACTGGGTAGTGTTCAAAAAGGGCACTGATTTAGTGGAATCTCGTCTGCAGTTCTGTCCTATGTTCATTTCTGCACTGACGCTGTCCTGCTCACAAAGACCATCATGGCTTTTCCCAGTCAGAAGCCATGGATGGACGGCACAGTGTGGCCCCTGCTTAAAGCCTGAGACACAGCCTACAGGTCAGGAAACAGGCTGGCTTATAGTAGGGCCTGGAAAGAACTGAAAAAGGGCATTCAGCTGGCAAAACTTAGATACAAACAGCGCATTGAGGAGCACTTCAACAACAAAAACATGTGCAACATGTGAAAAGGTATAAGGACCATCACGGACTACAAGCACAGCAACCAGCAGGCCCAACTCCACTCTGCCTGACACCCTGAACAGCTTCTTTGCACACTTCGACTCGTCGAGAAGCAGGGAGACTGTACATCTTCCTCCGCCAGGGGAGCAGCAGCATCCCCTCGTTCTGCAGTAGCATTAAGTAGGTTCTACCCTGAGAAAGATCAATATCAACAGGGCTGCAGGACCAGATAAGGTGTCAGGCTGGACCCTGAAATCATGCGCTGACCAGCTGGCAGTAGTTTTCCTGGACATTTTCAACCTGTCCCTGCAGCTAGCTAAGGACTCTGTCTGCCTCAAGTCTTCCACCATTATGCCTGTCCCCAAAAAATCAGCCGTTACCTGCTTCAACAATTATCACCCGATTGCCCTGACGCTGGTAATCATGCAGTGCTTCGAGAGGATCCTCCTTAACCACATCAAAGATGTGGTTATCCCCACTGGTCTGAACTGCCTTCAGTTTGCCTACAGGTAGAACCGCTCTACGGAGGATGCTGTCTCGCCAGCACTCCACTCAGCACCTAATAAACTGGTGTTCAACTAACAATCCCATTCTGAACACCAGCAAGACCAAGGAGGTCATAGTGGACACGCTCCTCTTTGCATTCATGGGGAGGCGGTTGAGCGTGTGGATAGTATTAAGTTTCTGGGGGTCCACATTTCATCTGACCTATCCTGGCTGGACTCTGTTCTCAGCTGCTCAAGAAGTTCTATAGTGCCATAGTTGAAAGAATACTCTGTCTCAGTGCAATGGTGTGGTACGGCTGCTGCACTGCAAAGGACAGAAAAGACTTTGCCCTGTGGTGAGAACTGCTCAGGGGATCGTGGGCTGCCGTCTACACGATCTGGATAGAATATATGCTTTCTGGGTCCAGAAAAGGCCAGTCGCATCACAGCAGATCCCACCCACCTGAAATGGACTGTTTGTACCTCTTCCTTAAGGAGAACGGTACAGAAACATTAAGACCATCACAACCAGACTCAAAAACATATATAGAATATAACATAACATAATATAGAATATATTCAATAATTTCACTGCCTATATTTTATATTTTTTAAACTGTAATGAGCAAATGCAACATTTCGTTCTGTATATACTTGTATATCTGAATGACAATAAAGCCTGTCTAAGTCTAAGTCTAAGTCTAAAAACAGCTTCTTCCCCAGAGCTGTGAAAGTCATCACCCCCCCACTCCCTCGCAGTCACACTCACACATGCAACCTTCTTCCACAGCCTCATTTTCACTCATTTACACACTGACTCTCACACAGACATTAGCTCTCTGTAAAAGGACACTGAATCAACAAACTCTGTGACTGTCTTGCACTGCCGCACTTTACTTTATTTACATTCTAATTTATATCCACTCTGCTGCTGCTGCTATTTATCTATTGCACCTCATAGTGGCTTCAGTGTACATACTGTATATCCATGTGCTCAGTTTTTATTCACAGGTGTTGTAGAGTTTACATTTCTATTTCATATTTCTATTTAAAAGTTTGTGTATATATAATTGACTTTTGAATTGTTAATTGCAGTTTATTGCCTTGATTGTACCTTTTAAAAGCTGAGAGTCTCATACAAAATTTCATTATGTGTGAACATAATGAGAGTAAAGACTCTTGAATCTTGAATCTTGAATTTTCAGTGTTATATTCCGGAAAACTTTCTCTCCTACTCATACAGTTGAGAAGTGGTGATGCCCTAAATATAAGAAAGTTTTTTTTCTTGCCTGTGGAATGTCTGGTTTGATAGGCCTGAACATATCTATATATATATATATATCTATCTTTTTCTCTCTCTCTTTCTCTCTCTCTCGCTCTCTCTCTCTCTCTCTCTCTCTCTCTCTCTCTCTCTCTCTCTCTCTATATATATATATATATATATATATATATATATATATATATATAAATTTTATTGGCTAAATACCAAACATAAACATACATACAAAATCCAAAATGCAAGCCCCCACAGATATATACACCCAGACACAAGCACACACATAAAGGCAGTAAATTGGAAGTTGACAGAAATGGGAGGAGGTTGCAGGCAGAGAGAGAGAGAGAGAGAGAGAGAGAGAGAGAGAGAGAGAAGAGAAGAGAAAAGATGAAGCTATCCATCATCCACCTGCCTCTGCCTCTGACACTGGACATCACACTATACATTGCAAATTATACAACTACTGCCAGAGTCACAGCCTATGCTCTCTTTCTTGCCCCCCCCCTCCACTGCCATATTCTTTCTTTTACTCTCTGTGAAAATAAACAGATACAAGCACACATTCTGAGATAAAAGCTATACATACATCAATCTTCACCATGTGTTCTCCCATACCTGTAGGAAAAGCTCCATGACAGATTGGAAAAAAAGCCCACACCAGAACTGGAAAACACATCATGGACTCATGGGACACATGGTCCTCTGTGTACGTGTTTATGTAATTGAGGGCAAGCCACTAGGTTTCAGAGAACTCTTACACTCATACCAAACCACTGACAGTAATGCCTACCTATGAAAGCTGTATTAAACACTAGACTATGACTCAAGCTGGAATAAATCACCATGATCACACTCAGGCCAACGACCACGTCAGTGTAAATTTTCTGGACTGTTTTGTACATTTGTGGTCACAACCTATAGTATGTCTAATTCCTAAATACCTATGAAGGTGTGAGAAAGCTATATAGACCAAATCATATCAAACATAATCCCCCCTTTTTAAGCATCTGTATAAACAGCAGCCAGTATGTAACTGTTAATATGGAGGGAGTAAGTAAGTACAGTTCTACAGCCTCTCTCTATAGGGAACAGGGTCAAATGCATTGCCTGAGAAAGCCAGGACAAAGTGTGTGGCACTTTGCACAGTTGGGATTTGATCTCTAGACCTCTACAGTGTTTTACTGATACAGCATTGTTCAGTTGTAGTGCAGCAGCATTCAGCTGTCAGTCGTACCTGGCACTCCTGGAGGGGTTTTGAGGAACTTGCCGTTGAAATGCTGAATCACCACATCGCATTTCTCAGTGGACTCCATCCTGAGAGGCCAAGCAGTGTCAAAGTGGGGCAGAGAAAGAGAGAGATATTTAGAAGATTTGTGACAAATCTCAGAAATATAATTCTGTGTGAGTGAAAGTGACTCAGATTTAAAAGTGTCCTGTAAGAATTCAGATCAATTGATCACAAACTCATTTCGAATGATATACTATGGTTCCACGAATGAAATGGACGAATGTTCTACGTGCTACTTTAGAAAATCTGAATAATACACTTCATAGACCACAGAACCATTTTGTTAAATTCACATTCAGTTATATCACATCACTGTTGAAATATCAGTTTGGAGGTGCTGATTAATTTTCCTAAAACAGCAGGTTTAACAATAATACTGGCTTTAAGGCAGTTCTCAAGTTTATATGAAGGAATTCCTCTAAATGTTATTTTTTGATAGTAACAACTAACTCAAAGAGTCTTATGCTAGATACTGACATAAAACATGTGTTTTTTTTAGCACAGAAAAAGGAATAATTATTGATATGGTTAAATATTCTGTGAAGAGACTGACTGTTTATAGCAGCTATAACATAAGAGGTGATAGACTATGGGATGAAATAAATGTACCTCACCATCAGTGATTATTTTTCTAGAACAAAAAACACACATAGTTATCCATACATTATTCCCTTCATTTGAAAAACTATTAATATTATTATTATTATTATTATTATTATTATTATTGTTGTTGTTGTTGTTGTTGTTGTTGTTATTATTATTTACTCAAAATTAATTTTTGATTAGAGGAAAGACAACTAATTCTTTTTTATTCATCTATGAGCCAAGTTATTGCATCACTGATGTCAGATAAGTTTAATAATTATTGCATGATTGGCATGCCACCATGCTGGTGAGTTAGTTATTGCATTATGCAGCGAAGAACTGGGGTCGGACCTGTAAAAATTTATATCTCACTACTTACGTTGTTGTAAACCATATCTGAGAGTGAAAAAATAACCACCAAGACAGTAGCACAAAGTTCCGCCACCCAAAACCGTTATCAGTGGGGTGTAGCTTTTCTATCTTTCTATAAGCCCATCCTCTCAAGAGAACGCTAACAAAAAAAGGCTGTCTGCTCACAACAAGCCAATAAACTTGTGTTTGGGTATAAAACAGTCTCTTTCCTGAAAATAAAAAATACTTATTTACCGGCAAGTACTTTAATTCCATATTTTTTCCATATTTGGTAACTGCCTAGAATAAATCATAAATTGTATTATTGGGAAATAGCATGTGGCACTTCAGGCTGACTCACATCAGCTATGATGTGCTTTCATACAAACTTAAAAATACTTTGAATGAATAATTCAATAAAAATGAACAATTTTAGAATTCAGCTTTTGTACGGTAGAGAAAATTTCTTCACCCTTGGCTTGATAAAACCCCCTCAAACTGAATAATTCTCTATATCATATTTTGCCGTATTCACTGATAATTTATCCACATTGCAAGTGCAATAAGTTAATGCTTGAATCAAAATAGTGGACAGAAAGTATCGGTTTGCCATGGTTACTGATTCTGAAATCCTCAAAATGCAACAAAATGCCATTTCTGCTGCACAATATGGCCTTCATGTTCCTTAATGTAAAAATATATTTTTTTAACTTTCATTGAGTATTAAAATAGGCCAAATGTATGTATTTATGTAAAGCAAAATCCATGTCCCTATTTCACATTTACTCATTAACACCAACAATTGTAAACAAGTATTATCTGAATTCACAATGACCCCTTCTGCCTGATGCAAGAAGGGACAGGATTATGCAGAAATTGTCTCTCCGTAGAGCACTCCATAGTTATTGGGTTTGGCTAATGCAGTACATCATACTTTTAATATGAAGTATGATTATAGATTTGCAAGGCTGAACACCGTATTTCCTAATTTATTCTAACTAATATATCCACAACCCTAAATAAAACAAACAAATGAAAAAATAATAATAATAACATACAGCATACATTTCTGAATGTAATCTGACTATTAAAATATGAAACTTGTTTCCAATTTTCATTTATATATTGAAGCCATTGTAATGAAATTTGTAAGATTTTATCCTTGATCTTACCCACAATTTCTATATGCTGTGTTAAATAAAATACAGAGCTGAAGAGAAGAACCATTTTGTATTATATTAATACCACTTTTCAGAATTTATAGTGTTTTTGTTATTGTTGATGTTCCTTTAACATTTACGAAATACTAAAATAAACCTTTTGTTTTCTTAATTAACGCTGCGGGTAAAGCTGACATTTAGGTTGGCATTGTTTATCAGTTCACATAATTTATACTTGTAATGGAGTTATTAAGATTCAGATTAAATCAATTTCATTCATTCATAATAAGTTCATAATGATAGTACTTGATGATAATAATTACTTAATGAGAGTAGTTAATTATAAACTTCATAGCCGTGTTGTTCTAAAAAATCTCTGCTCACAGAGGCTCTCTGGTTTGAGATTAAAACCATAGGTATAGAATGCTATATATGCTAGCAATATGAGACACAGGACACAGATCATGATTTAATCTAATGGGGCTAAGGGGGGATGGGGTGGGGTTATAAAAATAGCCACAGGGTGAATTTGGAAAAGTGATACTGATTTCTAAAGGGATATTTCAATGTCACAGGCAGATAGACACATGGATAGAGAGAGAGAGAGGGAGGGAGGGAGAAAGAGAGAGAGGGAGAGAGAGAGAGAGAGCAAGAGAGAGAGAGAGAGAGAGAGAGAGAGAGAGAGAGAGAGAGCATGCTGGGGTTATTTAATGTTTGTCTCCTACATTTAGCCCTGCTCTTTAGTGTGTTTGCACTCTTCTGTGAGGCCCCATTCAGCTCTATTCATCCAATCATGGCTGAATGGCTAATTGGTTGGCTGGTGCACAAACACACACACACACACACACACACACACACACACACACACACACACACACACACACACACATACACACACAATGAGCGAGTGGTGGAGCGTGAATCTCTGTTGGGATCTCTTACACAGCCAATGACCCTGAACACCAGCCAACACATCCCACACGTGGCACAGGGAAGAGAGTGAATGAGCGAAGGAGTAAAGAAAGAAAGAAAGAGAGAAAGTATGAAAGAGAGAAAGAAAGAAAGACAGATAGACACTTGCTTCATTCAGTAGTTAGGTTAATGACACACACATGAGTTACTGTGTGTATGTGTCAATAGATACCTGGCAAAGCCAACTCCCCGGCTGACTCCACTGGCATCCCGTAGTATCCTTGTGGAGATGACATGGCCGAAGGGCTTGAGCATGTTCTCCAGCTCCTGTTCATCCATGGACACAGGCAGGTTGGAGATGTACAGGTTAGTGGGATCCTGCTCTTGTTGCTGTGAACACACACACACACACACACACACACACACACACACAAAACATAAATTAAATAATCCAGCAGGACTTTGTACAGCACGTCCATTAGTAATGCAAATATGCCATTAATTTCTGTACAAAGCAGCCTTACTGACTGTTAGGTTGCATTACGTTTTTACACAATAATTTTAGTTAAAAACATATGAATCTTTTTAGCGCCTCTTTTCAAAAACACATTTCCTGGCAGCTTTGCTGTCCTCATGCATGTCACTGGATTTATGTGCAAACGTCCAGAATTTTTAGGCCCGTCTCTATTCAGCGTAATTGTCCCTCGGCTCTTTGGCTGAACTCTGGGGTGATTATTGAATGGAGGGGTGAGTTGTTGAAAGTGAATGGTGTGTGGAAATAAGGAACAGGAAGAGATGCAGGAATTGTGTGCCATTCTACATACACCAACCTTCAGTATTTTTACTGCTCTAGTGAGAATCTCTCTCAAGGAAAATGTGAGACCTGCTTAATGGAGGACTAGCAGGAGAAAAGGAGTCAAGAGTTTAAAAAGCATGTGTGCATGTGTATGTGTGTGTGTGTGTGTGTGTGTGTGTGTGTGTGTGTGTGTGTGTGAGAGAGAGAGAGAGAGAGAGAGAGA
>JAOUQZ010000044.1:16478297-16480797 GCA_028564935.1 Neosilurus hyrtlii
ATATATATATATATATATATATATATATATATATATATATATATATATATATATATATATATATATATATATGAACATACAGTATGAATTTCCAGAACCTATTTTTGTTGTAATTTGTTGTAATCTCATTAAGACTACTTTGAAAAATCTAAGATTACGTAGTTACATATCAGTGCAGTAGGGTACATGATGAACAATCTAACTAATAACTAAGTGCTTAAATAAGTAACTAGCAGGAGTCCGGCAACTAAGCTACAGCCTGGCAGGCTAGTGTAAGCCAAGGCCATCACTGTTTATATTGGCCCTTCTGGGGCTTAAATCTGCCTCCTCTGGTCTACCTCAAGGCTAGAAGCCTGGGGACTTTGGCCCAACAATTACCCATAGGCGAGATGAGACCAACTGGTGAAAACAAGAGTACACTTTTTAGTTTGCTAAACCATGCTGCACATTGCTGGACTGCTTTATCACTGTGTGTGTTATGGACAGAACAACTGCTGAGTTATAGGCATGATAATAGAAATGCAACAGACTCTTAGGCTTGACATAGCCCTAGCTCGTCCTGGCACAATAGTGGGATAGCAGCTATTATGAGCTAATTAGTGCATTATTTTTTGTGTTATTAACAAATATTAGTTATTATCAGTTCTTACAATGTAAGGTTTTTCCTTAATAAGTTTATTTTACTTGCTCTCTTAATGCACTTTCTCCACTCAAACTGTATTTATGTTATATTTACTGCTAATAAGTGTATGTGTTCATTTCAGCACCAGGGTAAATTATTGTGTAAGTCCTAGCGGTGGCTCAGTGGTTCCTCAAAACCTTTAGGTGTTCCAGTTTACTTAAGGTGTTCCAGTTTCCTCCCACAGTCCAAAAACATGCACATTAAATCAACTGGCTACTCTAAATTGTCGATTGGTGTGAAGGTGAGTGTGAATGGTTGTTTGTGTCCATGTTAGCCCTGCAATAGACTGCTGACCTGTTCAATGTGTCCCCTGCCTTTCTCTTAAAGCTAGCTGAGTTTGGCTCCCGCTGGCTTCCCCCGATTCTGACGGATAAGTGATATAGATAATGGACAGAAGAAATCACCTGGCATTCAGGGACATATAATAATTATTAGCATATTAAATAAAGAAAATAACAATAGCATGAATATACTATTAATAAGCCCATTAGAGCACTAAATAAAGCACAAGTGATAAATAGTTTTGTTTTGGTAATCACTTTTTGGGTCATAGGTCGGCACGGTGGTGTAGTGGTTAGCACGTCCACCTCAGATACTGGGTTCAAGCTCTGAGCTTTAGCATTTCTGTGTGGTTTGCATGTTTTCCCTGTGCTTGCGTGGGTTTTCTCCGTTTCCTCCAAACACGAGCACATTAAGCTAATTGGCTCTTCCAAATCACTCCTAAGTGTGAATGTAAATGGTTGTGTGTGTATAATGGCCATGCAATGGTCTGGCCTGCTGGTCAGGGTGTACCCCGCCTTCCTCCAGTGTCAGCCGTGAGATTCCAGCTTCCTTGTTTCTGACCCTAAAAGTAGGATCAAGCAGTTCAGCAAATGCATAAGATGAGTGAGTGTTTGGGTCACTGCAGAGTTTCACCTGTGATTTTTTGCTATTATTATAAATGCATCATTCTTAAATACACAAAATGATGTAAACTCTGCAAGTATGAGTATACAAACATTTGATTGGCCCTGAATATTCAACTCTGTTTAGTTCAATTTGATTTATCTACAACCAATTGTCTTTTACAAAGAGACACTGTAACAAAGCAGCTTTACAGAAATCCAGATGCCTGATACAAGCCAGAGGAGAGAATAGCAATAAAACACTCCATGAGATGATATAAGCAACCTTGAGAGGGACCAGACCCAAAAAGGAACCCATGCTCTTCTGGATGACAGTGGATGGAGGGATTATCAATCATTACATTTCCACTATTACTATAAATTCAAAATCTTATGTGTATACATCAATTCTTATGTACACGTCTACAGTATCATGGTGAGATTAAACACAGAAGAAAGCCTGACAGTAAATTATATACAGGTTGTGGGAAATTAAAATATTCAGGGTGCTCATGCACGATCATTCACAGCAGCAGAAGGTGAGACACAAATGCAGAAAGTTCTAAATAGAGGTAGACTAACAGTATCTGTATCCATCCATCTAACCATCAAATTGCTATACTGTTTATCCATTGTGGGTTGCAGTTAAGCTGGAACCATTACCAGCTGTAATTGAAATATATCCAGGATAAGTGACCAGTGGGACTAACACAGAGAGACCAGCAGCCACAGTGTAAAAACAGATGGGTTCAAAATTCAACAACATAATTGGTCATTAAAATATTGGTTTTAATATCCAATATATTGTTTGCCAGAAACTCAAAGTAACCCATATAATTTGGTTGGTGCTACCAATCAATACTGGATTTCACTAGATTGTTAAAAACATTCATTAGTAATAAACATGGATCATATATTATGGTTAGGAGCAAAC
>JAOUQZ010000044.1:16485797-16494706 GCA_028564935.1 Neosilurus hyrtlii
ACACAACGGCAGAGCCATCTTAACCAGTTACACGTTCTTGAAGCATTATAATGTTGTACATGCAGTCGGAAATGCCCTTTTCCGCGCACAACCACCACCACCAATACTGTTACCAATGCTACTACTAATACTACAACTACAACTATTAACAATAATATTATGGCCAACTGTCAGTGCGTGCGCCCATCCTTGTCTGGGCTGTAGCTTCTGTTTCTTGGGAAATGTTTCTTTAACTCTGTTTCTGCCTTAAAATCGGTGGGTATGTGTAGGGTCATAAGGCTGTGATCACTGTGACCTTGACCCTTGAACCACTTAAAAGAAAATGCCTGTTCGGGCCATATTTCAAATATGCTTACTCTCACATATACCAAACTAGATATTAGGGGTGCCAGAAAAAAATTTATTCACGTCTGAATCGCGATTATTATTTATTAGCATTCTGAATCGATCAAAATTTTCAAGAATCGATTTTTAAGAACACGTTTTTTCGAGCATTTCCAACCTTACTCACAGTGCATACCATTTGTCAGGACTCGGCCTTCGTCGTGAATTGTTCCAGTGAGTGGCGGCTCCAGCACTAGCTTTTAGCCTAGCTTTGACATGCATGAGGAAAAATAAATAAAGCCAGTGCCGTCTTTGCTCAAGGCAAATGTTTGCACCTCAGATTTTACAATTTCCATGTAAGAAGGAGCTTGACATGACATATGCAGTGTGCAAAATAAAAGTCAAGTATTTCGGAAACACTTCAAATCCCCAAGCTCACATCTTACGCCATCATCCGGAGCTAAAAGAACCGGAGCAGCAGCACGACCAACTCCTGACCAACACACACTCCCTCACTTCACTAAACTCCCAACCAACTCCAACCGAGCAAAGCGGATAAGTACATCTACAAACCCAGCTGTCTAGTAATATAATTTCTTTGTTGTTCCTAGCTTATAGAAAAAATGTAGTTACTCATGAAATTGGCACTGTTTGTTTGTAATGGTTATGAATCAAACATAGGTTTGAATCAAGAATCGATTCTGAATTGAATCGTCACCCCAAAAATTGGAATCAAATTGAATCGTGAGTTGTTGTTAGATTCACATCCCTACTAGATATAATAATACATCTTGGGAAGTGGGAGTGTTGCGTACCAACACTAGGTCAATGTGACCTTGACCTTTGACCTCACTTAAAAGAAAAACGCTTGTCTATGCTATATGTTCTATATGCTTACCCCTCGTTACACATTTTAAAAGAAGGGAGTGTCATGCACCATCATGAGGTCATTGTCACCATGACCTTTTACCCCACTAACAAAACAAAGCTTGTCCAGGCCATGTTTCTTATATGCTTACCCTCACATATACAAAACTAGGTGGGCTTATACACTTTGGGAAGGGGGAGCCGACATTAGGTAATTTTTGCCTTGAACTTTGACCTTATTTAAAAGAAAAAACTTGTCTTAGCATGGTTGTTTGGTCGGATCACTCGCTTCAAGGTCAAGGACATGGCTCACAGTCAAATGTCAAATTAACTTTGGTGAGATGGAAGATACCGACTTTACCCCCAACAACAGCTTATACCAACCTTTACAGCTTATATGGATTGAACATGCTATTCCAGTACATCTCCCAGATGCTTGATGACATTGAGATCTAAGGACTTTGGAGGCGAGGCAACACCTTGGACTCAATATCATGTTTGACAGGGCATATAGTTTGGGAAATATCACTGCCACTAGGGTTGTACCTGGTCTGCAATGACACTCAGGTAGGTGGTAGGTGTCGAATTGTCTACATGAATGCTCAGTTCCTGAGTTTCTCTGCATAACTTCCAGAGTATTACACTCCCTCCGCAGGCCTGTCTTTTTCCCACAGTGCATCCTGATGCTATCATTTCCCCAGGGAGTCAGTGTTCACATACCTGGTGATCTAGAGGATGTAAAAGAAAATGGGACTCACTGGACAAGCTGTCTTTCTTCTATTGCTTTAAAGACCAGTTCTGATGCATGCATGCCGATTGAAGAGTCTTATGGTGGTTTTGGACCGGGTTGACATGGACAGTTATCTGTAGTCAAAATTTTTTGTGTGATGTGTGCCACAGTAGCTCTTTTGTCTGTTTGGAACAGGTTGGATAGCATTTGCTGCGATCATGCATTGATGACTCGTATGCATCCAATACCTATAGATGTTTAGTGGTTTCCCCCTCCTTGGGACCACTGTCAGTAGGTACATACCAATCCTACTTATCTATCCCACTAATCTATTCCATCATTCCCACATGTCACATGCTGACTATGAGAACCAATTATTGATGCACCATTTATTATATCCCAGACCAGATACAGTATGTGCCATTTTTACAAGATAAACAAAATCAATATGTTGTATCATTAGTACTACATGGGAAATGATTAGTTCACTGTTTCTATGGTAACAATCAAATTCAGATTGGATAATGCTCGAGTCCAAATGGCATACAAATACTGGTTTGTGACGGTCACATCCTGAAATTCTAGAAATTCAACAAAATGCCATCTTCCAAAAAAAGTAAGAAATCTACAGAATATGGCCTCAATGTTTCTAAAGGTAAAAAAAAACACATTCTTTTCAAATTGAAATAGTTTTAAAGATATTAGTGCCAACAAAGCGTTATACTTCCTAGACAATGTACATTTCAAATCAAAATTTTAGCGTTTTCATTTCCAAGACAAATTTTGAACAGAATATAAGATATTAAAAAAAAGAAGAGTTAAGCAAGTGATTAAGGAAATGTTACCTGTATGCGAGAAGCCAGAGCGGCGCTTACCACGACAAAGCAAGTTTATTATCCATCAAGTCCACCACTGACTGTTTCTTAACAGACAAGCCAAAGAACAAGCCATTTTCATTCTGCAATTTACTGAAGCCAGTAAAGTACTAAACTCACTTTTAAAAGCATTAGGCAAGTCTGAAGAAATTCGGCCAACAGTCCATAAAAATCCCTATATAGTATTTATTATATGCGCACCCACTGGATATGAGCAATCACACGCTCTGCTTAGCTCTTCTACTACTAAGATATCAGCTAACATGTACAATGTTGGTATGGAAAAACAAAATAGTGAAGCAAATTGTCGAACCAATGAAAGACAAAATGGATGTTCTTTCTGAAAACAAAACAAAAAAGTAACATTAAAAATTAAAATTACATTCTACCTCAGCTGATTGTTGCACACAAAAGAAAACAAACAAACAAAAAACAAAACAAATAAAAGCAACAAATGAAAGTATTTGATTGTACATATTATTCATTTTCATGAGTTATTGAATTTTTCACCAAAGTAGCTCTTGGCTCTTGCTTTCAGTTTTCTGGTTCTTCTGGTTCTTTTTCAATTGTGGAAATTCTTTTTGCATTTTATTAAGAATTACATATGATAAAATATAAAACAGTTGTCTTTTTCACTGAGTCTTATTGTACATGGCTGATAGCCATTTAATGGAATAACTGTAAAATATATAGTCCAAAAAAGAAATCAATAATTTATTTAAAGAATAGAAAAAAGGTAAAATTGAAACAAACAAACAAACAAACAAGAAAACAAAAACAAAGATATTGAAAGTTGTTTAAAATGACTTTCTGCTGTATATTATAGTTCACTTTTTAATTCTGGTAATGAGTTCCTGTTTAGGTCCATGAAGCCATTTGACTTTTATGAAGCTCATAATTCTTGATCACTAAACACAGCTGATTACATGCAGGTGCCAAACCATAGCATGCTCTAAAACACAGTAACATTCCTTGAAATAAGAAATCTATATTTATATGCTTAAAAGAGTTACATAATGAAGTAGGAGTGGAAGCATATTACTAATATACTAATGCAATGTCCTCTGTGATTATATAAGTAAACTCAAGATACCCTTCATCACACATGAATAATTTTTATTCTGTGTAATCAGTGCATTTCTCATGATGATACATCTGCCTCCCTTTTCCTCTGATAACGTCAAGACTTTTGTTAGTGTATCCTCCTCCTATTCTTTAAACAGCCATATTTGGCACACATAGAGAAGAGTTTGTCATGACTGTATATCTTGCACCATCCATACCAAAGTGTGGGTCAGCAGGGGAGCTGTAACCTGCTGAGGATGGGTAAGGACCTACTTCCTGCACACTTCACCCCAAACACCATCCATCAGCCTGTCCATCAGTCATGAGCTTGTATCTCCAGGCATCAGTGAGCTGTCTGTGTTTGGATCAAACACGACTGTGCCGCCCTTGTGTTATTTCTGTGCGCACAGAAGAGGATGGAGCCAGGAGATCAAATGCTAGCTGGGGCATTAATCACGTGCTTCTAGCTTTCCTGTTGTTGACTTTTTGATCTAATGGGAAAACACCCATTTCTGAATTGTATTAAAAAAAAAAACAAAAAAAACACTGCATGTTTTGTCTTCCATATTTTTCCATGTACACATCAGTGTTCAGTGCGGTATGTATCATGAAACCTGAGGGTATATTTGGAGAAAAAAAAGACAGTGTTTTGGGTGGTGATGTGAGAGAGATCTAAGATCCTTCATTTGTCTTTGTTTAGTGCCAGAAAGTCTTTGCAGCCAATCGATGTGCCTTGTATGCAGGAATCAGTTGTAGAGAAGCAGCATGCATGGTAAAGGCTGGAAAGTAAGAGAGGAGCGTGTGAAATGCCTTACAAACGTACACACACCGTGCCTCACTGGGTTAGCTCATCAAAGCTGCCCTTTGCAGTTCTTCCAGCAGCTTGACCCAGCCTCCGTTCAAGAGACAGGAAGTAGGGAGAGTTTATCTGTGATGGGCTGAACTCTTCCAGACTGTTCCATAACTCTCCACTTTTGCTCTTTTTCGTTCAGCCTCAGAGAACATGCTGTTCCAGCAGCAGCTGTTTCCACAATGCAATCCCATGTGGCGTGATAACCACTCACCATCTCTCTCTCTCTCTCTCTCTCTCTCTCTCTCTCTCCCTCACTCCCTCTCTCCCGGTGTGTCAGTCATGGGCTTTCTTTCATTTGTCCTTCTGTCATTTTGAACAAACTCTAACTTGAAAGTATGTAAAATGTTTTTCCAAAGAAACCTACCAATTTATTACCTGTATGCAATCTTTAATGGAAAGCTACATTGATAAAGTGAAAACCTGACAGGTTATATACACACTGTACACACACACACACACACACACACACCGCTCTTACACATTAGAGTATTTAAATGTATTGTGTGTGTGTGTGTGTGTGTGTGTGTGTGTATGTATATATATATATATATAGTATAAAAAATAGTATGTGAATGTATGCCCATTTGATCAGAAGGGTTTAAACAAAAAAACTTCTTGCTTGATTTGAGGTTATATCATTCAAGTTATTCAATCTAGTAATAATTTTTATATAATAAAATGTCTAAAAAAAGAGAAAGATCATGAGAATCTAGTAAAGGTATATTCAAACAGACAGACAGACAGACAGATTTTATAAATTCTTATAGGTCTTTTTTGTTATGTCACCTACAGTCACATGGTGCCTTGAAATAGGATCCTGTTTACTGTGTTTACAAGAAGGGTTCATATCAACACCACCCTTTTGTGTTATTCACGACTTTAGAAGGGGAGATTTTCTGAAGGCTCGGAGTTATCGAGCTGTGACTTGTTTGCTGACATTTTCAGAAATGGCAGAGATGATGGAAGTAAATTTTTTGGTGGATGGTAAAAAATAGTATATACACTATATATTGTGTATATATACTGCGATGGCCTGGCGAGCTGTCCAGGGTGTACTCTGCCCTCGCCCTGAGTCGGCTGAGATGGGCGCCAGCCTCCCCGCGACCCTAATTAGGATTTAGCGGTACAGAAAATGACACATTGTGTATATATAATAGTATTTACTATATATTGTGTATATATAATAGTATTTACTATATATTGTGTATATATATAATCATAAATACTACATAGAGAGACTTTAGTCATCAAGAGTTTTCTCATTTATTTTGTAATATCCCTAAAAAAATTACATTTCCAAGTGGCGTCATGTTTTCTTTAAGCCTTTGCATTCCCTATATTGGATAATGCACTCTTTAGCTTGCTAAACATTACCCTCAGTGGCGTTCGACAGTCACATTAAAATTAGCATCTATGTTCCTGTTGCCTAGCAATTTCCATTTGAAGACAGCGACAACTACAGGAGACTAATCTAAACACTAATCACTAAAATACTACACATTAAATATACTAATGTTTATACTAACATTTTTCAAAATTCACATCAGCTAACTTAAGTAATGATGTTAACAGAGATGCTGCTTTGTGAGATAAAATTTACTTAATGAAACTTGCTGTATTGTTTTGTTTCATTGCCACTTGGGAATGATTCCAAATTATATACTGTACATCAGACTATTATAATAATTAAAAAAAAAGAAGTTATGTATATTGTTATATCCTCATTTTAACACTACTATGAGCAATGATACAGAAGAAATGTTTGTGTACTTATAGCTGGAACAGAATGAAATGAATATATCAAATTCTCATATCATTTACTAAGCAATGTGAACGAACACATTCTGCGTACTTAATGAAACCAAATCTACTGCAGTTCTATGGCTCTCTTATTGTGGGAATCAAAAAATAACTTTATTTCTTACTCGATGTAAGTGAAGCAGAAACCAGTTGGCTTGTGGGAAAAGCTCATTTCTTTGGACATAAAGCAGGTGGTGATTACCTTCACATTAGCAATAAGAACTAACTCTGTGAGAATAAATGAAGTCATACAGAGTGCTAAAATCCACTTGATCAACATGTTACCGATTGTATCTTTTGTTCTTTGGTGTGCTGGGATTAAACATATCTGTTGACAGGATTTCTTCCCTAATGATCATTTAATGGATATATTTGAGGAATACGGTATGTGTACCACAGAGCTCATCAAAGCTCAGAGTGTAAATCTTCCTGAACTGTTACTTATCATGAAAGGATGTATGTCTTGATGTGGGGGAGAAAAAACAAAGCATTGCTGGCATCACAAGCAACAAAAAAAAATCCATTTCCAAGTCCATTTCCATATGAGTCTAGTACCTTTCCAGCGTATTTGAAATTGGATCATTGTTTAATGAAGAATAGTAAAACAGCATGTACTCTGATGTCTTTACAGCCTTAGTGAGTTCCTTTCCTGTTCTCTATTTCATGAACCGTGGATTATTATGTAATATGAGGTCACAATGATGTGTTCTTGAGCACTCATTAAAGTGTAGTCTGAATTAAGACCATTGTCTCTTTTACTGCTCCATATACTGTAGACTGCTGTAGGAGAGCCCATATATATATATATATATATATATATAAAATACAGCACTTACAAGTGAATGAATGAACGAGGGAGCATTTTCAGACCTGGCAACTGCTTTCTGTCCCTTAATACACCAACATATGGACGGCTTGAGAATTACCTCATGAGTTGGATCAGGTGTACTGAAAGTTTCGGAACATAAATCTCTGCATGGCAGTGGAGTAGGGTTGACCAGCTCATAGTTGGATGACAGAAACTGGGCAAGTTGAAGGATGTGGGAAGTGCAGTCACTGCTGCCAACAACATGTAATCAATGCCTATGGATGCGTTCTTATGTCATACAGACTTTCTGGCAGATGTGTGTGGTGCTTGTCAGTTAACTCCTAATACATCTAACGACATGTAGGAAAAATCCTTCCTAAACATCATGCATGATAATGTTTAATGAAGTAATATGTCATTTCACTGGCATATATTCATTTTTATACAGTACAATGAATTTCAGAGTTGACTTTTTTAAGTTTAACATTATTGCATTGACATGTTGGTCAATTTTCACTTTGGTAAATGGTTTCCCACAATGCCATTCATATACCTGCTGCTGGGTTTTGCACTTACCTCATCTTTACCTAAAAACAGATATGCCGCAGAGCTTCAGTGCATTAGTCTGTCTGGCTCTCCCAACTTCTCATCTATGTATAAAGAGCTTCCACTTTCAGGCTAATACCCCTGTTGGTGCCTTCATGCGTGTCCTCTTGTTGATTTCTAACTAGCCATGCATTGCATTCAGTATATCTGAGTCCAATATTTGTTACTTTCTCACAGAAATAATAGTAATAATAATAATAATAATAATAACAATAATACAGATGCAAATCCACACAGAGCTACCCGAGCCCAGGACTTGAACCCAAGATCTTCTTGCTGTGAGGTGGACATGCTAACCACTACACTACCATGCTGTCCACATACATTTTCATATAAACACATTCATATCTATAGGTTAACAGTTAAAAATGTTGGTTTCCTACTAATGAACATATAAAATGTTCACAGAGGCTAGCTATTGCATGAAGAATTCCTTTGTCTCCCAGATGTGTACAGCCTTCATATGAGTGCCAACTACCCACGCTGGTTGGCTGTGTATAATATGTTGTGAAAGTGTGCCAATACCTGGTGGTTATGCTGTAGGTGAAACCTAGTACAGGTTTAGTATTGATACCCTGAAGTATCTGAGCCATGCGAGAGATTACAGATGACGGGACTGCTATAAGCTGAGACTTAAATATGAGAGCGCTGGTGAAATGACATGGTGAAGTCGATGAGATGAGTCACAGTCACTGTCTCACTATCTCTCCCTCTCATATTTGAAATGTGATATTCGTGATATTGGATTCTACTGCTAACAGTTGGATGGAAATATATGGCAGTCTGCTCAGTGGTGCAGCGCTCTTGATTGAGTTCTAGGAAAAGGCTCAGATGATGTCTCCCACACCTTTTCCTGCTTTGCCTCCCCTGTCTGTTCAGGCTATCTCTGTAGGCAACCTCCACCTCAACACACACACACATACACACACACACACACACACACACACACACACACACACACACACACACACACACACACAC
>JAOUQZ010000044.1:16512105-16524717 GCA_028564935.1 Neosilurus hyrtlii
ATGCCTCAACACAGAGAAAACAGAGGTGTGTGTGTGTGTGGGTGTGTGCGTGTGTGTGTGTGAGAGAGAGAGAGAGATAGAGATAGAGAGAGAGAGAGAGAGAGAGAGAGAGAGAGAGAGAGAGAGAGAGCGAGAGAGACACCTGATACTTTGCAAGATCCCTTTAGATAGATAAATTTCCCAACAAAAAATTAATGGTAAAAATGCGACATCCTGAGTGGCTTCCAATATTCTAACCCTTATCTGTATTCCAAAATCTATTGTACTTAAGTTGTAGAACAGCACAATACACACACACACACATAGAGAGAGAGAATGAGAGAGAGAAAGAGAGAGAGAGAGAGAGTGTGTTGGTGCAATTACACCATATTCAAGTGCATACCTTGTGTATATATTTATACTCAAGAGGATGTATAATTCATGTAGCATAATAGACTGTATTTTATGCTCTTAAAAAAGTTATTTTTTCCCCCACAACAACTGGTTTCAAAATGATCAACACTCCCTTACCTTTAGAATAATAGAATCGAGCTTATGTAAAATCTGATGACCTGATGATTCTGATATACTGAATGAGGAGGTTATCACATCAATGGACTTTTTCCTTCCTGATGGCATGAATATAAAATTGGGACTCAATAATGAACTAGTGGTTCAGTGAGCATGAGGAATCATTTTCACATATGTATTGGCACCTGAGAGTTCTGACCTTAACCCTACTGAAGGTTTTCAGGATGTGCTGGAGAACACTTGGAGTGGTTCAGTTTTTCCCTCATCAATTGAAGATGTCAGTGAAAAATGAACCCAACACTGGATGTTATGTTGCTTAAGTTGGTTAAAACAATACCATGGAGATTACGTACTGAAATCAAGGCCTGAGAAAATATTATTGTGTGACTTTTTTGTGTATGAGACAAGTGTAACAGTCATAATCTCCAGAACTGTGGCTGGCAGTGCACAATGTTCAGTAAAGCCTACAGTTTAATTCCTTTTAACGCTACACAAAATTTTGTGATTTTGTGTCACATTTACCTGTGGCAATTTTATTTATTTAATAAATAATTGTAGTTTATCACTCTGAAAATTATATTTTTTTATATAATACAAAGTGTCATAACAAAATATAAAGACATGAAATATTCATTTTGTTTCAGTTATTACTGTCTAGTGTTACTATTACTGTTTTTAAAACATTTAATTTCAATATTTATTTGGGATAATCTTTTTTCTACAGCAGTTCAATTTATTATCAGCCTTATATATTTATTTAATTATATTAGGTCATTCCAAAGATAAAAGTTTTACCAATAAAATCACCTTTTGTGAAAAACACAAACTGTCTACTTCTTGAACATGAAAAAAAGAAACAACTCCCCAACACACACACACACACACACAATTTTATCATGAAATATCTTAAATCTACATGTTTTACACAGATTCTGCATTAAATAAATGGTAATAAAGGATGGTTTGCAGTAGTGTTTAGTTTAGAATGAGACACGATCACTATTATTATTATTATTATTATTATTATTATTATTATTATCATCTATTTATTTATTTTTCATTTATTAATTTATTTTTTGTAGTCACTTTTCAAGTTACAGGGTATGATCTGAAGTCATGAGTAAATTAGCCAACCTACTTAAGTGTACCCCATCTTTTATTAGAGGCTTCAACTACCCCCACAACCCTTATGGATGAGCAGTATCCTAGTTTTATGTATATATGAATGGATTAATGGACAATAGAACAGCTTTAAGCTGTGACTTAGTGAGTCAAACTTCGCAACTGTCTTCTGCTTACACTCAGTGAGAATTAGAAAGCAACAAGGTGGTCCCTAAGACACTAGTTATAAAATTCAGAGTTTGCCAATAAATAGCCCATATATGAATGGAATTCTTACCTCGGGCAGCTAATGCAGCTCTGAGATGGCAATAAAAAGGCTATAAAAAACATCTGCACATTCACACAAGTCAGTGAAGCATAGCCGAATTGTAACATGTGAATGAAATGATTTGTTTGTGTTTTCCTCCTCTCATCCCCTTCCCTTTCTCCTAATGGACCCGGCTTCCATCGACGCTGGCACTGGGCCCATCAGGGTGGAGGATTTAAAGGGTGGGGGTATCTCTGGGAAAAGGAAGCCCTCTGAAGCCTGCAGCGATTTCCTCTATTTCCTTGCTACTCTAGGTTGTGATTCATTCATTCTATGTTGTGATTTCTCTCTCTCTCTCTCTCTCTCTTCCACATCAGTGGTTGTGATGTGGCATGTACTGATTGTGTTGTACTTGACCGTAACTGATAAGGATGTGGATTCAATTAACTATGGTTCCTCATATTTTTTGAAGCAACTTAGCATTTTTTAACGGTACTATTTGCTACATTTCAGCCACACAACCATAAGCATAAGCACACACATAGAATTGGACAAGCTCCACTTCACAGCAGATTGTGCTGTAAGCTGGGTTGTTAGATCCCATCTATGGTAGAGCATCTCCTGAAAAAAAGCTGTCTGCTAAATCATTGATTTCAGTTGGACGCCTCCCTCACCCTGTGGCTATTTTTAACACTCCCCCTCAGCCTGTGCTGTACATCAACACAGTAGAACATCCTGGTCTGTTTCATGCCATCGCCAACCCTTTTAGTCACGCTAACTCTTATCCGGATGGAAAGGCTACTCTGACAGGCACGCTAACATTCATCCTGTTGTAAAGATTATCCTTACAATCACTCAACCACTGATGCTGCCTGGGAGCCTGCTTTTAAAATCATGTAAACATCTATCAGTTCAGAAAGACGGGTGTTGCTCTCACATACACCCTGCCCAACACTGGGAGCTAAAAATGAGCTCAAGAGTGCATTAATTAATGCAAGCATTTTCTTCTATTAGCTGTCATGTTCATAGATATGAAAGTATTATTATTACTCACCTTTGCACTGGTTGGTGTTTTTATCGAGGATTGCCTTTGTTGACACGATTTTCCCATATCTAATAAAGAGAAAAAACACACTGTGAACAAATCTAGTATATTACATTACATTACATTACATTACAATTACAGTATTTGGCAGATGGCCTTAACCAGAGTGACTTACGGAAATGCTTTAAAGTCACATCAGTGACTATATTCTGACACTTCTTTGCTAGGACACAGGCTAAGTATACCATCAGTCAAAACTCAGTGGGGTGGTTTTGTACACATTGTTATATTATGTACTATTTAGGTAATGCTCATGGTGCATGGTGCCTCAGTGGTTAGCACTGTTGCCACACATTGAGAAAGTTCACAGAGACAAACAATCATGCATGCTCACAATTATAATTATGTGCAATTTAGAGTAGCAGGCCTAATGACTGTGGGAAGAAACCAGAGTACTCAGAGGAAACCTACGCAAGTATGGAGAGAACATGGGAACTCCTTGCAGAAATGATCTTAACAACAATTCAAGTACTGACCACTGAGACCACCAAAACTAAAACCCTGTTTACCTAATCAAAAGTAATTAATTCATCAGCTATACATTATAAGTCTGCATTCCATCTGTATATTTTTATTTATTTAAAATTTATCAGTGAGTATATGCAGTATGCAACTAAAAATTCTTTCACATTTTCCAAACTGCTTAGTACTACTGTTAGGGTTACGGGGAAGCTGGAGCCAATCCCAGCCGAGACTGGGCAAAGACGGGGTATACCTAAACAGCTCGCCAAACCATTGAAGCGCAACACCCACACAACCATTCTCACTCACATTCACACATAGGGGCAATCTAGAAGAGCAAATTAGCTTGATGTGCATGTGGGAGGAAATTGGAATACCCGGAGCCACGCAAGCATGGGGAGAACATTCAAACCCCACCCAGAAATGCCCTCGCTGAGCCTGGAACAAACCTTCTTATTGTGAGGTGGACATGCTAACCAGTACACCATCATGACACCCTACAACTGAACAGTAAAAAAAAACAACAAAAAAAAACACTTAAATAATGAGCCTATGATTCAATGCATCATTAATAAACCTACATATTGATAGTACTTTGGGTGTGATCATTATGTTTAGTTGATTGAGAAAAACAAAGATTGTGACCATGAAATAATCCAAGTAATTATGAAGGCATATAGTACTATAAAAAAAAACTGCCCATGGTCAGGAAAACTGTCATTTGGATGCATCTGTGTGTGTGTGCACGCGCGCGTGTGTGTGTGTGTGTGTGTGTGGCATATTTATGCTAAAGAAAGAGTATCGATGTTTCCTCTGACCATTGCTCATTAAATATTCGATCCTATCTCTGGAGAAAACAGGGGTTAGGTTGCTCCTAAATTTAAGATGACTTATCAATATGTGTTTATCTGAAAATAAATCTGATGATAAAGTAAACATAAGTGGAGGTGCATTTTGCATGTGGAATAATTAGGAGAGTGATCAGAGATCTGGACTGACCCAGTCCCTTGTAAATATCGAAGAAGAACTGATCATGTAATATACACAGGGTGACCCAAACAAACCTCCCACATTTCTAAAGTAACTTAAAAAAGGTTAAAGATAATCCTATTTGCACATATGAAACTTCATTCAATACAGTTTTTATTTCTTTGAAGAAAGTGGTATAACACTTACAGTAACTTCTGACCTTTAAATTGATACTTTAAAAAATGTTTTATGGCCACAACTTGAATAGATTGAAGAACTCGATGTGTGGTTTCGGTAAGATGGAGCTACAGCACACACAGATCATTGGAAGTGCTGAGGAATATGTTTCTCGATCGAGTGATCTCGTTGCGTAGCGATGTTAGGTTCCCCTCACCTTGCCCCTTGTGATTTTTTTATTTTATTTTATTTTTTTGTGAGGATATCTTAAATCATGATTGCATATTCATCGACCTCAAACTCTTTAAGCCCTCCAGGTTCAGCAGGAGATATCTGCTGTTCCACCAAACATGACCAATCGGTCCATGGCAGCCTTTAGAAATCACCTCCGAGCGTGTATAGACATTGATGGCCACCATTTAAAAATGGTCATCTTTAAAAAATGATGAATAAAAATTGTATTGAATAAAGTTTCATGTGTGTAAATAATTTGATTATCTTCAATATTTTTTTTTGTTTAGTTTTTAGGGTGGCATGGTGGCACAGCACATCCACCTCACAGCAAGAAGGTCCTGAATTCCAGTCCCGGGCTCAGGCATTTCTGTGTGAAGTTTGCATGGTCTTTCTGTGCTCGCATGAGTTTCCTCCCGAAGTCCAAAAGAATGCACATTAGGCTAATTGGCTATTCCAAATTGCCTGTAGGTATGAGCTGTTCAGGATGTTCCCTGCCTTTGCCCAATGTCGGCTGAGACAGCCTGGAGCCTCCCTGCGACCCTAATAGGAGTAAGCAGTTTAGCAAATGAGTGAGGTAGTGAGTAAGTGATTTTTATTTTTTTACTGCACATATAAACAATATTAAACCCCAGCCCTACGGGACTAAAGTGCTTTATTTAAATTTCTCCAGATTACCCATAGAGCATGTCTCCACACATCAATATCACAAAACTATGAGATATTTATGTGAAAAAAGCTGCAGTGTGCTAAATCATTCTCAATTCATTAGCAATGATAGACTTGAGCAGGTATTTCCCAATGTGTGAATGATCACCTCCCTCCCTTTACATCCCTTGCTTTTTCTTTTCTTTCCTCCTTCTTTCATCAGAAAAGGTAATAAAGTTCCTTATCTGCCCTGTATCCGCCAGCAGAAAAGGATGACTGATATAAGAAAGGCCCTCCCAATGTGACTTTTAATTAATGTTTAATGTGTCTCCTTCCTCCAGGTAAGACGAGAGAGTATATTACTCCACTTTTATAGGGATGGAGGCGTTTAATAAAGGAGGGATCATTTTGCTGTCACCATGAACAGCGCTGGCCCATCAGGCTTTCATGCCACCAGCGTCGGGGAAATGGCAGCTAATTCATCTCAACCACTCAAATCTCCAGCGACTCGACTTAGGGTGAACACTTTAGATTAAAAAAAGAAAGTCTAGAGGCATTTTACATGTCTGAATCATATGAGGTTACATTGTTGGTAAAGAAAAGAAAAGAAAAAGAAAATGTCTGCAATGCTGTGTTGTACATAAATATAGGTTTGTGCACCACTTTACCATTTACATCTAGGTATTTATAATATGGAGATATTTACACTCAGAATGTCGAGGCTGGATGTTTGCTATATGTCATACAGCATGTCAGTCAGTAATGCCACATGAGACAAACACAAGCACAACACGTGACCACTTTGGCTGAGTTGCTGTCATTTCTTCTTACAAAACACCAGCAAGCCAAAATACTGACATCTCAGGTGAATAAACAACGAGAGGCACAGGGGGCACTAAAAGACTGACATTGGTCCTAAGAGGACTGTAAGTAATTTGATTGAACATCTACTTAAGGGCAAGCATTTCCCAAAAACTGTCCTGAATGTAGCCAGTAACAAAGCAACAGCAACAACAGGCTCAAAACAGCCGCAGATGTTTTAAGTTAAATTGACAGAAGTCTTTTAAATGACCTCTACATTCTTGAGTTGGTATTTTCAGTGAGCTGCAGTCGTGGGAGGCTTTGTTGGAAATCGGTAAAGTCTTAAAATTGTAATTAAAAACTAAAGTTATACACTGTATGGTGAAAAGTATACAGACACACAGATCATCAGACCTATACATGCGCCTTCTCCAAATTACTGTCACAGTGTTGGAGGTACACAGAAGTATAAGATATCTTTGTATGCTGCCCACTAAAACTGGAAGCCCACACCAGATGCTGCCTATCAGTGTCCCTGTGTGCAAAACAAATACCAGCCTATGGTTTGCCAAGCACTGAATGAATGTACTCCTGTTAAGTAAAATCTAATATTTTAGTGATAGTCATTATTTAAATATATATGTGTGTGTGCATGTATGTATGTATGTATGTATGTATGTATGTATGTATGTATGTATATATATATATATATATATATATTCTACAAATGTGACAAATTGACTACAAGTCATTTAAAAGAGATACTCCTACTATGGGAACTCTAATGGTGGGGACAGGATGTGACCATTGTTGGAAGGGAATGGGTTAGTTGACAGTTGCTAATTATGAAGTTGTTGATCGGATTCAGAAAAAGTTTTATTTTGAGTAACACACCTGTGGTCATTTGGGGTAAACTTGAATGTTTTGTGTGCACCAGGCCTTATTGCTAGACATCAGTGCCTGACCTCATGAATTCTCTTGTGCCTGAATAAGAATCCCCCACAACGACACTGCAAAATCTAGTGGAAATCCTTCCCAGACGAGTCTGGGTTATTACAACAGCAAAGGACTAAAAATATGTCCATATATTTGCATGATGGTCACCTGACCACAAGCTTTTAATGTACATATTGTAGATACACACACACACAAACACACACACAGGTAGATAGATAGATAGATAGATAGATAGATAGATAGATAGATAGATAGATAGATAGATAGATAGCTAGATAGATAGATAGATAGATGGGTAGATGGATAGATGGATAGATAGATAGATAGATAGATAGATAGGCATACAGACAGACAGACAGACGCACAGACACACAGACAGATGAATGGTCAAGTTACCCCGGATTTGGCTCCAGACACATTCGCCCATACTCTCAAAATAAGCTGCATCTTTTAGGTAGTTAAAGGAAACTCCCATCCAACAGCAAAGTATATAAAAGAGCTCAGGATTAAACCAGGGACCCTAAAGGCAGCAGTGCAACCTGCTGTGCAATGCATTAATGTTGTTGTTAAAAATATGTTCTTAATGACTATAATAAAATAAGGTGATAGTACTGTGACACTTATCATATTAAATGTTCCGTTGAAGTCCTCCTGCTGTTTGAGATGCATAATCCAGGGCTGTATTAATGCCAATCATAAGTAATTCATTGCCAATAATATTCTACAGATTGATTTTATTCATATAAATGGGCATATTGTAAATGTCATGCGATGGAAATCCTAAACACATGCTAAATTCTGTACAAAGAGGTCAATCTTTGCTATTCTGTTCTAAATAATAACATAATACTTTAAACCCATCATTCCATATTATTCATAAAACAGACTCTTAGAAGAACTCACAAGACACATTTATAAATTTGTGCCATCACAGGATTTAAAATGCATGAGCCAATTTACAATGTTAAAAATGTTTGGATATATACTCAGCACACACTTAAATAGAAACACTTCTGTACCTGCTAATGTATGCAGTACAATGTGCAAAATCATACAGATACACTTCAGATGCTAAACTTACTGTTGTAACATCAGGATAAGGAAAAACTGGGAACGTACTGAATTTCACTGCATAATGATTTTTCGATTCCATGTTTAGTTTGAACATGGGACAACAACAGAAGACCACTTCAAGTTCTACTCATGTCAGTCAAAAGCAAGAATCTGAGGCTATCGTGGACACAGTCTCACTGAAACTGGACAGCTGAAGATTGCAGAAAGACCAGTGTTGTTTTCTAATCTTCGACTGTCCAGTTTGGGTAAGTCTGTGCACATTACAGCCTCAGATTCCTGTTCTCAGCTGTCTGGAGTTGAACATGATGTGGTCTTCTGCTGTTATAGCCCATCCACTGAAAGGATCAATGTTCATCACAGTTGAAAGAGTGATTATATGAGTTATTATATCCTTCATGGCAGCTCAATGCAATTTGACCACTTACTCTACAGTTTTGTTTCTCGCACCATTCAGTGTGTGTGAAATTCCCAGGGGATCAGCAGTTTCTGAAATACTTAAACCAATCAAAAGTCACAGATGACTTTTTCCTTTTCTGATATTTGATGTGAACATTAATTAATGTGAACATTTGTACATTTGCGCTCCTTTCAAATTATTTATCGGTATAAGGTAAGAGAAAAAACACTTAATCATCATATTTTTTAAAGCCTTGTTTAAGATGTTTATTGAATGACTTTCACATTACTGAGCAAGTACAACTTCTACACACAAAAAATGTTTGGATGTTACAAAATAAAATAACATATTATGTAAGAGATTACTTATCAGGCAGATATATAATAAACACTGCTGGGGTTTCCAGGTTTGGTTTTGTAGGATGCTCAGGAAAACTTATCAGCTAATTTCCTTATAAATCTGCACACCTTTAACCGTAGACTACTATTTATTTATTTATTTAACAAAATGGTGTCATGCTAAATATTGACTTAATTGACTGTTGACTCCTCTTTATAGTATTTTTTAAGTGTAGGAACCTAATTTCATTCTTTTTTGAAGACATCTTTGTACCTTTCTTTTTGCTTTACATATAAAACACTGGAATCAGTTATAATTATCATTTTTTAGTTGCTTTATCCTAATTAGGGTGGTGGGGAGGCTGGCCCTCATCTCAGCCGACTCTGGGTGAGGACGGGGTACAACCTGGACAGCCCGCCGGGGCCAACACTCACACAACCATTCACACTGGAACAGCCAATTAACCTACAGTGCATGTTTTTGAACTGTGGGAGGAAACAGGAGTACCCATACTGAGTCTTTTGTTTATTAATTAAATTTTTTTTACTAAGCTGCTCTTAATCGAGTCTGAACAGAGTGGAGTCAGTGACAGATGTCGGAAGCAACCCCTATCCTTGGAGAACCAGAATTCAGTTTTAAAAGGATGACTTTTTCTTGTGATCTAGTTCCACCTGGGCCCAGAGGTGCTTCTTTCCTATAATGAGTCTGGAGAGTTAACTGTTCCTCATCCACTGACTTACACTCTTTAAATGGCATCATTACTGGTTGATTCATTTATTTTTCTTTATTCCCTCCTTTTTTATTACAACTCCATTTTTTCAAAATAACTTACCATTGACTTAACGAGTACATTCAAGTAAAAACAGCAGAACAAGGAGCAGTTGAAGATCTCTGACAGCCATTGGGATTTATAATTACAACCCTCAGAGCACTACAGTGTGAATCTGCAGTTTCTGATCCAACATTGTTTAGAGCTGTTAGGATTCAGTGAACAGCTGGGATATTCAAATAAAAGGTCCGGTTACACAAAATTTGTTGGTCCATATAAACAGCCCACATTACTGAATGGTGACAACAGTAACCTTTTAATGCTGAGTGATTAATTAAAGGCTTTGGAGCTTCGTGTTAGCACTTTTGAATAATACCATGGTCTCTGAACAAAGACAGCACAGAGAGACTACGCATTTAGATTTCTCTTTTAAAACAGTGTGTTGCAATTATTTTTTTAACAAGCTATTTTAATAGTTCATAATTCAATGCAGAGAAAAAAAAGTAATTAAATTATTAAATGAGCTTATATAGTTAATGAAAAAAGGTGCCTTCAGATTAATAATGATATGTAAATTCTTGTGTTTGGACATGACAGAAGCTCTGCTGCAGAAGCCACGAATGTCTGTATTTAAATATATATCTATATTATTTCTCTCATACTCACTCACATATTTGCCAAACTGTATAATCCTACTATGGTCGTGGGAAGGCTGGAGATTACATCAGCCGACACTGGTTGACAGCTCACCAGGCCATTGCAGGGCCCAAACAAAACCATTCACACTGACATCCATATCTAGGGGCAACCTGGAATTAGCCTAAAGAAACCGAAGTACTTGGAGGAAACACCACAAAAAACGCCTGAGTACGAGACTCGAACCCAGAACCTTCTTGCTGTGAGGTGGACATGCTAGCCACTATGCTACAATGATGCCTATACATGGTATTTAAAAATATATAATAAAAACTTCAGACATTTGTTTTCATATGTTGATTAATGCTGCAACAGTAGTTATTTGTTTTTTCTTTTTCTTATTGCAATACAGATTCAGATTATAATGAGCACGTTGATAATTCCTAGTTTCCAGACACACCTCTCGGGTGTTGTGATTTCTACTTGGTGTTTAAAGAACTGCTGATATTCAGTGTCACCTTGTTAAACCCTTGTACATATGATTTCCCTCCCTTGTGCTATAGATCTCCCATATTTCCAGCATTAATTAAGTGTACGTGTAAAATATGGTAAGTGTGTTGGTATTTTTCACAGAGTTTAAGAATAAAATGATCCACCTAATCCCAACATGTTATGGCAGACAAGTCTGGGAACAATTCCCCCCTTGATTTTGTGTATCATCAGAACCAAAATGTATTTTGTGTACACAGCTCCACCATCGTGTGAAGTGCTAATGATAGCTCTCAAAGGGCCCTCACACACTCTGATCTGTGTGTTTATGTCTCCCCAGAACGCAGGCAGCCACGGATGCTGGACTGTTTGATGTCTCGTGCCGTGAGATGTGAACTGACGTCTTTCCATGTCTTTCAACTCTCATCCAGGTGTGTGTTAGGAATCTCTTAATTGGATACCAGTGCAGCTGTCTTGTCCAACACAACGTTTACTATTTGAGTGCACAGTTGAGCATATGTCTCATATTTGCGGATTTGTTCACCATGGAGGGGATTTCTGACTTCAGAGATGGGCATACTACACAGCAATTAGAAAAAATACCTATATGTTGTATAGTGTTAGTATACAATATTGCTAAAATTAGAGGGAGACAGAATGTGGTGTAAGGGGCATTATAAGGGGAGGAAGAATTTAGGCTTTTTTTTAATGTCCAGTGGTATAAAATGAGGAGAAAACAATTGTATAAAAGCTGGAGGGCAAAGGAGATGATACACACAAGTCAAACCCCCACACCCCCATCTCTCTCTCTCTCTCTCTCTCTCTCTCTCTCTCTCTCTCTCTCTCTCTCTCTGACAATCATCTGTTTCAGTACAGGTTAGAATGCCAGTGAGGAGCTGGTGCACTTGAGTTTAAAATAACAGCACAGTAGCCTCTTTGAATCAATTCCTGTGATCCCTCGAGGTGCCTTTGAAGGAAAATGCAATGGGTACAGAGTCACTTCTAACATATGATTGAAAGTTCTTTATTGCGCTCTCTCTGTCTCTCTCTCTCTCTCTCTCTCTCTCTTCCCCACAGAACACACACACAAACACACACACACACACACACACACACACATCATATCAATGTTTAGGATTTTTGATAATCATCAAGAGTAAATGAGATAAAGCACATCTCAAATTATAACAAGTTGCATAATCTTCAAAAACTATTTAGTCTTACACCAAAGCCATAAACCAATTTCAGGGCGATTATAAATTATGATGCAGAGAAATGTGTGTAAATCTACTGAAGCTTGGAGAGCACAGCTTTATCTACCAGCATCAGGGATATCTTATGTGTCAACGCCACGGAAGGAAACAGTGACAAGGCTAATGCTATAAATAAAAGGCTCGCAGCCGGGTGAGAACCTTGACCTGTCACTGGTCTTGTCACTAGTAAGGAAAACAATACGAATGCTAAAGAAGGCTGAGTGAACCAGGCTCTGCGTTTCTGAAGCCTCTGTGTCAGTACCCCCATAAAAAGCCCTAGAGCTCTGTTCACAACATGGCAGTGAGGCACACGAGGGACATTCCTCCAGTCACTCAGTTAGTCAATCAAGCACACACACACACACACACACACACACAGAGAGAGAGAGAGAGAGAGAGAGAGAGAGAGAGAGAGAGAGAGAGAGA
>JAOUQZ010000044.1:16543397-16560580 GCA_028564935.1 Neosilurus hyrtlii
AAAATAAGCCCTATGGTGTTTTTTGAACCGAAAAAAAAAATAAGACAGTGTCTTATTATCGGGGAAACACGGTATATCCATAAAATTAAATCATAGATGCAGGCAAACCTTCTCAAAACTGATGAATCAGACGTGATCATCACTGGTCCCAAATCCCTCACCAATACCATCCATCACTTCTAGCTCATTATGGATATTTTCATGCTGCCTTCCTCCTCTCACATCTGTAACCTCGGAGTTATTTTTTGACAGTGAGCTCTCCTTTGAACACCATGTCAATCAAATAATTCGAACTACATTTGTCCACAAAAAGTAGCTTGTCTCTGTCCATCACTCTGTTTTTCTGCTGCTGAAACCTTGAGTCATGCCTTCATCATGCAACAGCATTCTTTATGGTATATCCTCCGAAGTTTAAGCTTCTGTATATTTGGTTGTACATCTGCTTACTTATTCCCACTACCCTCTTCTCCAAAAGCTTTGTTAGCTTCCTGTCCTACAACAGGAATCTCTGTTCTTCTGATGCTAAGCTCCTGTCTATACCACTCAGGACCAGGCACCATACCTGGGGAGATAGAGCATTCTAAATGGCTGCCCTTTCCTCTGCAATTCTTTATCCAAGCACATCCAGGACTGCAATAACCTGTCCATGTGCAGATCATTACTCAAAACCCACCTGTTTCAAATTGGTTTCAGTGTGTGTTTAATGTGTTAATTACCTTCACCAAGTTTAATGTGTTAGTTACCTTCACCAAGTTATGTTTTACTCATGGTATGGGTGTTGAAAGGACTATGCAAAATGTTGGGTGTGGTTTTACATGACATTTCTAGCAGAGGTAGGGCTTTGGACATGGAAGTCTCTATTTGATTTAAAAATTTTATATAAATGGGTAAATAAGTTAATTTTTAACATTTTGGTTCATATGGAAAACTGTTTTTGTACTCGCTCCACCATTAACTAATTAGAAGAAGCATCAGTATACAAATAAAACATATTACAGACTAAACCATAATTATAGTAGCATACAGCATAATTAAATTAAAGCCCTTTAGCTGTCTTAATATATATATATATATAATTATATATATATGTCAAAGACATCAGTAGTGATTTCACTAAGCTTTTGTAAAATGCATGTTCAAAACAGTCATTATAATATTCATTACTTCATATGTTTTATTTAGTACACCACATGCTGGATATAGAGTTCAATATATCTAATGTGCTGGTTATAATGACTATATTAAATTATATTAAATAAAATTTTCCTGAGCAAGCAATGTAGCATGTGACATTCTTGGTTACATTCTTGCTAACCCTCCAAGTTTTAAAGGAAAACAGTACATTGCCTGGACAATAGTCATAGTCAGTCCACATTGTTTGTCCACCCACTATATGTAATTGTCTTCAGAAATATTTACATTTGTGAACACAGTATGATCACTATAGAAATAAACAATTATTGAAGATAAACAATTAGGAATAAATATTAACAATTAGGAATGCAATTCAACTTTTTTCTGTTTTAGATGTATAATGGATGTCACATGATGAGGGAGACGAAAAACAATTATTTTTGCATACTAACATCCATGCACAATGCTCTATACACACAGGCTGTTCCAAGCAACAGCCTCTTCCCACTCAGTCTGTGCTTTGCAGTCAGAATGCCAATTACTGTACAGGCAGGTAACATCCGTTTGAGCCAGGCTTCATTCCACCAAACCCATTATGATTCAGACATAGTGTGATAGCCCTATTTAGTGCAGCACTACACTACAACAATGCCTCACTCCAGTGCACAGATACACATATACACCACATTATGTAATTCAATGTCACAGTACCATAATTGGATGAAGGATGAAAAAGAAAAGTGCATTTCTACAGAAATTGTGAAAAAGCAAATGCAATAAGTATGCTTAATACTGATGTATATTCAGTAATAATAAGTAATGCGATCAATATGCAAATTATAACAGATAACATTCAGAATAATTCAAAGCCACAACCTTACTAAATATTTTTTAAGCCCTATACATTTCATATACCCAGTAAATGCAGTAAAGTCCAGTAGTAGTAAAAAATAAAAATAAAAATTTGAGGGAAAGTACTTGAAAAGTACAAGGCATTCAATTTGATAAGCAAGAAGAAGGAAAGCAAGGTGAAGAAAAAGACAATGTACAAGGGAGATCAATTCAATAGCCCTAGGCAATTACCTTTCAAAAGTACTTCCTGTTGTTAATAATTGATCTCCAAAATCAATGAATTTAATTGGTGGTAAGGGGTAATCTTGGCACACACACTTTCGGGACTGTTTCCTCAGGCAGATTTTAAGAAGTGAAGCTGCAATGTGGTAAAAGTGCAGTGTTCTGTCTTCTCACAAAGGTAAAAGAGCCAGAAAGAATTTGAAATCAAAACCTAACTGGAACAATTCAGACTGAATCTGCACTATGCCGAAAACACAGCTAGTCATTATTCAGCTAACGCAAACCTCCACTTAACCAGAGGCTCCAAAACTTGTTCAGATCTCCAGGAATTCATTTTGTAGGCAAATAACGAGATATAAGATATGAAAGGGATATTCCACACATGTACAGCTTTATACATATAGCAGATTTTTCGGTTTGTATATTATTACATATTCATATTATATAGACTGTGTCTGCTAACAAAAATTACTTTTGAGCATGGACATCTTTGTTGCTTGAACACAATCTGATCCACAACATTTGCTAATATAAGGTACATTTAACATTAAAATAACCCTAGTCATATCTGATTAATCTCATAACCCAGAACCACATGTCAAAAACAAAGGGACAATTACAATAAGGATAAAGAGCAGGACTGATACAGCCCAGATAACATCTGTGAAGACCAACAGAGGCTTTTTTTTAATCCTTTTTCACTTTAATCTCTTTCCTAATAAGCTAAACCCACTCCAAGGAGCAGCAGTGCTGCCTCAGGTCCATCTGATCCTATGATCCCTTTAACATCAGTCCTGCATGCACCATCAAAAAAAGACCAGCTTAAAACAAACTGTGTTTAAAAACCTGGAAGGCATGCTAATGAAAGTGAGTCAGTATGTTCTGCTTAGAACTAAAAAAGTGGTATACCACTCCACCATATCAAAGTCAGATAAAAACCATACAACCTAATTCATTACTGCTTTTGCTTATGCTTTAGATATTTGCTTTTGTGTGTGTGTGCCTGTGTGTGTCTGTGTGTGTGTGTGTGTCTGTGTGTCTGTGTGTGTGTGTGTGTGTGTGTGTGTGTGTGTGTGCATTTAGGCACATGAAATTGTTTTAAATAGAGAAAATACAGCTAAGGCCTGCACAATGTGATTTTATTTCCCTTCATCCTTTCCTTTATTTCGTTTTCTTCATGTAGTTCGTTCCATTAGTCATGATAATCTGCAGATGCGGGCTTGCCCATCTTCCTGAATTATGCAAACCCAGCTCAGGCTGGGTGCGGGAATTTAGCTGAAGCTGATGGGGGGAGACAGACAGCTTGTGGTCTCTCTTTTGAAGAAGACAGCCCACCTCTAATCCCCCTTCTCCTTTGCCTGTCTCTCTCGATCATTTCACCTTGTTGTCCAGTGCTTTAGCTTCCATCCTACTCTCCCAGTCTTGTCTTTAGAAAGGACATGCACTTTTCAACTTTTTCTTTTTAACTTCCTTCTAGTTTCTTATATGAGTAAGGATGTCTTAGTAGGACCCTTCCTAAGGTTACTCACGTGTTAAAATCCATTTGTAAACATCCTGGGTTATGTGATTGAGATGCTTGTAAAGTGCCTCACTGTCAAATAAAGGTGTCTCAGGTGCAGAAGAAATAAAAAAGAAACAAACGGGAAAGCATTTTGGAGTCCTCACCTAGTGCAGTACTGTATCAGGTGAAGTACTTGTGGTTGAGCCATATATAATACAGGTAATACAGGTAATGAAAAGAATTGTGTGAAACCATTCAGTCTTGTTCATGGATCTGGTTTCTTTGGTATCGTAATAAAAACGAGGTTTAAAAAAAACTTGCAGAGAAAGAAAAGCACTGCCTCGTTCCCTGTACAAACTAACCATGCTTTATTTATTGATCTCCTTGTATGATATTATCAGTCTCATTAAACAAAATCTATCCATTTGCATACTAGGTGCAGTTTCGTTTATTTATTCAATAAAAGTGTTAAGCAGTGATCTAATTTACAGTGCAATTTCATTGCCACGCTTTCAGTAAACCAACAGTTTTATTCTAAGAGCATCGCCTGCATTTATTACCATTACACAGTCAACTTACACCCACAGCTACAAATTGAAAATGGCTTCATTTGTTGGAAAGACACTTGGTTTAATCAAATACTTTGGCCAAGAGTATTCTCATGCTGTGATATTTATTTATTTATCTATTTTTTTTCCAATTCTAAAAAACAAACAGTTAACAATATAATATATATAATATAGCTCCAAATAATTACATGTAAAATTGTACATACAGTTTTGGAATTGTGTAAATTAATGAAGAGACTCATATCAGATGTAGAAAAGGTAAGTAATATGGGCATTTATATGGACTCACAGTTCCAATTGAGCTATTTCGTCAAAGGTAGTGAATTTATTACAATAATGTCTTGTACTTTCACTCTTAGTCTTTCCCGTCACTGGTGTTTTCAGCCATGCTCACTGGAGAGAACCAATGCCAATTTTTCACAGCCAATATCACTTCCAAGGGCAAATCTCAAATCTCAGAGCTGCTACGCCACACTAATATTGCTATCCACCATTCCACTGTAAATGGATAGCAGTATTCAGATCCTGCATGTGGATGTAATTTGCTTTGTACTATTTTCAACCACCTACTTTGATTATGCTTAGTCTGGGAAATATAGTGTAGATATAGTGAACTACAATACAACAACATTACAGTTTATAGATCTATGTATTACTTTAAGTTTATGTATTATCATCAGTGTGTACATAGAGGTGAAGCAGGGACTGAGAGATATGCAATGCATTTGCTAATGGGGCAACTGTGCAGGTGGAGCAGGCTATTATCAAGCTGCTCGATCAAGAAAAGTTTAAAGGAGAGGAATAAATTGCAGTGGGTGAGCAGGTCCATGACTCCTATTTGTGTGCATGTGGGTGCATGTGTGTTTTTGTGGCCCCCAGATAACGGCAGCCTCGTTAGTAGACTTGGGCAATGCTGACTTTGTGCAATGTGTGGTGCTGTTTGTATTCTAATTAGGGTTAGGCAGTTAAGCCTTAGACTTCTGCTGACCTCTGATTCTGCCCTGCCAGCCCAATCAAACGTAACACATGGTTAACTGTCAAGAGACATCCTGCTATGAATTTCAATATGTTCTCATATGGACTTCATGTCTTTCCTTCAAGTGGGGTAATTATTATGTAGCTCACGTAAACTTCACTGACACCACACACACACACACACACACACACACACACACACACACACACACACACACACACACACACACACACATATTTGTCGTACAGCTAATTAATGCTATGCCTACACCTAAATATAATGCAAACCCTAATCTCAGCAGCTGAAAGGAGACATTTGGCACTTTTTCATGAAAAAAAATACAGTTTTATAAAATGCAGTCTTTCCAAATACATTACCTGTTCCCGACCTTGTGCAAATATATTGGGCCCCAACCAATATAGAAGAACAAGCTCACAAAGAAACACATTCACTCTCATTTTCTACACTCCTACCTCACCCCACTCACTCCCTTTCAGCAAAATGGCCATCATAGTGGGTCTGAAAACACCACCACACCTCCATTAATCAGCCTCCCAACATGTGTGTACCTAACTGTGTTTTAGTGGAGCAGCTAAATGTCATTGTTGATGACGACGATGATGACGACATGTTAAATGTGATTTTTTTTGGCCAGAATCATTCAGTTGATGATACAAGCATGAAATTTGGTATGAATATACCTTGTCACTATTTGAGACAAAGTGCTAGCCATCAAAAATTCAAATATGCCCCCCCCCCCCTTTTTAAAATGGGCACAAAAATTGCCATAAAATAAATAAATAAATAAACAAATAAATAAGTAAGTAAGTAAGTAAGTAAGTGGGCAGATAAATAAATAAATAAATAAATAAATAAACTCCCTGATCTCTGTCCAGTTCCTCTGGGCAGATGAAGCTCAATAGCTGGGTAAAGGCACTTCATCTAGGAGAAGGAAAACTCCGAAAATGTCAGGCATCTTCAGGAAACTAGAACACTCAGTAAACCCACCAAAGCATAGTAGGCTCTTGCCATGTTATACAGTGGTGCTTGAAAGTTTGTGAACCCTTAAGAATTTTATACATTTATGCATAAATTTGACCTAAAACATCATCAGATTTTCACACAAGTCCTAAAAGTAGATAAAGAGAACCCAGTTAAATAAATGAAACAAAAATACTCTACTTGGTCATTTATTTATTGAGGAAAATTATCCAATATTTTATAGCTGTGAGTGGCAAAAGTATGTGAACCTTTGATTTCAGTATCTGGTGTGACCCCTTTTGCAGCAATAACTGCAGCTAAATGTTTCCGGTGATCAGCTTCTGTTGATCACTCTTGCACATCGGCTTGGACAAATTTTAGCCCATTGCTTCGTACAGAACAGCTTCAACTCTGGGATGTTTGTGGGTTTCCTCGCATAAATTGCTCGCTTCAGGTCCTTCCACATCATCTCAATTGGATTAAGATCAGGACTTTGAATTGGCCATTTCAAAACTTTTACTATTACTTTATTAAGTTATTAATATTAACTATTACTTTATTGTATAGAATGACTAAAATGATTCTAAGCTTATATAGATAAGCTTAGAATCATTGTCTTGCTGCATGACCCACTTTCTCTTGAGATTCAGATTTTCCTCCATTTCTACACAATCTGTCTTACTGTGGATTGGTGGAGTTCAAACCCTTTAGAGATGGATGGTCACCTTTTCCAGCCTGATGAGCATCAACAACCCTTTCCTGAGGTCATCAGAAATCTCCTTTGTTGGTGCCATGATACACTTCCACAAACATGTGTTGAAACTTTGATAGATCTGTGTTATTTGAATTAAATAGGGTGCACAATCACACCTGATTGTCATCCCACTGATTAAAAACTCCTGACTCTAATTTCACTGTCAAATTACCTGCTAATAAGAGAGGTTCACATACTTTTGCCACTCAATAAATAAATGACCAAGTAAAATATTTTTGTCTCATTTATTTAACTGGGTTTTCTTTATGTACTTTTAAGACTTGTGTGAAAATCTGATGATGTTTTAGGTCATATTTATGCAGAAATGTAAAAAATATCTTAAGGGCTCACAAATTTCAAGCACCACTGTAAATTGCTTTCCATGCATGAAGGCCTTCAAAAACCCACAAGACTCAAAAACCCCACAAAACCCACAAAAAAAAAAATCAAAGCATTTCTAATATTTGAGCTGCTTTCTAGCCCTACACCATTTTGAAAAAGATCCACAGTTATCTGATTTCTAATTTGAAAACCATCTACCTTTGCTCGCAGTTGGTAAGTCCATATTAAACAATAACAGAAGAAGAATGGACACTAACATTTTTATAGTTCTTGAGTTCTGACATAGTTAATATGCCTATCATATATTTTCAGTATTTCTATGAACAAACAACTATAAATAGTCATAACAATCTATTTTTATGGACAAATATGTAGCAATAATATGGTCTTAGCATATTTTGCATATTATCTTGGATATTGGATTCCTGAAAGGCCAGAACTGTTCTCAAGTCAGTAATGTTATGACAAAGAAACACAAAATTTATTTCAATAATATCTGCACTTTGGCTATTTATGCAACAATATGTTGAAAATTTTCATGATAAGCGTCATGTGGAGGCCATCTTGGAAAATGGACGCCATATTGGAATTTCAAGTGGCTAGCTTTTTTTTTTAAAAGTCTACCCAACAGTGAGTATTTCTGCCAAATGTCATGCTTGTATCATCAAATGAACGACTGTTTGGCTTATCTGCTCTACTATTTGTGTGTTCCAAATCTTTTTGAAGTGTGTGATGGGCTTGATGGATCACCAGATATGGTGGAGTGGAACAGCATGACAGAGCTGCATAAAGAGCTCGGAGGTTTAAAAGAAATGCACATAAAAAGTTTAACATCCTCTCCAAGCCTCCTTCCTCTTTCCTGCTGCCACACCAGGAGATGAAACAACTTTGCCTGTGAAAAGTCTGAAAAAATGAGCACTTATTTTTCGTGCATGGCACCATTTGGGCCAGCCAAATGCATTTCATCCTCACAGCAGCACAAGGTAATGACAAGCTGTTTGTGGAGAACAGAATCTTGCCTGAACTTCAAACAAACAAAAAAGGAAGATGGATATCTAAGCAGTTGAGGCCTCACTCACTGCTAGATCCAGTATGATCCATGTGCCAGTACGACCAATATGATCGGAAAAAAATGTTCATATTGCAAACTTTATTGCACAATCGATATTTTTCTTTTATTTTCATGTTATTTGCTGCACGTGATCCATATCTGTCTTTAAATATCTGAGCTGTTGTGAACATCTCTGACCTGCACACACACATTGATTTCTTGGTCTGTTGTTCTGAACACCTCTCAGTTTTGGTAAATTGCTTCCAGTTATGCTTGAATGGATGCCACAAAAATCAAGTAAATCATCAATTTCCTCATCGTTCCAATAAAAATGATCTTGAGGGAACTTGGTTGGATTCATGATGATCACGCTGTTCGTAGCAACATATTTGACGCGATTATTACAATGTACTTTTATTTGATGCCAATCGTGATAGAATGTGGAAATCATAGTAGGGCGTAGTAGAGTTTAACAGCCCTTAACAGAGTGTAACAGACCTTGATGCGCCATTGTAGGGGATCTTGATGAACTTGGAAACACGATTCCTACAAGATTCATCTCTTGGATGCACCCTGCCTCCTTTTAATACCCAAATCATACTCCAAGCATACTCATATATCGTGGAGCCCCATGCTTTTTTGAATAGTGGAGATTGCGGACATCACGATTACTGTGCATTGGTTAAAGGACACATAATCATTCTTATGCATTTTGCATTAGATATGCAGTTTATCTCGTATCATATATGGAACTGTCTCAAGTGTGATTTGAATAGATAATATTTTATGTGTCCACATTCAGGCACAAAACCATAATTTGTGTACCTTTAAACTGAACATGTGAGTGTAACCTTCGACAGATACATAAGCGTAGGGTTTAGTGGCCTATTGCTGGAGTAGAGTGGCACACACAAAGCAGCTTAATCATTCATAATAGTAGCAAGGTTAATTAAATATGTAGGGGCACTCACCAGCATGCTAGTAAAATTCCTCTGCACTGTTGTTGCTTTTAAAAGTAACCCAGCAAGTCAAATTAAAATTCTAAATGTTTAGCATGTCTTATATTGTGTGTGTGTGTGTGTGTGTGTGTGTGTGTGTGTGTGCGTGTGTGTGCGTGTGTGTGTGTGTGAGACTGAGTGAGTGAGTGAGTGAGAAAGCAAATGAGACAGCTGGAGAGAAAGGAGGAGAGAACTTTACTCTCGCACCGAGTGCCATGCAGTGCATGTGGCAGCTTAGAGGACAAGGTCACACAGCCTCTAGTGTCTGTAAGACTAATCCTGTCAGGCTTTTATCCTCCCCTTCCTCTGCCATTAAAACACACTCGCCTCTCTTTCGATCCCTCTCCCACATTATCGTTTGCTTGCTCCCTCTCTAAAACTGGGGACTGTCGAAGGAGCTGGATAGCCCGAGAAAAAAAAAAAGCTCATTTAGATCATAGTCACTACTGCGGTGTGTGTGCGCGTGTGTGTTTGGTGGAGAACGCATGCAATCAAGAGCAGAGTTGTGTGACAGATAGAGTGGCTAATAAATGTAGTCTGGAACTCTCTATTTCCTCCCAGACTTTAGGGAGATTAACCAAGTGGAAAGATCACTGCTGTCATAAATGTAATGGAAAAAACAAGCAGAAGTGTTTACTCAACGGACACTGATCAACATAATATTCTAACAATTCATTGCGAAACTTTGAATTGCGCGGAAAAAAAATTAGATCACGTCTGAACATCTTGGATACAGTAAATATTTTGTTTCGCTTTTGTTAAACACAAATGTAAGATCTGTCCTATTTCTAGAAATTCTCATTACACTCAAGATTGAGCTTGTGTTATTTTATTTCTAGAAGGTGTACAATTATCCACCAGTTACAGTACCACAATTACCAAAAGCCAAGTATTGGCTCAACAATGAAACACTTGTCAAATAATAAATTCTAATCAGAAACATTATATTCTTGTGTCTTTATTCACAATGCATGAAGAGAATTTTAAGATATGTTTTGTGCAGCACCAAATAAATTAAAGTTGTTTGCCAAATCAGTTCTATTAGTATTAGAGTGGCAGGCTTCTGTGTTATTACCAATGCATTTTGGGGTATTGAGCCTAGTGATGTGTTCTCCATGTCTTTGAGGGTTTGCCATGCAAATGATTTCAAATAAAAACGTGAGCTGTGCAAATTAATTCAACAAGGACACAACAAAGCGCTGTTTACATAACCTAATCCCAAGCAGAGTGCTTGCTTTTGGGCTTTGGGTATAGTTGTAACAGCTGGGACAGGGCTATCTGTTGTTATAAATCAGCCAATTGTTGTACATTCCAAGCACAGTCTTTATGGTACTGAGAATATCACAGAGCACAACAAATTCTTTCAGATGGCTCATAGTATTTATAGAGTGAACAATAAGGTCAGAACAAATTGTCCCCCCCGAAAGCATTGTGAGTGTTGCGTATGCTCATTTCTTTACTCATGCGTGGAAAATTGGACATGGTTATGGCAGGTTAAGAGTGCTGGGCCCATATGCGTTTAGAGCAGCTTCTGCTGTGGCCATAACTGGCAATAAGATGTGCATAAATTCGACTAGAGAAAGAGAGGTAAGGGTTGGAAACAAGAGGCTGGACACTGAAATCCCTTAGGACTGTGTATTCAAGAATTTATGACACCTCTCCTCTTCTACCCTGTCCTTGGCTTTGACTGCACTGTTTCTGAGGGAACCGATTTCCAGCACATCCCCTGATTAAAATGCAAGAAAAGGATGGAGCAAGTGACAGGAGAGAATGAAAAAAACCCATATTTGAGCACCATACCTCCTTATGCCCTTCCCCTCTTGTTCGTCTAAGTTCCTGGCACACCGGGAACATTAGATACTCTCAGCTTTAATTTAATTTAGTTGACAAGTCTTGGCAAATCAGCTGCTATGTGACGAGTTTATCAGAGATTGCTAAATACATCTAGTCAACTTCAAGTGGTGGCAGTTTTAGTGTTTAGTCAGTCTGAGCCTGTATGATTCACCTTTACTAACACTTAGGGCCCAGACCTCATCAGTCACGATTTATTATCACATTACCAGCTACACATGTTTAGCCCCCCCACCCACCTCCACCCCTTTCCAAACCAACACAAACCATATGGTCTGGGTATTCTTTATGTCCACAACCATTACTGAATGACTAAAAATGTTTGCACAGAAAGCCTTCCTAAAGTCCAGCTTAAGCATATTTATTATAATTAAGCATGTACTGCAAAGAATCTTAGGAAATCTTATAAAAATACATCGATAAAGACAATTTCTCATGTTATTTTTATTTATATTATTATTATATATTATATATTATTTTAGTTATATTTTATTACAGTGTTAATTAAGTTTATTTCTGGACATTTTTATTAGTTGTCTTTTTCAATCAGTAATTTAATTTCTTTCTTGAAGTAAATTGAGATGCTTGAAATAATTACAAATGCAGTAATAGCAATACAGTAAAATAATTTGAAAGATTTAAATTTGCATTTATTTTTTTTTAATGTACAAGTAGCCTTTTCATTATATTCACTTTGCCCTCATAAGCTGAAAATCTGATATATTTGCTTTAAATTGATTAATCATTACTATATCTTTAGTTTTAATTAATTATCATTATGAAGTACTTGTTCAAGGTCATGGCGGATGCCCTTGGCACCGGTTGCAAGGCAGCAATACACACTGGTGAGGATGCAAATCCATAACAGGGCATCAGAGACACCTTTACGTGTTTTTTAGAGAAGGCAACTCATCTTTCACCCAGAGTTTGAGTAGTTGGAAAAAACTGAAGGAAGCTCATGCAGACCCAGGAAGATAGTAATAAACCATGAACAGATAGTAACCTGAGCTCAGGAATGAATCCTGGATTTAGGAGCTATGAGTCTCTACCCTATATCCATAATCTTCCTTCTTTCAGTTTGTGATTAGTTACAGTGGTATTTTTGGCAATACCTTATGGTTTGGAGAGATTGCACAGATGGTAGATGATTATTTCAAAGTTGGAGACTGGACCTTCTTATTGTAGGCCAATGCTGTTTTACCAGTGAGCTAACTATAACTTGCTGAAAGTGATGCATTACAACCTAATCTAATAACTCATAAGTGCTTTTATTAGTACAATGCATCATCCCCATGTATTTTAAACACCCTCCACCTGTAAGGTACTCAAGATGTCAAAATGACCCAGCAAAATGTATGGCCCGCTATATTTACAGTATATAAAAGTGTATAAAACCGTATGTTTTTTGTATGGACTCTTGCATGAACAATACCTTAGAAAACAAATCAATCCCTATACTACTGCTTTTTGCATGACTTTGGGTTGTACCCCCTATTTTTGTCATTTATCCCTGCTGGCCATTTTTTGTTAAGCACTCAGAGAGACTAAAAGCTAGCTGTGCATACAAAAAACCCCAAAAAAACAGAAAGCAGGCCCTTTAAAGGTAGAAAATCCATCAGGCATTGGTTACAAAGTGGTCCTTTATTAAAAATGCAGCAGGTCTATTACTCTAGGACCAGGGCTTTCCTTTCCCCTTAGCTCACACAAACCAATAGTTTACCAAGCCTCTTTTGTTTCGAGCCACTCAAAGGCTATCATTAGAGAATAATTTATCTGTTCAGTTGGAATCAGATCCCATTTGCCAAAGTATTCAAATAATTCCCTCTATGGACTCGTGCAGACGTTTACAGTGACCTATTAAGTTATTTTCATTGATAAATACCACATAATCTAATGTTGAATGTATGAACAGAATTGTCAGCACATTTTTCACGTACCTACAATTTCCAAAGGACTAATAGCCTTAACCACCATTTTTGTTCTATATAAGCGTATGTTTGGATAGTATGTTTCTGCTTTCTGAGTCAACCCCACCCTTCTGAACAGATGGCTGGAGAAAATGCCCAGGACACAGTGGGAGATGGAGAGAGGGTGGGGTGGGGGCCAAAAACTAAAGAGATTACAATGTCAGGAGTAAATTTAACAATAAAAAGACGTGGGGGGAAAGTATAACGTGAACATAACAAACAATCTGGCTGTATAGATTTACAGCTAGAACACAGTGTCACGCTTACCAACCCTCCACTACGGAAATAAAGATTTACATAATTTATGATTATTTATTGTTTCCTGCCATAATTGATGTTCAACATGAAAGGTGATTTTCAAAGCAGGCCAAACATTTCCTGTCCTGAACATTCATAAAGGAAGGAACTCTATGAACAACAGAAAACAAACATGAAAGATTTAAAGGATTAAAGATAAGAAAAAAAATTTCATTTATTATAATAATTTCAGTAACAACTGGTAGCAGTCATCTGTCCTGGTATGTTCAGAACATATTTTGAGTATACAATATGTAAAAAATGACTGTGAACTCTACTTATAGAGCTATCTGGTGTTCCAATATAGCAAACAAACACAGCCTAAATAACAGCCGCTACACAATGATAGGGTGGCACAGTGGTTAGCACTATCACCTCAGGGTATCAAGATCCTAGGTTCGAGTCCCAGGCTCAGCCGTTTCTGTGTGGAGTTTGCATGTTCTCCCTCTGCTTGTGTGTGTTTTCTTCAGGTTTACTTGTTTCCTCCCACTATCCAAAGACTTGCCAATTAGGCTAATTAATTGTTACAAACTGCTCCTATATGTGAATGTGTGTGAATGATTGTGAGTATGTTCACCCTGCAATAGTCTGTTCAGGGTGTATGCTCAGTGCTCAGCTGAGATACGCTATAGCCCCCCCTGCAACCCTAGTAGGAATTTTTTATAGGGTTTTTAAGAGGTATTTATATAGCATTTGGAAGGAGTCTCCAGTGTCAGTCATAATTTATCATAATCATTTTTCTATTATGTTAGTTTTTAGTAGTTTTCTAACAAGACAAGATAATATAAAATAATTAACAATTATGCACTGAGGGCAAGGTGGATCCTGCGGAATACCCCCTGAATTGTTTTAGTAACCATTTGTTCATTCCTTACTTTGCTGAACCACTTAACACTATTAGGGGCACAGGGAGGCTGAAGCCTATATTTCTTTATTCCTTACATTTTTTAAAATCATAAATCTCTTTACCTATCTTGATTGTATGTCTTTGACTTTCTTTAAGAGTTTAATTAAACAATCCAGCCTACTAGATTTCTATATTTTATATTAACATATTTTAACCATTACAGAGGCAGTTCAGGTGAGTTCTGTGCTTCAAGCCAAGATAAGCGCAATGTATTAAACACAGTCTGCTCAGCCTAATCATTCAAAAACAAAAGTAAAGTGTTCATTAATTTGCAGTTCAGCAAATGAATGAATAAATAAACGAATGAATGAATTATTGAAAGCCTGCCTTGTTGAATTTCTTAAATATTACTGTATCACCTGTATTATCAAGGAGTCAACTAGAGTGACATTCATTTTTTACAACACTTTTAAACTCTGATCATTTATCCCGAGACTCTAATAAGACAATTTTTAGAAGCCAAGGCTACTCTTTATTTATGAAGCATGCAGCAGATGTCTCTCATTTTGTGCAAAATTTCACTAATGAATTCACAATGTCTGAAGAAATTACATGCTCGTGTTTTCATTTTAAAGACTATTAAAAGACAGGAAACATGAAAAAAAATCTGTCCGTAGTCACCCACAGAGTAACAGATCTAACCTGTGTGTGGCTCATGATCACCCCCCCCACCTCTCTCTCTCTCCCACACACACACACACACACACACACACACACTCACACACACAAATCAAGCCCTCTCCGTAGACCTCAAAACCAATGCAAATACACACAGGAAGCATTTTACTGTGTAAACGTCAGAGTGCTGTCCCACTGGAAGAGTCTACATTTATAATTCACATGCATACTCTCACATGCTTACTTTGTGTGTCCATATTGTTGTGCCTCTAGCAAATAACACCTTGCGGAAAATTCTCTTTATTTAAGAACTATAGGAAAGGAGGAGGTAAATGTTTGGGGGTGTTTTCCCCCAAAGAAATCTGTTAACAGCAAATATAATGATTATGATAAAGTCAAATCATATGGAATATAAAAAGGACGGCAGGTGGGTTGGACTAACATATACTACATATCTACAAATGTGTGGTGTGAATTATAGATACATAGGAAGACTTCTAAATACACATTTTTAAAGGAGGCCTAGAGGTTAAATGATTAAACCAATAACCAATAATACTTTATTCAAAAAAGTAACACATTTTGTACAGTGTTTTCATAATTGCATTATTTAAAGCAAGAGATTTCTAAATTTCTAAATGAAGTGCAAGTTAATGGGAATAATTCATAGAGATCTCTCTCTCTCTCTCTCTCTCTCTCTCTTTCTCTCTCTCTCTCTCTCTCTCTACACGCACACAAACACACCTACACACACATATTAATTGGAAAGAGGCTGTTACATATTATTAGTTTAGACGTTATGGTGTGATAATGCATGGAAATAAATAAGAAAAACTATCAGGAAATCGTAACTAACTAACATAACTTTTACTGATCCAATGTTGAATAAAACTACATATGAACCAAAGAGCTGCATTATTTATATTTTATTACTTTTTTCTTCAGTGAAGGTCCTTTAACTGGGGGGATGGTCGGTTAAGAAAAGACATCTTGAACAAAGAAAACAAATGGATATTGAATTTGAGGAGAAAAATACATATACCTAGAGAAATTATCAAGCTGCTTGGACAAATCATCTGACTCGACAAGAAACCTTGGAAAAAGTTTGTTCCAGCCTAGAAATAGGTTTAATATTCTCATATTTGATGTCTTGCTATCTGCTAGTAAGAAATTCTAGATCATTTTTACTATCATAAAGATAGTAAAACTTTGCAGTGTAACATGATGATGATTGTACTACTTTTATGAAGCTACATTTATTTATTTATTTAGGTATTTATTTTAAGCTAAATTTCAAGCTTGAAACAAATGTGTAAGAACATTTAGCAATAGGCCTAATAATCATATATATAAAAAGTAAGAACAATGCATTTTGGGTAAATTTGCTTTTATTCACTGTATTTTTTATTACTGTTTTTTATGGACCATTTTATCCTTAATCAGGGATGCATATATATATATGGCCCTGAAACATTTTGGGATGAGCTCCAGCCTCCCTGCATCCCTGATTAAGGATAAAATGGTCCATTTATTTGTCTATCTATCTATCTTTTGTAGTGTTCTCATATTATTAAATGTATATGTTCCAAAGATTCCATTCTAGGGATTAGTTTAATAGAAAAAAACCCCAACAACATAGCGATTATTTAAAAATGCTAAATGTTTTGTAATCGTTATGAATGTGCATGGAAGTATGTACATTCTCTTATTTAGAGAATTTTTTTTAATTACACAGATAACTATTATAGATGTACCTTTTAAATGAGTTCTCATTAAAGAATCTAATTACTGAGCTGATAGTAATTTATGAAAGGGAGGAAAGCTTTTTTCCTTCATGGCAATACTAAAGTTCTTTGACAGAAGCATTATAAATCAATCTCCCAATTATCCACTGGCAGAGTAAATAGCATGTTGTCATGCTATAATCCTAAGTAACATTGGGAGCAGCAGAAGCCTAATAAGCCCCATAGAGAAGGTCCTTGAGATGCTGCTGACATGCTGCATGTCATCGCACTGCAGGCCAGTTAGCGTGCACTCACACTGAGAGCACAGCTTTAAACAGACCACTGCATGTTATTTTTGCTGAACAAAATCAGACCCTTCTGAGTGCAAATGAAACACACACACACACACACACACACACACACACACACACACACACAC
>JAOUQZ010000044.1:16560680-16572905 GCA_028564935.1 Neosilurus hyrtlii
ACAAAATCAGACCCTTCTGAGTGCAAATGAAACACACACACACACACACACACACACACACACACACACACACACACACACACACAGTACAGCCTTGACTTTACACTGTTGATTGAATGGTTAAAGTGGCCTCACAGCCTTTTGTTGGCACAATACCAGGGGAATTGTTTTCCCTTTAAAGCTATTTTATATCCCACTGGTGTATGACTGCTGCCATGGATATATATCTTTGCATGATCCATGCATGAGCACATGAGCTCTCACATACACACCTATGTCTTTGCCATCTATCCACACTCTGATAGGCATCTCAGTTGTCTACTTATAGAGATTAAAGGACCATGGTGTTCACTAGATACTTGAACAAACACTGAATGGAATGTGATTATACTGAAACTTAAACATGGTCATTACAGTGTAGGCAGAAGCCCGTCAGACTACAACGTTTCTTAATATGGCCTAATACCAGAGTCTGGTATTGGTTCTGGACAGACTGATATGATATCCTCCACCAGTATATTGTGCATTCTGGCTAAATGCACAAGGTGAGTGGGAATCATTTAACATATATAGGGGGGTTGGGGGGGGGGGGGTTCAGTGATTCAGTGATTGTGTGTCAGCTGCTTCTCTTCTCCCACATGATTGATTTCCCCTGGAGGAATATCTCCACTTTGAGAGCATGCTGGAATCAAGATTAATAAGAGGGCATTTACATCTTGAATACACACACACACACACACACACACACACACACACACACACACACACAAACAGCTATACAGTCATGCACACTAACAAGAGGCCCTCATTGTCATCCAAAGGCAAAAATCTGAAATCTGAAACGCAGCATGACTCTGCGCCAAATGCAATCTCCCCTTTCTACCAATAATTTGCAAATCAAAAATCATTCCCAGAATAATGCTCTTCTTCCTCCTCTAAGACTAACACTTGGCTCTGGTGATGTCCAATGAAAACTATTTCCCTTACATTAAGCTCTTATTACATTATACATAGATTATACCCCTAAGATGTTCTGTGGTGACATATAAATAAAAAGAGAAAGGGAAACAGATGACTCCAGGGATTCAGCCTCCCATGGAGATGTTCTGGGAAATTCATTACAAAGGCGGAAGAGGGTGCAATATAATTTGACTTGACCTTGAAGGCAGTATGAGACAATAAATAACAGGTCAAGGGGGAAAGAATATGATCAATATGAAGCTCACTGGCATAGAAATGAGGAAATTTTCATACACTTTGTCATTAATGATTTGTTTTTTAGCGAGGCAATATAGTAATCCTGTCCTACTCATTTTAAGAGATTATACAAAGAAGCTATCCGTTTATACAATCAGAGCCTTTGCCTAATGCATTTTCCTGCCTAAAGTTTCTCCACCCTGATGGTACAGAAAAGCATTTCATCACTTGTGTGCTCACGCCCTTGGCCTGACAGCCAATCTCTCAGTCAAAGCAACATGCACTCTCCCCCTTTCTCACCTAATGATTCTCACTACACAGATGCCAACTTTTTTTCTTCCAGGAAGATTAAGATGTGCATGAAGAGCAGAGAGGCAGGTAAAGATCAGGTAGAGATCACCAGCAATGTAACAGCATCTCGATCAATGCATGGCGAATCAATTTTCCACTTCAGAGTGGTGTAGGAGTCAAGAAATGGATGTTATTATTCAGGTCCCTCATCAAAGCCTGCTGTGCTGAAGTGACAAAATCTCACATTTGGGTGTGAGAGCAAATGAACGTGTGTGTGTGTGTGTGTGTGTGTGAGAGAGAGAGAGAGAGAAAGAGAGAGATAGAATGCGAGAGAGAGAGAGAGAGAGAGAGAGAGAGAGAGAATTAACATCTCTCATTTCTCACTGTGATTATTTTTAATTTTCACTTATTTTAGGATAGTAAAGCAAACCTGGCACCAAAATCAGATATTTTATGTCAGATAGATGCTACCAGAGTAGAGAGGGAGACGGTTACAGAATAGAAAGAAGCCAAGAACCAGAGAGCAGGAAACTGTACCTTAGTCTGGAGATAGTGAGGGTAGTAGTAGGTGTACTGGGGGTACATTGGTTGCTGTTCCAAGCGTTTGCCCATGTAGCTGGAATCCCTTTGGCCGTGGCAGGATACTGAGACTCGTGTGCTTGCTCCAAAACTCTGATTGCCTCTGCTTTCTGGGCCAGAGGCTAGATCCGTTTGGAAAAGGCAATGAAAAGAGGATGGAGAGAGTGTTACAGAGTGATGGGGAGTGCCGCGGGACCTCCGGCTGTCCTTATGTCTATCACTGTGTGGGAGTTGCGCTCTCAGTGTGTGAGCTATGCTCTCCTCCTGCTCTTCCTATGTGAGATCGGACAAGAAGATGAAGGGAGGACAGAAAGATAAAGAAGGAAAGGTCCTTGCAGAAAGAGTAGGAGTAGTGGCAATAAAGAGAAGGGAAGGAGGCGATGAAAAAAGAGGGAAGGAGAGAGTGGCAGATGTCACTTCTTAAGGAAAGCAAGCTCCTTGTCTCCTGCTCATGCTTCGAGTTTGTCTCCGTCTCTGTAGTTTTTCATTCTCGTGTGGCTGCACAAAGTCAGACCTCTCCCAAGGCTTTTCAGATATTCCAAGACAGTATGCTCCGGTGTGTGCTGCTCTGGCTGATACACAAAGAAGCGATGCAGATGGATGATGTAGCTGCGCTGAAAGAGCTGAATGTGATCACAGTCAGTGAGGCTAAAACCGTCCCTGGGAACAAGGAGCTCACTAGGAGTTCGGCTTTAAGCACCAGGGGAAGCAGCACAAACTCCTCCAAAAGGGAAATCCAGTACTATCCTGAACCCAGGCACAAGTCAACCACACAGTGCTCTTTCTCTCCAGCGTCTGCCTGATGCCTTCTTGTCCTGCTGCCTCCTTGTCTTTCCACTTGCCTGTGTGTGAGTGTGCGAGTGGAAGTAATTGTGCCTGTGTGTGAGCACGAGTGTATGTGTGTGTGTGTATGTGAGTGTGTGTGTGTATGTGTGTGAGTGTATGTGTGTGAGTATGTGTATGTGTGAGTGTGCGGCTGGGTGCTCCACACTATGGTGAGGAGTGAGGGCTCAGATTAGGCAGCTCTACGATCCTCCTCCTCCTGGAAGGCGGGACTAGAGGCAGGATGCAGCGCTCCCTGAACTGGGGGAGTGTCACAGCCAGCCTCTCTCTTTCTCCCTTCTGTTTCTCCCTCCTCAAGATCACAAACGCCCTCTGCTAGTTTTTTACTCTGCAGGCAGGAGGAGCCAGGAAGAGGGGGAGAATAGAAGAAGGAACACCACAAGAAGCATAGTCCCTCTACTGGTGATTTGTAAATTACACACATATTTACCATTTAGTTCCTTCAATTTGCTGCATCTATCTATCTATCTATCTATCTATTTATTTATTTATTTATTATTTAATTAGTTTGTTTGTTTGCATTTTATTCTAGTAAAAAAAAAATTGACAGGCAGAGACCTCAAGATTGTATAGTCATGAACAGGTCCACCTCACTGCAGGAAGGTCCTGGGTTCGAGTCCAGGGCTCATTCTCCATGTGCTTGTGCGGGTTTTCCTCTGGGTACTCTGGTTTCCTCCCATAGTCCCAAGACATACAAATTACGCTAACTGGCTGTTCCAAATTGCTGCTAGGTGTGAGAATTAATGGTTTTGTGTGTGTGTGTGTGTTGGTCTTGTGATGGACTGGCGAGCTGAGATAGGTTCTCACCTCCCTGCGACCCCGGAAGGATAAGAGGTTTGGAAAATTAATGAATTAATAAATGAATTTCTGATACAGGTGCCTTTCAGAGCCGGGAAACAGTTAAATGTCTGTTGTACCTTAGGACCGGTTTGGAAAACATTGTTCTCGCTCATTTAGCACCTTCACATCATTGTCTTTTGTAAATTACCTCGAAGAAGTGTATGCACAGCAGATTTTCTTTTTGCTATGTGGCACCCAGTTATCTCTGTCGCAGAAAATAGTAGTGTAATACACTGACATACTGACATTCATGCATAGTAGAGCAGAGAAATGTGCCCTTAAAAAGCACTTACATAAGACTCCTCACACTAATTCTTTTACCTCTGCTTATAGACCAGCTTTTAGTGGACAAAGCAAGCTTTTTGTTACAGTTAAACAATATAAGAATGTAACCAATATGTTGATTACTGAATTATAAAACACTGAATCATGCTACAAAATATATTATGCTATGCAATGACTTGCATACAGTTCTTCAGCAGCAGGTGCTAAGATTAAAATAAATGTGCGTCTTATGTTATATGGTATTAAATTTGTATAATGTACATATTGTTATGAGGATAAAATTTCACCAACACCCATGCAAAAAGAGGTGGTGTAATTGTCACTCTGGGCAAGGTCAGAGTACACCCTGGACAGCTCGCCAGGCCATCACAGCAAGAAAACTCCAGGATCCAAATTTTTATTTCAGCAATTTAGAGGTGAACTGTCTCTTATGCATCAGATCATTATTCTGGTGCGTCCAATTCTGCTTGAGCTTTAGATCAAGGATTAATAACCAGAAAATTTCCTTTAGCACTCTTTTGTACAGAGCTGAATTCATTCTTTCCTCAATCATGGCAAGCTGCCCAGACTTTGAGGCAGCAAAGCGTCCCCACTTCATCGCATTACTACCACCATATTTGACTGAGGGGGGCACGGTGGTTAGCATGTCCACCTCACAGCAAGAAGGCCTGAGTTTGATTCCCAGGCTTGGGTGTTTCTGTGTGGAGTTTGCATATTTTCCCTGTGCTTGTGTGGGTTTCCTCTGGGTACTCCGGTCAAAGACATTAATAGTAGGCTAAATGGCTGTTCCAAATCACCCTGATTGTGAGTGTGAATGATTGTATGTGTGTTGCCCCTGCAATGGCCTGGCAAGCTTTTCAGGGTGCACCTCACCTTCGCCCGGAGTCAGCTGAGATGTGCGCCAGTCTCCTCGTGACCCTAATTAGGATTAAGTGGCTTAGAAAATGAATGAATGAATGAATGTTTGACTGATATTCATATAGTGGAAATCTGTATTAGCATCTGACATCAATAAAGGGAACCATCTTCTAAAAACTTGCACTTTTGACTCATTACTCAATAAAACATTATCCCAAAATGTAACCTTTTACCAATGAAATTTAATTTGAGTAACTAAAAAAGTTAAACAGGTATTAGTGAGATTTCATCCGGGTGGCATGGTGGTGTAATGGTTAGCTCATCTGCTTTACAGCAAGAAGATTCTGGGTTTGAGTTCCAGAGTCGGGTGTTTCAGTGTACAGCTTGCATGTTACCCCTGTGCTTGTGTGGGTTTCCTTCAGGTACACCAGTTGTTTGAGCAAGCAGTGATAGTGTAAAAACAATGACATTTTTTCACTGTTAGGGTTTAAAGGTTAAATCCTTATATTTGGACACATTTAACTTTACTGTATTTAAGTTTAAAGTAAACATTTCAAGCAACACTGGAATGAATTTTCATGATATGTCTTACTGTTTTAACATGATATCGATCTACACATATTTACTTTTAGAATTATTAAAGCTGATTAATTATATTAAAAAGTTGATTCTTTGCCTGTACTTCAAACTAAATCTTAGTAACTAAAAAGAAACCTTGTAACCCTTTTTTTCCCTACAGTCTTCTCCCTTTAGGGAAAAGTGAAATGTCACAAGATATTCAGATATTCCTATCCTTGTGGGGACATTTGGTACCCACCAAGATATAAAACATTTTGTCTCTCACACAGGAAGAGGGTTAAATGTATGGTGGATGAAGCATACAAAAAAACTCCAAAAACAAATACAAAAATATTTGCTCTCATACATTATTTAATTGTATAATAACCCAAATGACCTTATTACTTAATATTGAAAATGTCATTTGACCAGGCATCTCTGTGCTTGCCTGCTATTATAATCAAAGGATAAAAGGTTAAACAAAATTAATTTTATGTTATGCACCAGCCAGCTGAGAGTATAGCATATGAAATAGATTATTTTATAGCAAACAGTCACTGTTTCTGTAGGTGCTTTACTCTATTCTTCCTGGCTTTGAAATTATCCACCACTGTTGAAAAGAATCCAAATTAGATGCTGGCCCCAGGGATGCTTGTGTGGAGTGTATGTGTTGTTACACATGGCCTTGAGGGAACTCAGACTATGTGGAACAAAATACTAATGATAACCATACTTGGGCAAAGAAAGATCATTTTGGGGGGGGGAGTGGTGCAATATCAGCAATGGCTAATAATAATCCTACACATGGTAGTTTTCTTGACAATTGCTGGTTACAGAGAGTACAATAGGGTTTGCTTATGCACTGCTCTACCTTTGCCAGAGACAACATTTGGGTTGGACAGAAATGAAACTGAATTCTCCATATGAGAGTTTCAAATTATTAATTCATATGAATAGTGTTGGAAAAATGATTTAATTTATTCAGCATATTTACATCTCTCCAGTGATCAAAAAAGTGACTCAAGGATAGATCCTTTAACTGTATGAAGTAAGTGTTTTATGGGATGATATAGTGTTGGGGAAAACTGGGTATTTCATCACACTGAATGCTGGGACACAGAGGGTGAGAGAGTTCAGTCTTTAATAAAATTCTATCAATGGTCTTGTTGTTGAAACCTTGGATTATATATATATATATACAATAACATTGGGGGGGCACCAATGCGTTCCCAGACCAGCTAACACTCCAGCGTGTTCTGGGTCTCTTCCAGGTTGGACATGCCCAAAACACCACACCAGGGAGGCGTTCGGGAGGCATTTTAATCAGATGCCTGACCCACCTCAACTGGCTCCTCACAACACGGAGGAGCAGCGGTTCTACTAAGAGCTCCTCCCGGATAACAGAACTTCTCACCCTATCTCTAAGGGAGAGCTCTGCCACCCTGCAAAGGAAGCACATTTTAGCCACTTGTATTCGCGATCTTGTTCTTTCAGTCACTACCCAAAGCTCATGACCATAGATGACAACATATATATCAGAATCAAAATCAGAATATTTCATTGATCCTGGAGGTATATATATATATATATATATGCATGTATGTATGTATATGTAGAGAGATAGAGACGGAGAAGACAGGGTACAATCTGATCAGCTCACTAGTCCATTGCAGAGCCAACACTAAAACACCACCATTCACACTCACACCTCCTCACTCAATAAGTTGCCAAGCCTCTTAATGCTATTAGGGTGGTGGGGAGGATGAAACCTATTTCAGCTGACACTGGGCGAAGAGGGGGCACACCCTCAACAGCTTGCCAGACTATCACAGGGCCAACATACACACTCAACGGCAATTTGGGGCAGCCAATTAGTCTAACGAGGTTGCGTTTGAACTGTGGGAGGAAACCAGGGTACCCAGAGAAAGCCCATGCAAACAAAGGAAGAACATGCAAACTCCACATAGAAAAACCTTGCGAAGCCTGTGACTCAAACCCAAGACTTTCTTGCTGTGAGGCAGACGTGGTAACCACTATGTCACGTTATCAGGGCAAGCAATGGTCTTTATAGCACCTTCCATAAGGTGCGGGACATAATGTCTCTGACTCAGGAGTACTGCTGCCATGTGCCCAGAGAAATGAAGGTGGGAAAAAAAGCTTCTCATCTGCTTAGAGCTCAGCTGGGTAAACAAGACATACCAGCCAGCAGCGTCTTTTCATAGGTAGACAGAAGAACACTGGATATTGGGTCACAGAGAGAAGTGCGTTGAAGTTAAGCCTGATTAGAAAGCAGACAGTATTGTGGTGTCAGTTGTGCAAAAAATTGGAATAAAGGGCTATTTTTCTGCCTGGGATATTAAATCAAAAATTGTGTCAAAAGAAGACTCAACGCAAGGTTAGGTAGGGTCTGCCCTTGGGTCAGCCTTTCTGTTTGAGACTTAAGAACTCATTATTTAAAATCATACAGTAAGGGCAGTCATGCAGCGTCTCCACTTACATGTCAAACTATGATGGATTGGTTCTGCCCAAATCTGGGTCTGAGCTGGGATAATGCATGGTATGTTTCTTGCTGTCAAGCATGGGCATAGAGGCTGACAAGCACATTTACAATGACCAGCTTTGCTTGGGCTTTAATTAAAGGTCTGTAATAATGATTAGGAATCGTAGGCAAAGTTTTGAACTCCAACAGAACCACCATTAAAGTTAAAATGCGCATGATTACTGACTTTCTTGGATGTTTTCTTTGAGTATTTCATGAAGGAAATCAGATGCCCATTCTATCATTTTTGATAAATATTATGAACTATCATTTTTCCATTACTCATGCAGCATGTGCCACCGGTTGGTTTCACTACAACTAGACCATCCCTTTTGTATACACCTTTTGGGTCTACTAATTCATACCGAGAGCAGCCCAGTCACCACTATACAAGATATGTGTTCAAATGCTCACTAATAATGAAATCATTAGTGATTTTTTTTTGTATTTACAGTGCAATCAGACTTATACTACAAACAGCAGTATCCTGCAATATCTTATTTTAATTGATTACTTATTGCATGTTCATAAAGATGTTTGTATCTCAAACCAATAACTAGAATATCCAAAATTTACTGTATACAGATCATCTGCAATCTTTTTTTTTTCATGTCTGGTTATATGCAGAAGCCAAAGCTCATTCAGTAGAGCTGTGCTGCAAATAAGGACAGTGTTAAATATAATTTGCAACGATAAAAATTAACCTTTGTAGAACATTCATTTGTCTTCTTCTTTCTAATTTTATCAGTGTCGTCATGAGAGTAGTGGTGGATTTGGAGTCTTGGGTTATCTACCAATTTAAAACACCCATATGACTTTAGGCACCATAAATATTGTAGATCGAACCATATCGGACCGGATTCCCCATTCATAAAGGAACTTGTTTGGAATGCTAAAACCACTGAACCTACCAAAGGATCTTTAAGGAGCTGGCACAGTTGATAGCTGGGCCAATGCACAGCTCCAGGATCCCTGGTTTGATCTTGAAATGGGTTTATTGGCAGCACAAATTTCACCCTCTCTCCCTGTGTTGTGGGTCTCCATAGGGCTCCTCTCATTAAACTGACTATAGTTAGATGTGTGTGTGCGTGTGTGTGTGTGTTCTGTGTGTGTGTGTGTGTGTGTGTGTGTGTGTGTGTGTGTGTGTGTGTGTGTGTGTGTGAGAGAGAGAGAGAGAGAGAGAGAGAAATACACTAAGTTGAACAGGGATCTCATTCAGGAGGAATTCTAAGCCCTTGTACCCAGTGTTATTGGGATTTCCTCTTGATCCTTTACAACTCTGACCGGAATAAAGAAGTGTAGGAAGATGAGCAAATAACAGACTGGAAATAGGAAGGGCATATACCAAGGAAGGACTTACAGAGCTTTTGTGTCAGTAAGAGTGAAGAGGATATATACAAAAATACAAAAGAGACATGTTGGGAGTAATGAACAGAAGATGACTAACTGCTCTGCAACATATTAGAAAGGTTGAAAAATATGTGAGCTGTTTTTTCCCCCCTGTGTTTGCAAACAAGCAATGAGTTAGCTTGGAACAAGCCACAGAATGTTGTAGGCGGGTGAATTTGATAGCAAACTGCATGTGAAGTAGTGCAAGACAAACTAAAACCTCTGTCTCTCTCTCGCGTATGCGTTTTATTTGTTCATGGAAAGCTTTAATCAAGCAGCTTTTATTTCACAACAGCACTGTTCTTTATCTCACCCGACTGACACTATTACTGCATGCACACAGTTGAAGAATGTGTGTTAGAGCTCTTTAGACAACAACCTACTTGGAACTCTGCCTAGTGAAATACTGAAGTGGCAGCCAAAAGGTATCAGTGGTACAGCAGAACACTTTAGAAGTGGGCAGTACTCTCCAGCCTGGGCCAAATATATTTAATGATATACACTGAACTCTGGGTAGACTGCTATTTTTAATTGCGCTGTATAATAGAAAGTAGCTGTAAACCTTTCTTATAGATATGTTTTTGTTATCCATCTTGATCAACATCAGCCCTCCTACCAAAAAAGTCACTGCATTTTAACACTCATCATGGCTTGTTAGATCTGAAGTTAGTCAAGGTTCATTTCTCTAAGCTTTGCTCCCTATGTGAAGCCTCACAGCCATAAAGTTTAATAGAGTTCCTCTAATATTGTACCAGGCGACCCATAGTATTGTCACACTTCATGTGCATTCACGCAAATAAAACCTCTCTGCAGGCACGAGTAACTTAAGAACACTTTGTTCCTCATCATGTTAGACTGTATTTTATTTTCTCAGCAATATGTCCCTAGTTAAATGGCACTCCAATGTGAAGTTAGAACAAACTATTTGCAATTACAGAATGTGTATGACATGCATACTAACCAATGAATTGCATGTGTGTTTCCTAATATCACCTCCAACTGCTGGCCACCCCACTGGCACCTTTACAGGCTCACTTTTTTACCACTGTAATTGCTTTGGATGCTGGATATTAAACACAATGAGCCTCATTTCTCAAACTGGATCCAAACAAATGTATTCATAAATTGTTCATAAGTCCATTTACCCAAGGAATGTGGCATTTTTAAAAATGCAGTTAGTTCCAGAAGAAAAAAAGCATTCATGCCTTAGGAGAGCTATTGGGGTTGTTTAAATTTATATGAGGCTTTAAATCATATACAGTGGATATATAAAAGATCATTCCCTTTAATTCATTCATTCATTCATTCATTCATTTATTCATTTGCCAAACCGTTTAATCCTACTAGAGACACGGGAGGCTGAAGCCTGTCTCAGCCAACTCTGGACAATGGTGTAGTGAACAGTTCACCAATCCATTTTAGGGCTGTGAAATTCCAGGGCATTCACACTCACACCTAGGGGCAAATTGAAACAGCCAGTTATCCTAATGTGCATGTCTGTGAACTCACCTTCATCCAAAATGTGGACTGTGGGAGGAAATCGGAGTACCCAGAGGAAACCCATGCAAGCATATGAGGAGAACATGCAAACTCCACACAGAAATCTCTTGCCGAACCCAGGACTTGAACACAGGACCTTCTGGCTGAGAGGGGAACATGCTAACTACTGCACCACCATGCTGCCCCTTGCCCATTTAAAGATATTGACATTTTGTTGCTATACAGTCTGAAATAAAAAAAAGACACACACAAAATATTTTTTTCGGCTGTATTTACTTAATGTAACTTCCCCTTGTGATCAAGTGTAATTATTTTGATTAGTTCAGCATTAAAACAGCTATTTCTAGAGCATTCCAGTGCTGAAAGTGTAACTGAAAGCAAACAATCAAATATGGGTGGCAGGGCACTGTTAAAAAAGGGATACATAAAAATTTCAAAGGCTTGGAAATTCCTAGAGGCACAGGAAAGTACATAATTAAGAAATGAAATGTGAACCCTAAGAAAATCCTTTATCCATCTCAGTGATTCTGTTTTTTCTTTTCTTTTTTTCCCACTATACATTTGCCATCATTCTCTTGTCGATTAAAAATTTCAGAGTAAATACAGATGGAAAAATATTTTCTGCAAAGCAAGTTTTGTAATTGGTATTAAATTAAATTTTAAATAACTAATTTTATAAATTTAGTAGTCTAACAACTTTGAATTTTGACCCTGATATCCTCATGGAGTGCCACCAAATAATTCCCCATAGCTGTAACTATCCACTGATGTTTACATACAGAAAAGATAACTGTAGTTTTTAAAACACAGGCAGGGATTTGCTAACAAGGGTGTACATGATCAGCCTGATAACAAATTTCACCATGCATCTATTTGTAATAATACAGCAATACACTGTCATGTAGAGAAATTAATGTCAAATTTTTACATTTTAATTATGTTATTAATGACTCAGTGGACAAACTATCTATTAGCTGAAACATGACATTTTCTGATGTGCTATATTCATTAAGCTACCCAAGCTAAACCTATCTTCTGGGAGTAAAGATGCCATGCAACAGATTTCTTTCATTAACTAAAAGCAGATAAATGAGCATCATTCGTCCTGGAAAAGCTTTGAGAAAAACATTGTGTACATATTTGATTTTAGTGTGATGATGAAAAATGTAAATAATGCTGGTTTCCAGTACTGAATTAAAACCATGAGTTCTCTGTCTGTCTGCCTGTCTCTCTCTCTCTCTCTCTCTCTCTCTCATACACATACATACATACACACATATACATACACACACACACACACACACACACACACACACACACACACACCCTGCAGGTAGAGGTGTCTC
>JAOUQZ010000044.1:16575061-16589058 GCA_028564935.1 Neosilurus hyrtlii
ACACACACACACACACACACACACACATAAGAAAAATTCTTGAAAGCCATCCCTCTAAATGTAGCACATAATACTTGCACCCACAAAGGTGCCATGTATCCTGTGGCTTCAATTGCTCTTGCTCCTTATCGGCTGTTAGGTGCTGTGATGAGGTACTCAGACAGCAGCGTTTCTTTAACACAAGTGGGAAAGGAGGGCCTAGACCCATTCATACCCCTGTGCAATGAGGCTGGTGAAATATGTTTTCTTCTGCAGATTACTGAACAGCAGGGGAAAAAGAGCAGAACCGAGGCCATGATCCTAGTTCTTCATTCTTGAATAAGATGCAGAGGAAAAGGTGGAGGGTGCAGCAAAAGAAATACAACATGCTTTGAATGTGTACAGATCAGATATTTAGAGAATACACACAGCTGGACTGCATGTAAGAGGTGGAGGAGGATGATTTTATATTTTGTTTCCTCTTTCTTTCATGCATTAATTCACCTTCAGCAACCATATTATTCTGGTCAGGGTTAAAGTGGATCTGGAGTTTATCACGGGATGCACAGTGGTGTAATGGTTAGCATGTCTACCTCACAGCAAAAAGGTCCTGGGTTCAAGTCCTGGGCTAAGGCGTTTCTGTGTGGAGATTGAATGTTCTCCCACTGCTCCCTCTGGGTACACCAGTTTCCTCCCACAGACATACACATTAGGCTAAGTGGCTGTTTCAATTTGCCGCTAGGTGTGGATGCGAATAGTAATAGAGGATTAAGCAAACAAATAGATGAAAAAATGAATGCAGTCTATTTCAGAAATACTGGGCATAAGGAAGGATGAACGGATTGCCATTCCATCTCAGGACATCATACATAAACACATTTACACAGAATTTAATGTAGCTAGTTCACCTTTCACCCACACAGACAGTTTGGGAACTTGCAATTTTTTTAATTCAAAACCTTTTCTTAATAATTTAAAAATAAATATTATCTTTAATAAGGGTGCTCATAAGTGCACTTGGCATCAGGACACCGTAGGCCGTAGTTCAATGATAGACTTTGTAGCCGTGTCCTCGGACTTGCAGCCGCATATTCTGGACACTCGGATGAAGAAAGGAGCGGAGCTGTCAACCGATCACCACCTGGTGGTGAGCTGGCTCCGATGGCGAGAGAGGCTGCCCTCCAGACCTGGCAGGCCCAAGCGTTTAGTTAGGGTCTGCTGGGAACATTTGGCGGCATCTCCTGCCAGAAGGGCCTTTAACTCCCACCTCCGGCAGAGCTACAACCACATCCCAAAGGATGCAGGGGACATGGAATCTGAATGGGCCTCCATTATTGAGGCGGCAGCCCATAGCTGTGGCCGGAAGGTCATTGGTGCCTGTCATGGCGGTACCCCCTGAACCCCGTGGCGGGCAAGGTCATGGGAGTTTGCCCAATCTGTCCACCTATGTTTTGTGGATTTAGAGAAGGCTTTCGACCGTGTCCGTCAGGCTATCTTGTGGGGTGTGCTCTATGGGGTACTGGACCCGTTGCTACGGGCCATTAGGTCTCTGTACCACCAGAGCCAGAGCTTGGTCCGCATTGGTAACAACAGGTCGAATTAATTTTCAGTGGGGGTCGGGGTCCACCTAGGCTGTCCTTTGTCACCAGTTCTGTTCATAATTTTTATGAACAGAATTTCTAGGCGCGGTCGAGGTGTTGAGGGGTTCTGGTTTGGTGGCCATAGGATCTCATCTTTGCTTTTTGCAGATGATGTTGTCTTTTTGGCTTCATCGGGCCAGGATCTCCAGCTCTCATTGGAGCGATTTGCAGCTGAGTGCGAAGCAACCGGGATGAGAATCAGCACCTCCAAGTCCGAGGCCATGGTTCTCAGCAAAAAAAGGGTGAAATCTGGAATGAGGTCCTGCCCCAAGTAGAGGAAGTCATGTTCATGAGTGAGGGAAGGATGGAATGGGAGATCAACAGGCGGATTGGTGCAGCCTCTGCTGTAAAGCTCTTAATTTACCAGTCGATCTACGTTCCAACCCTCACCTATGGTCACGAGCTTTGGGTAGTGACCAAAAGAACAAGATCGCAGATACAGCAGCTAAAATGAGCTTTCTTCACAGGGTGGCAGGTCTCTCCCTTAGTGATAGGATGAGAAGCTCAGCCATCTGGGAGGAGCTCGGAGTAGAACCGCTGCTCCTCAGTGTTGAGAGGAGCCAGTTGAGGTGGCTCAGGCATCTGATTAGAATGCCTCCCAAACGCCTCCCTGGTGAGATGTTTCGGGCATGTCCAACCCAGGAAGAGGCCCCGGGGTCGACCCAGAACATGCTAGGGGCTATGTCTTTCGGCTGGTCTGGGAACGCCTTGGTGTCCCACTGAAAGAGCTTGAGAAAGTGGCTGGGGAGAGGGACGTCTGAGAACCTCACTGCTTAGGCTGCTGCCCCAGCAACCCGACCCCAGACCCTGGAAGAAGATGTTGATGATGATCATGATATTATCTTTAATGGCACTAACAGATAAGCTGTAAACTTACAACTGGACTGCAAATTTTCCAGTAAGTGATTTTGACTTTACACATGCAATGCTTTTGTTAGCAGTAAAATAATAAAAATAATAATAATAATATTATTAATAATAATAATAATAAAAATGATTTATTAAATAAATACAATAAAATAAATACAACAATCACAGTAACAAACCCTTCTACACTCTTACCCTGGGTTCACACTGGGGCACAATGTCTGTGATCTCCGCGATTCAAAAAGTATGGAGCTCCATGATTTATGAGCACGCCTGGAGCACGATTGGGGTGTAAAAAGGAGGCACGGATCATCCAGGAGATGAAACTTGAAGAAATTTTGTTTCCAAGTTCATCAAGATCCCATACGATGGCGCATCAAAGCCTGTTGCGCTCTATTAAGGTCTGTTAAGCTCTATTGCGCAATACTACGACTCCCACATTCTATCACGATTGGCGTCAAATCGTAATACATAGTAATAATCTCAGCAAAATCATTGACAAAAGTCAAAAGTCAATAATATTCAGTTGTCACAAATCCACTAAGTTCTCTCATTTACAATTACAGCATTTGGCAGATGCTCTTATCCAAAGTGACTCACAATTATCATTTTTATACAACTCAGCAATTGAGGGTTAAGGGCCTTGCTCAAGGGCCCAACAGTGGTGATAGTGGGGATTAAACTGCTGAATTTCAGATCAGTAACCCATTGCCTTAACCACTAAACCACAACTGCTCTCTCAAGTTCGTCACAATTTGATCCCATGACCCTCATGCTCATAGTGATTCTCTTAAATCATGAAGATAGCCGACATCGTGTCCCAGTGTAAACCAAGGGTTACCCACAGATTCACTAGGCATGCATTACTACCAGCCATATTAATTTCTGCAATAAAGGTTACCTTTATCAGTAATGCATGTAAGATCTTCCTTCCAAATCAAACAGAACAGCTGATGTACAATGATAGGCTGTTTCGTCCACTTAATGTGTTTAACAACAGAGTAGGAGCTCTGTGGAAGTCTGCACTACAGGATGCAGTTAACTTAAATATCCTTTCGATATATTATTAGAATTTACAGTATGTAATTCACAGAATTCCCAGTGAATGTTTTTCTTGTGTGTGGTTTGATAAATATCTGAGGGAAAAATATCTGTGTTAGTATATTAGTAATGATAAAGAATGCACTGAGTGAAATCCTCACCAGTTAATAATTGGGGATTGTTTTTTTTTCATTCTTTTAAATATGTACACCTTTCAAAGGCTTGGCCATATTTAAGTATTAATATTCAACAGGAAATGTGTTTTTCTCCAGTAAGCAAGAATTGAAATTTAGCTGATCCCCATGCTGATTTGTTATGTGGATATTTGACAGCTGCCCCAGGGACCTTCATGCCATATTAATGGAAAGAAATACGACCAAGACCACTGTAATTATAAAAGCACTCCAGGCAGACACACTGCCTCATAATTTACACAGCTACCATCATGTTCACTACTGTTCCCAAAGCAGGCCAAGGAGAACCATTATCACTTTCATCAGTGTCATTACACTTATCTTCTTCATTAAACATACCTCAATTTATCTTTCCTAACTGAACTGGTGTGATGATACTAAATGTAAATTGTGTTGCAACGGATTGCTGTGTGCGATCTCTAGGAAATGTCATGTGACCTAAATGTTGCTGGGGATGTCTTTCTGTCAGCATGAAAAACAACAGCTAAAGATCGCCTTAAGGCTTTGTGGAGAAACAAGCACTGTGAGGTGCTGTACTGTGCTCCAGCTGGACCAGGAATACATTTTGAGAGAAAAAAAGCAACAATAAAAAACAGTAAGCATTTACAAACTATGGGCCTCATTCACCAATCATTCTTATGAAGAAATTGATACTCAACTCTCACACACTTTTTCTGGCGTTCACCAATATCTTCTCATTTGGGATTTGTTCTTAGCTATGAGCAGAATCTACAAACAGAAAAGAGCAATCTCACACACATATATTGGTGCCGAAGTGATGTTGTGAAATTGATACTATTTCCCTTCCTCTCGAAATTTCTCAAAAACTAATTTATGATGTCAGAGACTGAAATATTTCTTTTACCATATTAAATTGTTTAAATAACTATTAACACAATGTTACAAAGCATGCAAATAAATATCACTTCATAAGGTATTAATTATGTTCATTGGAAACCATAGCTTATTTAATAATTAAAATGCTTATTCTTTCAACACTAGCAGAATGGCATATTTACTGCAACTTCAATAAATGCAAATAAACACATCTTTGAAGCCATTTTCGGCCACCAAGAGCTTTTTTTCATGGAGTTGAGCAACATCTTGAGCTGTCACTGCAGGCCCATACCCAACTAGGTACCCCCAGATGTTTAGGGTACTAACTGCCCTGGGTTTGTTAGCCACAGGGATACTTTAGAGGGGGCTCAGAGACTGTGTGGGTACATCACAGGCATTAGCTGTGTCCTCTGGCGAGACCTGGGGAGTATAAATCTCCTGGCCAGACAGTATATTAAATTCCCCAATAATGAAAATAAACAGCTTCTAATCAAGGAATTTAATTCTGTTGCTGCTCTAACCAACATTATAGACACAGTATACTGTACACTCACTCCTAATCTGCTTCCATAACTCAACCGTAGACAGTTCCACTTAAAGTCTAACAGAACTATCTGTTTAACGTGGTCTCCCATTTCTCAACTTTTGCTCTTACAATGAAGTGCTGCATTAGGAAATTATGTATATGTGCTGTATATGTCTGGATATGCTATATAAATATAATGCAGTATATATGTAATACAGTATATAAAAAATACAAGCAGTGGTAAGCTGGAGAAAGTGTGTGTGTATAATAGCAGTTGCAGTTTCCAGCATCTCATGCCTGTGTTTCTTTCCCATTAGATTCCAGTGCTTTCATGGATTTGAAGTTTTGCATTTTTTCCGTTTTCATGAATATTTGTGTGCACACATGGCCCTATGTCCTTTTATGGAGATTTAGGGGGTGTTCACCTTTGATAATTAGAACAACTGGCACATTCCTTCAATTTAAATGGGATTCACCAATGTAAGTTTCAAGTTTATTTATCAAATACAGGTAACAATGAAACATCCATACCGGCAATTAAATTCTCAGAACATTTAAGAACACAGTTGCTAACAAATCTGAGGTTTAAGAACATGTCAGGAATCTGGCACTGATTTTTGTAACAAATTTTCTTAATAGCAAATTCATGAAAAACTTAAGAAGAAACTGATAAGTGATGCACAATGAGCTTAATTTACTCTTACAGAACCTAAAGATTACAAAAGCATATCCCTTATAATAAACTCCTTTCAAGCTGATGTTCCATTCTGAAAAAGATAAATGCCAAATAATTTTTTAAAAGACTAATGAAAACCTCAGAGGATGTTCAGTAGTCATGTCTTTTATTCATGCAACCAGATGGACTTAATTAAGTACTGTATTTATTAAAAAGGAATCCTGTGTCATAACTAAGAATTTACAATAATAAATATAAATAATATATAAACACTGATAACATTTATTTTAACAAATATCGTATCACTTTACATTTGTACCCCACTTGATCAGGAAATCATGGATTACTGCTTGAAAGCTTCTCACACTCCAATTAAACGGATCCAGGTTTGGGCAGCAGCCTAAGTAGTGAGGTCCAGACGTCCCTCTCCCTAGCAACTTCCTCCAGCTCGTACAGGGGGGATGCCGAGGCGTTCCCAGGCCAGCCGAGTGACATAGTCCCTCCAGCGTTATCTGGGTTGACCCCGGAGTCTCTTCCCGGTTGGACATGCCCGAAACACCCCACCAGGGAGGCAATCGGGAGGCATTTTTAACAAATGCCCGATCCACCTCAACTGGCTCCTTTTAACACGGAGGAGCAGCGGTTCTATTCCAGGCTCCTCCTGGATGACAGAACTTCTCACTCTATCTTTGAAGGAGAGCCCTGCCACCCTGCAAAGGAAGCTCATTTCAGCCACTTGTATTCGCAATCTTGTTCTTTCGGTCACTACCCAAAGCTCGTGACCATAGGTGAGGGTAGTAACGGAAAATAACTGGTAAATTGAGAGCTTAGCCTTCCGGCTCAGCTCCCTCTTCACCACAACGGACTGGTACAAGCTCAGCTTTATAGCAGGGGCTGCACTGATCCATCTGTCAATCTCCCATAACTTCCTCCCTTCGAGGCCAGCCACAAAGGAGCTTTTTATCTACCTTGGTGACCTCTGCTCCAGTGATGGACAGACCCCCTTCCAAACCCCCAGGCTCTTTCTCTTCCACAGAGGGCGTGTTGGTGGGATTGAGGAGGTCCTTGATGTATTCCTTCCACCTCCCAACAACATCCCCAGTCGAGGTGAGAAGCTCCCCACTTCCACGGTAAACAATGTTTGTGGAGTACTGCGTCCCCTCCTGAGGCATCTGATGGTGGTCCAGAACCTTTTTGAGGCCAACTCATTGACTTTCCAGGCCTTCACCCAAACTCCTCACACACCCAAGATTTTGCAACAGTGTCAGAACAGCCTGCAGCACGTTTGGCCTGTTGATACCTGTCCACTGCCTCGGGAGTACCACCGGCCAAAAGGACCCAATAGGCCTCCTTCTTTAGCTTGACGACCCCCCTTACTGCAGGTGTCCACCACCTGGTTTGAGGCTTGGACACATGACAGGCACTAATGATCTTCCAGTCACAGGTACGGGCTGCAGCCTCAATAATGGAGGCATGGAAAATGGCCCATTCGTACTTATCCAGAGCGACTTACAAAGATCATTTTTATACAACTGATTAATTGAGGGTTAAGTGCCTTGCTCAAGGGCTAGTAGGGAATGAACTGCTTACCAGTAACCCATCACCTTAACCACTAAGCCACCACTGCCCTACTGCAGTACTCTATGTCCCTGGCCTCCATTGGGTGTGGTTGTAGCTGTGCCGGAGGTGGGAGTTGAAAGACTCTGCCAAATGTCCCCAGGAGACCCTAACTACACTCTCAGGTCTCCTTGGTCTGAAGGACAGCCTACCCCGCCATCAGAGCAAGCTCAATACCAGGTGGTGATTGGTTGACAGCTCAGCTCTTCTCTTCACCCAAATGTCCACAGGTCTGATGACATGACTACAAAGTTGATCATCGAACTGCGGCAGGTGGTGCAACCTGGTGCCAGGTGCACTTATGGACACTAGGGTGGTCCTAACATATTAAAGTGTCAGAATTTTGTTCTCCAAACAACCAAACATTGTGTTAAGTGAGTACCTTTTATTGTTAATATCATTTGAAAAGCAGCAAAACTGACATCATTACAAAACAATGTTTTTCACAATATCAAGTAGAAAATGTTACTAGGCTTACTTGAACATGTAAAAAATGAGTAGAATTTCATACATCATGCACTATACCAATGCTATTGTTACTGTGATGGAGCAACAAGTTCGTAGTCACTCGGTTCCATTGATTGCCTATGTCTGTTTCACTTGCTTGAAGAGATTTGCCTTTTCTGGCATAGTGAACTCATTTCTGTGATGCTTGACAGTTTGCAGGAGGTATTGCTTTTTCTCCTCACTGCATGTCAGTGATGAATAAAATTCTCGAGTCAGTGCAACCCCTCATTTTGCAATGTCATTTCACCACTTTGATGGAAGTGACAATCCTTAGGTTGTGCTGGTATGCCTCGTCTGAAGGCCATTTGTGTGGATCATTTGCAAGGAAATCGTCTGAAAGACCAAGCATCCTGAAGAACTGTGAAGTTGTAATAGTGACGAACTGATGCAGACTCTTGGTTTGTGGATTGAAAAATGGCTTGATGTGTTTTGGCAGATCTGGTGAACCATGATTGCTTGAGAGGGCCAGAATCATAACTTTTTTTTCTTCTCTTGAGACATCACTGTCAAAGAATGCAAAGCCAACAATCACTTCTGACAGATTCTCATGCTCTCTACTAGTGAGCTGTCATTTGGTGCATAAGCAAACACCAGTCAGGACCTGTCCCCCTGACCTGGAGGTGGAGGGAGGCTACCATTTCGTCAACCGGGGAGAACCCCAACATTTGGGCACCGAAATGGAGGCCTCTCCCCATGAGCAACTCCAGAATGAAACACGGTCCAGCCCCACTTGAGATGGGTGGTTACAGAGCCCAAGCTATGTGTCGAGGTGAGCCGGACTATATCTAATTGGTATCTCTGAACCTCGCACACTAGCTCAGGCTCCTTCCCCGGCAGAGAGGTGTCATTCCATGGCTGCAACCTCTTATTTACATCATTATGTACCTACAGCATAGGTACATAATGTATGTCATGTGATCACATGCAACTCTATATCTACATGACCTGAACTCACTGAAGAGCAATATTGACTGAAGCCCACTAGCCCAGGAATGTGACAGTAATAAGTACATCTACAGCATTTCTTATTGTTGATGATTAATATATATCTGAAAATGTTACAAAACTCATTTATTATAATTTTCATTTGCTATGGGCAAGTCCTAAATATTGTTATTTCTGTGCAATATTTTGACTACAGAATTTTTATGTGATGCATCACCAAATGATGAGTTGGAGAAGTAGGAAATATGAACTTTAAAAATAACCATTGTACGTGGGACCACCCAATTGGACACTCTTATGTTTGAACATGGTGTTTGTGATGAACAAACCATGATGAGCACAGAAGTCCAATCACGAAACACCATTAGAGTTCAGATTGGAGAGGCCGTACCTACCAATCACCCCCTTCCTGGTCACACTATCGTTGCCCACGAGTGATGAAGTCTCCCAGGATGACGACGGAGTCCCCAGGGGAAGCGCCCTCTAGCACACCCCCTAGGGACTCCAAAAAGGGTGGGTGTTCTGAGCTGTCATTTGGTGCATAAGAACAAATAACAGTCAGGACCTGTCTCCCCGACCTGGAGGTGGAGGGAGGCTACAGACAGAGCCCAAGCTATGTGTCGAGGTGAGCCGGACTATGTCTAGTCGTTATCTCTCAACCTCGCACACCAGCTCAGGCTCCTTCCACGTGTGAGAGGTGTCATTCCATGTCCCAAAAGTCACAGTCAGTAGCCGACGATTGGTCCAGCAGAACCCACACCTTTGGCTGCCTCCCTACTCACACTGCACCCGACTCCTATAGCCCCTCACACAGATGGTGGGTCCATGGGAGGACGGACCTATGTCTCCTCTTCGGGCTGGGCATGGCCGAGCTGCATGGGCAGAAGCCTGATCACCAGGCGCTTGCCTTTGAGCACCTCTCCCAGGCCTGGCTCCAAGGAGGGACCCCAGTAACCCTCATCTGGGCAAGGAAAACTGTGTCCTTGAAATAATACTGCTCATAGAGATCTTCTGACTTGTGCTTAATGCCACCGACAACACAGCTGCCAGGATCATTAGGACATGCAAACCCCTCCACCACGATAAGGTGGCAATTCAGGGAGGAGACCTCAAAGTCCAATATTTCTTAAATAGTGAATTAGTGATGTGATGGTTCAACCAGCAGTCAAAACCCCTTTCAGGCTCAAATTAATGCAATCACATAAATCGAAATGTGCATAGACTTTTAGTACAATAATAGATGTGGCCCTTAACTTTCCATACCAAACTTTTACAGACATCAAGTCATCCTTGGATAAGAAATATGGCAGAATGTTAGGTCAATTTTATAGATGTCACGATCAGGTTGAGAGACATGCCAGGTATTATCCACATACATCATGGAGATGATAGCACATTAGGTAACTGATACCACCTGGAAAAAAAACAAAACAGAATGTGCAAGACAGGGGAAAAGCTGTCATTTATGACAAATTTACTACAATTAAAGATGGAACAATCATTGGACTTCTGGTGCCAAACCTGGAAAAAGATTCTAAATTTGCATCACCTACAACTACATAATTAGGCAACAAAACAGAGAAATATAACTGAGTGGATAAAAACAATAAAAAGACCAGATGTTGTCAAAGCCTCACTGCAGCTGATATTAGCAATTGCTAGACTTTCTACAAATATAGAATAGCACTAACATGGGTAAGCTGCAGTGTAAATATCTGTCTGTTTATAGAAAATAATAAGAATAAAAATAAAACATGTTTATTCATATTAGTGTCAGTACCGTAATCAGAGAAAACAGTTTGTAGTTATTTACAAGTAAGGCAATTTTTCACTGATCGGAATTTATTTTAATTGAAGATTGTTTTACCACGGCCCTTCAAATATTCTAATTAGGTCAGAGTTTCTATTCTATTGAGAATTGACAAATATATATAGTATATGCCCACTCATCAGGGGATTTATCATATATATATATATATATATAAAAATCTGAAAATGTACCAGGAAAAAAATGGAGAGAACAAAGACATGACCTTAGGACATAATCTCTGTTTAACTGAAATCTGAAATTTTTTGAACAGCTTTGGAAAGATATAAGAAAAAAAGACCTTCAGAAGTATATAAAAGGGTAATTTCCCCCCAAAAATATATCCACATTAGTAAGATATTCAAAAAGGATTATGCATCACTTTAATATTAAGTCACCACTGTAGCTAGTGGTGTATACTCACTGAGTTTTAGTACAACAGAGAAAATTAACTGCATATTTGCATCCTGTCAATATTACTTGTTCATTTGGTGTGTAAATAAAGTAGCACAATCCCTTAGAGCTATTATTGCATTTATTCATTTATTTATTCATTCATTAATTCTCGATACCACTTATTCTTCAGGGGTCAGTGGGGAACTTGGAGCTGACTGACTTCGGACGAGAGGTGGGGTAAACCCTAAATAGGGCGTCAATCTATTCTATTGCTAACAAAGACACAAACAACCATTCATATTCACAACTATTGACAATTTAGAGTAGTCAGTTGAACTACGTACAGGTTTTGGACTATGCAAGGAAATCGGTATACCTGGAGGAAACCCAAGCACAGGGAGAGCATGCAAACACCCAACAGAAAGACTCCATACAGCTGTGAGGTTTGAACTCAGAACCTACCTGCTGTGATGTGACAGCCATAAGCAACACTACATCACTGTGCTGCCTTATATGTTCATTTGTTTGGTCTTTATTGGTATATCATTAACCTTTAGTGTACTGTATCTTGGAAGAATGTATTATGTGTACGTCTACTACAGTACAGAAAATTGTCATATTGTGCATTATTATATATACATTAAAGTTTGTTAGCATTATCAGGATATTTACTAATAACCACAACAAATAATAATTTAATAATATATAATATGAATAAAATCAGTACACTGTACTGTGTGGAGTCTCATATTTTAAAAATCAAGACTTTTCATTGGCAATCAAGGATTTTCATTGGCGTTATATCACGGTTCTGACTAGATTATTTAAGGACATCCACATCCATGTAATTTACCCTTTATACCCTCAGGCTTTGTGTCGGTATGATGATGAAAGTTGCACCATCCTCCTATTTTCCCAGGTTTTGTTTAGATGGTTGCAAGTTTCTGAGAACAAAATACTTCCTCTTATTTACATCAAAGCTCATATTTTATTCAATTCTGACAAATGCTCCAGTCTCAATAATGAGTGATGAGCTGCTAGCACTGCACTTTACTGCAGGAAGAGTGTTGTTTAGATGTACTGGGTTTTTGATTCTACCTAAAATGTTTAACTGTGTTCTCACAGTTTGCATTTTTTTTATGCATATCTCATGAGCTGTGTCATTTTGTCAAAAATTACCCAAAATGACACAGAGAAAATATTTTTCATTATGAAGTAAGCAAAATCACCACAGCCAGCACAGTTCTTGTGTAATCTTATGTAAATATCACAGCATTTTTATGTGAAGAAAAGGTCACCTTGAATCAAAGTGTTTACTTCAAGCTGATGATACTTTGAGGTGATAATTAGATTTTTCTTCATTGTTTAGATCTTTGGTTGTTTCTGTTATCTTCAGTATCATAGTCCAGATTTCTCTTTAGGAACCAACACTTGTATAAAATCTTTACCACCCAAGATCTATTTTAATAAGAAATATTAGGCACAAACTTGCCTCAGTAGGACTCATATAAAACAAGACATGCTGTTAGCCTGAAGGCACAAGTGTGGTTATGTGAAAAAGTGAGGATGAGCAATTGAGAGATAGTATGGCAGAGCTGAGGCAGAGTGACAGGAGAAAGATGAAGAGTTAAAAGGAATGAGGAAAAGATTTAGGGCTCATGTCAGGAATGCCAAGCACAATAAATATCTGAGGAGTCGCTGTTGGGACAGCAGTAAAATGGCTCTATCAGAGCTCAAAGTCACAGCAGCCATCATTACTATGCTAGTTTAGCCATGGTAATTTAATCACATAACAATTAGCAAAACATTTTAGCCTGTCAAAATGGATTAGGTAACAAGTGATTTAAGAGCACATTAGGTTTAGTGGCACCCTGACTGTGTTGCATTGCGACTGGGATTCTTATAGGAAGAGTGTGGTTACACTCTTCTAGTAATGCACTCAGGAACAAGGGGAACTGATGCATAAATCAGCATTCAAACTCATGGCGGTGGGGGTGTGGGGTGGGGTGTGTGTTGATTGTGATGCTGGCAGCTAGCTGGAGGAGAGCACGAGAATGCCCTGAAACATTCTTTCTTAAAGCAGCTCATTCATCAATTGCTGAGAGTCTGACTTCACCCTGAGGCCTTGGCTGCAACCAACAAGACTGCCTTTCCCTTCATCACATTTCTAGGATTTTCAGGGCTGGGCTCTTTTTAGCGTGGGTGATTTCTGAAGGTGTTTAATTAAAACACCCTGGAACAATCGGAAAGTGACTGAACTGTGAGTAGCCATCATGAATCATGCTGAGCTGCACTCATTGCTCCTGCGGTGTGCAGAGGTCTGGATTAGCTTCAGCCAAACTCATAACCTGGTCTCATTTTCAGATGTCCCACACCTGCCAGCTCACCCACGCTGTGCTTGGAGAGCAGTAAATCTAGATGTGCAAGATACCATTCATCACTAATGATCAGGTTATCACTACACATCTGACTCTTTCAAGAAGGCATACAACAGAAAAAAATGCAGCAAACCAGGTTTCAAACGTTTTTTTAGACTCACGAAGACTGCTTTTCCTGTTGTATTAATGAGGTTCTTTTATAATCTCTGAAGGATGAGTTTTCAGTGGTCTTTTGGGTAGTTATGGGTTATAGGCTACTTGAAACAGTCAGTTATAAGGGAGCACTTCCAAATTAACCCATAAAGTATTAAGAAAAAAAGAAAGAATATTTCACATTGGAAGTTCCACATTATTTATCATTTTCATTTATCAATGTTCACTTTACCCAAGTGTTAGTGTCTGTGTTTTGGGCCTACAATGGAATGAATAATTAAATGATTGAATTTGTACATACATATAGACACACACGCGCACGCACACACACACACACACACACATAGACACACACACACACACACACACACACACACACACACACACACACATATATATATATATATATATATATAAGATCTTGAGTCGATTTT
>JAOUQZ010000044.1:16656865-16667428 GCA_028564935.1 Neosilurus hyrtlii
TATAAACAAGATCATTTGACTATTTTTCTGTAATAAATATATTGAGTAATTAAGTATGACTACCAGTCTTGAAAGTGAAATGAAGTCTTTGTGACAAGACTTTTATACAGGCAAAAATGTTTGGATATGGGGTATAACTGGTGTGTGTATATACATTATATTATATTATATTATATTATATTATATTATATTATATTATATTATATTATATTATATTTAGTTTTGCATAGCATGAATGAACTTTAAACCATATGAAATGGTTTAGAGAGTGAAGAAATAAAAAAATAAAATAAAATAAAGAACACTATGCCTGAAACGCCTACTTAATATTGACTTTTTTCATTTATTATCACATGTTGTTGTTTGTTTATTTATTCTCATCAATATGATCCAATATTACATAAAATAAATAACCGAAAAGTACTTGATTTCTGACTTATCTTTATTTTGTTAAGTGCATAATCATCACTGCATCACTATATTTATTATGCATTACTATATACACTTGCTAAATCATTCCATATGGTTTGAAGTTCATTCATGCTATGCAAAATAAAAAAATCTGTATAACCTTCACCGCACACTACTGTGCGCGTGTGTGTGTGTGCGTGCGTGTGTGTGTGTTCAAAGCATGTATCATGCATGTATGTATTATGGCTGTACCCAATTACACAGGGATAAAATTAATGCATTGCTGTCAGCTCTGTGCTCAACCATTTTTATTTGCTTCTGTTTTTGCTTAGATTTTTACAGCTTTTCTCTTAACAAACCAATGTGTGTTTCCATCCTTTAGTCACCCTTTTGGCGCCTGCATGGCCTGTCAGAGGATGATGTAAGAAAAGTTATGGCAAGAACAGTTTGTGCCAAGTAGGTGTGAGTGATGCTGTGCAGACAAGCTAATCAGAGATTGTTTTCCAGACAAAGCATAAGGAATAAATCATATACTATGTGGGTATATATATATATATATATATATATATATATATATATATATATATATATATATATATATATAATCTCACTATAGCTCAGTGGGTTTGGTTTTGATTGGTCTTTTCAATCACCAGTGATCGAAAGTTTACTTAAAATCCAAGGATTGCCAGGAAGTTGTTTGTGTTTTTACACTAATCCAAATAATTTGTAATATGCTTTAGTTAAAATCTAAAAAATGCCAAATTATAAAATGGAAATGTAAGACTTTGTGTTAATATTCTGTATCTAGGCTATGGATGTCTTCTAGTTAGAATGTGGCTGTACATATTTAAATACACTTTTAGGTCAGCATTCGAGCTTTGGGGTCATGGAAGAACATTGTCCGAGCTGAAGTCCTCAGTACTGGAGTATCCCAGAGAGAGCATGGTGTGTGTGTCAGCTGCTTGATTGGTAAATTCTACTATTTGTTTTGTACAGATTTCTTCTCACTAACTTTATTCAATGTTTGCACATAGACTCCTTTTCTACAGAAAGACTCAACATACAAGATTAATGTCTACACTTTCAACAAGACAGTAGTGTTCAAAGACAGAATAGAGAAGATTGATGTAAGTGTGCTGTTCTTCATTTTGTTTTTAAGGTGTTTTCCTTTTTTAATGCTAATAGCATTGAATACCATCATATTTAACTTTAGCTAAACTGAGTAAGGAAATGAGTTAATGTACAAAAGTTAAATTAGACTTGTTTAAAATATTGTCTCTATTGTTTAGTAACAAAATGTATTTTGTTAAAAGTGAGTAGTGATAATAGTGCAGAAAATTAATTAACTGTCCCCCCGCAGGCCTTGGACTTTATCCCTTTCCAAGGTAAAGTGAATCTGAAGGATCCTGATCACAATTTCTGCTTATTAGAAGACTATGGACTGGATCCTAATGACATTCCTGATGAGCCTTTCTGCATGTATTTTGGACGATTCGTAAGTGAGCACTTTAGCTGCTTAAGACTTTTTAGACAGTTATTTATTTATTTGTGAACTAATTCATCACAAATCATTTCAGTAACTGCCATCAAGACATATTTACATTCTAAATTTGAAATCAAGCCCTAATAACTTTATAAAACTAATTTTAAGCTTTATTTGGTGAGCTTAATTCCATATGATGCATGGCATTGGTGAAAAAGAGGTGGGTTTTGATTTAGTTAGTGCAACTCATCTTTACTTTAAATAATTTCCTGTAGTGAAGTAGTACTTGGCTTGAATGACACCTTGCGCAAAGTTTTGTTTAATATTTTTCTCCCAGATTGCAGATGGGCAAAGGGATCTTATCCGCTCTCACAGTGTGAAAAACAGACACTTCATTGGGAACACCAGCATGGATGCAGGCCTTTCTTTTATAATGGCTAACCACGGCAAAGTGAAAGCTCATGATCTGGTGTATGATCCTTTTGTTGGAACCGGTGAGAAAAAACAGCTATAAGTGTTACTGTAATAATATTTAGTTCAGGGTTATTTTCGCATTGTGGGTACGAGTGTATGTACAGTGTGCAGATACAGTGACAATATGGTCCACACCGTGTGTGGGGTATTTCTCATACTCCTAAATGTTTTATTTATTTATTTACATTTAGAACTGACTTTTATACATTCGATTTTCTTTTTTTGTCAGCATAAACAGTACTTATTATACATTCATTTTCTTGTTGGACCACTTAATTCTACTAGGATTGAAGGGAGACTGAAGCCTGTCTCAGTTCAGTCTGGGCAAATGTGGGTACATCCTGAACAGTCCATCGTAGGGACGACACACACCCAGACATTTGCAGTTACATATCAGGGGCAATATGGAACAGCCAGTTAGTCTAATGTGCGGAGTACCCAGAAGAAACCTGGGACCTGAATCCAGGACCTTCTTGTTTTAAGGTGGCTGTGCTAACAACTACGCCACCATGTTTTCTGTCCAGAAAGACACAAAATGGACAATAATTATTAGGGGAAAAAAGGATAGGAATCATGCCCAAATATATTTTTCATTTATTTATTGAAAAAAATTTAAAGCTCAGTGACTTTGGATTTGTTATATCTAAAATAAACCTTACTGCTTTTTAAAGGTCCGCTTTTTTTCACACGTCCACACGTTTTTTTTATTTTGAAGAGAATATGCACACTTTTACCAACACGTTGTATGTTATTCCGAGGGCTCAGAGAAACCTGAGAATCCAGAGGTTAACCCACAGTGAAATGTGAATGATATGCACAGAATCTCTGGATCGAGCCATGACCCTGCAACTGTGAGGTCACTACACTATTTTGGCACATTCTATGGCTTTTGATTAAACAGAATTCTAAAGTATTTACAGAACAAACTTTATAGGTTTTACTATTAAATTTGGAAGCCCATGAGTGAAATTTGGACAGATGAGTCAGCTTCCTGACAGGGCATACTGCAAAAACACAAATTTACCAGAAGTTTCTCCCAAATGGGATTATGAACCCCAGGCTTCAACACAATATAATAGGATTTTAGTAATAAGACAGTGACATTATGTCTGCCAATGTCACAAAAATATTTGTCAATTCAATTTAGTAGACTTTAACTGATATGTGGCCTACATTGTTCTGAATCTGGGATAGGCAAACAATTAATACATGATATGATAATGCAGCAAACGACTGTTGGAAAAGAGGCAATTATGGTTATTTCATATTTAATTTCTGTCATTTCCTTTGAAAATTCTTCATCTCTCCAATTCATCAGATCATTACACACCCACTAGAAACATTAAGGTTATTAACTGAACAGCAAATGGTTCCATGGTTAAAACTGGTTAAGCTGGTCAACGTAAATGCCCATCAATATCTCCTCCAGTGAGGTTATCTTTTACCTTCATTGTGTGTGTTTCTTACTTTTTCTTTCTATTTTTAGCAGGATTACACACAAGGTTATGTACAGACGAAAGTTCAACCAGAATTAGGGCTTTGGACAAGGAAGATTCCATGACTTCATGAAAATTTACATCTAGAAAAATTTTCAAGGATTCCTTAACATTATTATACAATATATTTTAATATATAGTAGTATATAATATATATAATATAGTATAATAATAGTTTTATATTTTGGTTCATATGGGGATTGCTCAGGTTGGCAGAGGCTTTTCGCTCTTGTTTATACACTGCCTGGCCAAAAAAAATAAAAAATAAACAATCGCACACAGGAATTGTTTTTCCGCCTTTAGCCTTGCTTTCAGCAGGTAATCGTCATGCCATTGTTGCAGCAAACTTAAGCAACATTACATTTATTTCCATCCAGTGTTGGGTTAATTTTTTGCTCAGGTCTTGAATTGATTGAGGGAAAAACTGAACCACTCCATGAAGTCTTCTCCAGCACATGCTGAAAACTTTTTAGTCGGTTTAAGGTCAGGACTCTGGGGTGCCAGTGTGTGAAAATCATTCCCCATGCTCCCTGAACCACTCTTTCATTATTTGAGTCCCCATTTTATATCCGTGCCAAGAGAAGAAGAATAAGAAAAAGTCTATTGATGTGAAAACCTGCTCATTCAGTACATTCAATTCTTCAGCAGACTTCATTTTATTGGCACATTAATGTTGCTGAGCCTTGACCTGACCAATTGAAGCAACAATGCCATGGAGAGTACATGCTGGGATTAAGGCTTAATGCACTCCATGAAAATATTAGTGTGTAACCTTTTGTTTGGCCGGGCAGTGAATTTTTATCCGGAGCTCGAGTTGTTTTATAGTGGAATATAATTTTAAGCACATCTAATGGGTCTGAGGTTCGTTCTCCTTTGCATGTATTTGGCGCGTGCCATGCTGCCGGTCACTTTTGCCAAGCATGTGCTGTTTTGCCAGTTATTTTTTAAGAAAGGTGCGAGATCTGCTGGCCAGATGTGCTAATTTCCTACCAGGTTCAGTGGAAGACCTGGACATGTTTGGACAGGGCTCTCCGTGCAAACTTGAGATCCTGCAATGTTAACAAGAACATCTATGGATTAGAAATGTTAAACTTAATTGCTAAACTTCTTTTTTTCTTTCTGTGTTGTTTGGAAAAAAAAATAAAATTTAGGTAGTCTTCTTGTAGCATGCTCTCACTTTGGAGCTTATGTGTGTGGGACAGACATCGATTATAACACTATACATGGCGTAGGTAAGTAAGGTCTCTTATTTGAAACATGCTTGCTGTGATTTTATATATTGAAATTTTTTTTTCAGAAATGAAGCTGCATTTTGTCATATTCTGCTCTTTGTCCTTTTTACAGGGAAAGCCAGCAGAAAGAATCAGAAATGGAGAGGTCCTGATGAGAATATCCGAGCGAACTTGCGGCAATATGGGACTGAGTGCTTTTATCTGGATGTCATGGTGTCTGATGCCTCAAAACCAGTTTGGAGAAAGGGGGCACTGTTTGACGCCATTATTACAGACCGTATGTTCCTGCTAAAGGATTTCACACTCTTTTATAGCACACCTGTTTCATTTTATTGATATATTTTTATTGCATTTTTTTAATAATCCCCTAATTTTTGTTATATACCAAAGCCAAGATGAAGGATTCATATGCATACACAGTAGTATACTTTTTATATGAATTTGAAATCCTGTTGTTTTCCCACCCTTGCCAGGAGCAAGTAGCTATTTAAACAAACTCACGGCGCTCTCTTTCTCATTTGAACTTGCAAATTGTAGTACATGGTTGCAGTTCAGTTTTTCCTTTCTTTTTTTTGTACAATACCTTTAACAGTATACGTTTTTACAAGGAAGCTTTACAGAAATTCACATCATATAAATTCAAATCGCTGAAGAAGCAGCGAGTTGAAGTTCTATTAAAATAAATTATTGATATTGAGCATGAATGTATACTGAATGGGAGGCACTTATAGGTATATAGAATTATGTAAACTGAAATTTTTTATTTATTTTGTCTACAGTAGGCCCTTCTTACTAAAAATACTTGTCAATTTTCTAGTCATTGCTCATCATTTTGACAACAACAGTCTTGTAAGTGTGTTTAATTAGGTTTGTAGTGAAAAAATAAAACAAATTTGTGTTGCTACACTAATATTCCATCCATGTAGAAAGTTTAAAGAAAACATATGAGATATAGGCTTAGAGTGAGCTGGCTGTAGAGTGATAATTATGGGTAGATCTAACATCAAAAATACTGTGCTAGAGAAAAACACCTCAACTTGATTGGCATATAACGGTTGCCAGATTATTGACACAGGTCGCAGTTTCATTAAGGGTTTGCTCTCTGGTTATTAACAATGAATTATAGGTTTGTAGAAATGTGATTAAAAATATTTCTGTGCAGATTGTTATTGAGATAAATCAGGTGTATTTTATGTAAGGGGAGTGGCTGTGTGGATATGAAGTGCTAATAGCAGCTGTGAGATTTTATTTATTTATTTTTTAATTTTGGAAAATGTGAGGCCAGTGCAGAGAAAATATTTTAATTCCATCTTTCTATTTTAATATAGGTTTGTAGTCCTGATAGATCACAGAATATTGTGAAGGAGGGCTAGTGTGAGATGCTGAGGACCTTACAGTTAGACGCTAAGTGTATCAATAATGTTCAATATTTTATGAATAAATGTCCTAGGACATGCATAGGATGGTCTGTATGCCCATGCAGCAGTTCTTATGTGCAAATCTGTGGTGTGCAGCTGATACAGCAACAAAGTAGTAGAATCTTTTATTTTAAATATACAGCACAAACTAATAAATCATCAGATAATGGATTTATCGGGTATGTGATATGACACATGACCACTGGAAACAGCCTTTCTTTGTTTTCTCTGATATGCCTATGTTACACAGGTTAAATTAAAATGATGTTCATTTATTTACTTGCTTATCTGCTTATATGTTTTACTTTACTCCCACTGTCAGAGCTATATATGATATATAAGAATTATGATACTTCATGTTATCGTATTTTCTTAATTTTATGTTTCTTGTGCTGGATCATTTTCTATTTTGGCTCTTTTGCAGCTCCTTATGGAATTCGGGAATCGACAAGGAGGACAGGTTCTCACAAAGAGATCTGTACACCTCCTGAAAACTTGTAAGTCAACTGTTTACCTTTTTTCCAATTTAATTTAGTTCAAACACTTTAAAAGCCTCTGACACAATAATCAGATTTTTTATTTTAATTCTGCTTTATAATGCTTGAAAATCTAGTGCTGGGTTAAAAACAAAAAAAGTAGAGACCCATTTCCTAGGGTTCACGCACCAAGTATTTTAAGGAAACATGCATTTAGATACTGTATTTAGCAAACACATTAGGCTAATAGCTTTAATCGGTCTTGTGAAACGTGTCTTGCCTTTTTATGCTCAGACTAACATTAGCCAGGTTTCCATCCAAAGAATTTTGTGTGAAAATATCTTAGCAATGTGAAATGTTTGCCAAAGAAGGCAATAAAAAGCCATTTATCTGCACTGTTTTTCTCCATTTAACTTCAGAGGATGTTTTTTACATGAAATGTTAAGAAAAACCACAGTAGAAATATTTTTGGCAGGACAAATACTACAGTTTGATGTAGAAATATGTGCGGCATGATGTTAGTGGTGTGTGGTATCATTTATTATGTTTGGTTTCTACAACAAGCTAATAAAACAAACAAGAGGAAAACTTAAAAAACTGGTATGTTTGTTGTTTTGATTGTTCTTGTAACTCGTATGGTCATTACTGACTACTGTGTATACTTATTTTATATGCTTTATGTATGTAAGATGGTTTAGAAATAAATTCTGCCTTAATGTGCCGCTGTGTTTTGCCATGTTGTGCAGTATTGGCGAGAATCATGTCCCTGTTTCCATGGAATATCATCTAAGTGACATTTTTGCTGACCTGCTGAATTTTGCAGCTCATCACTTGGTCCTGGGAGGACGTCTAGTTTACTGGCTTCCAGTTTACAGACCAGAGTAAGTAACAGTCATTATTCTTCCTCACTCACAGTAATACTGATATTCTAACCTGTTTGGAGTCCTGGTAATGACTCCATTTAGCTTTACATTCACCCACTTCATGTAGCATAAAACCATTAGTTTTATTACAGATGTTTCACTAGGGGGCAGTGTGGCACCTTGTGAGAGCTGTAACCTGCACTATAATTATTTGTTTGCTCACTTTGACCTGCTGAGGCCTGCCGCCTGTGGAGCAGGTATGAATAAGGGACATTCCGCTCTGCTCCTGCAGATGCTGACTACACACAGCCATGTCCGCTCGGCCACTGATTACAGGGCTGAGGAGCAAAGCGAGGAAGAGAGGTGATCTGCTGTACAGTCAGCACTTACCTCATCTGACATGCAAGCCACCATCAATAGGTAGTTTTTTTTTCTTTGTGGGGAAACTCAGCTCTTCAGACTTGCTGACTCAGATGGTAAAATATAAGGCCTGTAAATGTCCTCTTTATGTAACACAAGGATCTTTACTGCCTCTCCGAAGATTTTTCTTTATTTTTTATAAATTTTATATACATCTTGAGTGACATTCATGGAATAGAGTAAATGTTAATCCATAGTAATACATGTGTAGATTAAACGGGGTCTTGATGTAATTTAGGGATGATATCGGTGTCCTGTTTCAATTGACCTGAATGTTTGAGGCTCCACTGACAGACATGAAGGGATTATAGTGAGAGCCGTGACCACACAGGCTTCAGAGGGTGCCAGGTTCCTGTCATATATATTTACTTGCATCTTTGTGTGATTTTAAAGTGTAGAACAAATGAATTTCCAAGATGTGGTCACTGGTAATATTTGATGAAGTTTACCTTATGGTCATGTAAATTATATTGAAGTATTTGGTCTGCATATTTGATAGAGGGACTTGTTTAGGAAACCCAGCAAAGAACTATGTGTTTGATCACGTTTTCCAGTGTCCTTTGACTTCGGCTGTGCAAACAACATAAAGGAGTATGTATTTTAGCGTGTGGATGTGCCAGTTGTGTTATAGTCTAGTTCCAAAGAGTTTAATTTAAGAAAAAAAAATAGTAGAGGTCCTTTGGGATTTTTGCCCTTCATCAGAGCCGGAGCTTATCCCGGTTTCTGTAGCGTGAAGCGACTAGGAGTTCAACTCCTCCCAGTATTTTTTTAGTGGTACCCATTTATAATGCTGGGTGCACATTGTGGTTAAGACCTTGCCCAGGGATTTCCCTTAGCATGGTGGGAGTCTAAAAGGGATTCAAACTCATGACCTCTTAATCATTAGCCCAGCACCCTAACCACAACACCACCCAACAGTTAATTTAATTAAGCAGTTTTGGATTGAGGCTCATGCTAAAACAAATGAAGGTTTGTTTATTCACTCTTTCACTGGCAAAAAAAAACAGAAGCTGTCAAAACGTTTTGATACCAAATAATTATACTAATCATAACATTACTAAACTAGTTTCTATCCCTAATAGTAATATGTCAAGAAATTATAGTAGTCATCTTAACCATAATAGTCATTTCTTGCACAACGCGTTTACCTGTAATTGGATTCATAAGTTTTTCTGTTGTCCTGCTCTACATATTGTTATATCGCACAGCCCTAATTTTGTTTGGATGAGATTTTAGCTCGCTATAGCTGAGCCAAAAATCAGAATAAGGTCATTTTACACGTGCATCTCTAAATGTATTGGGAAAATGCTCTTCCAAAGCTTCATCTTCAAAAACTACTTAAACTGTTTCAAAATCATGCCTAAACAAGTGAAGGTTCTCACTTAGTTTCATGTTATGCACAGTGATCACATGACTGGCACATTAAACATTGGAGAGCCGCTATTGTTTGGCACCTTTGATTTTTGCCATGTTTTCTAACCATGTCCCTCTACTAACTATCGTCTGCGGGCTAGTATTCTCTGTGGCACACCAAGCTCTAAACAGCCAAAAACATAAAACTGCTGGGGGCCACCAAAATGCAGCCAATCAGTTTATGGAAGCAACAGCAAACAAAACACTTTTATTCAATTCAAAAAAACGAATTATTCAATAGCTATGGCATTCGGAGGGAACACCAAGAGAGTCTGTGATGTATTTGTTCGAATTTCCAGGTGTCGATCACAGACTTTTAACCAATGTTAAATGTAAAGCTAAAGCAGAAATAGTATTTTCTGCTGTGACAAATTAACACTCTTATGTTGAAATTGAGCCGAATAGGTAAAGGAGATCGGGACCTGTAAGTAATGCGTGTTCATGCTGGTGATCTGCAGGGTCTCTTTGATTTTCTGTATCTACAGTAACTGTGTGTAGCAACACTGTTTGTAAGAGCAAATGTCTAAACAGTGGATGACTGCCACAGAAATGTGGTGCTGCGGTGCCACTGGGAAGCCCACAGTCAGTGTAGGAATCACTGGACTTCCCCTAGAGGAAAGTAAAGGTTAGTCCAGTGAGCTCACCATCAACCCCCACAGCAGTTAAACACCTCAGTGCAGATGGAGCACAGCCTCCGCTATGCATTAACACACACTGCAGCTTCATGAACTCCGTGCCTTTTCCACTTTATTGATGTCAGAGCTGTTGTAATATTCCAGCCACAGACTCTGACAGTATTGACGAGAACATATACGTGGCTATCTGGTGCATTTTTTTTTTTTTTTTTTTTTTTGGGGGGGGGGGGGGGGGGCAA
>JAOUQZ010000044.1:16667528-16683502 GCA_028564935.1 Neosilurus hyrtlii
GGTGGGGGGGGGGGGGGGGGGGGGGGTACACTAACTGCAGCTTCTGTATAACATGCAGCCTCATGAACTGTAATTTCTTCTGCCATGTATTGTAAGCCACCAGAACACCAGAAATGTGAGTCTGTATGATTTAAAGACGTTATGGTGAAAATGTCTACAGGGAATTGCTTCACTTCGTATTGCCTTATTTAATGTTTTTTGTTTTTTTTATTGGATCTTAATTGTTTTATGTGTACAGTTATTTTGAGTTAAAAGGACAATTTGTCCTTCTTAGTTAACCTGTTATCATCTATCCAAATGCAGTCAAATTCTTTACATCTCATGAATCAAAGATAAATGGTGACCTGTCCGGTATCAGTTGTAGAAAAGTCCTGCAAACTGTTCATAGTAACATAAAACAAAAGCATGTAAGGTCATAAATAGCGTGAAATCATTTGTCTCATCACTGTTGTCTTGGCCTTCACTGCTTAATCCTAACAAACATTGGCTCAGGCCCTATATGACAAATATGTCTGGCCTCTTAAACAGCACAGGCACCACAAGTCTTAAAGTCAACTGAGTATAATCCACATCAGTTCTGACTTAATCAGTCTTATTAAAGCATTCGGCAGCACTGATGGCATCAATCCACTCTGACTCAGAGCTCTATATTCTGAAGAAGAGCTGTCAGGTGATTCCTATAACTGGGTCTCTAGAGCATAGTTTCCCGGAAAGAAGCCATGTTTAATATTTCTCCTAGGTGACAGCTGAAGCACCGTGTAAACCTCTGAACAAAAGTTGTATGTGTATCTTTCAGTGGGCCGTATAAACACTCCCTGGGGTAGGGGCCACTGAAAGGGAAGAGAAAAGGTCATGAATTGTACACATTGATTTAAAAAAAAAAAAAAAGGGAGTTTATATTTTTTATTGTTTTTCTTCATACTAGCAAGTGACAAGTCACTCGTGTTACTTGTTTTTCTCTTGTGGGTGTGTAGTTACTGCTACTGTGGTCATTTGAAGCCATGCACTGTTCTGGTTATTAGTATCATTTTATATTATTATTATTATTATTTCAATGAAAGTTATACATAGCTTAACGCATGTAAAGATTTGAACACAAATGAAGTGATGCATTAACAGCTGTGAAAATTGGTTGTTTTATATACTGTGTTTTTTGATTTGTGGCTTTTTATTTGTGTAGAACTAAGAAAATCTCAATTCAAATATCATGCTTTACCAATGAGCAAGAATGTCCTGGGTTCGATTCCCGGGCTCGGAGTGTTTCTGTGTGGAGTTAGCATGTTCTCCCCGTGCTTGCGTGGGTTTCCTCTGGGTACTCTGGTTTCCTTTCCTCAGTCCAAAAAACATGCACAGTAGGATTATTGGCAGTTCCAAATTACCCCTAGGTGAGAGAACGAGTGTGCATGGTTTTATGTGTGTTGGTCCTGCAATGGCCTGGTGAGCTGTTCAGGGTGTACCCCGCCTTCACCCAGAGTAGGCTGAGATGGGCCCCAGCCTCCCCACGACCATAATTAGGATCAAGCAGCTTAGAAAATGAATTAATGCTTTGTTAATGCTGTTGTCACTGAACTCATAGCTCCATGTTTCACACAAATAGAGAATGAATAGTCTTCTGAACATAAGAGTAATGAATGATGATATGTTTCATGTGTGCCACAGGTACTGTGAAGAGATGGTGCCGTTACACCCCTGCCTCATACTCATAAGCAATTGTGAGCAGACTTTGTCCAGCCATACATCCCGAAGGCTCATCACTATGGAGAAAATAAAGGAGCCAGAGGTGTGTGTGTCTGTGTGTCTGTGTGTCTGTGTGTCTGTGTGTCTGTGTGTCTGTGTGTCTGTGTGTCTGTGTGTCTGTGTGTGTGTGTGTGTGTGTGTGTGTGTGTGCACATTTTAATTGGATATATTTTTAGAGTAGTCATGTTTACAGTGTGTGAGTTAAGAGTAGTGCTTACATAGTGCTCACCATCTGGCTGTGCTTGACTCACACTTTTTTATACTATGCTTTAATGTCATAATCACACATTGTACTTCAGAAAATTAATCTTTGTGTTTGACAACCACTTCACTTCAAAACCCCAAAATGTGAAAGGCCCATGTGAATCATTCACTCACAAAGGAGCAGTATTTCATCTGTGAAGACTGGCATGTGTCTCAGGCTGCTTTGCACATCAAACCTGGAACGCATAACGTGTCACGTTTCATAGCTCATACTGTAACTGCTGTTTGCTCCCACCTCATTTTCAAGAGAGCCTGATTTCTTTCATGTGATCACGACTACAGTTCTCAGCCAAGAATATATTTTTACTCAGGGTTTCTTAGAAATAAATATTTAGTTTGTGTGGCACTTGTTATTTTCATGCAAGTTGAGCCATCTGTAATTTCTCCACACAGAGTTTATTCCTCACTGAAACAGTAGTACTGAATTAAACATTCTTGACATTTTATCTTCTTACTTATGTTTTATTTAGCAATTCTGCACACTAAGTTTATATCACAAATTAGTCTTACATCCTCAGTTCTTGATACATATGTAAATTCTTAGATCTTGTAATTAGTTATGCAGTAACCAGTGACATCCTTCATGTTATCCGATTTTATATGTGATCTTTTTTTTTTTCCTTTTAATATAAATCTTGTGCGGTGATCACTTGACATCAACACTGTCAATCATTCATTTGCTGAACCAGATGATCCTACAAGGGTCGCAGGGCCTATCTCAGCCAGATCTGGGCGGAGGCACTGTATACACTAAACAGTTCACCAGTCCATCACAGGGCAACACACACATACACAACTCTTCACCTAGGGGCAATTTGGAACAGCGAATTTGCCCAATGTGCATGTCTGGGAACTGTGGGAGGAAACCAGAGTACCCACGCAAGAACGGAGAGAACATGCCAACTCCACACAGAATTGCCCTTGCCAAGCTCAGGACTCAAAACCCAGGACCCTTCTTGCTGTGAGGTAGACGTTCTCACCACTACGGCAACATGCCACGCACACCAACACTGCGATTTATTTTAATATTGGTGCTGACAGTCAAATTACACAGTATAAAAATCATGGCTGGGAGGTTTCAAATCAGCATAAATTCAAGTCTGCAAATTGAAATGTGGCAAAATCGATTAAAAATAGAAAACAGGCAAACTAGAGTGCAACAAAGTGGAAAAAAAGCCCAGCACTCACATAATTTAATGCTTTATTTTACTTGTTATAGCCCGCACAGTACATCCACCAAGATGCACAAGATACATTAAGGCTTTTCTCTTTTCCATCACCCAGTTTGCAGACTGAACGTCCATTAGCTGCCCAAATAGCTGAGTTTCTATTCAAAGGAAGACTAAAGAACTATCTCTTCACCAATAAAGTAAAAAAAATGAATTGTACTTTGCTTGAATTTGAAAGGAAAAACTTTTCTTCATCCGGGTATTTAACCTGATGGTGTTCTCAGCCCCCCATTTGGTGGAAATGCTAGCTGTGCCACGTAGTGATATATGTGAAAGTGTTAAACATTGTCTGATTATTCTTGGTATATTAACAATCACGGATAATTGAACAATGGATACTGGATCTGTTTTCTACAATTGCCAGGGATACAGTATGCTGTCAGGTTGTTTGAAAATGCATGGAACTTCACCCTGTTAGTTTGTCAAACAACACTCGGGCCCTGATGAAGGCTTGGTTTCTGTCTTTTCCACACACACACTCACTCTCTACTTGGTCATTTCTTTGGGGTTTTTGGTGTTGAGGTAAGACCGGATTCAGCCTTACTGGCAGAAACGATGTGTAAAATGGACGGAAATAGTTGAAGGTGGCACTGATGATGTAAAGTGGTGGATTAGTCACTTCCAGTTCTTCATGTCTCCGGCACCTCATTATGTGTTTTCCTCCTGGTCTCCATCAAAAGACTCTGCTAACAAGCTGGCTTCGACTTCATACAGGAAAATCTGAGGCGCTTGATACTTTTCTGTCACTGCACGTTACACTATAAGCTTATGAGCTCCACAAACAAGACAGCAGAATGTGAATTGCCTTTGTTGATCATTTTTCTTGGTGGAGTTGTAATGCTTCATTTCTTGAGTTAACGAATTTACCACATTTCTGAATTCACTCAGACTCCCCGCCCTCATTCAAGGACTAAATTGCTAAATGAATAAAGATGTTAGGGGCACATTAGTCTGCGGTAATGTTTGGAACAACTTCATCTTATGTTGGAAACATACAAAGGATAATCTGACCCAACCATTTCACTCCTAGTGGAAATGTTTTGAGCAGATTTTCATTTTCCCCCTTTATTTATTTATTTATGTTATTTTATAGTACTGGCTGTGCAGTCGTGGAATGTAACCTGAATAAAATGATCAAGTCTTTTATATGGAACATCTTGCTGCATCCACCAAAAGTGTACAACAAATATAGGCAGAATTGTTGCTTTGTCAGCAAGGCAAAGATTTTACCAAATCATTATGGCCTAATTGTAGTATAAAATAGCCAATAATAAAAATAATAATTATGCTGTCATATTAACTTACATTTTTGTTTTCTTGCAGAAATCAGATGCACTAACACATTTAGCAGACCCACGCTTCAGCCCATACCAAGGACATAACTCCTTCAGGGAGAAATACTTCAGTGGGATCACCAAAAAGAACGGAAAAGGCAATGTAAAAGAACTGCATCGAACAACAGAGAATGATGTATGAGATATAAGATTTTAAATGAGGACATTTGTGCTATATGTTACTTTTTTTTAAATGTTTTGTAATTACATTTTTATTTAAGAGTGTGATTTCAATTAAAAAGGGATGCCTCTTGCCCATATTTGTGTACTTTTCTATATCTCACCTCAGGTGAAGGCAAGCCCAGAGGGTTGTGACATTATTTATGATTGCATTATCGTTGAGTATTAAGATAAAGTGTGAAAGGGATTGCAGTAATCCCTTTCAGATTGCAAATTCAGCAATGATGTAGAGGCAGTTTCACCTACTGTACATTGTGGGAGGATGATGGACTGCTGCTTCCTGTTGTATGAACTTAGTTAAGATAGCTGATTAATGAATCGCTCTTGAATGTAACTCCAAGAAAATCATCTGGGAGACTTATGTTCAACATAAATTTGATCCATGAACATTAAGGAAAGCAATTTTTCTTAGGTTGGACATAAATTTAAGATCATGTCAAAAAGATGCACATCCAAGTGTTTCTGTGAGGATTGTCTTCAAGTAGAAGTCATTTTATATTGGTTTAAGTTACAGATAGTACATTCCAACTGACACCAAATCTCATGAACATTTTTCTTGTTGTTTTTATCGTTATAATTTGTTAGTTGCAAGCTTTCACTTATTTTGGTTGGTGTGATGGTTAACAGTTGCTTTTAGAAGACAGATAATCTTCAAACAGTAGTATATTTTTAAAAGTAACAGTAGTGTGTGTCTTTAGCAAGACTGAAGGTTAGAATTTTTGACTAAATGCACACGAGACTGTAAATTTAATTTAAATCAATTGTATATGTACAGTACTTTTTAAAGCTGACAACGTAGTAAACAGATTTATCAGGAATTCAATAAATGTGGTTCTATGAGCAAGAGCTCACATTCAGGAATTGGGTAAAACACCATATACCTCCTTGTGGTCTCTCACCTTTACAGAGATCAATAAAAGCTCTTGGTGGCACACGATAACCATAATATTAACACAGTGTGTCTGGTCTGTAGTGAGGCAGCCCCATGTGTATAGCAAACTGCAATGCACTATCACTATGTACTCTTACATCTTTCTATTATAGCAAGCATTAACAAATTTAGCAGTATGTGTTGCAGTAGCTCTTCTGAGGGATCAGACCAGACATACTAGCCTCTGCATCCCTGTGCATCAGTGAGCCTTGGGAACGCATGACACTCTAGCCAGCTCACTGATTGTCCCTCCTTGGACCACCTTTGGTAGGTACTTACAAAGTCTTGCATTTCAGGAACACCCCATAAGACCTGCAGTTTTGGAAGTTAATAGACCCAGTCAGTTAACCATCAGAATTTGGTCTTGTCAAAGTCACTCAGAACCTTACACTTCCATATTTTTCTTGTTTCCAACCCATCAACTTCTACATCAACTTTTGTTCATCTTCTGCCTGATACATCACAACACAATCAATCAATTTAACTTTCAGTATTATTGTTTTCTATGTTATGGCTGATTGGGGTAATGCAGTATTTAGAATAAATATCTGGAACAAATACATTGGCATTTGGGGTCCACTTTATATGCCCACAGTTCGTCAAAAGATATCAATACCACAACCTGATTGGCGAGTATACTAATAAGCACTTATTAAATTAGGTGAGACGGCATGGTGGCGCAGTGCTTAGCAAGTCTGCCTCACAGCAAGAAGGTCTGGGTTCACCCTTAGGTGTGAGTGTTAATGGTTGTGTGTTTATTGGCCTGGCGAGATGTTCAGGGTGTACCCTGCCCACGCCCAGAGTCGGCTAAGATGTGTGCCAGGCTCCTTGTGACCCTAATTAAAATGAAGTGGCTTAGAAAACAAATGAATGAAAATTCTATACATTTATCATTAAATCAAAATATTGTCAAAGTAGATGTTACTGCATTGCGCATGCAAGTTGTACAATAATTAGTCATCATCTTCTGCTTGATCCGGGGTTGGGTTGCGTCGCGGGGTCAACAGCCTAAGCAGTGAGGTCCAGATGTCTCTCTTCCCAGCCGCTTCCTCTAGCTCTTCCCGGGGGACACCGAGGTGTTTCCAGACCAGCTGAGAAACATAGTCCATCCAGCGTGTTCTGAGTCGACCACGGGGTCTCTTCCCAGTTGGGCATGTTGGACATGCCTAAAAACCCAACCTGGAAGGCGTTTGGGATGCATTCTAATCAGATGCCCTAGCCACCTCAACTGGTTCTTCTCAACGCAGAGGAGCAGTGGTTCTTCTCTGAGTTCCCCCCGGATAACCAAGCATCTGACCTTATCTCTGAGGGAGAGCCCTGCCACCCTGCAAAGGAAGCTGCTTGTATTCGTGATCTTGTTCTTTCAGTCACTACCCAAAGCTCATGACCCTAGGTGAGGGTGGGAACATAAATCGACTGGTAAATTGAGAGCTTTGCCTTCTGTCTCAGCTCCCTCTTCACCATGACGGACCGGTACAAGCTCCGCTTTACAGTAGAGCTGCACCAATCCGCCAGTCGATCTCCCGCTCCATCCTTCCCTCACTTGTGAACAAGACTCCGAGAAACTTAAACTCCTCCACTTGGGGCAGGACCTCGTTCCAGACATGGAGGGTGCATTCCACCCTTTTCCGGCTGAGAACCATGGCCTCGGACTTGGGGGTGCTGATTCTCATCTTGGCCGCTTCACACTCCACTGTGAATTGCTTCAGCGAGAGCTGGAGGTCCTGGCAAAAAACAGAGATGAGATCCTATGGCCACCAAACTAGAACCTCTCAACGCCTCGGCTGCACCTAGAAATTTTATTAACAAAAATTATGAAGAGGACCAGTGACAAAGTACAGCCTTGGTGGACTCCAACCCGCATTGGAAATTAATTTGACCTGTAACCAATGTGGACCAAGCTCTGGCTCCTGTACTACAGAGACCGAATGGCCCATAGCAATGGGTCCAGTGCACCATATTCCTGGAGCACACCCCACAAGATAGCCCGAGGGACACGGTCAAAAGCCTTCTCCAAGTCCACAAAACACATGTGGACAGACTGGACAAACTTCCATGCCCCCTTCAGGATCCTGTAGAACAGTGTTTTTTCAACCTTTTTAGAGCCACAGCACATTTTTTACATTGAACAAATCTTGCGGCACACCACAAACCAAAAATGTTACAAAACGACACTCTGTAGCTTAATACAGTTTATATAATCACAATATAGATTAAACTCACTCAGTGTGAAACCTGGGCCTGTTTAGATGAACACACACGAAGCTCTTCCTTAGTGAGCATCTCGTTTACAGTGGCTTTGCAGGCAGGTAGTATTAACGTCTCTGTCACAGTATGGGATTGTTTTGATTTAGCTTTAAGTTCAATACTATGTAGCTTTGAGGGCTGTCTCTCATTCACCTTTGTGGTTTTTCTCATAAGTTGCCCGTTTCTCCGTGTTTTAACACAGGAGAACAAAATAGTCCACCGGCTTGTTTCGAAGTAATGGGTGTTTTGTTTGGAGATGGGGTTTAAGCTTGCTCGGCACCGTGGCACTGTTGGACTTCTCGCCACACAACAAGCAGAACGGAGTGGGTGTCGTCACATCTCAGGTGAAAGTAAATGCAAACTAAAGATACCTTTCACTGTATCACCTCGAGCTCACTGTCTTTGCTTTCTTTTGACCACCACTTATATTAGGGACCTCATCTGGGTCAGAATTTTGTCCAGGGCCCAGTTCAGAGTTTGCAATTTTTTTCTTTTTAAAAACTTGAATGCATCACTACAGAGCCCCTAAAGGGACATGGGGGAAAAATTACTTCACTTTTGACTTTAGCATAGCATGAATGAACTTCAAACCATATGGAGTAGTTTAGTGAGTGAAGAATTTAAAAAAGATGAAGTGAACATTATGCCTGAAAGTTTAAATGTTATAATCAGAGTAAAGGGTGGATACACTAAATATTTACTTTTTTCTTTTTTCAAAAAGTTATTTTTGTCAATATGATCCAATATTACATGCAATAAATACTTAAATAGTACATAGTTTTATGTTCATTTTGTTAAGTTGTATAAGTGTACTGTATTTTTTTATTTCTTCACTCGCTGAACCATTCCATATGGTTTAAAGTTCATTCATGCTATGCAAAAGTAAAAAAAAATTAAATTGTCAAAAAAACCTTTCAATTTTTCTAAAAAATCAGTATTTTCAGTGTTTTTGTTTATTAGCCGTACTTTTACCTCAGTATACTTGGAATGATGTTTTTGGTTCTCATTGCCTACAATAGCTTTGTTCAATACATTTTCACCAAAAAATTACAGAGAAGTAATTTTGTACTTTTTTTTATTAGGAGTCCTTTTCAACATAATGGTGGTGTATAATCTTCACTGCACACTCCTGTATGTTAACTTACTCCAATTGAAGTGCTTCTTTTCGGGCTCGGCTTTTGCTGTTATAAGTGTTTGAAAATATCCTAATTGACGTTAATCTGCATACCTTCTTTTTGTTTGTAAATGAGCTGTGAAGTTTAAATTGGGTGCTCATGGACATCCAATAAAACTAATAACCAGCAAAAACAACAAGCACATGCTCCTTTAGCAAACTAAGGCGGCCAGTGCAGACTGCTTTATTAGATACAGATGGTTGCAAAAACAAATTCTTCTCATTCACCACACACTCTGCAAAATGTTTAGGGAAAGAAGAGAACAAATAATGAAGGCGAGACCAAATATCCACCCCCTAGTTTTATATTCTTCACAGTTTGTCAGCAGCTTTTGTTTTTTTCCTAACCACAGTTTATAAGTGGCCATTCAGTTATCCACCTCAGAATTCTCCACCACAGTTTTAGTGCTCTGTGCTTCCACAAATGTTTATCAATGAGCTATTGCTTTGAATATACTGTCCCAAAAAAGGCAGTCACTTGATGCTAGGTTTTTTTCAGTGTGTATGGTTTCAAGTTCCCATTCTGGCTTCCTGGGATAAGCCACGAGGACTCCCCCTTCGCTCCTTCACTTCGACCCAAGTAAACAAACAGTCCGTACAGAGGAACAGATGTGCAGCCCAAGCTCGTTGGTTTTTCCCCTATCCCCAGCATGGAAATTTGCCATCATGTAACAACTAAGACCAGGTCTAGGAAAATATCCCCCACCAAGTTTCATCAAGTGTAGGTCTTACTTTAAAATGCATAATGTGTGCCTGTATTTTTCCTCATGAATTTCTAGATTTAGTTCTGATATTCTCATGTATATTACTGTAAAGTGCTTTAAATGTCTTTCATTTTATCCACTGGCATAATCTAACCTTGACTAAGCAAATTGCTTAAAAAGGTATCCTTTGCAAGCAGAAATTGTGGGCTTCTGGGTCATGTGAAAAAGTGCACTGAAATGCTGAGTCAAAAGTTTGGAATAGTTAAACAGCAATATCTAGGGCCCGTCATCACTCCCTTAGAGACATAGGGTGGTCAGCTTGAAGCAAAGGCCAATCAAGTGCCCCAGTGCCGATCTGATAAAGTTCTTCATTTACTGCCTTTGATTGATTGGAGCTGTGGGAGGATTTCGGCTAAATTTAATGTAAACATATGCCTCCGTGCACAAAGACCAACACCAGATGTGTGAAAGTCTCTGGACTGGCTGTTGTGCATTATTGCAGTCCAAAGAAAACCTTGTCTCTCCAACTGGGGTGCTTGCCTGATCTAGATCAACATGTTGTATAGATTTGACCTTAAATCTCTTAGAATCGAAGTTAAACGAGAGAGGATAGGCTGTAGCAGTCATTTTGTTGATAAAATACTGAAATTGTCGAAAGTGGTAACTTTCTTATGGCTCTTGCTTCAAAGATCACCTGTGATTACCCAAACTGCCCTGCAGATGGTAACATGAGAGCAAGTGTTCCATTCATTCTATACGTATGACAGTATTTCACAAACCAGTTCTTCCTTCCCACAAATCTGAAACCCCCAGATGGTCTAGAGTGCTTGGGCCCCAAGCACAGGGTCCATTTTTGGTATTAAGTGTTCTTGCTTTAGGTGTCTTGGGAGCTGAGAGAAAACAAAAGTATGCCCCACGGTTGGGTGAGGGATTATAATTTTGATCAACACAGTCAATCAATTCCATTATGAGCCAAATTCATTCAAAACAACTTTGTAACATTTGAACTGCAGGAGACACTGAAAAGAATTCTGAAAGCCATTGTGATTTGTGATGTCTCCTTCAGGTTTTGAAGTTTTATTTCTTGATAATATACATTTGAGACATTCTGTTGTGCTGTCTAGGTTAATATAAATGTTTACCAAATTATTGTGTCAGTTCTGTTATTTTTTTTAATACTTAAAAGTGTGAATAAATTAATCTACTACTAAAAGTAAATGATTCACACTTCCCTCACCACACCGAAGATACAATGTCTGGAATCCTTAAGATATGGAACATAAGTTATTTGATATGTGTACTTTTGGATGTGGACAGGTCAGTGATCTGTTAATGAACAGTGTCAATGAACGACCAGTCGTACAACTTGTGGTCTGCTTCCGCTATCCTGGACTAATTACAATACCATTATACAACAAGGTTTTGTTAGTACACAGAGCATTTCCTTTCATCACATCGTCCACCTAAACCCTTTAACCTTCTGATTCTTATTCAATTCATCTTCAATTCAGAAGTCATTTAATTTTAATGACTTAATTATAATCATTATTTGATATTAAAACTATATTTTAATAAATGTACATATGGCTGGACTCAACAATAATTAGTTAGTCAACTATAACGAGAGCCTTAAGAAACCTCAGAATTGGATGGGAGAGGAATAAGTGATTAAAATATATCAGTGTTGGAATCATACCTCTTTTAAATAAGGAATGATGCCAAATAGAATAAAAGGTGATTTATCACTCCATCTGGAGTACATTTCACTTTCGTTTCAAACTTCCTTATTGTCTCTATAGTCATATATTTTGATGAAAGGAGGTTAATACTGAAAGGCTAATGTTCATTTCGAGTTATTACGTCTTTGATTACAGTTGTTGGCTAAATTTATTTAGTACGGTCATTTTTATATATACACCTTCTGTAAAGGACTTTTATGCAAGACAATATGCTCTTAATATTTCTGGTATTTGATAGAAATCAACTTACATGGTCATTTTTGCTTTAAATGTGTGAAATAAGGCATTTTTTTACGCAGTGATGTTTGTAACTTTCTCATGAATTGATGGAAGAGCCCTTATATTACTGTCCATAGTAGTTACAATTTAAATCTGTCACAGGTTAAATCTTATGTGAACTTGAGGAATGGTGTCTTGTTGAAGGAAACTGTTCTAGGTTCTAAAGTGTTTACTGTGAGGGTCACTGAGTTTGAATTTCAGAGATGTGTCTTAGTGAACACTGGGATTGTGTGCTGGTCCTGTGTGTGCGCGTGTGTGCGTGTGTTTGTGTGTGTGGAGGGGGTGCTTGAGGCATAGCTGCCAAACTTTGCTCTCACGGCTGCCTTGCATGATGGAATGCACTGATGATGGGGGCATGAGTTAGCCGAGGCCAGGAAATACATACGCTGCAGGGATGTTGTTTTCACACCCTTATCGAGGTAGGTACATCTGTACAGGTAAATATGCTCCTTTCTCCGGGATCAATAAAGTATTCTGATTTTGATTCTGATTCTGGCTGAGACAGAGCACCACCTGTTTGTAGCCTACAGGGAAAGAGCTACAGAGGCTTGGCTACATTTCAGTCTGGATCCAGTTTTCACCAAATCCTAAATCAAAATCTTAGACCAGGTAAAGCCTTCCTCTGTGAACCCTTCACCAGTTAATAGATGAACTTGGCTCTTGGGTACATAAGACCAGATGCTATTCGAATGGGAGGAATGTTTTTAAAGAAGGAGTGTCTTATAACCATTAGTAATGGAATATTTATGTGGGGCCATGATTTTCACCCTGATGAGCAGCCGATACAGTATGTTCTGATACATGTCAGTGTTTGTATGTACAAAAGTATGTTCACGAAGTTCAGTAGTCCTCATAAGAAGAATAATTAATATGTCTGTGTGAAGATTTGCAGTACAGTGGATATAAAAATTCTAAAGACCCCTGTTAAAATGCCCTATTAAAAATCAGACCAATTTCAGATTTAATGAATTTAATTTCAGAACTTTCAGTTTTAATGTCCCCTATGACCTGTACAATTCACTTTGGGATAAAAGGAAATCTTTTAGATTCTTAAATCTTAAACGTAAAAATAAATAAATGATGTGATTGCATAAGGGCGCACACCCTCTTATAATTCAGATTTTGGTTGTGTTTGAAATTAACTAATCACATTCAAACTCATAGTGGCCAGTACACACCTGCCGTCGATGTAAGTGACTAATAAATCCCAAATAAAGTTTAGCTGTTCTAGAAGGAATTTGCTGGCATTTTACAGAAAAGCCATAGTCCACAAAGAGCTCATAAAGCACCAAAAGTTCACAATGTTGAATGGTCTCAGTCAGGTGAAGGATACAAACAAATTTCCAAGGAATTACACATACCATGGAGCACAGGGAAGACAGGCATAAACGGTTGACAAAATATGGCACAAAACAAAGAACTGGATGTTCCTCAAAATTCAATAAAAAAAAAAACAATAAGAAAAGTGGTCCAGCAAGGTACAAGGAGGTCTACAGCAACAATAAAACTACTGCAGGAATTTCTGGCAAGTACTCGTTGTGTTCTACATGTAACAACAATTCTCATGTATTCTTCATTCATCCAAGTATTTATTTGCACAACCACTTAATCCTGATAGGGTCACGGGGAGGCTGGAGCGGAGCCAAGTCTGGGCATAGATTGGGTACCCCCTGAACAGCTTGCCAGACTATTGCAGGGCCAACACACAAACTACCATTTATTTTCACACCTAGGGGCCATTTAGGCCATGTAGCTTAATGTGCATGCCTTTGGACTGTGTGCAGAAACCAGAGCATGGGAAGAACATACAAATGCCACACAGAAACACCCTCACAGAGTCCTCACAGGATTCAACATTGGACCTTCTTTCTGTGAGGTGGACTTGCTAAACACTACGCCAACATGCCTGTCAGTGTGTGTGTGTGTGTGTGTGTGTGTGTGTGTGTGTATATATATATATATACACACACACACACACACCATACATATAAGCACACCGTACTCAAAATGAAGCAAGATGGTGGCAACATCATGCTTTGAGGCTGGTTTTCTTCAGCTGGACCTGGGGCTTTAATCCAGATGGAGGGATTATGAAAAATTCCGAATAACAGTCAGTCTTGACACAAAACCTTCAGTCCACTGCTGCAAACCTGAAGATAGAGAGGAATTTCAGCTTTCAGCACAACAACAACCCAAGGCATACCTCCAAATCAACAAAAGAATAGCTTACAAGGAGACCATAAAAGTTTTGGAATGGCTCAGCCAGAGCCCAAACCTGAATTCAATTAAAAATCTGCGGGGTGACCTGTTGAGGGTTGTGCACAGGAGATGCCCTCAGAAAGTATTAGTTTAACGGTATGTACCTTTATGCAACTGGATTATTGCAAGGTTTTGTTGTTGTGTTTTTCTCCACTGTCCCAACTGTTTTTTTAATTATTATTTATTCATATTATTTATATTATCATTCATATTATTATTATTATTATTATTATTATTATTATTGTTGTTGTTGTTATCAAATTATTTATATTTGTTGCATTGCATCCTGAAATAAAGATACATGCAGAATAAAGTTGTATTTTCAGCTGCATTTACTCAGTGCAAATTTTACCATTAAAGGGAAAAAATATAACAGCACATTCTTAATATTCAGTAATATTTTTTAGTATTCTTAAAAATACTTGTAAACTCATCAAGTTTATTGGCTTCCACTTGTGATCAGATTTATTTATTCTGATTAATTAAGCATAAAACAACAATTCCTAGAGCATCACATTACTTGGACGTGTAACTGAAGGCAATCAACTATGGGTGGTAAGTCACTTTCAAAAGATTTCAGGGATAAAGTTGTGGACAGGAGATGGATGGAAACCCCTTCCAAGACTTTATTACTCCCTAGAAGAAAATCCATAATCAAAAAGTAGAAAGTGTTTGTTATTACTGGGACCCTTCCTGGATTATCCCTCTAAACTGGATGGAAGAATCAGAAGGAAACTGGTCAGGCTACCAAGATGCAAATGGCAGCTCTGAAGCAGTTACATAAATTTTTGGCAAAAAATGGTCACTGTTCAATGGTCATTGGTCAATGCATTGACAATATTACAAATGCTCCACAAATGCTGCTTGTATGTGAGGGCTGCAAGAAAAAAATCTGTCTCGAATAAAAAAATGTTTTTGTGTCTTTATTTCAGGCCATAAAGAAAAAAAGTGTGAATACCTTAAAGAAGAATAATTCGTCCCTACACCCACTTTTTATCTTGGACAGATAGATAAAATAAATTAAACTAGACATTTAAACTTTTTTTTCATTAAAGAGGCATATAAAAATCTAAATCTTCTTTGTGAAATGCTGTAAATGTAAAAGTACTGTGAATTGCAAGGTAATAGACAGGAGTGGAGAACCTTGGCTTCTGTCCTTCATGCCAACTGGCACAGTGGGCAGATAGTAAGCGAGTAATTAGGTAATATCTATTTATTTACATTTTATTGACCAGTGTTTCTTGTGTTTGTCTGGTGATTTACATGTTTACGGAATTAGATTAAGCTGATTTTCTGTCAGCATATTCTTTTTTTTTCAGTTAAGCTGATGTTTGAGTTTGGCACATCGCTCACCACTGAACACAATAATTTTTTTTATTTGAAAGGACATTTGTTTCAAGTTGACAAACAAAGAAAGGAAAAATAAATAAGCCATCACCACTGAGCGTAAGGTTTTTTTTTTTTTTTGGTCTGGCAGCTGACTTGGCAATGTTTTTTGTGCAACATCGTGTCTTTCTCCTTAAACCTTAGGGGTAAAGATGTTCTTACACAATCAAGTCAAGAACCACAGCCACAACTGGCAATTCATTCTTTTGCTTCATCCTCCAATGTGTCTATCGTTTTAACCACTAAATGGAAATCATTTGGCATTTATCCTGGACTTACTGATTGTATTATGTACCTAACTAATGGATAAGCTATCCAACTAGCTCAGAAAACATGGATCAAACCAGGGTTGGTCTGGCATTGATTGCACAAAGCACAATTTATTTTAAACTTTATTTTATTTTTAACTGTATTTATTTGGTTAGCAAATTAGTTGTTTAAAAACAAAAATACATTCTGTGAGTGAAAGCTGTCTGTTTGCATAACTAATCATAATAAAAAAAGAATATAT
>JAOUQZ010000044.1:16687472-16706147 GCA_028564935.1 Neosilurus hyrtlii
ATATATATATATATATATATATATATATATATATATTATTTTATTTATTTTTTTTGTTTGTTTTTTTTGTTTTTGTTTTTTTGTAACTATGAGAAATGATATGGTATGGAGCAGGTTATAAAAAGATGCAACAATACAATAACACTGCAGCGTTTTGTTGTCTTTAGCTGCTTGCCTTCCTAGGAACCAGTAGGTTAACACAGAGATTGGTCAGGTGGTCTGTAAATGGGACTTTACAGGACCTGGACTGTTACTCTTCATCCTAACAAGACTGGACACATCTGTTTTATTTCCCTCCAAGTAGCTAAAAATCTGTTCGGTTATAAGTGAGTAGAGTTTACTGATCTGATATTTCTCTGGCCTGTACATGCATGAATGCCATACCACTTTTTGCAACACCTGGCCAAAAGCCACACTTTGTGAAAATGTAAAATCCCACCTGATTTATATAATGGAAATTTTCTATGTTTATATTCAAGTTCACTTCTAGCCAGCAGTATCAGTTGCTTGCCAATGAGCATTTAAAGTTCATCCCATGTCAAACACAAGAATCCATGCTAACAAAATGAGAATATGTTTTGTGGGGGAAATCAAACGTTCTTCAGATTTCAAGATAAATATCTTGTTGCTGTAACAATGATGCCTTATGACTGACAGGCTTAAAAGGAGATTGGCTAGATACTTTTAAACTGAGTCTAGAAGCTGGTGCAGGAGAGCAGATTTCACGGCAGTGAATGAAACTGGTATGGACCCTTAGGTTCATAGAGACTTCTAATACATCCATCACCAGACAAATTTAAGAAACCTTTAGAAGTTCTCGATTGTTTGGTCTGTGAGAAAACGGTTAGAGACCATTGCCTTATAGCTGTGGAATAAAGGAGAGCAAAGCAACAGTTTGCAGAGGTATGTGGAGGAAAGCAGTCACAGGCTTTTTAAGCTTCGTCTTTGATGTTCTTCCTTCTCTGGGAGTTGAAAGGGTAACGTGAGAAGGCAGAGAGCACAATGCTGCTCTCACCTGTGCCCTTTGAAGATCCAAAAAGGCCAACTATACCCAGGACATCTCCATCACTAGATCCATAGATGCTTATGATCCCTTTTCCCCCACTTTTTTTTTAGGTCCTGCATGCACAAGTCAGGCTCTACAAAAGTCTTTGAGGTAATGTGTTCTTTGGTGCTCTGGTTACAGTGACTCTTGTTCAGAATGGGGTGAAGGACATTCTACAACATGCCGCAATTACTTAGGGCCTGTATGCCATTGAACCATAAGGTTCACCTCTGAGCCTTCCCACTCATCTGGCCAATTGTTTTCTTTCCATAAGCGTTTTCTTTAAACACCTCAATGAATGTTTCTTGTTTTCTCTGTCATGCAACTGACCATTCAGTTGCCATGACACAGTCTTTAATTTAGCAGATATGTAGAGCCACTGAAGTATATTGGTTTAGTAAAACTATGCAACTATGTTTAAACTGAGAAAGATATATTTTAAATAAGACACACACACACACACACACACACACACACACACACACACACACACACACACACACACATATATATATATATATATATATATATATATATATATATAAAGACAATGCAAAGCAAGAACACTGAATAGAGGTTGACATGAAGAATGTAAGCATAAATGATACCCACACAACAACAAACAAAACACTATTCAAAAGGTGGTGAATTAACAAAAGCATTATTTATGACACATTGAAAGATATGGTTTGAATCAAGATGAAGGTAGTATTCCAGTGCAGACAGGTGAAAAAGATACTCTTCCAGCTCAGGGCAAGGTCATCATGCAGAAGAAAGAAGAGCAACTCTGCATGAGGTCATTCCTTAACAGTCACACATACAGGTGTGTGTGTGTGTGTGTGTGTGTGTGTGTGTGTGTGTGCATGTACCATTTTGGATGGCAAGGGCTCATTGTCAGAGCAAATACTGCTGAATGGTTCTGTCCCTCCCTGAGAGGGTCAAAGAGGACCTGTCCTGAAACAGAATAGCCCATGCACCTGCCAGCCATCCAATGGCATGAAATATTCATTTGTGTTCATATCTACCTTTCTAAACAGACACCATAACAGTAGAAGTAGTATAAAGTATTATAGGCATTGCATTTCATACAGTCTGCTGATCACCTGACTTTTAATTATCCTTTTATATTATAATGCCACATAAGTGACATTCTATGATCTGCACCCTTTCCCTAAATCTGAGTGAGTCACCCAGTGTCTCTTTAACAGGGGTCTGAATCCTCCCTATCATATTCCCATCTGGAAATAATGACCACATTAATCTGGCCTCTGTGCAATCCATCACCCATAAGTCTTTGTTGCAACCTTTATGAACCTCACCACAACTGGTGTCTTTTCCATGTGAAGGTCGGATCCCCCTTCCCTGCCTGTCCTCTCAGCCAGCAGCTTTCACCTCTGAGTGACTCTAGCTTCTGGAACCATGACAATTTCTGTCTGTCTTCACAGGACCTGCCTGAACCAACACTGGCCTAATCCCCAATGTTGCCTTCCCATGATGTACAAGCACTGACCAGTCAGTCTGGAGCAGAGCTCCAGAAATGTCTTCTTTAACTCTCTCTAAAAGAGCATGTTACCCTGTTCATAGACACTTGCTCTTGGCACATGTGATGTATTAGCAAACTTAATTATTACTTTCAGATGGTGTAATGTGGTAGTGCTATTTGCCACTGGGTGTTCATGATTGCACATGTATCTTCTTTTAGTATCCATCATTGTGACATTTGTGTAATTGACATGCTATACAAGATACAGTGATAGTCTACATTCCTGATTCAGATCTTGTGGGTTTAGCTTCCATTGTTAAATTTTGTCAGTAACATTTTCTTTTGATGCAGTGCCAACTATGATGATACAGAAATGTCCTTGCCCTTTGCCAACTGGTATGACCAGACAGTATTAACAGATGCTGTTAATAAGACAACATACCAATTGTAACAGTAACTGACAAAGCAACAATAACCGACCAGGGCCACAAATTGGTGTGCCTTTGTCAGTAGCACTTTGACCATGATAAATGATTTAGATCTGCTTAGTTTCACCATCCAGTCATGGGTCAGGCATGATATTATGGATAAGAAGGATTTAGTAGTCATTTTGTTTTAAACACATCACCAACAGCTCTGTTTTATCTTCCTCTTGTCCTTCATGAAGTTGCGAGAACCTACAACACCAGTGTAAGGCCTTTGTAGAAAGATCTCAAGCACAAGCTATTGACTCCTTGAAATACAAAACTAGACAACATCAGTTTTGATAGAAATGTGATGTTGTATAAGGAGATGCATTCAGAGTGAGGAGCCTAAGTGAGTGGGACTGCAAGCATGATAGGTATCTTGGCCCTGTATTTCCTTATGTTCATATGCTAAGGTCACTGAACTCAAGCACGTAAAAGGACTGTTAAGCTAACAGAGGGCACCATGTCTCACTGCACACACATTCTTGTGAGGCAGAGGTCCCATGGTTCTCACAGTCATATGGCTGGATTAAATTTATTTAATCCTAGAAGAAAACTTTGACCATGGACACCATTCCCCCAGGCAGATGCTAGGAGACAGTGTGTGTGTGTGTGTGTGTGTGTGTGTGTGTGTGTGTGTGTGTGTGTGTGTGTGTGTGCTCCTTCCAACCAGGGTGCCCTATGCTTAATTGGATTGTGACTGGGATTGTTGATGGGAGAGCAGCATTGATGTGATAACATGATCACTCCCCCAAAATGCCACAACAGCCCTGAGGTTGTGCTTTTCAAACACACACACACACGCACACACACACACACACACACACACACAAACGCACGCACACACATGCACACACACAGTATATTGTACACTGTTACATTGTTCAGAACATTGTTCTCAGACAATGATTCCTGGAAGTGTTCCTGAGCCGCTGCAGTGATTTCAATGACAGAATCATGCCTGTTTTAATTGCAATGCCACCTAAGGACCTGAAGATCAGGTATTTAATATTGATTTTTGGCCTTTTCCTTTGCACTTAGAGAACTTTCAGAATATTTTAGTGCCATTATGTATGTATTGTAGATACAACAATAACCTATGATTCAACAGGTGGTATTATCTTACAGTCTACACCTATCACACTTGATGTTGTATCCAAGCATCCAAGTGATCCTCGTCACATAGTGTGGACTGCAATAAGTGTATACAATTGCTGAAGTCCCACAGTCTGTAGGCGGCATAACAAGGATCATTATACGTTTGTGATTTCAGTGGGTCAAAAACAACAAGCACTGATCTAGAGATCTGGGGAACAGTGATATGGTCAGATGAGTCATCCTTCAACATAGAAGCATGACAATAATTTAATCTTTAGTGAAAATCTTTTAAACTAATAAAAAAAAAGAATTGGCTGCATGTCACATAACACAATCATTTGTCTCCAACACACATTAGCTGAGAAAAAAAAATACACAATGATACCACATGGTAAGTTACAGTAGAGCAGAACATATTTATACCCTATATAGGGTAAAAACAAACAAAAAAAAAAGAATATAAAACTAACTGGAAGTAGCCCTGGATCATAGGAATGGAATATAAGATTAAGTTACATGGCAATAACGACAGTATTGTGGATAAATAAATAAAAATTAATCTGAAATACTGAATTGCTGCTTAAACTTGCTTAAATTATTTAAATTTCTGGTCTCTTAAATTTAGCAGACAAATGACATTGGAGGAGTAATAAACATTGGCAGACACAACTCGAGCCTACTTTTAATGATTTTTGTGCTCGTAGAGAAAGGTCTTCGGCCAGAGACATTAATCAGGATGATTGTGGAAAAGTGCTATTAGAGGGAAGGGTCGGTGCAAATCAATAGAAAGTTCCACTGACTGATTGCGTTTATCCTATCATGAAACATTTCTATCAAACATTTCCATCTATCCAAGAGGAGCCCATCCCCATCCCCGGAGCATGAGGGCTCACTGGATGGTTTAATGCATTTGAAATGAAAATACTATGGCCTCATTAAATCTCAGCTGAACATACTGCATACGAGAGATTTTGGAGTGACATATTAGACAGTGCTTTCTACCACCAGCATCAAAACATGTATTGAAAATACCTTTTACCCTAATAAAGCACATTATCTTGTTTTTCTTTGAATTTGTGGCCCAAATGTATATAGTTATAAGCATTCTGAGAATGGGTAACAAAGTAAGCAGTGGATGCAATGATCTAAAGTAATGCATATGTTTCCAGAGTGTAAAAAAATCTCTTATGAAGATGAATACAAGAGAATGACGTAGCATTCCAGCATGAACTGTTTGTGGGTGGCAGTAGTGTAGTAACTCAAGCCTAGACAGTTTTATATAGTGTAGCACAGGTGCAATAAATCTGGTTTATTTGCTCATTTACCCATCACACTTCTCTAAACTTTTGACTTCTTTAACTATAGTTAATATTGCATAAATATCCAAAGTATTTAGTTATAAAATTAGAATAATTTTATGCGTAGTATTTCTGTCAGAATACATTTCAAGGATTTGCAATCTATACAAATGTAATGTCATCTAAAAAGTGTTGATCTCCATCCTGAAAACTTTTAGGAGACCCTAAGCCACAGTCCACACTTGCTTTCTGGCTGTTAATGGGGAAACACTGGTGAAGGGATGCAGTCAGTGCATCTTGTGAGAGCTCATGATGTACTGATAAGACAGCAAGCTTTTGGAATCTCCAGTGTGTCTCTGACACCCAGGAATGTCATCAGATAACAGACTGCATGAAGTGAGACAGGAATATTTTTTTCTCCATGGGGGGCAGTGGAGGTTCAGCAGAGGGAGTTGGATAAATGTTCAGGAAGTGGAATAATTGTTAAACTGAGAACCAGTGCGGTCTCACAGACACTGTCCAGATATTATTACAAGCTTAGCGAAATAAGATATGCAGTACATAAAGCATACAAGATGTGCAGGCATCAGAGGCTGATGGAATGAGCCCAACATATCTCACAACAAAAAATACATACATTCTATAGCTTAACAGCTTTTTCAATATTATAATCAATGGCCAATCCTGTGACAGCTGCTTGTTATTCTTCAATCAAAGACCTTTCTAACAAGTAGCGAGCACCCCCTCTTAATCCATAACCTTGTCAATATTTATCATTCGTAATATGCGGAGCTCCGGAGTGTCTCGCTCGTGCGACCACAGTTGGGTCTGTGGTCAGACGCTGTACCACAGGGAACATAAACACCATGCGGGAATGCAAACAAATGTTCCATCTCTCTTCACTGTTTCCACTTTCTCTCCGAGCCACACTCCTCATCTCGCTTCCTCAAGAGATTGCATTTCAAAGGCTACGCGGACAAAGCTCTCGATGAACTCCTTGGCTCTGGAGTACAAACGTTTAGTTAAATAAGCACAAGGCTGATGGATTGGGTTTGCAGTTAGGTAAATTAGTTATTCTAGTTGCATAAAGAGAAATACTGAAGAGAACTGTATAGCAGGATGTCGACCACACCCTAGCAGAGTGAACAATTAATACTCCTGGGCAGGACAGGTGATTCTGATGATAGGCACATATGAATAAAAAGTACTAATCTGTACCATTCCTTTGTACTGAGGTTCCATCAAAAATATCTCTTTTACCATTAGCATGTTGCCTAGAGGGCAGCACGATGGCATAGTGGTTAGCATGTCTGCCTCACGGCAAAAAAAAAATCCCGGGCTCAGCTTGAGTGTTTCAGTGTGTTTTCCTCCCACAGTCCAAAGACATGCACATCAGGCTGTTTCAAATTGCCCCAGGTGTGAATGTGAATGGTTATGTGTATATGGTTATGTGTATTGCCCTGCAATGGATTGGCAACTGTTCAGGATATACCCCGCCTTCGCCCAGAGCCGGCTGAGATTGGCTCCAGAAACTCTGTGACCCTAGTATGATTGAGTGGTTCAGCAAATTAATAAATGATGAATGAATGATGCCTAGAAAGGTGTATGTTGTTTGCCTTAAAAAAAATTCACTCTAAATTGTAATTGGGCTGTTTCACAGTCAGGGAATACTTTTTGGGTTCACAGTAGCTCAAAAATAAAACTCCTAGTTTTTGTTGTTTCTTGTTACCTTATGAGACTAGAATATTTTGTGTGAAGTATCAGAGCTACAGGTCTAATGGTGTCTAAATTACACTGGGTGAAAGTATAACAGGTACAGGGTCTCTAGAAAAAGTATATCTGCTTGTTGCGTATCAGAATAGTTAAGAATTCACAGCATTAAGAATAAAAGCTCACTAAACACATTATCTGAGCAGGTTTCATTCAACATTAGTTGCATATATTATTAACTGCAGTAACAACAGCATCAGAGACAATCATTGTGGTGTTCTGGAGAAGACACTTTTTGACGGATATGCTTAGCAAGCTGATGTGGAGCTCTGTACAGAAAGTATTTCACATCCAATACCAATTATATTTTTCAGCAAGGTATACAGTACTATGCTGCTTTATAAAAAGCAATTACTATCTGAAAAAAGCACTTCTGTCCTCCACAGGTAATGTGTAATTTCCGGAGAAGAATTTTTTGATGAACAAAGGATCCCGACAAAGCCACTTAGATAATAAATAGAGCTTACAAGCAGCAGAACAACTTTCTAGATTGAATTAAAATACACTTTCAAAAGTAAAAGTTAGTTAGTAATTAGGAGGCAGTTCAGAATTTTATCAGGTGAAAGCTATTTTTATTATTGTGGAGAGATTTGAATTTTGTACTTTGTTGAAATTTGAGCAATATTTTCCTCTGATAACACTATTTATCAGAATTGAGAAAAAATGTCACTAGTGTAGCTGGGACTACTCTTCCTCTGTACAATAAACAAGAGACAGTCATAAAGTATGCAAGTGCCTACCTAAAGGAGTCCCTTGTATAATTTTAAAAAGACAAGCCAGACCATGAAACAGCCCAATTACAGTCCACTAATGTACCTTAAATAATTTTTTAAAATGTAAAGTATACCCATATTTCAACAAAAGCTACAGTTCAGTACACCTTTTTTTTAAAGAGTATAGATCTGTTTGTAATAAATCTGTTTGTGATCATCTATGTGAACATCTATGTTTTTTTTTGTTTATGGTTGTAACACTATATTTAGTTGTAGAAATGTATCTCATTAGGTACACATCCCTGTAGATAATTCACACAAACTCCAATCTAAACACATCATTATGTGTAATGTGTAAAATACTTAAATTACACACTTAAATGTAAATCTCTGTAAATGTAAATTAAAAAGTTGCAGAAAAATAACACGCTCCTCTTACATATACGATACTCCTCCTGTTTCTATTTGCCTGTTGTTATGACGAAACTCTTACATTTGGAAGAAGAAAAAATCTATCTGGACCACATGGTAGTAGAACTTTCCTCCTACAGTGAAACATAATTCCACACTGTCCCACCACAATGTTTTTGTCTCTCCGCATAATATTCAGCTTTCTTACCAGAATGGAAAGTAAAACTGTGAGGCATTGTTATTTATGCTATGGAAAAGCAAGAGGAACACACTGAAGGGAATAGAAAAAATAAAGAAGGTTTGAGTATTTAGAGTGTCCATTCTATAATTTCTATCATATTTTAAAACTGTATGAAACATAAAACATCTGTAAAAGTGTTTTGGCCCAAAACTGTTCTAGATCTGAATGATTCAATAATCACATGTATACTGTTTAAACTTTGTGCAAGTTACCGGCCTAGCTCTTTATATATTCCTAAGTGACATTATGTTTCATACACACACACACACACACACACACACACACACACACACACACACACACACACACACACACACACACACCTCAAATTGCAGCTACATGCAGTAAATTTACATATAAACTCTAGCACAAGATTGAATACTTGCACACTCAGAAAAAAGAAAAAGTGACATACTTGGCTGTACGATGAACCATTTTTGGGAGTATAACCTTTCCAAAAAACCCTTTAAGAACCTGAGACTGTGCTTATTCAAATAATGAATGCTCACTTTCATTAATAGTAGTAAATAACAGTAAAATCGGGACCAGGGGTTATTGATTATCTTAAGTAGAATATTAAAATAAGTGTTGAGAGTGTTTCTGTAAATGTTAAAGTGGCATGTGGTTAAAGTGGTAAGAACAGTTCCAAGTTTAAATGGCAATGAGAAAAAATAGGTAAATATTCCAGGAAAAAAGGTAAATAAAAATTGCATAATTCAAGGGCATGTTGTGTACACCGAAGAATGGCACATAGCCAAAACTAGTCTAAACTAGTCCAGCAAATATTAGTTTATATAACTGTCAGACAAAGGAATGCAGTGTAAAATTAATGTATGAGGAAGAGGGTTGATAGCACTTTCCTCTGCATATGCTCCAAGAGCAGCAGTTTTTAAAGATGGTAAGGCTGGTTTTATGTGTCTCTCAAGAAGCCTTTTTTTTTTTTCAAAGGAAAATATGTGAGGACTGACCTATTCTTTTGCATAGAAACGCATCAGCTCTGCTCTCCTATATAAATTACTGCACTGAGAATGTGACCACAACAAGTAATTTAAAGTGTTCCCAAACCAGAAACCGTGGTTCAACAGTGCAGTGCACATCTGCTTAGAGAATGGGATGATACATTTACATTTACATTTACATTTACACCATTTAGCAGACGCTCTTATCCAGAGCGACTTACAGAAGTGCTTTAAAGTCATTATCAGGGAATATATTCTTATACTGGTTCGTCAGGACACAGACTAAGTATACCATCTGTCAAGAACTCAGTGGATAGGTGTTGTGTGCAGAATAAATTAATTAAAATTTACCTTAAGCTTACAAAGCGGAAATTTGTGCAAGGCACAAATATAAACAACTCATCTAGGAGCACTTCGACGATTGTAACATCAGGAATATGTGGAAGGGGTTCAGGACACTCACTGGCTACAAGGACATGCACACATCTGTGACATCCTTGGACAGCACCCTACCTAGCTGCAGCAGTACCAGATTAGAGCCACTCTCCGCAGAATCAACTTTCAAATTCAAATTTATTTTGCATGTACAAAATCTTACACAGTACAATATGTAGTGAAATGCTTGTTACGACTGAAGAATCAACGCAAGGAAAGCAACTGGTCCAGATGATCTAAGAGGAAGGTTACTTAAAACATACGCCAATCAAATAGCAGAGGTTTTTACTACCATCTTTAACCTCTCATTACTACAATGTATGGTTCCCACCTGCCTCTAGACAGCCAACATCATTCCTGTACTGAAGAAGAGCACAGTGACCTGCCTGAATGACTGTCGCCCAGTTACCCTATCCCCCATCTTCACACAATGTTTCGAGAGAGTTGTCTTGTCTCACAATAAGGCTGCCATCCCTGCTGATCTTGATCCACATCAGTTTGCATACAAAGCAAACAGGTAACAGAGGATGCCATCAATACAGTCCTCCACGCAGCCTTCAAATACTTGGACAGCAGCAACTTCTGTGAGGATGCTCTTCGTAGACTTCATCTCCACTTTCAATACAGTTCTACCACATAAACTGGTTCAGAAGTTGGGCAACCTGGGCCAGGGGAGCTCACTATGCACCTGGATATTGGATTTTCTTAGCAACAGACCTCAGAACGTCAGGATAGGAGACCACATCTCCGCCACTCTCATTCTGAACACCAGAACACCACAGGGGTGTATTTTCAGCCCCCTCCTCTTTTCCCTCCTCACACACGACTGTTCCCCATCCACATCAGCAACACCATTGTCAAATTTGCCAACAACACCACCGTCATAGGTCTGATAACAGATAACGACGAGTCAGCCTGCAGGAAGGAGGTCCGGCATCTGCGGTGATGGTGTGACAACAACAACCTGGACCTTAACACATTCAAGACAAAGGAGGTGATAATGGACTTCAGGAGAAAGTTTCTTGGAGTCCACATCTCTGCAGACTTCACCTGGACCACAAAAATCTCTCACCAGGTGGGGAAGGCACAACAAAGGATGTACTGCAGAGGACAGGAAAGCCCTGCAGTGGGTGGTGAAGATGGCAGAGCGGGTAACTGGAACTACTACTACCCCCCCCCCTCCCCCGTCACACTGACAGACTTCATAGGAGAGCCAGTGGAATTATCAGGGACCCTACACACCCTGGACACCCCCTTTTTTTCCCTATCTTCTCCATAAAAAGGTACATGACACTAAAACCAATAACTAAAAGACTAAAGACCAGCTTTCAACAAGCTGTTGAACGTGCAACTTCACGAGTGCAATATTACTCTTTAAAGGCAATACTCATGTTCAAGTTCAATACTCATGTTTACGTGCAATACTCAGGTAGAGAAGGTCTCGAACATCATATAACATTTTACCATCAGGCACCTTATGATTATAAAAGCTCTACCTTTCCCTTGTGAATACCATACACCTTTGACATATCATGGAGACATACACAGAAGGGTTATGTTGTTTTTTGTGTACTTTTTTATAATTGCTGCTAAATAGAGAGCTGCTGAACTGATTTTCATTGTTCATGCAACAGTTGACAATAAAGATCTCTTTATCTCTTTATCTTTTATCCCACTGGATATAAGAAATCATGCATTCTGATTGGCTAATTTACTACTAGGCTATCACCGCATATTCTATTAGTGGCTACATCACTTCATAACATCAGAAAATGGTTGAGACTTGTACTAAGCTAACTGCTAATTCTACCAGGCCTGTTCATTCCAGACTTAGTCCACTAAAAGTTACAGAATTTGGAATTAAAGTATTTGATTTGAGTGCTTTAACTGTTTTATCTTAAAAAATGAGATGTTTTTTTCCATCAAATGCAACTTTATCATCCCGCTATGAGGAGCCTTGGTGTTGCCTGATGCCAGTTACTGGAGCAAAAGCTATTGTAAGCAGTGCGCAGCATGCGCAGTGAGACTCTGTGCTAGGCTAATCGACTCTTCTGTTAAGTATTTGATAGATACGAATTTATTACATTTTATTTCTTAAGAATTTAAACAAAATAATAAACTTCTACATTTCTCTCAATCCATTGATCATGAATACAATAAAACAGTCATTCCACCCACTCTCATCAACTTTGACTAATAGGCGGCTTGGAACACAACTCCTTGCCTGCTCTCACTGCATATATGAAACGAGATTTCTGATTTTTCAGAGAAGGAGCAGCCAGACATTTGTAGGAGGATATGCAACACTACTAAACAGACCACTCACAGTTTGGGCAGTCTCTATTGCACTACATGCAGTAAAATTTCTATAGAGGCGCGCATCAGCATATGGCACAGAGTACGGGATAACGGTATGCGGCTACACTGTAGCTAGGCCATATATTCTACGCAAGAGTATCAATCAGCTGTAGGGCTGGAAGGGCTTTAAAATAAATGTATTGTTCAGGAATGAGTATGGACAGTCCGACTGAGGAGATAAAAAATACAAGGAACTGATGTCTTGGAATGCTATCAGTTTTTTCTTTGGTGCTTTCTCTTCATTAAAGAGGATACGGAAGTGTGTGTTTGCCCAACAGACTTTAATGATTTAGATGGAATATAAGCTCTGAAAGGCTTTATGTAAGGAATCATGTTTCTATCATGCCACTTGAACACATGTAAGCCATTTGAAATTGGGATTATCCATGGTGAAATTACTTCATCAAAAGCATAGAGCTTGTCAACTTCAATGCCTTTTTATGGCATTTACCTTTTATGTATAGTCCACTCATCAAACAGTATCAATATAGGAAGTGGGCAGATCCTTAATTCATAGGGACTTTTACCAAAAAATATGAGGTTCACTGAAGTGCAAATCAACGAATCTTCAAAGAAGTACTGACATCTTTATTTAATCACCACTCACTCATGTGTGGAACATATTACCCAAGGTGTTGTGATATTCAGCAGGGACAGGAAAATCCCTAACATACAGTCTGTGTGCTACATTATGGCTTTTATGCACCTGCTTTAAATTGCAAGTATGTGTAGGGAGTCTGGATTCTACAGCTGCTGTATGAACTCACAGATGCCATGAACATGAGAGTCACTTTACAGATAGTAGCTATTTCCCAAAGGTGACTTTGACACCTGAACTTACTGTATCACATTTAACCAAACACCAAATGTTTCAAGACCTTACCAGTGAACCGTCAGTTGTTCCTTGCCTTTATGCTATTAGCTGGAACTCATAAAATTATGTGTTATTCAACACTTCATCTGGAAAAAAAACCTTAGTACCTTACAAAAACATAATGCAAACCTAAATAAAAAATGTTTGTAATCTTGGTTGTCACTCAAGGCCGAGTATGACGATCCACTGTGCAAAAATTATCTGTGTGTACGTAAATGGCTTTGTAGCCCAGTCCAAGACTTGCAGATTCTTTGGCATCTTGGACATTACGTTGAGCCTGAATGTAATATACATAATATACAGAGAATGTAATATACTTAAGCAAAGAAACCAAACAAAATACTGAAGGAGTGACTTGAAGACTAAAATTGTTCCAATTTTTTTCCCTCTTATCTCAGATTGGATCAAAAATAAAAGACAAACAATCAAACATAGCAGTAAACTAGAAATATGAGGTTAAACAGAGCACAAGCTTGGAAAGCAGATGCTTGGGCTAAGTTCTTCCTCCCTCACTATGCTGATAAATTATATGCACATTGGGTCAATGTTTGGACAAGGTAATTCACCAGGCAAAATATATGTTGTCTGTAGGAGTCCTGTGATCCATCTGCCCTCATTAGTTGATCAAAACAGGGTTATCCACAGGAATACTGTAAATCTCCGTCACTTGAGTGCTTTTGCGTGATTATGCCACACATTTAAAACGCCAGTATATCACTGACAAGCAAATTTTTGGGTGGTTTCCCTAACAAACACTGCAGGATATTATGGTGAGATTATAGCAGCTCAAGTGCAGAGCTCACTGTGTGCAGAATTAATGGAATTAAAAGCAGAGCGTGAAGATGAGGGTGATAAAGCTTTATAGCGGGAGTTGTTTTAGCAGTTAATGATGTATGAAAAAGCTTTGATCACGCAAGCACAGAGAAAGCTAGAATGGTGCTGAACCAAAAAGTAGAAAAATATGGTGCTTTCCGCTGACAGCTTACAATTTACAAAAAGAAAGGCATTTGGCATTAAAGAAATCTTATTCTCATTTTCTCCAATAAATCCAATGTGTATTCTGTTACTAAAAAGTTAGGTTTCTGCTTGGTTGCGTGAGCTAATATTTGACCTTTACACTGAAGGTAATCAAATCTTATTACAAAAACTTTTCACTGCAGCCTGTGAAATAAAGCTTTAAGGTGAATCGGTAAATTTATACATTTTCATTTATTCAGAACTGATTTATGCGGGTATCACGATGATGATGATTAAATAAAATTTAAGAATAAATTAAAAGGAATTAAAAGAATTCAGTCTTTTTTGCTAATTACAAATGCCTGTTTAATTTCAAGTTGCAACTCTTTGCCAACGTTCAGCCCATAACGTTTTGTTTAATAAGTAATCAGTGGCCTAATTAGCTGTAAATTACCAATATATACACTAAAATCATCTCAAATACAAACAGTATAATAATGAAAAAGACTCCACTCCAAGACACTTTTTACCTTGACCCCTTAACCAAATGCTTGACATGATATTGTTTTATTTTATTAGCCTTAATGTCTGGAACAGCCCCTTCTATTATGCTGACAGACTTGTGTAAGACTCTTTTTTTGTATTCTACTTTTATGTTATTTAAACCCTAACTGATGAAGAAAGAATAAGTGAGAAATAATGGCTGATACACATTATTAGTTTGCATGATGTGTAAAACCTGGGGCTAGGCAAAACCCCAGCAAAATGTCAATGCCTAAAGACGTTATTAGAGACAAAACAACAAAAAAAAATAGTGCCTTTAAAATGGACTCAAAGTCCTGGCAGCATTTCAGATCCATATTATATGTATATTTTTTTAATTCAGCAAATGATCTGCAGATGTTTCATATGCTTTGTACTTTAGGAGCAATACCTAATGCATTGCTGTAGTAAACGATATAACATTGAACATCTTGGCTGTAGCATAACCACATAACATAATTGCTAAGGAATTATTCAGGCCTGCAGCGAAGTTCTACCTGTTTCAAGTCAATTTTCAACAGCCTGTAGTCATTTGCTATATTAGCAGTGTCAGATGACATACTGAAAATAAAAAAGATAAAAGGAAAGAAACTGGGGAATTGCTTTTAAAGTTTTTACTAAGTATGGAGCACAAAATCCAGCCTGCACAAATCAGCCTTCCTGCAGCCTGTCGTGCCACCAGAAAATAAATTAATTACTAATACTATTCCGAAAAACCTCTCATATATGAGTCAATGTCGTGTTTACAAGCAGGGAAATTTCCAAACTTTTGACAACCTTAAACCTACCAGGCTTGCCCATCTTCAGACAAATAATCCTACACATCAAGAATTTAAATCTTATGTCTGTTTCCCAACTTCTATGCAGGGTTTAAAGGGTTGAGGGCCTTGTCTAAGGGCCCAACAGTGGCAATGTGGCAGTGCTGTGCTAAAACCATCAAGCCCTCCAATCAGTAACCCTTTCATTCATTCATTCAATAATTTTAGGACATGAGAAGATGGATATCATTCATTACTATGGATTCATACTTTACCCTACTTTTACTGCAAAATGTGAATCAAGCGTATCATAAAGATGTCTCAGGAATCTTTACAATGCGCAATTTTTGTATTAGAATTTGTTAATATTTTTCCGAATGTGAAATAATCGCATCATTTTACACAGTGTAAGAAAAGAGGTTAGTACATGTACAACATGTGGAAGAATCAGAATCCTTTATTGATCCTGGATAAAATTGTGTGCACACAGTTGGTCCATTTCAAGTAAAGCATAAGATAAAGATAAAAAGTAAAATAAAGTAGTAAAAAAAAAAAATATTACACATAATATATATATATATATATATATATATATATATATATATATATATATAAATATATATTCAAGAAAAATATAAACCTCACACCTTTGTTTTTGATCCCATTTTTCATGAGCTAATCTCAAAGATCTAAAACTTTTTATGTACATAAAAGGCCTATTTCTCTCAAATATTGTTAAGTTTTGAGGGAGCGTGCAATGGGCTTGCTGACTGCAGGAATGTCCACCAGACCTGTTTCCCGTGAATTGAATGAATTCAATACATTTTTATACCATAAGTCGTCTCCAAAGGTATTTCAGAGAATTTGGCAGGGCATCCAACCGGCCTCACAACCGCAGACCACATGTAACCACACCAGCCCAGGACCTCTGCATCCAGCATCTTCACCTCCAAGATTGTCTGAGACCAGCCACCTGGACAGCTGCTGCAATAATCGCATTGCATATCCAAAGAATTTCTGCACAAACTGGCAGAAACCGTCTCAGGGAAGATCATCTGCATGCTCGTTGTCCTCATAGGGGTCTCGACCTGACTGCAGTTCGTCGTTACCGACTTGAGTGGGCAAATGCTCCCATTTGATGGTGTTTGGCACGGTGGAGAGGTGTTACCTTCATGGAAGGAGATGTGTTGCACTATGTGAGGCAAGCGGTGGTCACACCACATACTGACTGGTTTTCTGACCCCCCCCCAAAAAAAATACAGTAAAACTGCACATTTTAGAGCGGCCTTTTATTGCGGCCAGCCTAAGGCACACCTGTACAATATTCATTCTGTCTACTCAGCATCTTGATATGCCACACCTGTGAGGTGGAAGAATTATCTCGGCGAAGGAGAAGTGTTCACTAACACAGATTTAGACAGATTTGTGAACAATATTTGAGAGAAATAGGCCTTTTGTGTCATGAAAAATGGGAGCAAAAACAAAACAGTTGTTTTGTGTCAGGTGCCACAGTGCCCCGGTGACAACAGGAACATCCTGGGTTTGAGTCCCAGGTTTTTTCTTGGGCGTTTCTGTGTGGAGTTTGCATGTTCTCTCCATACTTGTATGTAGGTTTCCTCTGGGTACTCCAGTTTCCTCCCACAGTCCAAAAACATGCACGTTAGGCTATATGAATGTTTTATAATGAATGTTTTGTCATATTTGTGAAAAAAGAAATAGAGAAAAGCAGCTTTTTTGGAAGGATTTTATCACCCGGACTGTTTTGTGGGTTTATTTACAGACAAGCATCCTAAAGCAACATTATTTTGATTCTACAGGTCTTCTGAAGAAGCGTTTTGGGATTCGTCCATTCCTTCTGACGTCATGACTGTGCGACGAGAGTAAAGCGCGCGCCGGTTTAAACCGCGACAAGCTTTGTTTTCGCCTACACAGGTTTCAGCGTAAACGTATAAAGTCAACCATGTTAAAGAAAGCACCGAGAACAGCTCTAAAATCTCATATGAAAAAGAAATCGGACATACGTATCGGAAAAAACGCTGACTTGATGGTAAGTTTTGAGCCGCAACAAACTAAACGGTATGCTAATTTAGTTAGCAAACAAAAAACCCCAAAACAGCGACTTGGCTTGTTTACATGAACACAGTGCTTTCATTCAGCGTTCACGGATAATTATTCTGTCGAGTCACATTAAGTACATGGTCGTTTTTCACGGCATTACACATTTAAATACAAGCTGTGTGTTTTACTGGGAGAGGACAAGTAATCTCACTGCATTTATTACATGTACAGGAAGATATCGGTGGGTAGTAATAACGAACTCATCTGCCTGAGAGAGTGAATTTTATTGAGTCATCTATGAGAGTTTGTTTCCTACTTCTATATTTTGGAGACCAGGCAGTGAAGTTGTAAACGGGTGTCATTTAAAAAAAGAAAATGGACACACAGATGGATTAAACTAATAGCTCTGCACCACCACAACACCAGTGTTTCAGTTTGAAAGGTGACATTAATGCAGATTTCTGTGCACTGCAATCATTTGTGTTTTAGATAAAACATAAACATGAGGAAGACTTTCGAATGAAATGTTCTGATATTTACTTCTGGGTGTGGTAAACAGCTTCGCCCGTGGCCCCGCCCATTTTTCTAATGATCAAACATATTGGAGCATGTGACTGACAGGTGTTTCTTGTTGCCCTGGTAGACTGATTGTTTAAGTGATTTATAAATGCTCTGAGTGTGTACTCTTGGTTTGATCCCTGGTGTACCCTTGAAGACTATTTGTTGTTTAAAAAAAAGAGAAATGAATATGAAGACCACAGAGGGGTATGTGGGACAAGAGCAAGTCATTTTGAAGCTGAGAAAATTAGTGCCATAAAAATAAAAAAAAGGGCGAGGGGGTTAAACGGTATGACCATTTTTATGGTCCTGAAAAAGAAAATACCCACTGGTGTATTAACCACCAGACATGAAACAGGTCAGCAAAGGAAATCATCTGTGTTCTCAGCCCCCTGCTGTATTGATTATACACCTACGACTGTGTGCAAACACTGAGCGAATGAGGAGGAGCTTCTTCCCGTAGGCCATTCGGGCCCTGAACCTGAACACTGGTACCTGGACACTGTAGATTCTACCCCCACACATAAACATCCGCTTCAGTTGATTGCTGCACACAGACACTTTGTCACTTTACAGACACTTTGTCACTTTACAGACACTTTGTCACTTTACAGACACTTTGTCACTTTACAGACACTTTGTCACTTTA
>JAOUQZ010000044.1:16710444-16722103 GCA_028564935.1 Neosilurus hyrtlii
CAGTAAAATGATGACTGTTATACTCCTCCAGTCCTGCTTTAACCCCATCATGCCCCTCAGTCCTGCTTTATAATACTCTACTTACCGTTTTGTTCCCTTAACTTCCTCTTTCTCTGTCTCTCCTCCGCGGCGCTGCTGTAAATAGCGCTGGCGCGCGTGCACTCATAGAAAATGAGGGGAGGGTTGGAACAAAATTTGTATTTAGCTAGGTCTTATTTTCGGGGTAGGGCTTATTTTGGACCGTTCGGCTGAATTAAGGGTAGGTCTTATTATCGGGGAAACACGGTATCACTATAATTAGTGAAATCTTATCTTTTGGAACTCTTGTTAGCTGCACTTTTCCTGGTTTTTATTTTAATTATACTAAATTGAATCAAATGTATTTTAATCAATTAATTAAACATTTAATTTTTAGATTTAGCCGCTGAGTCTGTCACTAATGCTCATTCATTCTACCAACATGCACCAGCTGAGAGAAGCTTAATGGCTTAAATGCAGTTCTATAAATTTCAGTGAGATCATATGATTTATGTATATTCTCATCCCATCATGCTTTTATATCACTGAAACCATTTATCAAATGCACAGGCATAAGAATTGGTCACCATCATAACCAATAATTATGAACTGAAAAAATCTGCTAATGCTGTCTATGAAATCATCCTTTATTTCCCCAAAGAGAAAAATGTAAAAAATGTTTGGTAAGGGGAATCCTTATTTGCCCTTAAATATTCTCCTACTTTATGTTGTCTTAATATAGACAATCTTTTAAAAAAAACCCAGAGTCTTTGTTTGTTGAACATATGGTTTGAATTCTTAAAGTGATTCATGTAAAATGTATCTGAACTGGTGTGACTTTCTTTATTGGCAGTAATCTCAGCTGAAAGCTTGCTGTAGCTGCTGATTGGGGATTAGACGGTATTTTTCACTTGAATTTATAAAAAGAAATTTCGTGTTTATTTTTGCTAGTTTTTCCTTGTTAGGCCTACTTCAGATTATGACATTTCAGTGTAAGTGGTTCCATGGCTCAGGCTGAGCCATCCAACAGTTATAGAGAGTGCATTGATGAGGTACTTACTCAGAGCCATGAAGTTAAGATCATGCTCAGGATATGTTGTGTTTGGAACACCCCCCCCTCGAACACTGAGACTTAATCAGAGTTCTGATTTATGCTGAAGGTATTCAATGGGGTTAAGGTCAAAGCTCTGTGCAGGCCACTCGAGTTTTTCCACTCCAAACTGGCTTTGTCATGCTGGACCGGGGTTGAGGTGGCACAATGGGACATCGCCCAGTGCTACACTGAACTGGTTCATATAATCCATTTGTGCATTTGTGTTTGTATCTGCATCTACAGAATATTTCTTTAAAAAATAAAACCTTCCATGAGCAAAGTGAAGAAAGACGTGATTTATATGAAGTGATGGAAAACAATGCAACAGCCCAATCTGTGTGTTTTGGCCACTGCTAGTTTAGAGTAATCTTACAGTGTTTCCTTGTGATTTACAGCAACTTGAAGATGAATTTCAACGTTTAACTCCTTTGGTGTGATAAAATAAAATAGCCATTGAAGTTATTGCCATTTATCATGCATAAGCTTTTTTTGGATGACTCCTGCATAAAATGTTATCGTATTGTCAGAGATGAGTAATGTTGGGTTGTTTGTTTTGCGTAATCAGGTCCAGCTGAATCTGCTGCTTGTCTTACATCGACTGGCAGAAGAGTCCAGAATCAAGGCCTTTGAGGAGAAAACAGCTACTATCAAAGTCCACCATGTTAAAGCTGTTGCAAAGGTATCCAGATCTTTTTCAGAGAAAAAGATCCTACTAAATGTTGGAAAAGTCTCATTGTTTCTGATCTTGTAGCATATTACCTCATATATTCACCGGTCTCTTTTCCCATTCTATTGATTCAGTGTTTACTGCTTTTGTTCCTTTACTAATGACCCATAATTGATTGTTTTCATTCTTTTTTGATGGGATGTAAGCATTTGCAAAGTTGTTTAACTTCTGCTTGGCAGTTCAACAGAGTGGAAACATGCTTTCCGTCAGTCTAATGCTTATTTAAGAATTTAAGGATGTATGGGTTGAGTAAGTGTTAGGCCTTAAAAGCTGTGGTGTCTCTGATCAGTAAGGTTAATTTTCTTATACATAATAATTCAGTCAGTCTGCATTGCTAACAGATGTCACCCAAGGCTGCTTCACTGGCCTGATGAGGAGTATGTGTCAAAGGTGTGTATAGGATTGTTTCCCTTAATCCTGCTCCCATTCACTCACAAATGTGAGACTCTGGGGTTCTGATACATATGTGAAAATGATTCCTCATGCTCCCTGAACCACACTTTCATTATTTGAGTCCCCATTTTATATCTGTGCCAAGACAAAAAGAAAAAGTCCATTGATGTGATAACCTGCTCATTCAGTACATTCAGATCATCAGCTGACTTCATTTAATTGCAATATTAATGTTGCTGAGCCTCGACCTGACCAACTGGAGCATCAGTGCCATGGAGATTACATGCTGTGATTAAGGTGAAATGCACTCCATGAAAATATTAGTGTGCGAGGTTTTATTTATTTATTAGTTTTTTTTGGCCAGGCAGTGTATGTAAACTTCATTGCACCCATGGGAAAGTTAGGATGACATGAATGATTGAAAACCTTTGCAGGTTTCATCAAACTGTTAGTTTGTATATATGAAATTCTGAGACTAATCTAGAGGCTAAAATGTATGCCCGCTCATGGGATTTTGAAGTTTGATTACCTCACAGGCAGTTAAGTGTAGGAGGCAGGTGTTGGTGCAGAGTTGCATACTTGTAAAACAGAACACTTAATTCCAATTTGGGATTAATATTTGTATCTGTATTTGGATTATTTTAAGAAGTAAAAGGCAGAGTGTTGTTACCCACCTAATAGATACACCTACCGACCATAATGTTAACACCACCTGGCTGGTCTGCGTCTAGGATGCACCATACAAAGCAAGCTGCAACACACTGTGTGATCTGACACCTTTCATAGACAGCGTTAACTCTTTTAGCAGTCTGTGCTACAGTTCCTCTTCTGTGGGATCAGAACAGGCGTTGTAGCCTTCGCTCCCTACACAGGTCGGTGAGTCTTGGGAATCTATGACACTCTTAACAGTTCACTAGTTGTTCTTCCTTGAACAACCTTTTGGTAGGTATTTAGCACTGAACACCAGGAACAGCCCACAAGACCTGCTGTTTTGCGGATGAGTCGACCCTCATTAGCCATGACATTAAAAACATTGTGACAGATAAGTGAATGACATTGATTATTTTTTATTACAGGGGCACAAACTGCTGAAACTGTTAATTCTGGCTATGATAGAAATGTCAGAACACACGGCTCATTGCAGTGTGGTGGCCTGTCAGGTGGTGTTAATGTTATGGCTGATGTTTGTAAGAGCGCCTAAAGTTTCCTTACAAAATAATCATTTACAATTTTTATTTCATTATTTTGTAGCTGATTTATTTTTATTTTATATGGTTTCTGTTGTGGATGTCACTCAGTTCTGTTCAGCTTTGTTTTGTTTTGTTTTTTGCAGCAAAGGAGTCAAACTAGTGCTAAACACTGATTCAGACAACTTGAAGTCAGCATGAGGCATTTATTTTTCTGACCTAGAGAAGCTTATTTGATTTAAATCTAATTCAATGCAGAGTTGAGTGCTGTCCATGCCTGAGCTGGAATGGTGTGAATAATGATCTGGTTCCTGTGCTAAAGTGCAGACTCATTACAACCTGTCACAACCAAATATGTTAGAAATTACGTGTCTCGGGTAGTTTGCTCGTGTCCCACACATATAATGAATTGGAAATAACAGTGCAAATCTGAGCAAATGGGAAGAAAGGAAATGAGAAGCGTAACTGGAAGACTGGGTTGTGACATAGATGAGGAATGAGCTGTTTGATTTTGTTATGCTTGTTATGCCTCTTCTGTTTTGCTGTTTGCCTTCCAGAAATTGCTGAAGAGCACACGAGGATGAGGTGGAACACATTGCTTCCTCTGTGATCCAGAAGCTGCACAGAGCCCACAGTCTGAGAGAGCCCAGGTATCCAGTGCACTCCAGACTCAACCTCTCACTGGAGCCAAGGCACATGCGTCATGCCATGAGCCCACATACGCTTACCATCCACTCATCTTTAACTTCTTAGGCTTTTTTTTTTTCCCCCCAAATTTTTTTCCTGAGTTTTCTCAGTGTAGTCCCAAAATGTGCAACCTGCATGATAGTGTGCAAAAACCTCCCTCTCAGATTAATTCCCTGGGGATCTGCTCACTTTTCCTCTCCATTACTGCTGACCTTTTGCTTTCGAGTGGTTTTGGGAAACAGCTGTGTATAAACTTTTAGCCCTGACTGATGGTATCAGGCCTGAGTACCCGTAGCCACAAATGTTTTCTTCCTATATTTTGGATTTTTATTAGTACTTAATAAGTTTTTTAATAAAAAATCTGTACCACTTAACTTGGCTGTAATATGTCACTCTGGACTTTTGGTCTATTCCTTTTATTTTTTAATTTTATTTTGTTTTATTTATTTTATTTTTTGCTTTATGTGCATATGGAAAAGTAAACAAAAACAACCAAAAATCTTTTGGCAGATTGCCACATATAACCGTAGAACTATTATCTCAGAGCCAATCCTCAAAGTAGGATTTTAGCAAGAAGACGTTTTTAGCATGAAAGGAAATGCAGATAGTATCTTTGTTGACACAATATTAACCTTCTAAGACTATTGCTTTCATTTACGCTCTAATTATGTACAGCACTTTGCCTGCTTTTCCGTTATGACACAATCTCTTACTGTCAGATATCACCACTGAGGCCAAGCATTTAGCCCACTGATGCAGCTAGTGCTAATTAACTCTGTTCCTGCAGCAAGACATTGCCCTTTGGGTAATTTGGGTGATTAAAGGAACAAAGGACTTGACCTCAGACCACAGAAAAGTAAATGTTTGGGTCCCCCATTGTGAGTGTGTATGGATGCCAAGGTATCCCACTGATGACCACATGGTCTGGGAGGCATCTAGCCCTAATCCTACTGTCAGAACTAATTGGACTGTCTTTGCTATGCTCTCAGAGCTTTGCTTACAGGAGACTTGGGTAAAAGGAAAAAACATAGGCATGTTCTTAAAATGAAAACAAAAAAAAAACTTTGAATGTTCTCCAGACCTCCGGCTTCACCTTTCTTATCTTAATCCAGAAAACATCTGAGTCACTTGCACACTGAAAACAGACGCTTCTTCCCATCAGCTTATTCATCATGTTTCTGCATATTGTCCGATTAGAGACTGAGGTCATCCTGTGAGTTGACCGTGGTCATGACCTGTCCTTCAACTTTCATGACCAGTAGAGGGCGACCATGCTGAATATTCTAATGTTAAGTTGAATATGTTCTTTGAGTTCATTGCTGTGAGGAACAGGCTGCCTTCAGAACCATGTATGTGTACTGTATATAAAGTTTGTTCTTCCTATAAAATACTTGGAAACTAAAGTCATATATTTCACCAAACATTGTGTAGAAATTATTTGCTCAACAAAGGGTGGGGGGGAAACCTGACAAGTTTTTACTTGAAGGATTATTTCAGCACTGTTATTCTAAACTAGCAATATATATGTTGTACATCATGCTGTTTACTGTTCTGTCATTGTCATACAAGCAAACAAGTCAGTCATACGATCATTGAATCGTTGTAATTCCAAGCTGCTTGTCAATATTTGTGGAGCAGTTATTGCTATGAACTTCAATTCTTAATACATGACAGATTTTTTTCTGTGTACATGTGGTGAAAAATAGGACATCGTGCAATATACACATACAGAGTGGCATGGTGGTGTATTGGTTAGCATGTCTGCAACACATCAAGAGGATCATGGGTTTGATTCCCATGATCAGCTGTTTTCCATGTGGATTTTGCAGGTGTTTTTGCTTGCGTGGGTTTCCTCTGGGTATTCTGTTTTTCTCCAACAGTCCAAAGACATGTACATTAGTGTGTTCAGGATGAATACATGATGTAGAAGATATAAGGATGAAGATATAATGTAACTAATAAAGGTTTTCTTCAAAGTTTTTCCAGGTACTTGTTGTTGTTGTGTTTTTTTTTTTTTTTTTTTTTTAACAGGGCAAAAAAATAAATAAATTCCTTAATAGATTTCTAAACATCCTGATTTTATTTTATATATTTACATTATTTTATTCTGCACATAGAAAGGTAGTGAGGCGTATGGGCTGAACAAAACCCACCATCAGAAACCTGATTGACCGCCACAAAATGGCAGGGTCAGTTGACCACAGGCCACATCCAGGGCGAGAGAGAGTGACATGTTTCGGCGTTCTGTATCTCCGTAAATCATCGCCTGTGTCACCGCAAATCACCGCCTGTATCAAAACAAACAGAGGCCATATCCAATACTGACTGTTGTGACTTTCATTTTGGCATGTCATTTTGTTTTGTTGATTTTGATGTGCATAATCTATTCTTGACCCTTTTGTTATATATTACAAAAATCCAGTTTTGGGTACCAGAATAAAAATTATGCCAAAAATTGTTTTTTAATGACTGAAAGTGTAGATATGTTAAACATTATGGAACATAACACATTTTGAATCAGACCACTAAGTTTTTCCAAGTGAGCTTAAGTCTTGGAAAAATAACATATTTCTTGTTTCCCAGTTGAAGCATGCTAAAATCATTAATGTAGCCCTGGATATTGACTCTTAAGCTTTTCTTATGACCTGTGAGATTGCCTTTGTAGTTAAGAAGGGACACCATGAAGATGAGAGCTTTCTTTGGAAGAAAAGCATGTCATTCTGTAGCTGAGCAAAGGGTGAAAATAAATCAGAGCTCATTCAGAAACATTGGGCATAGGCAGTACCACATTTTGGACTACCCTGAAAAAGAAAGAAACCACTGGTATATTGAGCAACAGGTCTTCCAATGCAAGCAACAATTGATGACAGTTAAATTGTGAGGGGGGAAAACCCCAAAACAACAGTGCATAACATCATGAATGAACTTCCAAACAGCAGGGGGTAGAAATATCACAAGTGGCTGTTCGAAGGAGTTACAGAGAGCAACTGTAGAGGCCATACTACAAGATTTGTTGGGGGGATGGAGTAAAGGGATAAACCACAGTTCTGGAACAAAGTTTTATGGACTGATGAGACAAAGATTGACCTCTATCAAAGTGATGGAAAGCACAAAGTATGAAGAAAGAAGGGATCTGTTCATGATTTAAAACATACAAGCTCATCTGTGAAACATGGTGGAGGTTGTATCATGGCTTGAGCTTGCATGGCTGCTTCGGGAACAGAGTCAATAAATTTTATTGAGGCGGAATGAACTCAGAAATTTACAGAAACAATCAGAAAATAATCAGAAGGAACTTTATTATGCAGCAAGACTATGATCCAAAACACATTGCCGCCTCAACAAAAGACTTCATCAAAGGGGAATAATGATAGGTTTTGGAATCAATCACCAGATCTTAACCCAACTAAACATGCAATTTACCTTCCGAGAAGAATACCGAACGGAGAAACACGATGCTTTGGTAAAAACTTGAATAGGCATAACTAATGAAGAAACAAGAAATTTGGTAGAGTCTGATCATCAATCTTGATACAGCCATTGCAGTAAAGGATATGCAACTGAGTATTAACCTTGGGTTTACACTGGGGCATGATGTCCACGATTTGAGAGAATCGTGATGATCGCACTGATCGTAGCAAACTTTTTGACTGTCAAAAATTTTGCCACGATTATTATGTTGTATTTTGATTTGACGACAATCATGACAGTAGAGCTTAACAGACCTTAACAAACCATGATGCGCCAACGTAGGGGATCTTGATGAACTTAGCAACATGATTCCTTCAAGTTTCATGTCTTGGATGCACCCTGCCTACTTTTTATACTCCAAGCATGCTCATAAATCGTGATGGTCCACGCTTTTTTGAATTGCGGAGATTGCAGGCATCGTCCCCCAACGTAAACTCAGGGATAGTAGTTTTGAGTTAATAAAAAAAAAAAACAAACTGGGTGGTTTGATACAGAATGTGTTATGTTCAGTGTTGAGATCGCTGATCTCATATTCATCTTTTTTGATCTCACTCACAAATGTCTATAGTGCTCAACAGAAACTAATTACTTGGTCTTTTTCTTCCATTATTTTTGGAGGGGTGTGTATTGAGATGGAGGGACCAACCTAATCTACCTTACCCTGGATCAGATTACTAGTGCCAAATCACCAACAGATATAGCTCTTATCTCTGTTCACTGTGTAAAACAGTGTTGGGTAGTTCTGTTTGGATGTGCTTTCATCAGTCCCCATCCATCCTACCTTTTTGAAATGAGGATAATTTCAGCTGTTAGTGGCTATAAGGTAGAGAACTGAAGAGTGTGCACAGAATTGCTGCTCCATTTTAATATTTTCCTTCATGTTGCTTGACCTGACCTCAGGTTTACATGACTCATTCGGACAAATGAGCTAATGGAACTGTTTCTGTCACTTCCATAGGCACATGTCCACTTTGGAGCAGCAGCAAATGGCTGTTTGCCTGCTCTGCACTGCGGCTTTCAGCTTATGCTAACCTGTTCAAATTCTCCCCTCTGATGATATCACCTTAGAAACAGAAACTTTGTGCGGTCTCTGGTGGGAGTGAGGATTCCACTTCCACACCTGTGCACAGTGTCACTAAGTTTATGTCATGCCCTGCTGCTCGAGAGCCCTGATTTACACGAGGAAACAAAATTATAGGCCTCATGACTATCTGATGTCATACTGGCAGGAACAGAAGAGAATGTAAGCGTGCCAGGTGGAAACCTAGTACAAGTGGGTCTCATGTAGATTTACCTTCAGCAACCTAATTTGAAAATCATACCTATTAAAAGCTTTGCTATAACTTGTCTGAAACATCTTTACAGTGGAAGAGTTGCTTGCTTGTAGTGTTATCTTCTAGAACTTTAAATGCTTTTTTTCTGGTGGTTCATTGAGTTTGTTGGCTGATGCTTTTTTCTGTGTGTTTGATCCCTGCTTAAGGTCCACCTAAAGTAATAACTCTCTTCAGCCCTGTAGCTTGGAGAATAGTGTGTCTCTGCTGTCACATGATTCGTTTAATGGGTATAATACTTTTCAATGTAAAGAGACTCTAAATCACACTAAGCTGGGAATGCAACGACATGCATTTCATATCAGTTTTCTCCTGGACCTGCAGACAATTTGGTTATGTAATTTTTTTTCCTGAGTACACGATGGCACGAAACACCAATAGAAACATGGTTCTTTTTAAGACAGAAAAAAAATTTAACTGTATAGAGATCTGTTTTCAAAGGTAATGGGATAAAAGTGCATAAACAGACAAAAAGATCTGCCGTGCTTGATTTCATTTCATCAATGACTTTTCAAAAGACTCTCCGTTTGTTTGTTTGCCTGGCATATACCATCATGCAGGGCACCCAGCCTGGGGAACACTTAACACGTGCATATTTACACAGCTGGATATTTACAGATGTTGTTCCAGGTGAAGAACTTTAACATACTGCCTCACCTCACTAGTTAACCCTCAGCACTGGCTGGCTCTTGCTGTCTCCCTTCCCCCTTCCCTCAATCTTGCATTGCTGGTCTGCTTCTAATCTAGGTTTGGAGGTCTTGATTTGTTTTGCTTGTCCAGAAACCCATATTGCCCCAACGCTGCCCAAGACCAACTCTGAGCAGATATAATTAGATAACCATGTGAAAACATTGAATAACTGAAATTGGACATGGTGTTAGAATGACTAGCCTCTGGCTGGAGTGATTGTGTTGAAGATAGAACCTGCGATGCTTTTGTCATGTCATCACCAGCGACAAACTGTTGCCAACAGTGAAGAGCTTGTGAGAAACTTATTAAATAACCCCAGATTTTGTAATATTGAGATTCACATTCCAGATTGAATTGTTTTGTAATAGTGTGATCTGTCAGGAAAAGTTAAAAACGAAATCAGCAAGCGCATTAAGATGCAATGCTGACTCATCAGTAGATGTTTGCAACATGGTTAGTATTTAACCCAAGCATTGTGATTTACAAATTTTGATATTAGGGCCCAGAGCAGAATACCAGCTGTTTACCCTGCTTTTACCTACAGCTGTGCAGACATGATGTAACCAAAGCTAGTAATTTTCTTGGGCAACATCCTTTAATAATGCAGTTTGTAATATTACCATGTTCGTCTGAAGGAATAAGGACAAGCACGATTCAGGTGCATTTGATTACCAGCTATTGCAGATCTTCATTACATATTAGAGGTCCAGAATTTTTGGGGCCCATTTATCCCCTTTTCTCAGTTTTTATGTTGTGCATAGCCTATTTTTTTAAGGCTGACCGAAGAGATAGGAAAGCTGCCTGGTAAAATCTTAAAAAAGACCTTAATAGGAATTTTCAATTATGCTGCTGAAATAATATTATGGCGATGATGTTTTTCAAGTCTTTTTAGCTTTTAAATTAAAATTGCTGGCAGATATTTGGCCTAGTTGTCCCTTTAGAAAAGTGGGTTATTTTTAATTAATAAAAAAAAATTCTTTGATTGATCAACCTGATCCTGTGAAGAAACATTTTTCATCTTTTTATGCATGGCAATGCTCCCATCGACCAGGCACCAGGCTTTACTACATGATTTTAATGTGTATGAAAATTGTTTTTAAAAAAGGATATTCTAATATTCTCACCAGCACTTGATGTCAAACCACCTGAACTTATAGGAAATTTTACGCCAATATTTTAGACGTTGTTTCGCACCATCATCATGATCATCAGTGCACCAACCGAAGGAATATCTTTTGGAGGGATGGTGTTCCAGTACAGTTCCAAAAATTAACAGAGGCCATGCAAGGCATACTGAAACTTGTGCATTATGTTGACTCACCTTTTTACTAAAGCACATCTTTCCCTTAATTTATCAGTTTGAAAATGTGCAGCCGGGCAGTAGACTGGGAACAACTCAAATAGGGTCTCTTTTCATTTCTCACTCTGTGTTGTTTATCTGCCCATGCCTTATTCACTTTTGCTGGTTAAGGGAATCCCCAAATGGGTAAACAGGTGGTGATAAGAAACAAGTAGGAATCATCACGGTATCTGACAGTTTGGCCCATCTGACCCACCTGTCCCTGATGTTCAACCACACCCCCAATGCCATAATCACATACATATATTAGTTTACTAGCCTTGTTTCAAAAAAATCAAAATGCAGCAGAAACCAAAATATGTGATTTGTTAATTTACATGAACCTTTATTTAACTAGCAAAAGTACAAAGAAAAGATTTATTAGTATTTCTACTGACCCTGACAAGTTTGAATTTGATGCTTGCAACACAGTCAAGAAAAGTTAATAAGAGCTAAAATAAAATTTATATGATTACAAAATATTCAACTAACAGTGCTAAATTATTTGTTACTGTTAAGATAGCCTGGGTGCGGATTCCTGATCTATAAAAGTAGATTTCACCAAATGGTAAGCCTTTGCCAGCAAAGACAAGTTTTACGGAAAATCGGATGTTAAGTTCTCCCTCGGCGGCACGGTGGCGTAGTCGTTAGCACGTCCGCCTCACAGCAAGAAGGTCCTGGGTTCGATTCCCAGCTCGGGCGTTTCTGTGTGGAGTTTGCATG
>JAOUQZ010000044.1:16724881-16740177 GCA_028564935.1 Neosilurus hyrtlii
AGAACAAGTTGAGTGTCATCTGCATAGCAGTGATATGAGAACCCATGTGAGGATATGACCTCACCGAGGGACCTAGTCTTCTGGCCACTCCAGTTTCCTTCCACAGTGGTTTCCTTTCACAGTCCTAAGACATGCATATTAGGATAATTGACTGTTCTAAATTGCCCCTAGTTGTGAGTGTGAATAGTGTGTGTGTATATGTGTGTTGGCTCTGTGATTGCGACTGGCGAGCTGTTCAGTATGTAGCCTACTTTCGCCCTGAATCAACCCCGCGAGTAGGGTTAAGTAGTTTATCAAATGAATCAAAGAAGTGTGTGGTGTGATCATGCAAAGATAAAAAGAGTTTTTCAAGGCCTCCAGAAAAAAGGTTGTTAATGCATATAAGTATAGAAAGAGATTTAAAGAGATCTCACAAAATTATTTTAAATAAATAATTCTACTCTAAGGAAAATTATCTACAAGTGATATATATTTCAAGTGAATGACAGTTTGTCCATGATTGGCCACAGCAAATTCAGCTACAGAGTAGACTGTTTGATGTGAAAAGAAATCCCCAGGAATCCCAAAATTTCATCACAGAGTTTGTAGGTAACACTTGCAATTGTTGGCTTGAAATGTCTACGATCAGAAAGAGATTGGAAAAATGCAATTTGCCAATAAAAATACAAGCAGAGTCCAGGCCTTTTGAAATATGCACTGGGTACTCTATCAAAGACCCAGTTGTTTGGCCACAGTCTCAATACAATTTTTGCAGGATAAGAACCTCATACCACATGAGAAGTATGCTACTGGAAATGTTATGGTTTGGGGTTGCTCCACTGCCTCATAGTGCTAGTCAGCTTGCAATCACTGAGTTAGAGTTTAGTTAGGGAAGAAAACTGCTTCAAGATTACACAAGGCCATCTGTCCAAAAAGTTTAACCAGAGGTGTACAGCCTAAGCACACTAGCAATGAATGCCACAGCAATGAAAGCCCCAAAAAGAATGAGGGTTATGGAATGGCCTAGTCAAAGCAAAGACCTCAAGAAAGAAGATCCTGTGTTTAAGGGTTGTGGACAGCAGAGGCATTACAATGTGAAGGATGTTTGTTCTCCCTATGCTTGTGTAGGTTTTCTTCAGGTACTCCTATTTCCTCCCACAGTCCAAAGATATGCACAGTAGGTCTCCTAGCTACAGCCCTTGGCAAAAATTTTGAAAGTTTAGTAGAGGGAAAAATTATGGAATCAACAACAACAAAAATCTCAATTAGTCCTTTGTTGCTCCTTCTTTGTCCTGAATACTTTGAGGCATTGACTTCACTAATGACAAACATTATTCTCCATCATGCTTGTTCCAACTTTCTCAAATAGCAGTGGAGTGATCAGCTTTGCAGGATGGAGCCTTGTCACACATCTTTTTTAAATGAAAACTATACATTTTTAACCATATTACGACATTCGCCTATCTTATATCTGAGCTGATTTGCCTTTCCTAAAGAAAAGCTTTAACAAATTTTGTTTTGTGGGAAGAGGATGCATTGTTTTCTGAAAAATGATTTCATCATCACCAAACCTATTTTCAAACAGCGGAATGAGAAAGTGGCCACAAATCCAATGTAGCCCTCTGCAGTGAATGTTTTGTTTAATGATTACCATCTCCCTGGTCCTTTACCTGACGTGTAACCCTATATTATAAGTGATTGTTTTTCTTCAGGCAGTATTCTTTATATCTAGAACAGCACCAGCCAAAAGTTCCAGCATCATCTCCTTGGCCAATGCAGTGTGATTGTTCACGCAATATCACCTTCATCTAACAATCATCCACATTCCATGACTGCTTCTCTTTAGCCCACTGTAACTTTTCCTTTGGCTTATTTATTTATTTATTTTTAATTTACTGTATTAATCCTGCAGGGGAAATTTGGCTTCAGCATTTAACCCAACCAAAGTGAGCACACAAATACACTCTGCAGCCCCTGGAGAGCAGTTGGGTGTTAGGTGCCTTGCTCAAGGGTGTACCCAACCAGCTTGTCCAAAGTCAACTGGGACTGGCTCCAGTTCCAGCCTGATCCTAACAGGATAAGTGCTATGGAGAATGAATGACTGAATGAATGAAATGTGGGGGTACTTGAGAAGGGCAGTACATGCAAGAATACCCTAAAACATTTGAGCCAATGTCAGAGACTGCTGGAGAGTTATGCAATAAATAAATAAATAAATAAACAAACAAATGAATAAATAAATACTTATTTTTTAAAAATTGTGGGGTTTCCTTATTATCCATATTCGGTATATTATATATAAAATACTCTACCTACTTACGTAATCCTAAAAGGATTCCTGAATCATACAATGGTAAACCAATGAAAAGACTCAAAATATATAAGACTTGGTGTAAATAGAACTCATCTGTTGCTAGAAAGACACTAGGAAGATGCCGATTGGTCGAGACCCAGATTCATTTAGTGTACGACGAGTTTCAAATGCAGACATTCAGAAACTGGTTCTGTAACTGTAATTGCTATTTTTGCAAAGGTAGCATTTCCTGATTAAAGACATACTAAGTCATGTAACTAATGTAACATCACCTACTGATGTAACTAATGTTCATGCTATATTCATGTATTAATACATCATTTTCAATTCAGGTTTATTTGTATAGCGCTTTTAACAAGTAACATTGTCGCAAAGCAGCTTTATATAGTAACAGTAATTTAAAAAGGAATTCAAACATTTTTCTACAATCCTTCACATCCCTAATGAGCAAGCCCGCAGCGACAAGGAAAAACTCCCTCAGTTGACACGAGGAAGAAACCTTGAGAAGAACCAGGCTCAAAAGGGAAACCCATCATCATTTGGGTGAAACAGTAAAAATACAAACCATGTAAGAAAACTTCATTACAGTCCAACATGTATTCGGTTGGTTATACCACAACTGTAAGTCCTAAATAATTGTAGCAAAAGAGTTTATATCACCAGCAGTGAAAAGTCGTCTTCACAGTCGCTGAGTGCAGATCTAAGCCCATATGGGTCTTCATCAGTAGGAGCGAGGGGCTTCCGAGATGAGAACTCCAGCCAGCATCAGTACACAAAGACAGACCACAGGACTCAGGAAGCAGGAGAATCAGGAGGATCAGGATCACTGGCATCCAAGAAGTAGCATGTGTACCTCAGCAAAAACAGAGAGGGAGAGAGAGAGAAGAGAGAGGTTGTTAGGTACGATAATAACAGTGTAATGGTACAAGAAGAGTTTATTAGTGCTGGGTGCAAGCAGGGACTCCGGCATGACTAACTATGGCAGCATAACTAAAAAGAAAGAAATCAAAAGGAGGGCAGACATGAGGGCACCCTGTAACGTTGGGCAATCAGCCACTCCACTGTCAACAGACAGCGTCCGAACATCACAGTTTACCAGAACTCTCTATGCCTGACAACCCCCAGATTTTGAAGCATATTAAATTCTCTTTCCAAATATTTGAATATCCCAGTATGTAAAATTTTCTACTTAATTTGTATTATGCTGGAGTGGGTCATAACATAATATTTGGCAGTGAAAAACTATCTGCAGAGCTGCTAAAGCAGGACAGGTACATCTGTACAAGAACCATATACCAATATATTATCAACTTAAAAAAGCTTACTGCTCACTTTTTGCTTAATATTGTACCCCATCCAATTATCATTGTTATTCATTTTACCTCTCAGTTGTTTTAAAATCTGATCTACGTATATAGTAACTTAACATTTTCTGTTACTTTCTTAATATGGACCTACGTCTGATCATTGTCTTGTAGAACATTGTCAAAGGCTCCAATTAGACAATCTTAATTCTGCTTTGTTTGATAGATAGATATTCCAACTTCACCCTAAAAAGTTTAAGTGTCCTAGAATCTATGGGGATAGTATAATTAACTTCAGTTGGTGCCCTGCATAGCCAAACTATGGCATGGTGTTGTTCAGTCATAATGAGTGGCATGTTAGTGCAGTATTAGCATTAAAGACTGTGGGATGTGTCTAATAGGTTGTTTTTTTTAAGAAGCTGTGGAATTAGGAATCAATAGGATTACTAAGATAAAGAGATGCACATAACATGTGTGCAAACATATGTAAATGTTAATTTTTCGGGGCTTTTAAAGTAAGTGCTAGGTGTTATGTACACAGTATAAACTGAGCAAGTGGTACTACCTTTACAGAGGAAAATGCAGGGTCACTGGATGGTGTACCAAATAAAGAAAAGAAAGGAAATGCAGAACCAAAAAAATAGCAAAATGTCAAATGGTATTGTTGAGGTTAAGAGTAGATGCATTACTTTGCAAACTGAAGAGAGATTAGCTTGGTTGTCTGAGGAATAAAGCAAGTAAGTGCAGGAATTTCAGCCTGAAAGATGTGCCTTGCTACCTGCCGTGTCTGGAAAAAGAGCTTCACCACAGAGGCAGCCAGGAATCCCACTCCTGCTGCCCTCCTCTCATTACTCTTTGGTACTCCCGCTGGGAACGAAGGGGGTAGAATTGCCTTGATCTATGCCTATGGGAGGAGGCACAGTATTTACACCCCAGTCCCATGGATGGAGACCTTCACTCCTTAGTTGTCATGCATCTGCTCATTGTTTAATTCTGGTCCAGCTTCATGCTATGGGAACACAAAAAGTGGGAAATGAAAATTGGTTCCCACGTGCCTGCACTCTATATAGATGGCTTAAGCTGCCTCCTCTGAGTGGTCTGCCCACTGAGGAGATAGAGTATGGCCTGCTGATGGGAAAATACTCTCCTTGATTCTTACCTCTCTGTACTTTCTTTCCCCAGAACTCCCACATTGTGAGTTTAGAATCCTCCCGCTTTTTTCAACTAAACAACTCTGACTCTGCACCATCATCCTTAAAATACAAAATAAAAGGTTGCAAACAATTATATATTTTAACATGCATTTGGAATATTTGCTTTCATGTGTGTGGTTGACTTTCAGGTCCTAAACAGGAAAGGAACTGAATCTCTTTTTTTTCTTGCTCTCACACTGAGATCCAGAAATTCAGTCATGTAAGAGTGGCATAGTTTAAAGTCATTTCCAAGTTGGAATTTTGAGAAAATGAAATATGTTCAGAGACTGTTTATACAAGTTCCTTCCTAGATCAAGTCAAGTTTATTCTACACTGACTACAGTGCAGAAAGTCATCTACATCATCCCTGTTACAATATCAGTTTTTTTGTAATGTAGACATTAAATCAAGATAAAATATGTAGTTGTCTGATTTTCAGAGAGGCTGTATTGTGGGTAAATCTGAGGGTGGAATTACCAGCATCGGATTGCACAAAACCTTGGGATTCGCCACTGTCAACAGAGTGATTGTACAATTCACCAGCAAAGGCAAGGAATTAATAGCATCCAACTCATGTCAACCTGGGCCCTCTGACAGGTGTCTTTTAATTGTCAAGCAGACTGTTGAAAATAATCCTTGTTGTAAGGCAACTAATGATGCAGAGAAACTCCAAGTGAGTCTGAGTATTGCTGTGAGGTATCTCCGTCAACTTGGCTATCTTATGTATATCTATGCATAAATCAAAAATAATGGCATCTATTTGCTTTTGATATGTCACTGTACAGAATCACATTGTAAAATGTATCAATCAGGAGAGTTGTACAAAACAATGTATGTACAGTTCATCAGTGGTGATCTACTACACTTCATCACAAAGTGACGAAAATGAAGCACCAGGTCACAACCAAGAACAGGTCATCCCTCCATGACAAATAGACAAGAAGAATGCTGGCAACTTTAAAACAGCTGCAGGAATATCTCCTGGTCAGTCCGTGTGTGACAACAATCTCTCAATGTCTGGACTGTGAGGAAAGGTGGCTAGACAGTTGCCCTTTTTCAACAAACTACAATCAAATAAAATACTCAAATTCACCAAAATTACTAAAGACCATGATGCAAAGTGTGTTATGCTCTGATGAAACCAATGTAGAACTTTTCTGGCAATATTAAATTAAACAAATATGTTTGTTAGAACCCAAAGAATATTATGCCCACAGTCAAGATTGAAGGTGGCAGTATCATGCTATGGAGCTGCTTATATTCAGAAGATCCCATTACAATTTAATAGAGCATGGAGCATGTGTTTCCAAGGAAGAACGGAATGAAAATAGCCTTATTAAGATATGCTGAGTGGTTACATTTTAGCCAAAAGGGATTAGATGCTGTATGACCACAGACTGTTGAGTATCTAAAGTCATGTATCAAACAAGAATTAACAAAAATTCCAATCGCAAGACTGTAACAATAAGTATCCGCAATGACCCAAATGATTAAAATATTTAATTAAAAGGAAAGAATATGTAACAGAACAGTTAACATGTCTCAGTCCCTACTTTTGTTGAGTGCAAGCAGGCAACAAATTGTAATCTAGGATATATTTACAAAATACAATGAAGTTGAAAACTTTTTTATTTACCTTTATCTGTAAAATTAAGGTTTATATGAATTAACAAATCACAAGTTGCTTGACTTGTTTTGTTTTGTTTTGCATTTTGCAAATTGTAAATTGGGTAACATAAATTGCTCTTAAATGTCAACAGACTCAGATCCATCAGGACCCTGAAAGATGTTGAGAGTGTACAAATGGTCATTTTATGCCAAGGTTATAGGGGTTTCATGCATAGTAGCATTATTTTTATCATTATGAACAATAGCTGCTGTGCTACAACAACAAGGTAAGCTCTGCTTCCTCTAAAAACATGACTAAAGATTTTGTCAAATGTATAAAGAGTGAGTGTTATAACATACAACTTCATGGCTAGCTCATTCAGAATCAGTAATAATTTCTGATTGATAAAGGCAATGGAATATTTTCAAGTGAGTACACACAGATATTTATTAACCACTGTTTTTGTTAGCAATATAGCTTACTATTACCGTTTGTTCATATTCTACTGTAAACATAACCTCAAATAAATAAATAAATAAATTTGCTTTTGTTAGTTTTTGTTTTAGTTTAGTAATGTATGTTCATTTAATAAAGTTCACAACATAGCTGTGCATGACAGCAGACGATGCGAGAGACTCAGAATTAAACAGAAGGCAGATCATCACCCAAGACTGATTATTTCTGAAAGTCAGGGGAAAATACATGCCTTTTCAATCTCCTGGTATGACAAGGAGAAATTGCAGACTGGACGTGCTGTGATAAAGAGAATTTACTGCTGGCATTTTAAAGAAACCATATCAGGGTGTTTAGTTAAAACTGGGCTTTGGGAATTAGGCTAACTTTGACAGGACATAGATAAGAATTTACATATAAATAACATGATGCTATAATGGGCAAATTTTGTGTTGTAGCTATAAAATGCGCATCCCCTGCTTGACAGACCACCAGTCGCCACTGGCATGAATACAGCATCTGTTTTTATTTCAACAGTATCTGATCAGCACAACAGGTGCCTCTCTTCTATTAATCTATTCATAACAACCTTTCTAATTTATTATCAAAATAATGATCCAGTGTTCAAAAACTACTTAAAAGTGATATTGGAGATTGGGGTATGTGAAATACCTTGTTAAAGCATTTTCTCAGTTTTGCTTGAGGTCCAGCTGTATGTTTGTTTTCTGTGAAATACAGTCATTCCCTGTCCTAAATCTACAGAGACTACCTTCCTCTTTGACACAAAACTGCTATTTTACACTATACACTTGTTCTTTAATACCTACACTTGTAAAATATCTTCTTGCCCAACCACCTTGCCCTACTGAAATAACAGTGGACATCTGGGTCACATTTGCTGTACCTGAAACCTGCCATCAAAGTCTATTTGATTCGATATAAATGCTACAATGTTTATATGAATATGACGTCCAGAGGTCTCAACCACTGAAACTGAAGAGCCCATTATTGCAGCCTGAGTGGCCCATTAGCTGAATGGTTGTCTAAGATTTCATTTGGGATGTGTTGCTGTTATGGCGGAGAGCTTTGAGTTTCCTTTTTTATGGCTACTTTTGGATTTACAACACCCCAGAATAGGGATGAGAAAAACAAAACAAACATAAATGTAATGGGAACAAGTGGTACATAGCTGAGCTCTGAACTGAGATAGTAGGCCACCCAAACACTTACAGAAGAGAGTCTTTCACTCCACACATGCAAATATATTAAGTAGTTCTCTTGGACATAGTTTACTTAGCTAAAGGCTCCATGACTTTTGGGCTTCCTGTCTAAATACTAAATGCAGAATAAGAATTATTAATGTGATCTCGACCTGTTTACCCTCTTTATTCCTTTGCTTATGCATGTGATGCTGACTCATCACTAATGAGTCATCATCATCACTGCTTACATGCAACTTGTGAAAGAGCTTCAGATGAAACATTTCGATTTTTGGATTTCAGAAGTTTGTGTGCCCTCCGCACTCCAGCCCTGAGGTCAGAAGTCTCCTATCAGAAGCGTTTTTAACTCCTACCTCCAGCAGAGCTCCAAACACATCCCAAGTGAGGCAGGGGACATGGAATTCAAATGGGCCATATTTTGAGCCTCCATTATTGAGGCGGCAGCCCATAGCTGTGGCCGGAAGGTCATCGGTGCCCGTCGTGGTGGTAACCCCTGAACCCGATGCAGAGCTTGGTCTGCATTGTTAACAACAGGTCAAATTCGTTTCCGGTGAGGGTTGGAGTCCACCAAGGCTGTCCTTTGTCAACAGTTCTGTTCATAATTTTTATAGACAGAATTTCTAGGCGTAGCCAAGTGTTGAGGGGTTCTGGTTTGGTGGCCATAGGATCTCTTTGATCTTTTTGCAGATGATGTTGTCCTTTTGGCTTCATGAAGCCAGGACCTTTAGCTCTCACTGGAGTGATTTGCAGCTGAGTGTGAAGTGACCGAGATGAGAATCAGCACCTCCAAGTCCGAGGCCATGGTTCTCAGCTGGAAAAGGCTGGAATGCACCCTCCGGGTCTGGAACGAGGTCCTGCCCCAAGTGGAGGAGTTTCTCGGGGTCTTGTCCACGAGTGAGTGAAGGATGGAGTGGGAGATCGACAGGTAAATCGGTGCAGCCTTTGCTGTAAAGCAGAGCTTGTACTGGTCCGTTATGGTGAAGAGGAAGCTGAGCTGAAAGGCAAAGCTCTCAATTTACCAGTCGATCTACGTACCACCCCTCACCTATGAGACCGCGGTTACAGGTGGCTGAAATGAGCTTCCTTCGCAGGGTGGCGGGGCTCTCCCGCAGAGATATATGGTGAGAAGCTCAGCCATCCGGGAGGAGCTTGGAGTAGAACCGCTGCTCCTCTGCATTGAGAGGAGCCAATTGAGGTGGTGTTTCAAGCATGTCCAACCGGGAAGAGACCCCAACCCAGAACACGCTGAAGGGACTATGTCCCTTGGCTGGTCTGGGAACGCCTCGCTGTTCCCCAGAAGAGCTGGAGGAAGTGGCTGGGAATAGGGACGTCTGGACCTCACTGCTTAGGCTGCTGCCCCCGCGACCCGACCCCAGATTAAGTGGAAGAAGATGAAGATGATGATAAGTGTGTTACAATATTTTCCTAAATTTAATTACATTTCTTTTGAACAAGCATTATCATAATTATAGTTTGAAATGATGTCATACTCAAATTATACAAACATGCCCTATTTGCAAAATTAGTTTATCATTATACCTTGGAAGCAATAAGCATTTTTTTTCCATTTGCACTAGTGTGTCTTCTCCGAACGTATTACATGTGTGATTGAATCATGGTGACGGCATAACCAGATACTGATTATTGGATCTGTACTATGTAGTTAGACAGATTTGATTTGCAGGTTTGTACATTTCTCATCTGTCTCATCTCCTTTTAGTTACTTGTGTTAGACTCAGATATACAGCTGTGTTCGTCAGTTTCCTGGAATCTAATTTGTATATGTGCTTGAGGAACATGAACACCCTAAACATAAACTACTGACAACATTTCCCCCAAGTTGCACATTTATTTTCTTTTTTTTCAGACTTTTTTCAGACCTTGGATAATGCATAGAGATTAAGATCATATTCACTTATAAACAACAGAAAACCATGTTTGAACTTCAGATGAGTTCAGAAATCAGCCTTTGGTGGAATAACCCTGACATTTAATTACAACTTTCATGTGTCTTGGCATGCTTTCCACCAGTCTTTCACATTGCTCTTGGGTGACTTTATTCCAGCCTGGTACATAAATTCAGGTTTGTTTGATGGCTTGTGACGATTCATCCTTATATTGAATATTGATTAAAGGGTTAGATGGATCCCTTGTCTAACTGTAAACACTCCTTGTCTACCAGTTAGCAACCTTAAAGACTAGTCTTATTTGTCTCCTCTATGAGAACTCATGTATTTGTCAGTGTAAGTATGTGGCTCCGATCACAGATGAATGCAATGTACACTTATCCACACCAACACTGGTCAGTAGAGCACTTGATGACAAAATAAGGGATTTATCATCTCTCAAATGTATTTACTTATTTATTTATTTATTTATATATTTAGAAGGCTGCTGGTGGCTATGTGAATGAACCTTTTCCATACTCCCCAAAATTATAATCAAAGTTCAGTGTTTCATTTCATTATGCAAACTTATGCTTTAAATTTTTTTGTTACTGATTTTTTTTTCTGAACAGTGCACACCTTTTAACTTATTTTGGGTTTTCTGAAATCAACACTGTAAAAAATATACAACACAGCTAAAATGTGGTTAAATGTCACTTAGCATATTTAAACTTGACCAGACACATTTGGTAGCCACCAACAAGCTTCTGTCAAAATTCTTGTTGGATAGCTCAACACTTTTCACAGAATTAGTAGAGTACAAATAAATTATTTGGTTTTCTTTAAAGATGTGGTTGGTTATTTTTTAAATTTATACACAAACTGTTATATTCGTTAAAATGTTTTTTACACTCAAACAGCAATCAATAACTTATAACATCTGAAAAAGGCCTAAAAAAATCCATCATCTACGGCCACTGAAATCCTGTAAAAAAGGAAACCAATCATTGCCTCAGGGCTCCTGTGTCTCCCTGGTCTTCATGACACATGCATGATCCTACAGTCACAACGCATTATTGCCGCTGATGCTGTACAAGTTTACTGGAGAATGGAAGACAGAAAAACTAAATTACCACTGCCACAGTTACTTGTTACCAGTCGTCCTGGTAATCCTCGGCCTAAGCAGGCAAAGAGGGGGAAAAGGAAGCAGAAACGCCTGCAATTTGAAGTAACTTTCTGTTAAACCAAGAGTACAAATTAGGGTAAACATTGCTTTTCAGTGACAGCGCCAGCTGAGGGAGTTGAAAGGCCTGAAAAATTATGCTATGGTTGCTATCTTTCCATTGGACAATGCTATTGTCATCTTCCCTGTCAATGTAGTCAAGTACATTATGTTACACTATGTTTACACATTCCTATCTGACATGACTTGTGTAATGTCATGTGCTCAAGAGTGACTGAGCATGTTCTTTTTTCACTCCATATTGGAGTTTACAAATGTTGATGCAGGATATGTTGTGATGTGGCATAGTCTTTTAGTGTACTGCCCAAGTCAGGAATTTTTTTTTTCAGCTATTCAGAGGTGGACTTGCTCTTAAACTTTAGATCATTGTCCTGCTGCTTAACCCAAGTGCCTTGAAATAAGCAAATAAAGATATAATAAAATTAAAGAGAAAATATAAAAACAAAACTTATATAAAGCTAATAAAAAATTGTAGTTGTTGTAGTAATTATAATACATTTAAAAAGGAAATGTAAAAACTAAACCAATATTCCACTATAATAACAGCTCTAATAATAATAATAATAATAATAATAATAATGAAATATAAAAACTACAGCTATATCCAGTAAACCTATAACCCTATATGTCATAACAGGCAAGGCAGAAAATAAGATAATATATTAAGTTTGCTATTAACAGAAATATCTTTGGTGCTATGACAATATAAAGCTTTCTGCAAAAGATGCGGGTTGACTAACAATTTGTAAATAAATGTATGTAATGTAGGTTCTACAAAGATGCATAGTGCAAAATGAACGATATGTGTGTATTTATGCATGTGGGATTGTACATGCTTATAGTCCATATGGCCTGAGGCATGAAACTTCTTCTCATTGTTTTTGTTTTGGCCATGATGTAGCGAAGTTACTAACCAGAGGGAAGCCACTGAAACAGTTGTGCTTGTGATGATGAATGTCCTTGTTGATCTTATTTGCCCTGGACAAGTACCACCTGCTGTAGATGCCCTGGAGGCTGAGCAGTGCAGTCCTTGGTTATGTGTTCAGCACACCGGATCACTCTGTGGAGAGCCTTTCTTCCCAGCATTATGTTTTACTGAAGAAAGCTGTATTAGGGTTACATCAGATGTAACTGGAACCAAAAAGTTCCACTCTTGACTCATCAGTCCATAGAATGTTACCCCCAAACATTTTGAAGGTAATCATTTACAGTGCACATACTGTAGTTTCTATACGGTTAAGGGCAGGACAGTGGCAAGGCTGTTCTGCCTTTGAAATGAAATGACTTCCACCTTCAGAAGCTGCTTGTTTGTGGGCCTTTGGGTTTAAATCTTTCAGTTTTGTCTTTAATAAGTAAAAATAAAACATGCTGAGTTGTGTTGATTAACTCATCCATTTAAGAACATTTCACTTCTTCACCAAGCTTTCTGCTTACTTTTGCAGTATGCTTTGTGTCATTATCCATTTGGACTATGAAGTGCCTTCCTATCAATTTTGGAGCATTTGACTGAATCTAAGCAGAAAGTATAGCTCCAAACACCTTAGAATTCATCCCACTTCTTTTATCAAGAGGTACACTGTCAGTAATCACAAGTAACCACTTCCACTGGCAGCAATACTCTCCTCTTTCATTCTGGTACAAGTTCATCTTAGTATCATATGTCTAAATAATCTTTTTCAGTAACTGATAAGGCTTTCTAGCAAAATCTAAACTGGCCTTTCCATTCTTAAGTATAACCAGTGGTTTCTATCTTGAGGTAAACTCTCTGTGTTTACATGTGTGAAGGTGTCTCTTGATTGTAGACCTCGACAATCATAAGATTACATCTCCAAGAGTGCTCAAACTGTAAATTATTTTTTCTTTACCAAAGAAAGAATTCTTCAACAGTCCACTTTAGGTGTCTTTTGGGTCTTCCAGCTTTTTAGGTGTTGTGAATTCATGAGTGTCCTCCTTTTAAGGAGAAGAAAACACCTGATTTATACACATTGGAGGGCAGGTCACTCTTTTGGCTTCCCAAACCAGAAAACCACCTAATTTTCAAAAATAGTTTGCACTCACATTTATGCTACCTAGAACATCAAGATAACTGGGTAATTTCACCATTACTCAACCTCACTCTAATTTCAGCCAATCAAAACATAAGAAGAAATATGGTGCGGGCCTGGTTGCGGCATCTATTGGACCCACCATTATCAGCAGATCCATTGTGAATATATATGGAACATGCCATTTGTGTCCTTTCTACATCATCAGTGCGCAGCTGCTGGCTGCTCAAGCAGGACAGGAAATCCAGACCAACTGAAGGATATTGCCATTCACAAATGTCCAACCAAAAGACTGTATGGTATCATTTGTGCTTGGCATGTGCAACTTGTGGGGGCGCTGCTCAAGTTTTGAGGGGGATTTATTGCTAATGGAGTTATCAAAGGCTAATTTACATGTAAAATTGTGCAGAGCATGCTGAAAAAATTCATTTCCAGTAGTGGTGTTCCATTGTTACCTGCATATGGCAAATAAACTTGAAGCTGCCTTAATAGTGAGTGAACATGTTTCATTTATTAACCATTAAACAGGCACAGGGGAAAAACAAATGGCATAATTTAATTAAAAATAATTTAATGTTAATATTTTTCTATTTAAGATCCGAGTAAAACATTCTCATTATTATTTTTTAAATATCTTGTATATTTTGGATATTATGAGTTGTATCTCCCAGTATACGGTGCCTTATTAAGGTAACAAACAGCAAAAATCTGTAGTACCGGATTGTTCTTTAGGCCACTGCTAAAGTTTCTGCTATCCCTTTGAGATGTGTGTCTATTTTTTCAGTCTAATGATGGACTCCTTTTCTTGCTTGGACACAGCTTTGGATATATTGAGAGTTCGCATAAACAGCTGCCAAATGCAAATTCCTCTCTTGGAATCAAGTTTTGGGCAGTTTTTTCTAAATTTTTCAGGATATAATGAAAAAACAAGCCATAACTGCCCAAAAAAACTGCATGTCAGTCAACTGTCAAATTACTTTTGAGTCTCCCAAAAAGTGGGAATGTGTAAAAATTACTGTAGGTGAATGCAGTATATTATTTTTTGTATTTTTTAAAAATTACATTGGAAAGTCTATACTTCAATCAAATCTTGATCAAATCCATCATAATGGTGTAGGGTGGCACGGAGGCACAGTGGTTAGCACATCCACCTCACCGCAAGAATATCCTGGGTTTGATTCCAGGGCTTGATGAGGGCATTATTATGTGGAGTTTGCACGCTTTCCCTGTGCTTGTGTAGGTTTCAGTCCAAAGACTGTTAATTAGCCTGACTGGCTGTTCCAAACTGCGCCTAGGTGTGAATATGAGTGTGATTGGTTCTGTATGTGCTGGCCTTGTGATGGACTGGTGAGCAGTTCAGGGTGTACTTTAGAAAGGTCCTCGCCAAGGCTGGGACTCAAACCCTGGACTTTCTTGCTGTGAAGAGGAAGGGCTAACCACTACACCTCTAAGTGTAATTGGTAAAGTGTAAAACAGCTGATAAACTATAATATAGGTTAAGTGTAATAATCAGCTAAGAAGAAAATAAGTAGAAACAACTTTTTAAGCAGACACAATGTTTTCATTTTCTTTGGCCATGCACAACAATAGTACTGATACCATTTGGTGCAGTGCCAGTCAACATCCTACTGATACTTTTCTTAAGAAATATTGCAGAAAGAGTGCTATTATGTGTGCATACTGTACTGACAAATTACATTCACTTGACACTTTACATACAGCATTACTTATAAAATCGCCACTGCATTTATATTTCTTTTTATATATTTTTGTATTCTGTATTTTATATTTTATATTTTATTTTATATTTTACATTTTTATAATTATATTTGACCTTTAACTATGTCCTTCAAATAGTAATTGTTAATGTTTCTATATATTTTTTTTTTTCTTCTTGATATTCATAGTTTATTCTTCAAATTTTAAGACAGTCGTAACAAGCATTTCTCTACATATTGTGTATGTGTATGATTTTCATTCATTCATCTTCTGAACCGCTTATTCCTAATTAGGGTCGCGGGGAGGCTGGTGCCCATCTCAGCCGACTCTG
>JAOUQZ010000044.1:16742847-16753925 GCA_028564935.1 Neosilurus hyrtlii
ATATATATATATATATATATATATATATATATATATATATATATATATATATATATATATATATATATAATTAAAATGTAAAAAAGTGAGTATAGAGAGAATTTTATTAAATTGTACTATTGTAGATTTCAGATAAAGACAGCATAATAGGTACCTAATAGGTACCTTTAAAAGTGTGCATAGTTTTTTTTATAATACTACTGCAGTTGTACACTGGGTATGAAAAAATTTCCCTTCAAAATATTAACATTTTGTTGCTTTGCAGCCTGGAATGGACACCCTCACATAAAAATATTTTTACAGCTGTATTTACTCAATGCAACTTATAACAGCCAAGTGAAAACTATAACAGCAACAGTTCAGAGGATTCCAAAAATCACTGAGATGGTTAAAGGATCACCCTCTTTATAATAACTTTTTTTTCCAATGCACACTAAGCTAATTGGCTTCCATCTGTGATCAACTGTATTCATTCTGATTTGTTCAGCATAAACAACTATTCTCAGTGCTGTGAAATGTAACTGAAAACAAACAATCAAAACAAACTATGAGTGGCAAGGCACTGTCAGAAGAACTCAAGGATAAAGTTGTGGACAGCACATAATACTAGAACACAAAATTAACTAGTAGGAATACTAGCAGTACCCCGCCTCTTACGAACGCCTCCTGGTGTCTTAAGTGGGGGTGGGGGGTGGGGGGGGTGGATGTTCTCTTAGAAAGTCCCTGACAAGTCCACGATCCAGAATGTCCCGACCAGGAACCCAACACCTTTCCTCTAGACCATAATCCTCCCAGTCCACCAAGGACTGGAGACCACCACCCTGGCAATGGACATCCAGAAGCCGGTTAACTGTAAAGACCTCTGAGCCGTGGGGGAAACCAATTTCCGGGAGTCCACCTTGAGGGGAAGCTCCTGGGTAGAGAGTCAGACGCGCCTGATAATACCTGATGATAGGTAGGGGCCTTGGAACAATGTCGATCTGCCTAGTGTTTCATCCTGGCCGAAGCACATTGCAGGGCTGTCCAGGTCCTCTTCCAGATCTGACCACGATGAACAAAGGCCCAGGCAGATGGTACACCAACCTCCTCCTCCAGAGCAGAAAACGGGGGGCTGGTATCCTAGACAACACTTAAAGGGAAACATGCCTGTGGAGTTAATAAAATATTCTACCCAGGGCAGCTGACAACTCCAGGAAGATGGCCTTTCAGACACCATACACCGCAAGGTTGTCTCCAGGTGTTGATTAGCCCTCTCTGTCTGGCCATTGCTTTGTGGGTGAAATCCTGAGGATAAACTGACAAACTGACAATGAGTGTACAGAAATGTGACGTGAACTGTGGTCCTCTATCAAAAACCACATCCATGGGTAAACCATGGTACTTGAATACACGATCCACCATCCAGTTAGCAGTCTCCTTGGCAGAGGGGAGTTTGGGTAGAAGAATGAGGTGCACAGACTTAGAAAAGCGATCAACAACAGTGAGCATAGTGGTGTTACCGTCTGAGGGAGGAAGGCCAGTAACAAAGTCCAAGGCAATGCGGGACCAGGGTCTCTTGGGTATGGGCAGGGGCTGCAACAGGCCCAATGGAGGACATGTAGAGGTCTTACTGCGGGCACAAACAGAACAGGCAGAGACAAATTTGCGGACATCTTCCCCCATGGCAGGCCACCAGAACCTCCTGCTTATGAAGACTTGAGTGCGTCTTGCTCCAGGGAGGCAGGAGAGTTGGGAAGAGTGGCCCCAGTGTAGGACCTGAGAACACATTCCTGGGCACAAAAAGATGGTTAACAGGATATTGACTAGGAGCAGCACTATCAGATTGGGCAGACTGAACCAAAAACTCTATGTCCCACTGAACTGTCCCCACAATGCTGTGATCGGGAAGGACTTTCTTCGGTTCCCCATTCTTGTCTTGAGAGGGAGATATGCATGAGAGGGCATCTGGCTTGCCATTGTTGGATCCAGGATGATAGGACAGGGTAAAATTGAACCGTGAGAAAACAGGGACCAACGAGCTTGATGGAAATTCAAACGTTTGGCAGTCTGAATATATTTGAGGTTCTTATGATCTGTCCATACCAGAAATGGGACCTTAGAACCCTCGAGCCAGTGCTGCCACTCCTCCATAGCCAACTTAACTGCCAACAGTTCCCTATTGCCAACATCAAAATTGCTATCAAATTAAGTAAGGCGATGAGAAAAGAAGGCACAAGGGTGCACCTTATTATCCTGGGCAGAGCACTGAGAAAGGACAGCACCAACACTCACCTCTGAGGCATCCACCTCCACAATGAACTGACGATCAGGATCAGGTTGTGTCAGAATAGGAGCTGAGGTGTACTGTCGCTTCAATTCTTCAACAGCCTTTTCTGCAGCTGGGGACCAGACAAACTTGACTGGACTGGAGATAAGGGCTGTGAGAGGGGCAGCCAGGGTACTATAATTTCTAATAAAACATCTGTAGAGATTGGCAAACCCTAGAAAACATTGCAACCCATGGCAGGGTTTAGGCTGAGGCCAGTCAATTACTGCTCTCACCTTCTGTTGGTCCATCTCTATGGCACCGGCGGAGATGACCTACCCCAGAAAGGAGACAGAGTTGCAGTGAAACTCACTTCTCAGCCTTGACGAAAAGTTGGTTCTCCAGTAGACATTGGAGGGCATGTTCAGTGAGAGAACAGGAGAAGATTAGAATGTCATCCAAACAGACAAAGAAACTTATTTATCATATCCCTCAAAACATCGTTTACTTGGGCTTGAAAAACACCAGGTGCATTATTGAGCCCAAATGGCATTACTAGGTACTCATAGTGACCCATAGGTGTATTAAATGCCATCTTCCATTTATCCCCCTCTCGGATTTAAACCAGATGATAGGCATTACGGAAATCTAATTTAGTAAATACACTTGATCCATGGAGTAGCTCAAATGCAGATGACATGAGAGGAAGGGGATACCCATCCTTAATGGTAATGTCATTGAGGCCCCTGTAGTCAATACACGGTCGAAGAGAGCCATCCTTCTTGGCAACAAAAAAAAGAATCCAGCCCCAGCAGGAGAGGATGAGGATTACATTTTGCCGGCAGTCAAGGACTCCTGAATGTATCTCTCCATGGCCTCAGTTTTGGTTCAGGACAGAGAATACAGTTGGCCCCTAGGTGGAGCCTTACCAGGTACGAGGCCAATGCTACAGTCATAAGGCCGATGAGGGGGAGAGGCCTTGCTAAAAACTGCTTTAAGGCCCATGTATTCAGTGGGGACAGCAAACAGGTCTTTCTGATGAGCCTTGCCTTTTTGCAGGACATGAAGCATAGTGGCCAGATTTCCCACAGTATTAACAGCAGTTTGAACTGCGTCTCCATTGCTTCTCTGCTGCAGAAATGTGAAAGTGGCTTATCTGCATTGGCTCCGGATCTGGCTGAGAGGGTGAGGATGGCAAGACCTGATGAGTCGACTGAACACCGTAGGTGATGGTGCCATAACATGCTACTGAGGCCTCTGGAAATCCTCCACTTACGACGTTGCTGCAATCTGGAGTTGACGCGTATGGCCAGGTCCACAATGAATCAAAGCTGATGGAGAGATCATGGGTAATTAGTTCATCCTTGATGTTCTCAGCTAGTCCATTAAAAAAAACATCAAACAAAGCCTCTGTATTCCAGCCACTAGAAGCTGCTAGAGTGCGGAACTCAAGAGAGTAGTCAGATACTGAGTGGACTCCCTGCCGGACATGCAGCATTTCTCACGCTGCCTCTCGGCCGTGTTTAAAACGGTCAAAGACCTTCCTCATCTCCTCTGCAAACAAAGAAAAGTGAGTACAGAAAGGTTCTCTGACCTCCCAAACTGTGGTTCCCCACTCTCTTGTTCACCCAGACAACTGAGTAATGACATAGACCACCTTAACTTTCTCTGTGTGAAAGGCAGATGGTTGTAATTGAAAAATTAAATCACACTGGGAAAGGAATGAACGGTGGGTACCAGGTTCACCTGAGTAGTGTTCAGGCGGGGGCAGGTGAGGTTCTGAGAGCAGAGGAGTGGGTTGTGATAAGGCTGGTGCTGGAGAGTCTTTAGAGAGTTGAAGTTGTTGGACCTTTGCGGTAAGACCAGTGAGGGCTGTGGTCATGACAGCTGCTTTGTGACAATGTCCATTGTAAAAAGTGCTATACAAATAAAACTGACTTGACTTGACAGCATTACTAACCTCCTCAACTTGTGTCTGCTGTCTTCCCAGCAAGATTCCATGTTGCTTCAGTACAATCCTCAGCTAGTGTAGATCTGCTGGATCCATGTTGGCCAGATTGTACTGTTAAGATTATACAGTGGGAAAAGGATCTACACGCAGACAGGAGAGGTGAAGAGTACATTATTTAATGGATAGGCAGATAATCCAAAATGGCAGGCAAACTCATGGTCAGAAAACATGCATATCCAAGAAGTCAAAAACAGAGGCAGAGGTATCCAAAAATCACACAAATTAGCAAGAAGAGTCAAGGAACAGGCACAAAACTACTAGGCAGCGATACATAGAACACTGGAAAGGCTCAGGAGAAAACTCTGACACAATCTGGCAATCCTTGTGGGGAAATGCAGGGCTTATATACACAGCAAGGGAGGCAGGCAATGAGACACAGGTGAGCTCAATAATGAGTCTGTGGAAAGCCAAATGGGACAAACAAAAGCACAAAGTTAACTAGCAGGAGTACTAACAAAGCATGTCACAAAAGTATGATGTTAAACACATTTATTCCCATGGATGACAATGACCTTGTAGGGAATATTTTAAACAGCAGCTATCACAATCTTATTGAGGAAAAATAACGTTATGACAAACTTTTTAGTTTTCCTCACTATTACTACAAGATGCAGTGTACGTTATTTGATTTTACTTTTCTTATTGAGGCCCAACAGAGAGTTTGACAGTTTGATTTCTTTTATCAAGAGAGTAATTAATTCATGCATGATTTCACTGGGAGAATGTTTTTCTTTTTCCTTTACTGTATGTGAGCATGTATTCCTTTGTGTATGATACAAGTTGTGAAGCTTTTTTAAGGAAATCAGGGAGGACAAGCATCACAGATGAAACAGAAGAGACTATAGATTGTGTTGGTGATATTCATCCATATAGATATGAACCATATTTGCCAAAATATTACAACACAAATGAGCAAAGTTCTGACAGAATCCAGTGCTTGTGGTGAGATAGACACTCAGCGGGCCCAGGAGATGCTAGACAGATTACTGAATATCGACTGGTAAGTATAGTTTATAGGTTTAGTTATATGTTCAACTTGGAAATATTCTTGTAAATATATTCACTTGATTTGCAAATACTAGGCATTTGAACAATTATGCATTAGTTCGTACAATATATAGTTTATATGCTTTGGGCTAATGGAATTTTTTATATGATCTTATCTAACTATATTCAAAATGTAAGATAACAGTTAAATAACAACTTCTGTAAGCTCTTACCTCTAAATGCTTTTGTTTCTCGACTGCTTTCCAGGCATGCATGGTTGGGGTCTGTTGTATTAGTAAATGCTAAGAAACAGAGAATCTCCAGATCTATCTTCAAATCGTAGGTACAGTGTCAGGTAACAAGTTCTTTTTTGTGAAGAAATGTACATCCAAGTGACACCCTCAATCCTGAGATTGGATCAAAACACCCTGGATCAAAATGAGCACTACACTACACAATACAGATGTACCTGAGGGTGACCAACTGTATTAGGTTGTTCTTACTTGTTTATTCCATTTATTCACACAGATGAGGATCCTTAGGAAAAGCAAAAAAAAACTAACACTGTCCACGGGAGTATTTGAGCCGAACCCAGGAGCACAGAAATTAGGCATTTGCAAAATATTACTGAGTATTGGCACCACAAAAATTATGAATCTTTAAAAGACTACTTGGAGGGTGTTCTTCCATTTATGTCACTTCTAGTTTTTGCTCAGACAAGACAAGGCTTCCAAATCAAGACATGTTGATATAACAAATGTATTTATTTTATTTGTTTAAATCTGATGTTTAATGTATTTTTAGGTTACAGCTGCCCTTCAACATGCAATAATATATTATAAGACTGGAGCAGATTCTCTTGAGTGTGCTGAATGTAGTAATCTACAATCACCTGTTAATCATGGTTCCTTTGTATGTTAATGAGAATCCCTGTGGTATCCAGGCATGTTTCTAAAAAAAATCGACTGACTCGTCTCTACCTTTTTCTTTTCTTCTTCTTCGTTTTTTTTTAAACTCTGTTTATTTATGCAGAAAATAGAGGCCAACATATATATTTCATGCTGACCCTGTAACATTTAGAAGAATTTTAAGGCATAAACATTTTTTCACTATTCTAGCTGCTCCCCTACATCCAGTCCAAATAAAAGCCACAAATTTGCTATATCAGACAATAATATATGGCAGGTCCCATAACAGACATGTTTATGAGTATGGGTTTTGAACTTTTTATTCTCCAGCATATTAACCCAAAGTATTAACACTCCCATGTTCATGAAAAGAACAACAGTTGGATGGAATAATTTCCCCTAGCGATGTACTAGTCAAACACTATAATCAGGAGGGTGATTTAGATGACAAAACCATCTGATATTCATTCATTCATTCATTCATTTGTCGAACCACTTAATCCTATTAGGGTTGAGAGGAGGCTGGAGCCTATCCCATCCGACTCTAGATGAAGGCACTGTACACCCTGAACAGCTCGTCAGTCCGTAGCAGGGCCAGCACACACAAACCTTTTGACTCTCGCCTAAAGGCAATTGGGAACAGCCAATTAGCCTAATGTGTCTTTGGATTACGGGAGGAAATTGGAGTACCCACAGGGAACCCACGCAAGCACAGGAAAAAAAATGCACACAGAAACGCCTTTGCTGAGCCCGAGACTTGAACCCAGGACGTTTTTGCTATGTACTGACCACTACACCACTGTAGTTCCCAGCTCTGTTCTTGTGTACCACGAATCAGACTTCAGTTAAAATATACATGCCATTCCTGTGTTCATCACTTGCACATCTTGTTTCAAGTCTCCCATGTGTTAAAGCACTTTTCTCTGTTATATAACCTGTTTCATCACCTTTTGCTCAATATAATATGACAGAATTGTGGCTGCAAATTAAGGTTGAGCAAGATGTGTGAGCGCCTGGTTGTGGCATCTTAAACTTGTCTGGAACCTATTTAAATTCTTGAATATAATTGTATTTTGGAAACTGTAACCAGTGGGGTTTAACAGGGAAAAATATTAAACATTTATAAAATACCTTCTTTTAAGAATGTAATCATAACATCATAACATATATTTGTATCAATTCAGTATTAGAATCATTAATTAAACTGCTGTAAGCTTTTTAAATTGGTCTTAAATCATGAATTTGTGCAACAGTGAGATTTGTTTAGGAGGATATGCTTATAAGTTATTTATTTATTTATTTGTACTAAGGCAGTACCTAATTTAATCACTGCCTAATTTAATATGTATTTTTCATGCATTTATTCATTTGTTTGTCATCAAGACAATGATTATGGAATTTACAATTCCAAAATTGTCAGAGGAAAAGCTTGAAATATTTAATTACAAACTTATTATTGCATTTTACTTAATCATTTTACTTCTTGCTAAAGATTTATGTAGATTCGATGATTATGCTGTCATTCCCCTTGAACTTTAATTATTTCCTCCTTGGGTATTCTTGTCCACCCAGAAAAGTAAATCATTTTCAGTTTTCTTTAGCTCATATAAAAGGTGGTTGGACATCATGTCTGACATACAGTATGTTATTACTCTGCCTGGTCTTTAATTTAATAAGGCATAAACCAAATGGATGAACTGCAATAAAGTGGGTATTTACTTTTCGCGCTGTGCCGCTGTAATCCAATACAGCGCAGCAGTGGAATTTTAAAAGTTGGTTTGGGTCACTGGCAGGATATCCTGCCTGTGGCGCTACCTAATGACTTACAATGCACCGGGACTCAGCAGTCTGATGTTTAATTGCACTCTAGATGTATGAATGTCTTTTTAAAAAGCGTGTAAAGCACTTTTAAAAGGATTATGGCTGTGTATTGCTGTCATAACAACTTATGATAAAAAACATTCATGCCATGTCATATACAGTGTATATAACTTGTTTGTGTGCCATCACATACCTGTATATCTTTTTTGTAATTAAAGACAGCGTACATGTGTACAGTGTGATGTATATGTCAGGCATGGCACAGTGCTACACTGATTTGACATTTGAATAATTTACACCAATATTTCAAAACCAGGAAACATAAACACACAAAAGATATGCATGAGCATATAGCCAGCTACTAGCTATATATAATACTTTATACTTATATATATATATATATATATATATATATATATATTTACTATATAACTTTTTCTGGCTCAAACATAGGACTGTATTGCAGTATCTATTTCAAAAAAATTTACATCTGTTTTTCATATATATTTTACATATTATTTCAATTAATTTATTATACACCAAGTTATCTCAATTATTCTGATTATTCAGCCTGACTTGTTTTTGTATTTAATTCATCATTCATTAATTCATCTGATTGTTTTTATTTATTTATTTTTATTCACAGTTATTTTTATTTTATGAGAGATGTATTCGGTAATTACCTCTGGAATCAAAACTCATTCAATACTGTTTGTTTTACAGAATCATGCACTGATGGGAGGTGTTAGGCTACATTTGTTCACAGTTACTCATCATTCCTTTTTTCTCAGTCATCTGGAGAGAGAGAGAGAGAGAGAGAGAGAGAGAGAGCTCATTTGTTTGTGTACACTGTCAGACTACAGAGGAGGGAGGATCATTGTCTGAAGTCAAGCTTTTTAACTTTGTAAGCATTATCTTACATGGTCAGTTCACAACTAAAGATAGTCATGACACTCAAAACACTGGCAGCTAGACATGTCAACATATGTAGATACTGTCATTAGAACACTTAAGATACTAGGAAACATCTTAAGTTTCCTACGTGCTTCTTCCTGGTTTAGGTTTATTAATAGAGATAGCAATTAATTGCATTTGTGATCAATGTCAGTATCAAACATGATCTACAGTTGGCTCAGTGGTTAGCATTGTCACCCCAGAGGAAGAGATTTTTGGAGTTGAAAGCTTCCCTATAACTCTCTCAGTATGAATGAAAAGGCATAAACACAAAGCTTGTCTCTTATTTTAACCTTATTCTTTATAATTTATTGAGTCATGCAGTTGTTACAATTGTGAAGTCATGCTGATAATCAAAATGGCATTTGTTTTCTTCTGTGAGCATACAGACAGAGGAAAATTAGACTTTGGGATTTTCACTGATTGCTGGTCAATCTTCTGTTGTTCAACAACAGAGAGAGTGTAGGATCTTATAAACTGTCCTTTGTACATTCCTTGTGTCAGTATGATTTATACTGATATCTTCTGCCTGTTACTGATTTCTAAGAGATCTTTAAAGTGAAGCATTGAGCAGTATTACAGCCCTGGTGAGTAATTCTATGTGACTGCTCATGCTAATCCCAGGCAGTCGCATCCTCAAAAAAGGCATATCAAGCCATTTTATCTTTATCTAAAATCTCCTAATACCACAAAAAAAGTAAACAAGTACAGTGTACAGTACAAGTATTGAGAGGCATTCAAAATGCAACAAGCACAAATGAACAACATTTTGTACATAAACATTAAACTTTTAAAACAAATTTAAGTACTTAAGTGTTGCAGTTACCAATTTCTCATGAGTAAAAGTGAATGCCCATGTTAGCGTGTGCATGTGGCACGATCACAAGTCTGATACCTTAGCCACTCCTTAAGTAATCCACAAAGTGGAGCGTAACACTTTCAATACATGTTTCTTTGTTGTCAAGTGGCACCTCTGGCTATAAAAAGCATAATAAAAAAATTTTAAGTTTGTGAAAAGTGAAGATGCCACAACTGTCACAAGCATGCAGAGACCAGGCCCTAGGCATGCTGAGTGCCGGAATGACCGCTGCAAGGGGAACAGCACACTTTGGCGTACATCATTGAACTGTTGACCACAGACAGACTGGAACCACCCGAGATCCACCAAGACCTGGCCAGCTACATGTGCATAAGACAGTGGTATCCAGGTGATGTATCTGAGGGACCGATTCTGTCCAGCAACACTGATGGTGGCTGAGGTTCCTGGTACTTGCTGCAACCTCAACACTGCTCATACAGTACGCAGAAGGCTCAGGGAAGAAGGTACTCGGTCATTCAGAGCACATGTTGGTATGGTACTAACAGACTGCAGGCACTGAAGAACACTGAAATGTGTTTTGACTCGCCACTGTCCATGTCTGAAATGTCAATTCTTGATTTGTATCTTATTTAACTGATTTGTGTCAACATAAAAATAAAATTATGAAATTTTTTTGATGTTGTTTTTAATGCCTCTTAGTGTGTATATATATATAAGATCTTGAGTCGATTTTCCATAGAACAGTGCTCGATACGTCAAAGTACAGCTAAATTTTTTCCCACATACAATATATATATATATATATATATATATATATATGAGCAGGCTATTAGTAATTTCTGACAAGAAAAAGTAGAACAATTGTTTTATGCTATCCACTGGACTGTAAGAAATATTGTATTTTTATTATTGTATTTTTGAGGGCAGCACGGCGGCGTAGTGGTTAGCACGTCCACCTCACAGCAAGAAGGCCTGGGTTCGATTCTCAGGCTCAGGTGTTTCTGTGTGGAACTTGCACTTTCTCTCTGTGCTTGGGTGGGTTTTCTCCGGGTAATCCGGTTTCCTCCCACTGTCCAAAAGCATGCACAATAGGCTAACTGGCTGTTCCAATTTACACCTAGGTGTTACTAATTAGGATTAAGTGGCATAGAAAATGAATGAATTAATACATTTTTTGAAAATTAAAAATATATATATTTACAATTTTTCCATAAAATACTTTACAGGTTAGCCAGTTAGCGCAGAGTTAGCTGCTTAGCTGGAAGCCAATTCCTTCTAGCAGTTTATTAAAATTGGTTTTGAAACCTGTCTAATTAAAAAAAAAGGGGGGGG
>JAOUQZ010000044.1:16772340-16785991 GCA_028564935.1 Neosilurus hyrtlii
CTATCTATCTATCTATCTATCTATCTATCTATCTATCTATCTATCCATCCATCGATCTATCTATCTATCTATCTATCTATCTATCTATCCATCCATCCATCCATCCATCGATCTATCTATCTATCTATCTATCTATCTATCTATCTATCTATCCATCCATCCATCCATCCATCCATCCTTCTATCTATCTATCTATCCATCCATCCATCCATCCATCCATCCATCCATCTATCTATCTATCTATCTATCTGTCCGCCCGTCCGTCCGTCCGTCTATCTATCTATCTATCTATCTATCTATCTATCTATCTATCTATCTATCTGTCTGTCTGTCTGTTTGTCTGTCTGTATCTGTCTGTCTGTATCTGTCTGTCTGTCTATCTATCTGTCTGTCTGTCTGTCTGTATCTGTCTGTCTGTCTGTCTGTCTGGCTGTATCTGTCTGGCTGTCTGTAACTATCTGTCTGTCTATCTGTCTCTCTGTCTGTCTCTATCTATCTATCTATCTATCTATCTGTCTGTCTGTCTGTCTGTCTCTATCTATCTATCTATCTATCTATCTATCTATCTATCTACCTGTCTGTCTGTCTGTATCTGTCTGTCTGTCTGTCTGTCTATCTATCTATCTATCTATCTATCTGTCTGTCTATCTGTCTCTCTGTCTGTCTCTATCTATCTATCTATCTATCTATCTATCTATCTATCTATCTATCTATCTATCTATCTATCTGTTTGCCTCTGTTTGCCTCTATCTATCTATCTATCTATCTATCTATCTATCTATCTATCTATCTATCTGTCTGTCTGTCTGTCTGTCTGTCTGTCTGTTTATAGATTTTCCTTGTTAACAACATGTAAAAACACTGCTGATTGGGAGAGTACATTTTCTGAAAATCATCTTCAAGGACTAAAAGACTGTAAGCATTTGGAATGCGTGACCTTTGAAAAACAGAAAAAGCTTTCCTGTGGTGAAAAGATATTGTAGCCAATATAAAATCAAATACAGTTCAAGTCTATTTTCCAAAACATCCTACTAAAGTTCTTGACTTGCATAAAGACTGTACAAAACATTATGAAATATGTTACTGAGAGCCTTAATTTAGATTGATGCTGTTGGACACTCTAGTCATGGACTGGAGACATATATGGAACTCAAACCATTCTTGACTGTGTGTTCAAACAGGTCAAAGAGGCTGCTAAAGTATAGTTAACCAATATTGCTAAAGGCACACATCTTGAAAACCTTAATAAAGTCAATAAATTGTGTGCACTGAGTGTTGAGGAATATAACCAGCACCAGTGAAGAGCAAACAAAAACCAGTGCAATAGTACAGAGAAGTGTACTCAGGAGTACCCAGCACTGAGAGGTAGAGCAACGCTAGAGTTTTGCAACATTCCAAAGATTACACATTAATTATTATTGCACTGATCTCTGCTCAGCTTTATCTCAGTCTCCTTTGGCTGTTAACTTGCTTTAGGACCCCAATTTCATTCATTCATTTGCTGCATCACTTAATTCTACTAGGGTTGCAGGGAGGATGCAGCCTATATAAGCCGGCTCTGGTACAACATGAATACTTGGCCAGTCCATCACAGGACAACGCATACACACAACCATTCACACTCACACCGTGGGGCAATTTGGAACAGCCAATTCTTTGGACTGTGGGATGAAACCTTGAACTGGACTTGAACCCAGTACCTTCTTGCTGTAAAGAGGTTGTGGTAATGACTACACCACCATGCTGCCCTGCTTTGATAATTTTCTACTAAATTTGCACATCTTGGCTATGCAGTTTTTCCCAACTCTTATTTACAGTGCAGTTCAAGCTCAGTAAACTTGGTTGGTTACTATTAGTTGACCGCAATCTTTAAGCCAGTTCACCGATTTTTAATAGGATTGAAGTCTGGACTCTAACTCGGCCGCACAAGGACACTGATCTTTTTCTCCTTCAAGCATTGTGTGGTCAACTTTAGGTCATTGTCATGTGGGAAGGTGACCCTTCTTCCCACTGTAATCAATAATATTAACACTGCAGCTAAATGTCATGTCATGTCATTTTCTGAACCGCTTATTCCTAATTAGGGTCGCAGGGAGGCTGGTGCCCATCTCAGCCGACTCTGGGCCAGAACATCGCAGTGCAGCTAAATGTTACCTGTTAATTGTACCTGTTACATGAAGCATGCATTGTTTGATTAAATCCATCAATACATCAGCTATACCACTTCAGGTGCAAAGGGGAAGCTGGAGCCAATCCCAGCTGACTTTGGGTGAGAGGTAGGGTGCACCCTGAAATGGTTGTAAGTCCATTGCAGGGCTAAAGCAGAGACAAATAAGTATCCACACTCATATTCACACCTATGGGCAAATTAGGGTAGCCAATTGACCTAATGCGCATGTCTTTGGGTTGTGGGAGGAAACCAAAACACCCTGAGGAAGCCCATGCAAACATGCAAACTCCACACAGAAAGGCATGAGATTTAAAGCCACTGTGAGGCAACAGTACATAAAAAGTACATTACATATAAATATTGTGAAATAATTTTATTACCATAGCAAAGTGGTGTGTATTTATAGATGCAATTTTCAAGCACATTTCATAATTAAACAGGTTTTAGTTAGTGATCATTTTAGAAGTATAATACCCGAGACTATTTTAGAGTCATTCCCAACCTAGTAATTACACTGAGCTGCTTTTTAAAAGATGACAAAAATATTATCACAGTTAATATATGTTTAAAAAGTCTTCCTGTTATGTATAGAGAGAGTAAAATAATAGTAGAACGGTGCATTTTGCATCATTGTGATGTGAATATTGGTGTTCCATGTATATCTGAATATAATCTGATTCTTTTAACAGTTCTACTGTACTGTAATCTCCTTATTCAATGTATTTTTTTCCTTTTTCGCAGAATAAATAATGATTCACTTGAAAAATGATGTAATCATGTAATCACACTAAGCAGCACTTAGGCTTTCTTTTGTCCTTCCTCTAGTTCTTCTTAACAATTGAGAGCTGCTTGATGAATGTGTTTAATAACGTCAGGAAACAAGAGCACTTACATAGCTCATCAATCTGGTTACAGGCGAAAAAAGATGCAAGGTTTCCAAATTCAGAGGACTTGGCTGCAGTTTTCTCAAGAGCTTTTTCCAGATACATGGAGATAAATTGGAACGGTGGAGGTTAGCAAGGAGTGGAATATCTTCAGCGTAGAAAATGATTTGCTTTTCTAAGAGAAAATGGGTCATTTGAGATGTTTAGGGGGCACAGGAGGATAACATACATAGTGGTCATCTGCCCTGTATATGGTCTATATTTGCCAAATATACCAAAAGAAAGAGAAAAAAATCAAATCACACAGCATTAACTCCATAAATTATTATTATTAGCTGAAGTTACATCATCAGTAGAAGAAGAGGTGGATTTAAAGTGAAGCAGTATAATAGTGCATTGTACGTGTCCACGTGCCTTGTATTTAATTCTCTGCACTGGATTGGTTCGTTTATTAAGTAATTAGAGAGAGAGAGAGTTGTTCTGTACATCAGCACGGCTGTGATTCAGTCACAGGCTCGAGAACACAAGTTAACTGCAATGGTTAATCTCAGCTATGCTAATATTACGTAAAACATTTAGTGTGACATTGGTTTTACTCAGCAGTTCTATAAACAAGAAATTAATATTGAGGAAGGTGCATTTTGGGCAGAGCATGATGTTTATTTTTTCTGACCCCAAAGAAGCCACACTCTCTTTGGGACCTCACAGTAAGGTCGTAGTCATGCTGGTGCTTCCAATAAATCTAATGTCCTTATTTTCTTTATTGCCTTTTATATTTTAAGTGAAAAGGTAAATTTCTGAAAACTATAATTTGTCATCTCTGCTGATAATGCCGCTAACACTAGTCACAAGGAGTAGTCAAACTAGGGATTGTGGAGTGAACCACACCCTAAAACATCTCAGTAATGCTATGTCTAATATCAGGACTCCTGGAATGCATAATCATCAAGACAACCTTGTGACATATTAATTTTCGTGCCCTGTTATATCCTCTACTAGTTAGTGCAGTTTAACTTATAGTGATAAACATTTATGTACACTAATACTTCAAACTTGTTAAGAGCACCGTGGTCCCTCACCTGAATATTTTTTTCACTCATACTTATAACTATAACTTTTATAACATAACTATTCTTATAACTTCTTATAATATAATTCTTATAACATAACTAATAATTCTTATAACATAACTATTCATCATTTATATAGATTTCATATTTATCTGACCTTTGCTCTTTTGTTTTTCTCCTTGTTACCTGATAGTTTATTCTTTACATTCTGGACTGTCGTACTAAGCATTTCACTACATATTGTACTGTGTATAATTTGTATGTGACAAATAAATTTGAAATTGAATTTGAATTTGCACTATATTCATAATATTCATCATAGAACCCAGAATGAAGCTCGAGATTAGGGATAAGGGCCTTCCATACTAGTCCTTAAGATCTTGTTCACGAAATCAAACAACTGTAATTATGTTGCGCCTTCACTTGGAAATTAAGATGGATTCAGAAGTTCAGAGTTAAAGGAACCCCCCCTGTTTCAAGTCCCACCCTGAGAGCCTGCATCCCCCTGCCCTCAGGATTTAGAATGAGGGCAGGAATAACCACTCTCAGGCTCATGCTCATACTCATAAACCTGCTTCATCTCCACTGTTTCTATGAACAGCAATGTGTGTGTGCTAAAACTCCTCTTTATTGTAACATCTGTGGAATACTATACTTAGACTTCATTTGTCAAAGTGTAAATCACCAAAGTTTCCATAAAGTTTGCAGTTAAATGCTGTGTTGCCCTCTGACGTGTGTGCACCAGTTTTCCTTGGACCAAAAAAAAAAAAAAAAGGTTCTGACAGCAGGAAATATGGAGGAAACTGGTGTTCATTTACTACCTTTGTGTTCAGATTCCAAAGAACAGCGTAATGGCATATTTTTGTTTATGATCAGTAAAGTGAAGCAAAACGTTGTGGCATTTGGTTCAGGTTGAATTTAGGCACAGCAGCAACATAAAAGAACAGTGGTTAAGAAATAAGAACAGAAAAGATGGATGACCACCTGTTTGCAATTTTGTAAACAGAAACTCCATGGCCCGGCTGGCTCAGGCTTGGGCAGTTTTCAGATAAATCCACATAAATCTAGAGTATAAATGCAGAAGCAGTGAAAGCGGCAAGCCAGCATCGGGGCATTCTTGACATAGAGCCAGCAGAACATGAGAGAGTCCACACGAAAGAAAAATGTAATCAATTATTTTTCAGTTTCTAGTTTCACAAGGTCCATCTAGTCAATCTGGTTTATATGTGTCATGTATTAGAGCTGAGATTTGCAACATAAGATTCCTTTATTATGTTCTCATGTATTATCTTTAAAGATAAATGATTAGAAAGACTTCACTGTGGGGAAACCTCAACCCATTCACTCATTCTGTTCATTCATTTTTTTTTTCCTTAGAGTTGAGTTCTGTTTACAATTAAAGCTGGAAATGGAAGAAGTTGGGCAGGAATATTGACCAAGTATCCAGTGTTAAGATATACGCAGGAAAATTCCACATGTACAAGCACGAGTGCTGAGCTCTGCATTTTTATATTTAATCAAGATGTAATGCTAGAATTCATCTCACCTGTGTAACACAAATAAATTAAAGCAATGTGGTGTTTTAATGAGTATTGAATTAGCAGAAGTTTTAGCTAACAACCTCTTGTTAGGACAGGTTTAAAAGTTCACCTCTTTTCACATCTATCATTTCTTGCATTCAGGTACCCAGTTTTTGAATACCTCCGGCGAGACACATATTTTTGGTTGTTTATTAGTTTGGTATGTGTGAGTCTCTTTCCCTTTGCTGTACCTGCTTTGAATTTGATGCAGATATCCTTTTACTAAACCACACAGACCTCTGTTCAGAGTCCTGATGTATGGCCGGGAGCTTATTCCATTCTTGACCTAGAGAAATATCAAAGAGCTTGCGCTAGTCTTCCTCAGATTTTTCCCCCCTTCACCCCTTTTTTCCAAAGATGAGACTGTTTTTGTGGCCCACTTACCATGGAATTATTCCTAAGCTTATAAGATTTCTATGTGAGGCATTTAATCTTGGCAGGGTGCTAGCTGGTGTGCGGGCATATGTCTGTTCCTCTTACTGCTTAAAGTATGACTTAAAAATACTTTTTAAAAAATTATTTTACAAATCTGACTTTTGTAATGATAAAACAATTAAATTGCAAATGAATAAGCTTAATTCTTTCCACTGTATTAAGGTACTGATGTTCATTTGTGACCCAGATACTTTTGAGCAAATCTAAAGAGAAAAAAAAGAAGTATAAAGAGAATGGCACAAGTACAGTGGTATAAATTTTTTATCTAAGTTTGCTGAACTTTAGGTATTGGGAATTGTAATAATAGTATGGAAGGTGAGGTGGGGGATTGGAGGTGGCATGCCTACAGGGCAGCAGCTGGCATGGCTGACATGGTAGACACGCTGGGTTGCACATAGTGTACATTTCTGCTGCTGGAGAGGAACTGAGGCAGGGCATTGCACTCTGAGTGATAAGAGCAATGGAACAGTGCCTCTGATTGTGCACCTAAAGCTGTACGGCTGAGTGAGAAGCCGTGCAGGAATGCACACAGTCGTCTCAGTAATGAAAACAACTGTTTTTGCCTTGAGTGTCTCATTTTACCCTGAATATCTCCTTCATAATTTGGGTGGCACTATAGGCAAATCTCCATTTCTTTCCTTCAATCTACACACTGTTATTGCCAATTACTATTTTCAACACTACATGTTTACATAGAGTACAATGAGATAAAGGAGCTATAAAGATCACTGTATGATTATTTGTACTAAGGCCCTTATCCTGTATTTTTGAATTAAAGAAAGAGAAGGAGGCAAAATGGGATACATTTTTGTGCTTTACGTCAAACTTTATTAATCCAAATACTTAGCACAGAGGCCTGGTGTGTTCACCTTTGTACAATTCTTTATATTCCTTTGACATGTAAACCTCTGTTTTTTCCACATGAGAGCAAACTTTGTTTTTTCTTCTACACTGAGATTCCAGAGAACAATTTTATGTCAACTATAAACATTTGATAAAAAGAGGCTATTTTATCTTTGCCATCCAACACCTCTGCTCCATGTGTATGATAATGTAAAATGCCCTAGATGCTTTTTGTAAATACTAAATACATTAGGACTACTAAATATTGTCTTTAATCCATTAACAGTTGTGTATTTTCTGTATCACTTTATAAAATAATAAGGTAAAAGCATAAGATAAAAGGACAGAAGAGCAGAAACTGAGCTTGAGCATATCAAGCCAGCCTATCAGAGACTAGTGTTTATCCCAGGGAGGTGTGGGGAAATAGGGGAATATGGGCATAGTGGAGCAGAGTATCAGTCACAGCAATGCACTGATTCCCACTGCAGAGATTTAGAAAACAAGAAGAAGGTAATATTTTATTTATTCCGTCATAGGTGCTCTGGTTCTCATTACAGTTTTAGCAGCTTTAAGACAGGAAAAAAGTGCTACATTTTTCTACAGCACCTTAATTTCAATCAAGAGAATCCAGTAAATTTTTAAATGAAATAAAATGAATAATTTACAGTATTATGTCCCATCCAATTCCTGGGCTGATAGCATGCCTGCCTAGAACAGCTGGTGACCCTGACATGCTACTTCACAGTCAGTTCCACTGATAGTGGTGATTGGTGAATGTTCACCCTCATGTTCTCAAGTATAACTGCTTAGGTTCAAAGCAGCAGCAGAGGCAGCTGTGGAGATAAATGTAGGTAAACTTTGAGAGAGACCAGTCCACACAGAGGGCAAACCCAATGGTACAGTTTGCAACAGGTACAAAACAATTTTGGATCTGTTGCAACTTTGCCCAAGATGTTTATAGAAGCATTGGCAAAAGAGCATAGCGAGATGAAGATGTTGAGGAGTTTGATGAGGGCCTCAAAATCCACCTTATACGGGTACAGCCATCCTCCATCTGCTCCAGCTTTTAATTCTGTTCACAGTGATTTAGGCAATTAGACTGAAAATGTAAGGCTTCTAAAAAAACCCCTCCGTGCATTCACATACTTGCCAAAATATTCTGACCATCGGACAAATGTATCACAGAGTATTTACAAAAAAATAAAAAAATAAATATCTTCTCTCATATAACTATTTTCTGCTCTTTCTTTTTATTTTTCCTGTCATGGAGAAGTTTTATACTTTGTAAACGCTTTGCTAGTGAAACAATATTGAACTCTCTAGCACACACAAGCAGAGTTGCTTTCCCTTGTTAGCCATATTAACTACCAGTTACTAAGTTTTTAGCTAGTTAGCTCTAGAAAATTGCTCTCACTCTCCCTGTACGCTGTCTGGTCTAGGTAATCCACTGATCTTGAGAAAATATGACACTAGTGTGGCTGAGTAATTTTCCCTTCACCATACTGATTGAGACTACTAACTTTACTGGATTCTATCATGCAGTACTGTTACTGAAGTCGAGTTTCTCACCTTGTATTCTCCCACTCCCCAGGTTCTCCCACTGCATTATCTGAAAAGACAATGATATACATCCCGCAACATTTAACCAGGATAGGTCTGCATCTATCTACTCCTGCATGTAGTTTAGGGGTTTTCCTACTTTATACTGCACACTGAGCCTTCTACATTATAGATCCCTCAACACTTAACTCTTTGGGTTTTTTTTCTATTCACCCCCTGTTTTTTGTTTTTTTCTTTTATATTGGCTCTACAATGTTGTGGTGACATTGGTGCTGACTTCATACTCACAAAGCCAGCCTGCTTAAGCTGTCTATTCATGCGGCATGTTACTGCATTTGACCGTTAAGGAAAAGAGAACGCTTATTTAAAAAACGGAAGCAGGAAATGAAACCTCTTTGCCAAAACCATTGCTCGTTGAGCAACTATATCAGAACAGTGTGGTCAGATACCAGCATTGCAGGGATATAACCCACAAATTATGAGGTCCTCATTGATATAAAATCTCCTCAAAAATTGTTATTCTGACACAAGGATCTTATTTTCTCTCAGAGAAAAATATAATTTATGTTTCAAAACAAAGAGTTCTGCTCAGGATAGGAATTTTTCCTGCAGAAGAATCACATTTTCTGTCCAACTCTGAATTTGAGTCCCAAATTTGACTTTGATTTCTAAAGGCCCTCTTTTCATAATTTATTTCATGCAACCACAGGACTGGCTCATGTCCTTAGACCTACACCACACTAAATTTATGTCTCCTTCAGACTATATCAAAAATTTTACCCTGTGGTGTCTTCTTAGTGCCACAAGGTGTTTTTTTTTTTTTAGATGAATAAAAGGGATGTGTATGAGTATGTCCCATCCCCAAAAAAGGGGGGGAAAAGATAGAAAAAAAGATTGTCAAGAACAATGCTGAGAAGTGGAAGGACTGTTTCAGCTAAAGCCAAAGGCATTCCATGATTTTGAGATCAGATCAGTGAATTTGAGTCCTGGGCTTGACGGGGGTGTTTTTGTGTTCAGCTTGCATGTTCTCCCCATGCTTACATGGATTTCCTCCGGGTACTCCAGTCTTCTCCCACAGTCCAAAGACATGCATGTACATTAGGATTATTACTGATTGACCCTGGTGTGAATGTGAGTGTGATTGGTTGTGTGTATTTATCGGCAAGCAGGACAGGGTGTATCCTGTCTTCACCCAGAGTCAGCTGATAGGCCCCTGCCTCCCTGTAATCCTAATAGAATTAAGTGCTTTAGTGAATGAATGAATGAATAGGGTTTTTTTCTGAAATTTCTATGGAATTCACTTTCCATAGGGGACTAAAATAATTCTGTGATCACTGCTGATGAGGACAGGAGGATGCATTTCCTAAAGATTCTCTACGTACTTGCTATAGCTTAATCATATTCTGTTCAGCAAAGGGAACAAATGACACATCTCCTCTGGCCATTAACTTGCTTTCCTTATCTGTACACACACTGACTGACACTTCTAGATCACCCAAAGACACCTACTATCAGGTGCGTCATCCGGCATGTAATTGCTATTCCTTCAAGGAATAACGTAGCCCATTCCGGAAATAGCAGCATGCAGGATGCTGGTGGTGTCTCGCCTCTGATGTAGTGATTATGCTTACTAGTGCTTAGCTATTACTATTGTAAGAATCATTCTGAATATCCCTCTAATATTAAGCACTCGCTCAAACTTTAGAGGGCTTTTCCTATCCTTATTAAGTAGTTCATGTTCAAAATGAATTACAAATACCTAAATGCACTAAACACAAAGATTTTTAGCATATATGTTTGAAACATGTGTAGCCTATAGTTGTCTCATTTGATTTTATTTTTTGTTGTTTGTTTTTTTTTTTTTACCTTCTGCTTAAAACGTGTCTTAATGGCCAAAGATGATGAATGCCTGTAAAGGATACGCTGCAGGTAGGATTTAGTTACAGGGCTAGTTGGCAGAAGGCTGGGGAGAGTCTGGGGCAGATTAAAAGCTACACAGCAAGAGCAGGATGTTTGTATTCCAATGAGGCATGACCCTGGGAGACTGGGCCAGGTCTCAGCATCCCAACAACATGGCCTTTAAACACAGATAAGCACAGTACAGACACCTCTCAAGCTCTCTGATGTCTTTGAACCTTCATTTTCTTTTTTATCTCTGAACAATTTTTGAAAGTTTTGAAATAAACTTCTGTACTTTTTTTTCACTTGACCTTCACCTGTGTTCTTCTCGGCCTTTCCCTTCACTCCACATCTTTCTCGCTTTCACTTGTTCCCTATCTATCAGCTTACTCTGGAGAACAGTGTGTTTTTCTCCCTGCAGCCCAGCATTGTCAACACCAAAGCTTTTGACTGATGACAGTTGTTGATGGCCACTCTGAGAATATTATCCGCCAGTGTATACCATAGTTATGAGTATCTGTACATTCTGAACATGTATTAGAGAGAGAAGTTGTTTAGCAGGGCTGGGGTGTTTCTTTTTTTCTTTCTTTCTTTTCATTTTGTAGCAACAACTTTAAACAGTTAACAGAAACCGTAAAACTCATATGTTTAAATGTCCTTGTGGACCCTCTTCAAACAAGGTATTCATATTGCCACATAAAAGCATGATAGACATGACTGTGTTGTCCATATGTCCTGCTGATGCTGGTCTGGAGAGAATTGATGTCGAAAACATTTTTGACGAAAATAACTTGTGCCTTAAATGAAAACCAGAAGCATTCTATAATCAAAGTACTAAAAACCTGCCTTATTTGAAAACATGAGCAAATATTGGTTGCAGTTTAACAATGTATGACAAGCTATTGTCATATCTTAAAGAACTATTCCACATTTCTACCAGTATCAAACTTTTTTAAATAAAAAAAAAACAGGATTGTATTCCTCCACTTGTCTTAACCTACAGTAGTTTGGATTTATCATTGCTCAAACCGGAATTTACTGGAAATATGTTTTGCTTGATTCCTACTGAAGTTCTTTTCTGATATATTAATGATGCTAAGTAATTGCCATAATTGGTGACACAAGCACAATGCTCTCTGTACATTATTATATGTGAGCATTTGGCACCAATCCAGTCACATGGGTCATATTTGAGAAAATTAGATTTTGTGTTTTTCTGAAAGAACATAAATTAAGCTTTCAAATTATGCATATCCTTTTTTGGTAGTACAAACGTTGTCCTGGAGGAACGGTGGTGAAATGATTTGCATGTCCCCATCACATCTATAAGATCCTCTAGAGTTTTGTGTAGAGTTTGCATGTTCTCCCTGTGCTTGTGTGGGTTTACTCTGGGTAGTCCATTTTTTCTACCACAGTCCAAAAACATGCACAACAATTGGCTGTTCCAAATTGGGTGTGACTGTGAATGGATGTGTGTGTGCTGGCCATGTGATGGTCTAGTGAGCTGTTCAGGGTGTACCCTACCTTCACCCAGAGTTGGCTGAGATAGACTCCTGATAGGGTTAAGCAGTTCAGTTGAATTAATAAAAAAGATAGCAAAACAAATAAATAGAGAAAAATAAATTAAAAGTTTCCAAAATAATCTTTTTTTAGCAGCAAATAATTCTGTAAAGGCTGTCAACATGAAATTTAGAGCAAATATTTAACCCTTTGAAATCTTCATTTATAAAAAAGTTTCTGTAATATGTTTCACTTGGAATATTCTTAGAATAGTCTGTTTCATCCAAATAAAAGTTCAAGTGCACTTTCATTCTTCATTACTGATTTGGAAAGTGCATGGATCAGATTCAGCCTCTATTCATCCTCTAAACCAGACTCTTAGACTCTGAACACACAATTTCTCCATCATATTTTCATGGTTGTGAGCTATATTTACCAATTAAATCTATAAGATAAATGTGATGAATCTGCAGCATTTAAAATGAGCAGTCTTGCAATGAATGGGTTTAAAATTTTTACTTTTTGTTGGTGTACCATGGGAATTATGTACCATTACATAAAATTATTCGATAGCAGGAAATTTAAGTTAAGTATTGTTATTGTACATGGAGGTACCCGAACAGCTTGTAATTAGGCTGATTTCCATGGCATTTTTAGGTATTTTTAAGAGGTTCAGTCATGCATACCCTCATTAAATGCATTTTCTGGTGCTTATATTTTTTTAATTAACAAATTGTGAACTCTAGACATTTTTCTATAAAGCATTTTATACAAAATAAAAAAAATCCGAAAATTAGTAATTATTACCCACTAATGCATTATTGGGATCTATCTAGAAAGTGGTTTGGTGCTGGATGGTCACAGAGACCCCCCAGGGTGCATGTTCAGACAAATTGGAAAGAAAAACTCTTCAGTGAGAACTGGACTTGAATTGGGAGTAGAGGATGGATTGTCAGGGTAATATTCCTGACAGGGAACTTTATGTGTGTGCTTTAGAGCAAAAGAGAACCCTGAGTAAGTGTGCTGCGGTACACTTCAGGCCATGTTTTTCCATCTACATGCATCTCTATCAGCCCGTGGAAATCTGCTTTTTTTTTTAACAAATATCATTAAAATATCTCATATTAACAGCTCAAATAGTCTTTATGGCTTGGCAGGCTTTTATTGGGAGTGTCTTGTGAGATGTGAAGAAACTCACTATGAAATGTGATGGCAAATAGGATAAACTCACTAAATAAGGAATGTCTTGGAGTTTAACTCTTGGTAGTGGCCATCATTCTAAAAACAATTTAAAGTTAATTTGATAAGGCATTAATTATGGATATATATATATGTATGTATATGGTTCATTCTCTGAAACTGTGTCAAATGTACATTTTGTACACATTTTGACCTAATTTTTTCCAAAAACTATAGTCGAAGACGTTTACTGTGCAATTGAGTGTCCTCCTGAAGTGTATTTATTTCACACGTAGTCAAGTGGTAATTAATTTATTCACCAAAAACAAATGGTATGAATTTGGTTTCCATATGTGAATTAATTTTAATATGAATTTGGTGTTGCATACAGATTTATTCCTGTTTATTTATTATATTATTTATTCGTATCCCTATGTGTGTGTGTGTGTGTGTATGTGTGTGTATGTGTGTGTGTATATATATATATATATATATATATATATATATATATATATATATATATATATATAT
>JAOUQZ010000044.1:16787174-16803507 GCA_028564935.1 Neosilurus hyrtlii
GTTGGACATGCCCGAAACACCTCACCAGGGAGGCATTCAGGAGGCATTCTAATCAGATGCCCGAGCCACCTCAACTGGCTCCTCATAACGCAAAGGAGCAGCAGTTGTATTCCAAGCTCCTCCTGGATGACAGACCTTCTCACCTTATCTCTAAGGGAGAGCCCTGCCACCCTGTGAAGGAAGCTCATTTAAGCTGCTTGTATTCTCGATCTTGTTCTTTCGGTCACTACCCAAAGCTCGTGACCATAAGTGAGGGTAGAAACGTAAATTGACAAGTAAATCAAGAGCTTTGCCTTCCGTCTCAGCTCCCTCTTCACCACGACGGACCAGTACAAGCTCCGCTTTACAGCAGAGGCTGCACCGATCCCCCTTTTATTCTCCCACTCCATCCTTCCCTCACTCATGAACAAGATACTTGAACTCCTCCACTTGGGGAGTATTATTATTATTATTATTACTATTACTATTATTATTATCATTATTACTATTATTACATGCCTAGGGCTAAGATTGAATTGATTCTCTGCTATCGTTTAACTCGATGGTAGTATGTTTCAACAAGGTAACACAAACAAAAACACAGTTTTGTTATTTATGCTTGTAATTTATATCCAGAACATGACATCAGTTTCTCACAATGTGATTGGTTGGTGCATTTATTTGTGATGAGAAAGCTCAGGAAAGTCAAGTTTGGTCCCATTTTTGCTGTGTTATATTTGTGTTTTCTGCGAGAGTACTCATGATTAGAATAGGTTATATATAAAATTTCTAAAATGTTTATATAAAATAAATCTCAAGGTGCAATTGCACAAAAAAAATCTCTACTGGTGTTTATAGGCCTTTCTTTACCAAAAAGGCTTAAATCTGGCGGGGGAACGTTCCAATAACTGCCTTTAGACTTAAAAAATGCCTGAGGGAAAATCTCTAGGATCGTCTCCTTTAGCTGGGAAATCCTCACAAGAGAACAGTGATAGACCACAAATGACAAATTAAAACATGCTTATTATTTATTTAAACAATGTAAATTTCATGACTGCAGAATTAATAAACATCATCATCTTTACTTTGTTTAGCAGGTGGGTAATTGTGACCACTATGTCCATGACCACAATATAATAACAAACATATTTTCAGTATTCAACTCTGCTTTAAATGAGTTCAGGTAAGCAATTTTCATGAGCCATTTGGGTTTTTACAGTAATAGGGTTTGTGTATTGGCATTTCCGTAACTGTGTGCAATGACTACTAGCATAATTAGGCCAGGGTTTATTTTATGGAGGGACCATTATCACTACCCATAAACAGTCCAACGTCTCACTGTCCACTCCAGCACTTAGATATGCTTTTTTACAGGCCCCATGTGCCTGACACGCGGCACACACCTGTTTCCATCCAGCCTCAGCATCCATCAGCACCCAGTGATAGCCAGCAGACAACTTACTGGCACTAGTGGAGCCAGTCCTGTGGCCATTAGCTTGAACACACATTGGTTTTAATTATTAAGTAGGGTTGGTCATAAAAAGCATGCTTTGAATCATACTGTTTTATATGACTCCATGCTTTTTATGTAATGGGTTTTGACATTCAGTGTTCATGTTCAGTAGATGCATGTAATGTCTTATTAGCACCATTTAGGTTTTAACAACTTTGGGCTCTTTTTTCTCTCCTTTTTAACTTAAATATTTCTACCAAACTACTTTTTATCTACACACTTGAAAGGATGGATTTTGGGGGTCATTGTATTGCTTAAATGCCATATTTGCCCTTTTGATCAACAGTCCAGAAGTTATTTCAGGCTATTTAATGCCTGCTATCTTGTAGAAATGGTCTGGAAAGAGATCTCATATGTTCCTATTTATCAAAAATTTTACACAAACTTTACTCCTTCATACAACCTGTAAAGTTAAAATGTTTTTAATCACAACGTGTTAGCACCGCTGCCTCATAGCAAGAAGGTCTGGGGATTGACTCCTTGTTTGGCGGGGGCATTTCTGTGTGGAGTTTGCATGTTCTTGTGCTTGCATGGGTTTTCTCTGGTTGCTCCGGTTTCCCCCCATAGTCCAAAGACATGAACATTAAGCTAATTGGCTTTTCCAAATTGCCCCAGGTGTAAGTGTGAATGGTTCAAGTAAAGGTACTCACACGCCCATAGTGAGAACTATAAGATGTTGCTAATGTTCATTCATTCATTTGTCAAACCACTTAATCCGACTAGAATCGCAGGAAGGCTGGAGCCTATTTCAGCTGACTCTGGGCGAAGGAGTACACCCAGAACAGCTTGCAGAGCCAACATTCAAGTGTGTTCTAGTGTCTAGTGTCAATTCCGAGCCTGAAAAAGTAACCTACTCTGAAATCTCAGAAATCTAAGCAATCTCCACTGTGTTAGAAATCTGGGAATATTAAAATATTAAATCCCAATTGGAGATCAAAACGCTGCAAAACTGGGGGGGTGGGGTATTTTTTGCATTACTGTATTAATTCTGCAATGGGGAAATTATTGCCTCTGCATTTAACCCATCCAAAGTGAACACACACACACACATTAACAGTGAGCACACACACTCGGAGCATTGGGCTGCCACACACATTGGGGTGCTCGGAGAGCAGTTCGGGGTTAGCTGCCTTGTTTAAGGGCACTTCAGCCATGAATGTGGAGGAAGGGAAGATAAAGTTCACTCCCTCACCACCACACATTTTTACTCCTGGTTCGGGAATCAAAGCTGCTTCTTTAACCACATTTCTACAGGTGCCCCGTAGAAATGACAGGGTCACTTGGTCATCGTTCATTTAACTGATTTTGTTCCATAAATGTTATGATTCATTGCGTTGTTTTCTTATATATTTTATTACACAATATAAAAACTAAATGGAAGGTTTGGTTCTCTTTAAAATAATTGCCTGCACAGTGAGCTCCAGAATATTTTTATGGATTCAGTAATTCATGTGGTACCATTTTTTCCTTACGCAATACAAATATTGAGCAATCATCATTGCCATTTGGTGTTCATTCTTAAGACCTAGGGTATATGGCAGTAGATTACATTACATTCAGGTGTGTGTGTGTGTGTGTGTGTGTGTGTGTGTGTGTGTGTGGGTGGGTGGGTGTGTCCCCACACACTCGAGTGCCTCTGTGTTTGATCCAATTTATACATCCTGTAGACATTTGCAGTAATTTCAACTTTTTAGACTGAAGATTCTGACAGTTTGATGACTTTCCTATGGCACATTAATGTCTTAGCCAAGTGCCATGGAATACTTGAATCAGACTTCATCACTGTCTAAGGTTCATGCAGTCCTTATGAATTTAGATTCAGTGCAGCTGGTTCATTAGTGCTCCCACCTGGATAGAATTTTGAACATCTTAGTGCAATGACTAACTGGTAAGCAAGAAGTTATGATGCTATGACTGATAATACTTTTTTTAGACAAATAATACTAGCCTAGGTTTGGTTTAACATTTTTAATTAAAAGTTTGGAGAGTAACGGCAAGCTAAACATCTGGAATGTTGTGCTGTGCTGTGCATGATCATTGTGTCTGTTCAGATTCCAACTGACTAAACTGACATGATTAACTAATTCAAGTACATGGCTTAATATTTTTATGAGTTGCCAGACCACTTTTTGCTGTGAAGCGAGTACAGCGAGCGGAACAGCAACATTAATTGTGCTTTCCTGCCTGACTCGATTTATGTGGTGGCTCATGCGCGGCACAATTATTAGAAGGTTGATTTCACTTTGGTTGGGCTTGGTGGTGGCGCATAAGCAGCACGATTATATGAAGATAGCCCTCCTCTCCGAATTCCATGGGCGACTTGATCTATGTGGTAGCGCATGCGTGGAAGTTTTTAGAGTTCTCGCAATCGTTGCCACCACTTTCCATGCAGGAATAAATGGGCCTGGAGAGATAAACAAAATGCATACAAGCGGACTACATAGACTTGGATTAACTGGGCCTCACAGCACTCCACTTCTCTATGAAAACTAGTTTAAATATATTAGATGGCATCCACTGAGCCTCCAGATGTTCTATTTCTCTTTCACTTTAGCTCATTAAGAGCCATATAAAAAATCATGGGTGGCTTCATTAAAGCCCAGCTGTAATAAGTGACTAAGTGTAAATAAACAGATGCTGAGCTGTTAATGGTACTAGTAATACAATACCCAACATCTCCTACTTTACTGACCGGCAGGAAAGCTGCAAACTCACACACATGGGAGGATACTCCCTATCCTATCCAGCCTTGTCCAGGGCAAAGAGTGATTACACTGGGACAATAGCTCAAGCTGGTCGAGACGGACCACCAGCCAGGAGAAAGAAAAAGCCTTAATCAAAGTTAAAGAATCTCCCAGCATAGCACAGATTAATATAAACCTTCAGGCTCTTTATAATCTCCTAACCCCTCACTTGGAACACCTTGGGTCCGAACAGAAGTTGTTCAACAAAAAAAAGTTGAATGAGCTGCTAAAACGGGCTTGATTAAATCTCCAGGGGGGTTGACTCCACTGTACACGGCTGTTGGCAATCCACAATCATGCAGTGGGTCTCAAGTATGTTTAGGTAAGGAGGCTTTGTTCAGTGTGTTCTCAGATTAGAGAGATGTCATGGAGCATTTAAGCTTTGATTCTTCAATTCTGCACTAGGGTTTAAACTGACAGCCCCATATGCCAACATGCTAACAAAGGAAATGTATAACTGATGTGTTTCTAATGAGACAGATTTTTAACTCATGTAGCATTTATTTAAACCTTCAGTCCACACAACAGTCTCACGCCTCAGGAGGAATGTGTAGTTAATGCCACATCTATGCTCAAATTAGTCAGGCTTACAGAGAAAGGAATATGCAGATAAGCAAATGCCTGAAAAATGAAGAAGTGCGAGGAGCACTTGGTCATGCGCCTACTCGAAAGTATGCAAGAAACTGTAAATGAGATGCTTCTATCTCTTAGCTAACTACACTTGCCTAAACAATTGAGTGCAAAACTTGAAAATAGTAAATTTTAGGCACTGAACATGTTTGATTTTCCAGTACATTTAGCAGTCAGTTCATGAAAACGGGTCGGACATGAAGTAATGTATGACAAGATTTATTTATTATTTCAACATACACTTAATTGTGAGAAAACTTTTTTATTATTTTATTCAAATTTGAAATTATACAAGGTAATTTGAATTTTTTTTGCTAAATAAACCCCCAAAAAATGGCAATTAGACAGAAACTTCCAACAGCAACAAATTATTTTGGTGAAAAATTCATTCATTTATTCATTCATTTTCTAAGCCACTTTATCCTAAATAGGGTCGTGGGGAGGCTGGCGGCCATCTCAGCCAACCCTGGGTGAGGGTGAGGTACACTCTGAACAGCTCACCAGGCCATCGCAAATCAACACACACACAACAATTCACACTCCCGTCTAGGTGCAATTTGGAACAGCCATTTAGCCTACTGTGCATGTCTTTGGACTTTGGGAGAAAACCAGAGTACCCTGAGGAAACACCTAAGCCCAGGGGGAACATGTCAACTCCATACTGAAACGCCCCAAGCCTGGGAATCAAACCCAAGACCTTCTTGCTCTGAGGCAGACATGCTATCCTCTGCGTCACCATGATGCCCTGGTGAAAAGTTCAATAGCAAAATTTAATTTTTGAAAATTAAACATTCTTACCATCAAATACTTTCATTCCGAATGTTGTTACTTTTAATATTTTTTGGAGATTTGTTTTCAGTAAAGTAGTTTCAGCAAATCACACTACTAATTATTTATTTGTTTGTTTGTTTGTTTGTTTTGTACTCATTGTACATAAGCTGATAACCTAGTAGAAGAACGACCAATCAGAGCATGCAATTGCTCACATCCAGTGGGTATGGACGTAGAACAATTATTTGCCAGAGATGAGGTGAATATCACTGAATCATCCCCAAGATGGAACTTCAAGGGGACTATTCAACCTGCCTGAGGCGAATAATTGTTTTAGCATATGCTAAACAAAATTGGCCCTCCCCCAGAGTCAGCTGAGATGGCAAGGAGAAGACCCTAACTAGGATTAAGCAGTTCAGAAAATGAATGGATGAATGAATAAACAAAAGTGTTTAAAAAAAGTATAAAAAGCACTTTTTATAGGTTTCATTGATTCTACCATTATCCTGAGTTTGGAGGATGGATAATAAACACTTATTTAAGTTCGATATGAAGTATAATATGAATAATTCTCCCTAACACTCAGAAGCCAAATTTTACAATTGTTCTAATATACATTCAAAATATTTTTCAACTTATTTAATCGATCTGATCATACTAATGGATAAATCGGCTTGTAGAGTAATACCAAGAGTTATCTGATGGCTTTCCACAAATCAAAAACAAGAAAATATTTTTAATGAATAATACTGTCTATTATTTCACAAGAGTGAACCAATCAGATTGCACCATTCCCTTTGGGCTCTCCAGTTTCCCCCCACCTCCTAAAAACTTGCCAGGTAATAGAATGGTTACAAGAAATTTCACCTAGATATGAATGTGTTTGTGGTTCCCTGCAATGCATTGGCATTCATCCATCTAGATGAGTTCATTGAATTGGCTTTGGTTTTACAGCAATGGCCAGAATTAAGTGTTACTTGAAGTGATAGAGTAAGTGAGTATACTTTAACACTTTAAAATATTATATGATTCGCTCCAGTGGCAGCACGGAGGCACGGTGATTGGCACTTCTACCCCACGGCAAGAAGGTCCTGGCCAGTTGAAGGCATTTCTAGTTGGAGTTTGCATGTTCTCCCCAAATATGAGTATTTTTGTGTGGGTGTGTGTGTGTGTGTGTGTGTTGGCCTGTGATGGTCTGCTAAACAGATCAGGGTACCCTAATAAAGGATAAAGTGGTTCAGAAAATGACATGACATTACTATTCCCTCCTGTGTCCTCATCCAACACCACTGCTTGCTTAATGAGAGGAGAATGTAAGAAAACTGAGAATGCCATGGTGTAATTTCTAATGGTAAATTAGAGGCATACTTGCTCTTGGGCTGGTGGCTAATACTCTGAATGCTGAACATGCAAAATCAGGGTAATTAAACTTATGTCTGTAAGAAGGAAAGTGGTCTGGAATTGATGTCAGTGACCTTCCTTTCACAACTGTGCTGAAATCCCCATGTCTAGACTCCAATGCTTTTATTAGATGCGGAACAAGTTTTTTACCTATTTTCTTTTTAGTTCCCACATATTACTTCTTGTGCTTCACTCACATTTTTAGGAGAGGTGCACCTGCCCAACTTCATTTCAGGCTGCTGACGGCTTCTCTCATCGGCTATCGCATAGAATGACCAAATGACCTCACCTTCTCTCCTACGTTACCTGCTAGTGTTCTTCCCTGGAACTTATTTATCTGAGGGGTGGGGGCACAAAGACTGGCTTTATTCTGCCCCCACCCATGTAAAGATGAATTCCTCTGGAATGCCTACCCCCCACATCGATGACAATATTTTTTCTCTTCTTATTCTTCTTCTTTTTCTTGCTCTACTGAATTTCTGATTAATGTTTGATTACATTAATATTTTAATAATGAACTGTTCTCCTCATCTTCCATAAGGCTCTAACTACTTTGCCTAGGAAGAAGGGACAGTCTGGCATTTCTCCATGCACCCTTACTGTGATTGATAGAGTAGCCGCAAATGGGGAAACATTGGTCTGGTCATGTTCTTATAAACATCAACACACTGCTTAGGAAAAGCAGGCCTCTTCTTTCAGTGCCAGACGTGTAAATAAGCTTCCCTGTGGGAAGGGGGGAACTACTGGCCTGTGCAGTGCTCTCACGTACACTAGTAATCATTACCATTGTTTATACTTCAAAGCATGTACACAAAAATGTAGGTGTTTGTCTTTATGTGGCCATTGCTGCATATCAAATGAAAGAAAAAGCCCCTCAAATTCATGAGGATGATGATGCAGCATGTAACCAATGGCTGTGTAACCAATCATAGCACTGATGCCCTCTAGAGGCAAAGAGCAGCATTTGTTTTCTTCAGTAGAACTCTGGCACTGGTCCCCAAAGTGGCACAGCCCAACAGATCTCTGTTCTTCTGCATCTATCACTCCCCTGTTGTCCCTTTCTATACTATATGAAATATTTTTAATTTAAAAGACAGCTTTCAGAAAATGTTCATAGAACTCATCCAGACTATTTTGTGGAAAATGGTCTATAGAACTCATATATTTTATATAAACAGGTTTTACTATTTACATTGTAGATATACATTGATCTATATATCAGGGAGTGCAAAATATTCCACCTATATATGACCCATGTGATGGTCTGGTGAGCTGTTCAGAGTGTACCCTGCCTTCACCCAGTGTTGGTTGAAATAGGCCCCAGCCTCCCCATGACCCTAGTAGGATTAAGCAGTTTGGCAAGTGAGTGAGTGAGTGAGTGAGTGAGTGAGTGAGTGAGTGAGTGAGTGAGTACGTGTGACCAATCATTTTATACTGTTATCAGGTTGGTTATGCAACACTAATGTAGACCCTCACACAATATTCACTGCTGAACTTTGCAGCTGAAGAGAAAGGGGTTATGTTTCCATAGTATTTCTACACCAAAGGTATACAATCAGATACAATTCTCTCTTGCTCGTTTTTCCAATAGAAGTTGACATTAACCAACTCTAAATGTTATCTAAACAATGTACAACATGTAAACTTTAGGCATATGATGAATAACCTGCTGAACTTAAAAAAGATTTTTCACTCACTGTCACTGTGAGTTTTATTTTCTATACTGTTGTACATATTTAGCTTTTTATATTGTAAATTTAAGGAAGTCTTAATGTGCTTATCCTTTGGGATTTGCTTTTGGGGGTGCAAAGGGCCATCTTTGGCATGTGGAATTTTTTCCAACATTATATACAATTAATTTCTTTATTTATTTATTTGTTAGTTTTATTTTATTTTTTATTTTTTTGCATAGTCTTAAATGATTCATCTTCAAAACAAATGGTGACCCGATTAAACTAATAACAGATTACAAGGGTATGGGTTCCAATAAGCCATGAAGAAAATGAATGGGATTTTTTTTCCCTTTCTTTCCTAGATAGGTTTGATTACAATTACATTCTTCTTTAACCCTTTATTAAACTTTACAGTAGTCAGTAAATAGCTGCACACAGACACCCTCCACTACACTTCATATCCACTTATGTGCAAATCCACTTTGTATTTGTTGGACCTGCAAAACCAGAACTTGTTCTTGGTGACGTGTCTGGATAAATAAATATGAAATAATATTTTTTAAATAAATAAATAAATAAATAAATAAACACAATGTTAAGCAAACATCTGGAAAGAACATTTCTGAAGTTGTGAAAATGATCCAGATGAATATTTACACTGAGTGAAGTCGAGTGATATTACGCAAATGGCAGAAGGTTAATCGGTGGCATTCATTAATCTTAAAGAGTACTTGTAATAGACGTTGACAGAAAGAAAATCAAAACCGGATCATATGATTATAATACTCAGGTTGGCCTTTTTTTTCCCTGTCAGTGTGTAACAAAGGGTGGGGGTGACGTTGGGGGCTCACCCTCTAAATAAACTTTGGAGTTCAGGACTGGGGGAAAGAGACGGCGGAGAGCTGAAGTCATCAGTTATCGCATGGAGAGAGAGAGAGAGAGAGAGAGAGAGAGAGAGAGCGAGAGAGAGAGAGTTGCACAAGCGTAAAACTTGGAGCTGTGTCGACTGCAGTGGTAATATACGCATATAGGAAGGGTGAGTTTGGAGATATTTCAAGGCGAATTGACGTGAAGCTTGTAGTGTGGATGGTGCGAGATGCCGCAGAGACGCGGATCTCCTCCTATATAACCTCCCGACTCCGATAAAGTTGCGCTCCCACACCTGGACACACCGCGCTCTCCGCACCGGGGATACACTACATCCAGAAAGGACAGAGGATACGCCACACTTCCCAACGTTCCTACATGTCACCGTTTCGTCCCAGTTCCCATCTCCAGGCTTGGATCGTGGTGCGAACAAAGAACTAACAAGTGGCTTTTGCTGCGAAAATCAGAGCGCCGAACGGAAGACTAACGGTTTGTTCGTTCCGAGGAAAATGAAATGCGCTTCACTGGCTGGATACCGGGCTGCCTGCCTCTCTCTTAACGGCTCCGATGAGGATTTATTACAGGATGGTGGTGCCGAATTGGCCCAGGTGTGTTTGGGCCATTGTCAGTTCGCCTGATCAGTGCTGCGGCTTCTGCCCGCTGTAAAAAAAAAGAAAGAAAGAAAGAAAGAAAGAAAAAAAAGCGCGTTGCTTTACACTTTCGACGCAACGCGTCTATCGAGGACATTACCATTGGCAAGACAAAGCATCGCTCCTCCTGTTACTATGCAATTGCAACTAATCTCCATTGTATTGATCTTACACTGGATCTGGATGGAGTGCGCAAACTGTCAGCATCACACCGCCAGGCACCGGCAGCACGAGCGTAAGTAGCGCGCGCTCTGTGGTTCCTTGGGGCGAGGCTTTGCGCGCACCTGCACACATTCACTCCTGGTGCGCGCCGAGGCTTCGCGCACTGATTTACCGGGATGCGTCTATCAAGTGCAGATTGTTAGAAAGTTTAGCTTTTCTTAAATGTGTTTAGATATTACTAGACGCCTAAGATCAACCACTGGACAAAGCAGTGTAAGTGATTTAGTGGTGAAGGTGGTTGGACGTGTTTTGTATTTATGGTGTTTTTTTTTTTAATTCAATAAGGGACATAAAGGACACAAATATTAAGTCTATAATAAACATCGAAAGAAATGAAATTGTTTGTAAGGATCACCCTTGCACTGTGCTAAGGAAGTCACACATCCTTGCTCTGTCTAGTCCACTGTTTGATTACTGCACTGCATGTCCTTATAACATTTCATATTGAGGCTACATTGTTCCAAGCAAGAAGATCATTAGTCCCAGGATGTCCCCAGTTGTGCAGGTTGCCCTGTGCACTGGATGAAGTCCGTCAGTGACGGTTTTATATACAGATTCTATAGGACTGTGAAATCTTTTACCCTTTCAAAGGCAGCAGTTGGATTAAGCATGTGTGCATGTAAACAAGATAATGTGTCCTGCTCGGTTGTAGTGAGCGATCAGGGCGCTGTTCGGCTCGCTCTCTAGCGGTCAGTGCAACATAGAGAAGTGTGAAGAATTAAAAAGACCCTCTGAGCTGCACAAAGACTAAGGAGGGAATCACTAAAGACGCATTCTGAAATGAGGCAAACACGAGGATTGGGGAAATTAGGAGTCTAAAATAGATATGTTGAAAATAATAATAATAATAGTAATAATAATAATAATAATAATAAACACTGCCAGTATGTTAGTAGACTTGCTTCTGCGACCCCAAAAGTGCGCACATGTCTCTAGAGACAATATTGTTTGGTATAGTTAGGTTTAAAGAGTCAAAGACATTTGACAAAATCTAACAAATTACATTGGTGACATTAATATTAAAATTGAAACTGTACTTTAAATAGTAACCAAATGAAATAGGCCTTTTAAATGCTTTATGGAGATTTAGAGAGACACAGAGGGGAGGTATATAATGAGCTATCATGACACTGTACATACAGTATGTGTCAGTGAGAACTGTGATCAGGGAGTCGCGCTTTGCATATGTGATTTGGGCTTTTATACCAACAAAAATATCTTTAGTCTCAGTGCTACTGCTAATGGCACCAGTTGGAATGAAAGGTTTGTACTACTGGAACAAATCATTGAAATATTTAAAGTAAAATTCATTTACAAATTCCAAGGTTGCCAACTGACAAAGTTGCAATCAGTTTTGTGATACACAGAGATCACAAGATGAATTTACAGTGAGTGACCCAGCGGATGCTTGACCTCAAATGCTTCCTGCCTCCTGCGTGAGCAGTCCTGTGTCAGCATGCCATAGAAAAGTTTTTTACATGATAAAATTTCAGTGTTTGTAGCGGATGATAATGTTTTAGCTTCCTCTAATTTACTGTGGTATAACATTTAGTATGACAGTGCAAGAGTTGGTGCCACCTAAATATATATCAGTCAGTGAGTCATGTGGATGTAACTGATCCGGCAGATTCATTACCGTCCTCATGCATTGGGCTGTTCAATTTTAAAATGCGTTATACCAGCACACAGTCCACATCATCTGCACATTAATGAGCTTATGTGAATTAAATATACCAAATGCAGCCAATATTCATTAGTGTAACACATTTATTTTGTTTGCTTCAGCTTTTCTAATCAACTTTGTCTGTGTGTGGCCACCTCATATAGGCTAATTAATGTCTCAGGAAATGAACTGTGTTCAATGATGACTCAGAGCAGAAGTCACTGGCCATGGTTCAGTGCTGTGCCTCAATTCTTGAGACTGAAATACTGTTATTCAATTAACTTTTAACAGTGCTGCTAATAAGTTTTATTCTGGGAAAGCTTGTTTTGTGGTCTCAGGGTTTGTAGCATGATGAAACAATTTGTGAGAGTTTAAATATTAGAGCTGCTAGGGCTTCACTTGTGTAAGTAGGCCCAGAACTTGTGGCAGCACGAGGGCAGACGAAATTCCTCTGAGTTAAGAGTTCTGTGAATCAGAAGGTCTTGGCAGGAACACATGTGGGCAAATGGACAGCAGTTGTAAAGATTGCAGAGATATGTCAAACAGAATATCCATGATCTATTGCAATCTGTCAGCCAAGGCTGAACTCAGGGAATCAGGAGGGGGAAAAAAAGATGCTCTAGCACAGTTCAGTGGCATGGAATGCAAGAGCAGGGAGAGAACAGGTTGAAAACACCTCCGCGCTTGTATGGTATGGTGGAGAAAATCCTTCTGTTTATCTCTGTGTATTTTCATGTAGCAGTCTGAGTGTTGTTATAAGAGGGAAAGTTATATACAGAAACTCATATTCTCATTATAGTTTGAGCTCATCAGTACGGTTTAACAGGAGAAAATATATGCTGCTGTATTTCATTTGTATCACAAATGGAGTAATGAAGAATAATTTACCACCTCTTTTAATAAACGCTAATTCCAGAAATAATTTCCCTCAATGCTTGGTTTAGAATGCTGTAGTCATGTCATTTCTGTGAAAACACATTCGGAATATTATATCTTGCTCCCCTTCAAGACCGGGACAGGGTTCAAGTACAGTTACCCTTGCCTTGCCCACAACCTCTCCTCATGGAACCTGTGTATCCAGGTCAATCTTTTCTACCATCTGAGCCTCTCACCTGCAAGAAACACATGGAACCAATTGACTTCAATCAGGAGTCCTTTCTCCTGCAGCCAAGGAGCATCATGCATTTTTAGACGCAGGAATTCAATGAGGTATTTAATGTAAATCAGTCACTTTGGCACAGCTCTGTAGCCTGCACTGTTAAGCTGATGTAATCAGTGACCATATGCTCTATGCTTTATTCTTTAACTGACTGTTGTGCTGAATGCTTGACTGTTTGACATTAGCCTTTAAACTGAAACAGCTAGGCCTCTCATAGTGCTGCTATTTTCACTGACTATAACTGCCAAATGTCTTTACAGTGTCTGCATAGTTTTCCTGATTCTGAAAAGCACTGCTTACCAAGTCTGTGCTGTCCGTGTTCCAATTCACATCAGTAGTGGTATGACGAAGAGACTTGCATGTTGAGATAACAAAGAAGTTGATGGAGGGTGGATGTTTTCATGTTTGGGAACATGTTTGCAGGACATTGCTCCAACGTGTTTCCTGGGTCTTGTGCTTGCGTGAGTTTATTTCTCTATTTTGTTTTATCTTCAGCAGTGTTGTCTTGTTATTAAGGTTATGAATGCAACTGCTACTGTGCTGACATTTGCGTGCAAACCCCAGTATGCAGCATGTCTCTGCTGATTAGTTTTCATGGCAGGAGAATGCGCAGATGAGAGTGCTTCCTGTCTTGTTTATTATTATTACGCTGCATTATGGTCATTGTCGCAGGCCTAATTAATAGCTCTGCTCTTTCTTTAACTGGACCTGGAACTATTTAACTTTTACAAACATTCTTTGTGCTTCAAAATGTGAAGGGGGCCAAAGCCCTAGTAGTGGCGTTTGTCAAAATACTCTACAAAAACATTGAGATATTTGAGTATTTTGAACACTTTAATCTTTGCTAAAATCCTGGAGTTGATTTTGTTTAAATGTTATCTGAATTAACTTTAATCCAAACCAGAAGCTGAAATACAATTGGGTATTATAAGCAACCTGAGTCATGAATAGTGAGTTCAGTTTTCTAACTACTTAATGGGTAGGTATAATGGTTAGAAAGGCATGAGAATGGTTAGAGGAAAAAGGAAAAGTTCAAAATGAATAGTAAAACAAATTCAGCTGTTCAGCACTGCATCATTTCTTCTTGTGTGTGTGGATTGAAAGATACACATCTAGGAATGTGCAAGACCGTGAAATATATACACATGACATATGTATCCGGGAAAGTGAAAGACTGTAAAACATCTGATCAGTGTACATAAAACAGAGTTTTCTAATTTTCCAAAGGCTGTTTTAAAAACATAAAAGCAGCATACCATCACTGACTTCTATTATACCACAGGCTGAAAACTGGAAGCCCTGTAAACTTCCTTGCAGTAAAATCTCCAGTGAAACTTTCTCACAGTCCTTTCTTTTACCTTGTGAATTTAGGAGGTCCGGGATGCATGGGAGGCTGTCTGACCTGCTCGGCTTCAAATGGTTGCCTGACGTGCATGCCCAGGCTCTTCATTCACCTAGAGAGGGACGGCATGAGGCAGATCGGCGTGTGCCTGGCTTCCTGTCCCAAGGGTTTCTTTGGCACTCGCTCACCTGAAAAAAATGACTGTTCCAGTAAGAACACTTGCTAATCCTTGTTTATATTCGGTGATCAAGATGCAGTTCTATTGGTTTAACAAGTATGATAAGTGACAGGCCTGTGGTGTGTCTTTCAGAATGTGGCTCTGAGTGTGACACCTGCTTTGATAAGAATTTCTGCACACGTTGCAGAGCAGGATCGTATCTTCACAAGGGAAAATGCCAAGAGACCTGCCCAGATGATCTCGTGCCCAGTGACATCAAGAGGGAGTGTGTTGCACGTGAGTATCCTTCCCTCATTCCAAACATTCATCACAGTTCTTTGGTCCAAATGAAAATGAAATTGTTGCATATAATAATAGATGCATTAGCTGTTCTGAAGCTAGGAATCTGATATCATGCACAACTCGTGAAAAACCATATGTTCAGTACAGCTTGGTAGGTTTTCATGATTGTCCTGCAATAGGAAGCCTTTACAAATGATTAAATAACTTCAAAGAAGTTATAACAGGATTATTTCTTGGATTCATAATGTAATTACAATGGTTTATTAATAAGATTACTCAACTCTTTACAGTTTAGAAAGAAAATATTCACACTACTCATTACCTTCCATTCTAATTGCTTTTTAAAGCTCATACAGATTTGTTGCAGTGAGAAAATACATGGCTGACAGACATGTTAAATAATTTTCCTAAGCAAGAAACAACCAGTCACAGTAAATGTAGTTTAACAGGCATGAGTACTGTTTTTTGCCCTGAACAAAAAGTGACATTGCATAACCATGTAAGGTTTAAATTATGAACTCAGCTTGTGCTACTTGAAAACTATTATATAATCTAACAAGAAGGCAGCGTTATATTTAATCTTAATAAAAATGGAAATGTAACTGAGCTGGTTAAGTGGTTCAGCATGCTACATAATTAAGTGCTTAGACAGATTACTCATCAGTGGAAAGTTCTTTTGCTTAGGTGGAGTTCACACATCACAGTGTTGCTTTTTTATTGCTTTTCCTGGAGTTAAATTCAGTCTAATGCTGTAATAATTCATTCTTGAATTCACCATCAGTAATTTTTAAATGTAAGCTACAATATATAAACACCAGTCTCATCAATGTTGCCTGTACCAGCTTTTGCAGGCTCACACAAATTCTATAAGTGATGGCATTATTTGGTAATAAGCATTGATGCTACAAAAATAATGGAAGTTTATAAATGTAATATGATGATGGTAATTTAAATGCTATTGTCCCACAGGGAAGTAATCCGACTACAGTAATTTGTAACCTTGTACTGTTACCCCAAGTCTGCATATGACTGTAAGAAAAGATACAGTCCCTAAATCCATTTCTGACCCTCGAATCCTAACTTATTAATGTTGTATACAAATGAAGTCATGCAGGCTATTGCTCATTTGCATATGTGTGATCAAGTTAAATGTAGCAATATGTTTGTGTAATAATTTTAAGATGTGTGTGTGTGTGTGTGTGTGTGTGTGTGTGTGAGAGAGAGAGAGAGAGAGAGAGAGAGAAAGAGAGAGAGAGAGA
>JAOUQZ010000044.1:16813368-16825933 GCA_028564935.1 Neosilurus hyrtlii
TGTGTGTGTGTGTGTGTGTGTGTGTGTGTGTGTGTGTGTGTGTGTGTGTGTGTGTGTGTGTGTGTGGCCCTGCAATGGTCTGGTGAGCTATTCAAGATGCACCCCACCTTTGCCGAGAGTAGGCTGAAACAGGCTCTACCCTCCATACACACCAAATAGGATTAAGTGGTTCGGCAAATGAGTAAGTGAGTAAGTAAATTTATCCCTAACCCAGAGGGGACTGATGGCAAGGAAAACATGCAATATTTTTGGTGAAAACATGCAATAATATTATTTGAAAATCATCTTATGTGACAGCCAAATGAAGGTATTACAAATGAGAAGATGCTGCAGGGAATTCAATGCCCTATGTAAATATAGCTATTTATATGTCTGTTTTGGGTTAAAGGGGAAATGTGAGAGCATAGCTGTGATCTTGTGTTTTTAGAGAAACTACCAGGTAAACACAACAATAAAGCAACCATAGGTGCAATATGCTGATTTGCCAGCAGAGGGCACTGTGTTAGGTGAATACTTTACAATCACTTACAAACCACAGGTCTTTGTTCACAGAAGGGGTACCAGTAATAACAAACCAGAAAGAGATGAAGGAGCATAGAAGGCATAGAGCAGGGGTCACCAACCTTTTTGAAACTCCTACTTCATGGGTACTGAGTCATACGAAGGGCTACCAGTTTGATAGGCTCTCTTGAAATTACACATTTACTCAGTTTTCCTTTAGTTATACATTATCAATGATTAATTATAATCGTGTATGTGAAGACACTGATCACGTTAATGATTTCTCACAATAATTATCAACAATAAAAATAATTTTAGATGCAGCTCACTAGTGAGTTGTGCTATTTTTAGAACAGGCCTGCGGGCAAATTATGTGGTCCTTGGGGGCGACCTGGTGCCCCGCGGGCACAGTGTTGGTGACCCCTGGCATAGAGTATAGAGCATATTAAAGCACAACTTTACTCATATACACTAAGACATTAACTGAAGTAGTTACCTTTAAGGATATAGTCTGTCAAAAGACTGGGCACTTTATCACTGTCATCCCTCATGGCTTGAAGAACTGGTGAGAGAAGAAATAATGCTGAGGTAAGGTATAAACACTTTACTAAATTCCTCATCTTGGTATACTCCCTATATTAGTATAATATTGTATAGGCCAGAGGTCATCACCTGACAGGCTGTGCTCCACATGTGGAACTGATCACCTGAAAAATATCCTATAAAATATAATAAAGCAATATCCTCACTATGATCACATCCATAAACTGGATTGAACTATTTTATAATTGACCTGAGACTAGCTACAGTGCTAAAGATATTAGCTTATAAGTAAGTTAGGAAGTAAGGAAGGAAGGAAGGAAGTAAGGAAGGAAGGAATGAAGGAAGTAAGGAAGGAAGGAAGGAAGGAAGGAATCTTTATTGTCAACTGTTGTATGGACAATGAAAATCAGTTTAGCAGCAATTATAAAAAAGTACACAAAATGACAACTAAGGTAACTACACTAGCTACATATGTGCATATACCTACATACACATATATATACACATACCTACATGTACACATATAGGACACTTATACATACATATATTCTGTATATGCAAACACATAAATGTATCCACATATTTACACATGTACAGACTTATACATTTATCCACATGTACCCACATACACAGAAGGATGCATGATATGTCACAGGTGCAGGGTATACACAGGTTAAAAGGTAGAGATTTGTAATCATAAGGTGCATGATGCTAAAATGTTACTTATGATGATCTAATGATGTTTGAGACCTGCTCTAAACATGAGTTGCATTTAAACATAAGTATTGCACTTAAACATAAGTATTGCACTTAGAGTATTATTGTAATGTCCAGGAAGATGGTCTGACTGATGGTTATTCTGTCAGTTTATGTGACGGTGGTGGTGGTGGGGTTGCACGTTTAACAGCTTGTGGGGAAAAGCTGTTCTTGAGTCTGTTTAATTTTAGTGTTCTGTACCTTTTTCCAGAGGGGAAAGGGGAGAAAAGGGGGTGTCCAAGGTGTGTGGGGTCCCTGATATTTCCACTGGCTCTGCTCTGTAGTCTGCCAGTTTAAATGTCACTGAGGGAGGAGGGTAGGGTGGGGGTGGGGGGGTATAGTTCCAATTACCTGCTCTGCTGTTCTCACCGCCCGCTGCAGGGCCTTCCTGTCCTCTGCAGTACAGCTGCTGAACCACACTGTACAGCACTAGGTCAGGAGTCTCTCGATGATGAAGCGGTCCAGTATCCAGGTGCACAGTGAGCTCCCTAGGCCCAGGTTGCCCAACTTCTGAACCAGTTTATCTGGTAGGACTGTATTGAATGAGGAGCTGAAGTATATGTAGAGCATCCTCACATAGGAGTTACTGCTGCCCAACTGTGTGAGGGCTGCGTGGAGGACTGTATTGATGACATTCTCTGTGACCTGTTTGCTTTGTATGCAAAGTGATGTGGAACAAGATCAGCAGGGATGGCAGCTTTAATGTTAGACAAGACAAATCTTTCAAAACATTTGGTGATAATGGGGGTTAGGGCAACTGGGCAATGGTCATTCAGGCAGCTCACTATGCTCTTCTTAGGCACTGGAATGATGGTGGCTGTCTTGAGGCAGGTGGGAACTTGCAGTAGCGAGAGGTTAAAGCTGGTGGTAAAAAACCCTGCTAGTTGGGCATGCTTTACACAGCCTTCCTGTTACTCCATCTGGACCAGTGGCTTTCCTAATTGTGTCTCTGCTCTGACCTTGTGGTTCTGATCTGGTGCGGCTGCAGCTGGGTGGGGAAGTGGCCCCTATCTGGAAAAGCAGGGCAGGTGTGCACCTCTTTATTGTGTTGGTTGAAGCAAGCAAAGAACTGGTTCAGAGTGTCTGATTGGGTGCTGTCCGAGGAGTCCGCTGATTTGTGCATGCCCTTGTACCCAGTGAGTGTCTTGATCCCCTTCTACATATTCCTGGTGTTGATTTTGTCAAAGTGCTCCTTGATGAGTTGTTTATATTTGTGCTTGGCTTTTTTGATGCCTTTTCGCAGGGCCTGGCATGCCTCTTTGTAAGCCTGCTGGTCTCCTGACTTGAAGGCATCATCCTGTGCTCTAAGCAGTGGTTTGGGAACACTTTAACAGTCTTTGTTGTGGTCACATTCTCAGTGCAGTAATTTATGTATGAGAGCACAGCTGATGTGTGACTTTTCAGGTCTGTATCCTCTGTGAATATTCCCCAGTCTGTAGAGTCAAAACAATCCTGTAGAGCTGCAGTGGCTTCCTCAGTCCACACCTGAACTGTTTTAACTGCTGGTCTTTGGCTACAGATTTTAGGTTTATAATAATAATAATAATAATGATGATGATGATGATGATGATGATGATGATGAATGAATAATTCATTGATCTTATAGTGTGTGTGCTACACTGAATATGTCCACACATGCATCACAATAAAATAAAGTCAGTCCAACCCACTATAAGTTTTTATAAATAATTTAAAGTATGTTATCACATACTTTCATACATTTTAGAGATTTCTGGTCTTATTAGGCATGGCACGGTGACATAGTTGTTATCACGTTATCACATCCGCCCCACGGCAAAAAGGTCCTGGGTTCAAGTCTCAGGCTCGGCCGTCTCTGTGTGGAGTTTGCATGCTCTGGTGCCAAATTTCCCTTGAAAGATTTCACAGTACTTTTGTACAAAGGGGCAGAGCAGTATGTGTGTATTTCTCTCCACAGTAAATTAAAAGAGCTGATGTGTCTATATGTCACTTGTCAGAATTTTTAATATGCAGCAAAACAAAACAACCACTTAAAATGATTCTAATAAAATTAGTGTCACCACTGAATGTTGGTTGCTACTTTCGAGTGAATACTTCGGCATAAGTAATACTTACTTTTTGTAAGAACCTGAAGCTCTTCGACTGATGGAGGCACATCTTTCTTCTTATAAGGAATGACTGTAGTGAGGTTCTGTGGTAAAGGTTTAAAAGTCACTGATAATTAGATAAATGATGGTAACTGTTTTATTGTTCCTGGAGATGAGATGGACATTTTACTCATGAATTGTAAAATCTTAACTCTGCAAGTTTAAGCCGATATTCAACATTTAAAGGAGAGGGTGGGAAAGGAGTAAAGCCACAGGCACCTGCTTCTCCCCTCCTATGTTCCAGAAAGTTTGGCGAAATCCATTTTGAATAGCAGTAGAGATGCTCTCCACACTGAACCGCTGAGACACCAGAAAAGGTATAGAAAAGTAGAGAAAGGGGGGGGGGATACAAATTGCTCCTGTTATACAGAATAATAACACTCGCCATTTAAACATAATAATAATAATAATAATAATAATAATAATAATAATAACAATAACAATAACAATAATCAGTTAATAATTTGACATACAGTGAAGTGAAAAATATTATTATATTTTTTCAACATGTAAGAACAAGCAAAAATTTCCCTGTTTGATGCAGTTCCTGCAGATAAAGTTAATATACTGTAAAAAGGTCACACAAAAAATATATAGTGGACCTAAAAAAAATTTTTACAGTGTTCCTCCAGCCTCCGTGTACACATGGAAACACTGTGTTATTCTTTGAAAAGATTATATCACGAAAAAGGGAAAAAAATAAGAATTTTTTCTGGGAGAGAGTAATATGGAGAACAAGAGGTGTGTAATACTCAGGGTCATGTGATGTCATTGTTGACGTCAACAACTAATGATATTCTTGTGTTATTGAAATGTTTTCTAAAACTATGGTTCGTAAATAGTACTTTACATGTCGAGAATAAGATTATGTGGTTGGCTACCTAATTTTTATTTCCTTCTATAAACAAGTTATTAAAGTGAATTGATTTTGATATACATAGGATACATTTATGGAGTTTGACAGTCCCTATGAGTAAGGGAAATCATATGGGAGCTCCGCTTTAAGGCTGTGCCTCAATCTTAATCTCTATATTATTTAATAGTCATTTTAAATAAAGAAAACAGAGCACTCACATGGAAAAAATCTGTACAGCCTGATATTTATCACATATTTCTCTCCATAAAATTAGAATCAGGTGTTCCGGTTAGGTGCCATTGATTAAAACCTCCTGCAGGTGGAACCAGTCTTATTTAAACCTGATATCTTGGTTCCTTTGCTATTGAAGTGTGTGTCATCATGCCAAGATCTAAGGAGGACTCTAAAGCCTTCAGGAAAAAGGGTGTGGATGCCCATGAGTCTGGCAAGTGATCTCCAGATTATATGAAATAAATAATTTGAGTTTGAGGTTGCTTCAGTGCATTAGGTGCTGGGAGTTATTGATTCAACTATGAATTCCACATAATATCAGAGTGTTTGAAGATAATATGAGGCCATCTCCAAAAGTTAAATCACAGATGGATGTTTCCACAAAATAATAATCTGAAGTTCACTATCTAATACACCAAGAAATGTCTCAAAATGAAGGAATGGTGTTACAGCCTCTTCAAAGCCTGGATTTCAACCCCATTGAAATGTTGTGAAGGGATTTAAAATTTCAGCACATATAATAAAACCCTCAAACATCTCGAAACTCAAGGAAGACTGGTCATAAATTTCAGCAACCCGATGCCAGAGACTGGTGGATAATTATGCAGAACACCAAGAAGATGTTACCTCTGATGAGGGGAATATTAGCTTCTGTCCAAGAATGTGCTTCCTCTCTCCTCAGAGGACTATTACATCTATTTGCATTTTTGTTTGATAAATTATTGAAAAAGCTCATTTTTAAGTCGATCAGTTTTACCTGTGGGGACTTCATCAAAGAGGGCTAAATTTGTGGGTGACTTTATCAACGAGGGCTTGTTCAAATATGGAAAACAAAACAAAAAACAATATGGGAAATACTTAGGTTTTTCACATGACTGTAGCTCAATCATAAAACAGTCGCGTAAACATTTCAGTTGAAATTAATTTTCAAAAATGAGACAAATCTGAATCACATTTCTAGGTCACTTTTTACTTTCTTTCTTAATTTTTTTCACAAAATTTGCTAAATCTAACAGTATATTTTAGAAACTATATATAAATAATAAACTAGATATATTCTGAAAATATTCCATTCACCATATAGGAAATGTTATTTTAAACAGTCTGTGCACATGTAATTGCGTCACAAACCACAATAGCAAACACTGCAAGGGAAAAAATGCCCTGTGAGAACACAAAGCAAAAACAAATCAACAAGGCTAAAAATATTATTGGATGCCCATGAGGCAGCACAGCGTTAAAAACAGTCATGATTATGTTATGAAAATCATGGACATGGGCTCAGGAACATTTCCAGAAAACACTGTCTGTGAATTTTTATAATTGAGCACTGATAACAAGCCAGATGGTCCCTTTCCTCTTTTGTCCAGCATCCATGTTTGCCAAAAATAAAAATCATATTTTGATTCTTCTGATCACAAAATAGTTTTTCACTTTTCATCGGTCCATTTTAAATTAGCTTTGACCCAGAGAAGACAGTGGCGTTTCTAAATCATGTTCATGTATGGCTCTTCTTTGCATAATAGACCTTTAACTGCATTTGTGTATGGCATGGTGAACTATGTTTACAGACAATGATTTTTGAAAATGTACCTGAGCCCATGAAGTGATTTCCATGAAAGCATCAATGCCTGTTTTTTTAAAGCAGTGCCACGTGAGCACCTAAATATCACAGGCATCCAACATTCATTTTCTGCCTTGTCCTTTGTGCACACAGATTTCTCCAGATTCTTAAGAGTCTCTTGATGATATACTATATAAAAACTGAATGAGTATAATAAGGCACCTTTAACAGGCATATATTTGACATAACCTGATATAAGGATGACATATCTCTCGATGTGTGTCTGAAGCATGATACTAACAGATGATAAGTCCGTTTCAGTACTTGGTTATTATGGTGTTTAAATCTATTTGTGGCTATAATTAATTTGATACCTGAAGCATTTTCCATTTTGACTGAAGTGAGATTTATATGATGCTTTATTTATAAATATAGACTACCATTATAGACATAGGTTGTGGTCACCCAGAAAAAAAAAAAACATTTTCCTTGGAAACAAACACTAATAATGAAGAAAAGATTTTTACTTGAAATAATCGTTTTGTTCTTTAAACTTTACTTTCACCAAAAACAATCTCCATTTGCAGCTATTACAGCCTTGCAGACCTTTGTCATTCTAGCTGGAAAGTTGTCAAGGTAAGATGAAGAGATTTCACCCCATGCTTCTAGAAGCACCTCCCACAAGTTTGACTGGCTTGACGGGCAGTTCTTACGTATCATGCAGTCAAGCTGCTCCCACAACAGCTCAACAGGGCTGAGATCCACTGACTGCACTGACCACTCCTTTATTGACAGAATACCAGCTGACGGCTTCTTCTCTAAATACTTCTTGCATAGTTTGGAGTGTTTTGGTTCATTGTACTGTTGTCATCATGCTAATTCATCAAAAAATTTATTTAAAATTGTTTTTTATTTATTTATTTTACTGCAGAAAGCTTTTATTTTGTCGTGCATATTTGGAGATGAACTGTCACTTTTCATCATGCATCAGAAGACTTAATGTTCACTCACACTTGTAGGTAGTTTGCTATTCTGCTCTCTCTTTACTTTCCTCTTCTTTTTAACGAGTTCTTTGTGCTGTTTCTGGAGGTTCTGTACTTCCATCAGCACAGAGATGAAATTGTTCATCACTTCCTTCTCAAAGTCGAGCTCATCTCTAAGAGCCAGGTGCCGCACAAGCTCCTCAGAATAGTGCCGAATCTCCGTCTCCACCTCCGCCAATGAATCATTCAGTTCTGGAACACTGAGATTCTTTACTCCTGCAAATATACATTTACTGCATTTGGCAGACGCTCTTATCCAGAGTGACTTACAATTATCATTTTTATACAACTGAGCAATTGAGTGTTAAGGGCTTTGCTCAAGGGCCCAACAGTGGTGAGAACGGGGATTGAACCATTGACCTTCAGACCTTCATTAACCCATCACATTAACCACTAAGCCACCCCTGCCCATTACACTTATACCTTCTGTTACACACTCAGACAGGCCTAATCCTCTTTTTCACATGTACATTTAATGGCAGGTATTTGGAAAGGGTTTAAGTGACAAAATTCTGAAACTAATATGATCATTCATTCATTTTCTAAGCCGCTTAATCCTAATTAGGGTCACGGGGAGGCTGGCGCCCATCTCAGCCAACTTTGGGCGAGGACTGGGTACACCTTAGACAGCTTGCAAGGCCATCGCAGGGCCAACACACACAACCATTCACACTCACAACTAGAAACAATTTGGAACAGCCAATTAGCCTATTGTGCATGTTTTTGGACTGCGGGAGAAAACCGGAATACACGGAGGAAACCCACACAAGCACAGGAGAAACTCCACATGAAAATACCCAAGCCCAGGAATCAAACCCAGGCCTTCTTGGCAGACATGCTAACCACTGCCATGCTAACCACTTTCATGGTTGGGTCATTCCCATTCGCACTTAGGGGCAAGGTGGAGTGGCCAATTGGTTGAATGTGCATGTTTTTGGACTATGTGAGGAAACTGGTGCACCTGAAGGAAACCCAGTCACAGGATGAACATACAAACTCCACACAGAAATGGTCTTGCCAAACACAGAATTCGAAACCAGGACCTTTTTTTGTGAGGCAACAGAGCAAACTACTACACCATTGTGCCCATAAATGTAATGTAAATACACTATAGCAGGGGTATCCAATCTTATCCACAAAGGGCTGGTGTGGGTGCAGGTTTTCACTTCAACCAAGCAGGAGCCACACCTTCCACCTGTGTGAACCACTGATCTCAGAAAAAGATTGGATTGTGTAGCCTATTGTTTGTATGTGGCAAATCCTGAAGCCAGTCTGGTGCCATCTTGGTGAGACCACTTTACTGTTGAAAGTTTTACTCAAATAACATATATGTTGGGGGGGGGGGGGGGGGGTTCTTCAAATTTCACCTATGCACAGCTTATTTTATTATATTTTGGTAAGTGAAATTGTTGGTATATTTGTGTGAATTTAGGGTATTCTGAACATCACTAATAAAATTTTGGCTTTTGGCTCCATTTTCAGATCTTAAAGCAAGGTGGTCTCTACAAGATGGCTGCCACTTGGCTTCAAAATTTAAACACTAATGTGCAATCTAGTCTCTCCTTTTTTTTTTTTAGCTTAGTGATTAAAGCAGGTGGAAGGTGTGGTTACTGCTTGGTTGAAGTGAAAACTTGCACCCACACTGGCCCTTTGCGGATAAGAATGCACATCCCTGCACTACAGACTTGTATTCTGGCACTTACTCTCCTCATAGCTGTGATCAGTGGATCTGTGTCTCAGCTTCGACTGAATAGGTTTCTGCTCTGCTTGCATGTCTGGAGACTCCTGCATCATCTTCTCGATCTCCTCAATCACCTGCAAATCATAGTGTGGTGATATGAATATGCAATATACTGTATCTGCCCTGAAAGTCAAGGGGTGTGATGGTTTGGAAGTGTAACAGCATATGTAATGGAATGTTATAGCTTGATAGGTGATAGGGTCAAGAAAGAGATTATATTTTCAGTAAAACATTTAAAATGCAATTCAGAACAATATTCTTTATATAACACTTTTAACAATAGATATTGTCACCATGCCACGTTACAGATATCTGGATACTTATTTAGATCACTTTTAAACAAGTCAGAGGCTTGCCGAGAAAACATGATGACGAAAGCTTTAGATTAACCAGACTTGCATCCTCTTTTGGATGACACCAGATATTGGGATTATATAGCAGCAATATATAATCAGTTTTATTTGCGGCACGGCTGAGTAGTGGTAGCACGTCCACGTCACAGTAAGAATCCTCAGTTCGTGTCCCGGGCTCGGCAAGAGCATTTCTGTCCCATGTTCTGCATGTGCTTGTTTGGGTTTTATCTGGGTTTACTCCCACAGTCCAAACACATGCACATTCCTGATTGCCCCAGGTGTGGGTGTGATGGTTTGTGTGTGTTGGCCCTGCAATGAATTGGTGAGCTGTTCAGGGTGTACCCTGCCTTCTCCCAGAATCAGCTGACATAGGCTCCAGCACCCCCATGACCCTAGTAGGATTAAGCAGTTTTGGAAATGTAAGAATGAATGAATGAACAAGTGAACGAATGAATATCAGTATTATTGATAGAACTTATCTGAAAGGATGATAGGAATGAGCATAATATGAATAGGTGTCCAATAATAAGCATGCGAAAGCAACGCTGTTCCTAACGCTGCTGTTCTGCTTTCACTGTACAAGCAAGTAGAAGCTTATGAACTGGGAGCAGAAATCCCACGTCTCAAACAGCACCTGCTCTGCAGTGACAAAAGGCTCGTCGTTAATGGAAGACACAATGATGGAGTGCATGTCCATCTGTTCCCTCAGGTCTTCATCATCGGACACATCCAGATTCACATTATCTGCCTTCTGCAACAGCAAAAGAAGACGTAAGTGTATTAGTCTGATCGGAAACCTTGGCAAAACAGTTTGAGTTTTGAACAGGAGAGCTGCAGAACTTCAACTCACAGGCCTGTCCTCGATGTTCAGCACGGAGAGGTGAAGTGAGCGGGCGCGAGTCTTATTCCAGTCTACTGCCATGACATTTCCATAGTTATCAATCAAAGCATGCCAGATCCTAGAATAAAGGAAGAATGCCCATTATTAAAGCTGGCGTTGGTAATCTGGAAGAACTTTAAAGTAGCATCAGGCGACACAGTGCCGTAATGATTAGCATATCTGCCTCACAGCAAGGAGGTCCTGAGTTCTGATACTTGCGTGGGTTTCCTCCGGGAACTCCAGTTTTCTCCCACAGTCCAAAGACATGTGCATTAGGCTCATTAGCTGTTCTAAATTGCCCCAGAGTGTGAGTGTGAATGGTTGCATGTATGTTGGCCCTGCAGTGGTCTGACACTTCCCTGCCCCCAGAAGCTCTTCCAAAGCTGCCCCCTCCACACGCAATCTGACTGCAGATTCGTGCACAGTTGGGTCCCACACGAGCAGAGTCACATTTGGCTGGTTCATATTTCCCAGCAAACCTCAAGGTCAGTGTTTGTACAGGATTACTAGTGGCCACCTTTTTCAGATCTCATAAGTGAGTAATTGCTGTCAGGTATCAAGCAGTATAACAGAGTGTATAAGGTAAGTCTTAAGTTTTACACCCGAGCCTAGTGGCTCATCAGGCCGGTGCTTATCCCCGGCTTCTGTAGTGACTAGGAGTTCAACTCCTCCTGGATGGGACAGTAGGGTCCCACACAGGTTCATCGCACGTTACCTTCCCAGTATTTTTACTGGTATTTATACTGCTGGGTGGAGGGAGGCACACTTGTGGTTAAGACCTTGCCCAGGGGTCTTAGCACGGTGGGGGTCCAACAGGGATTCGAGCCATGATCCCTCAATCGTGAGCGCGGCACCCTAACCGCTGCCACACCGGTCCCACTATAATAGTTTGTATACACAGCTAAAAATGTACCAACCCCATCTTTAATATTGAACAAGTAAAACATAAATAAATCAATAAATAAACAAACAAACAAACAGATATTCAGATGCATCAGTAAACAATTCCCTTGATCTCTTTTATTTGCCTATTATAGCCTACTTCAAAGCGTTACAGTGTTTCTTCCTGCAGATTAACAACTTTTCTACAGCACACTTTTTATAACAGTGAGTGTGTATAGGGGAGTCACGTGACCCCTGCATGCCTGAACTCGTGCACAGGATGGTCGCAGTGGCCAGCAGTTCACTGGTGCACCAGAGCCTCATATGCAGGGTATCACTAATTAAAAAATAATAATAATAATAAATAAATAAACCGGAACCACAGACAGACAAGTGTAATGAACCCTGTTCAGGATTCAGAGGCAATGATGTGTCCCTTTGTTTTAGGATATGGATTGCAGCGCATCACGTGACGGGTATAAACGAATGAATGAATGAATGTGTGTGTGTGTATGTGTGTGTACACGTACACAATGCACCTCTCGTTCACTCACCCATCCTGCTGGAACCCTCCGCTCTCTGCCCAGGGACTCACGCCATCTAGCAGCCCGGCTGCAGCCTCGCCGTTTCCAAAACACGCCTTCAACTTCTCGGCGACTGGTTCCTGCACGGATCTGATTTCCACACGGTCTCCTCTGCTTACAGCGACATCCGGAAAGTGCAGCAGCTCCGTCACCGCGTCCACCTTCAGCCTCAATCCCTCCGACTGCCTGCTTTCCTCCGCCGGCGGCTCAGACTTCAGTGCGTGGAGGTCCTGCGCTCCGGGCGCCGCCGCCATCATCCCCGCACCACCACACCAGTGTCGTATTCATCCAGGACAACCCTTCTTAGTGACAACACACACACACACACACACACACACATCCCCGCACCACCACACCAGTGTCGTATTCATCCAGGACAACCCTTCTTAGTGACAACACACACACACACACACACACACACATCCCCGCACCACCACACCAGTGTCGTATTCATCCAGGACAACCCTTCTTAGTGACAACACACACACACACACACACACACACA
>JAOUQZ010000044.1:16826033-16843372 GCA_028564935.1 Neosilurus hyrtlii
CTTTCACACCTCTCTCTCTCTCTCTCTCTCTCTCTCTCTCTCTCTCTCTATATATATATATATATATATATAGTGATATGATGATTATAATGTGACATGATGATATGATGATGATGATGATAGTATGATAGATTATGTTTCTGCCCATTTAAGGTTAATGTTGCTTGTGTATATGATGACTGGGTCGTGTGATTGAATGGAATGGACTATCACGTCAAATTTATGTTTCCAAGAGACCCTGCAGCTTATTTCACTGAACACAGCTGGGTGCCACAAGAATATATATGTGCCATATTGCCAAAAGTATTCACTCACCTGTCCAGATACCTGAATTCAGATATATATATAATATATATATATGAGTGTGTGTGTGTGTGTGTGTGTGTGTGTGTGTGTGTGTGTGTGTGTGTGTGTGTGTTGTGCCATTTTGATATCAAATGACTGCTGAGGTAGACAAAAACCTTGATGATAAATTTCAAGAAAAATCTACCGGGACACTCAAAGAGTACATTGTGACTGTCATGAAGCACAGATAACGTATCAAATAGGCTCTATATGGGTACTTATAGAGTTTTAATATCTATGTGCTTATTACTTTCTTATTGTTGTAATTCATGTATAGTTTCCTGTTACTGTTCCTTAGTAGCAGGCTGTCTATTGAGACTTGTTTCAAAGTTAGAAGCACTGTATCTATAGAGATGTGTGACTTTGCTCTGAGGCAGGCCTTCTTGCTCTGAGGCGGACGTGCTAACGGATGCACCACCGTGCCGCCCGAGTACAACAAGAAACATTGTTTGCAAGTAGTTTAAGCTCATATATCAACTGTGGCTTAGACTGAAAACATTCAGCCGGAAATCTTACTTGGAGCATGTTTACATAAATATATAAATGTATTAATATCATAATTACCATGTCATATAACATTTATATTATATATATTATTTATATATGTGAATATATATATTTATATATGTGAATATTACCTAGCAAAGCTTCGTCTTATACCTCGAGAATAATAAATACTTCAATACATATGAGGTAAATAATGCTTTTTTTAAGCATGATACTCCAAACAATCCTCATTTAAGCACAGTAAAATGATCAGATATGGAGGACTGAAATAAGTTTAGGTGCATATCAGAGATCATTCACTTGTTGAATGTGGTATGAACAGACGACTAGTGACTACCTAAATAACCCAGTTATTTGTTTAAAAATATTTTAAACACACAGAGACTGCTTGTGTATAGGGCCCGGAATTTAGTGCTACACCCGTGTACAGGTGATAAAGAGAAATTGTCCCAAAAATCATAATTCTAGAAGCACCTTCTGCTGACATAGCACCCACTGAAAATTGCTGTACAATTCAAACAGCTAACACTGTATTTTTTGTTCATTTCTGAGCCATATAACACCCTCATCTAACATTCATTCATTCATTTTCTGAATCGCTTATTCCTACTTAGGGTCGTGGGGAGGCTGGTGCCCATCTCAGTCGACTCTGTGTGAGGGCACAGTACACCCAGACAGCTCACCAGGCCATCGCAGAGCAGAAACATGCTGACGGCAATGCATCCTATTCTTTACGAAAGTCAGCAATGGTTCATCTAACATGTTATGTTTAATTATTTTTCCCTATGAAGGGTAAGGCTAAGTAATAATGATACAAAGCTGAAATATTGCATGTATACTTGATTTGTATTGCACTTTCAACCTGAACACAAGCAACAAAGTCTAAGGGATGAGTGCAAACACTATTGCATGATTTGATTTGACTCATGTTATGAATTCAAAGTCAGATTCAGATTTATTTGTCGCATACAAAATCATACACAGTACAATATGTAGTGAAATGCTTGTTACGACTGTCCTTTATTTAAAGAGAATAAAAAAATCTATCACTATCAAGAAGAAAAAAGAACAATAACTATAACTATAGCTGTAGAGATATAAAATAATTGTATTTTAAAATATATTGCTCCAAAAATTTTGAAAAAAAAAAATTTTGTTTCATGACTGGTGATGAAATATTTTACATTATCATAAGATAAATACTATAATGTTACTAATCAAACATTTCTTGCTATAAAGCAATAAAAAGTGAGTTGCAATAACATGAAAATGTCTTTTTATGTCGTTATAACAATGTATTTTATGTACAATAACATTGTAATTTTATTGTACATAAATTTCTCACACTACTGTGAGAAATAATCTGCCCACTGGAGGAAGTACCTGTCACTGTTTCAGTACTGTAGTGATGTTAGCAACGATGAGATGTGGCCACTGTGTGGCAGTAGTGCTGTGGAACTCGGAGAAAGTGCAGACACGCAAAGAAGAAACCTGACAGGAAGTAGAACGCCTAGCCGGAAGTGGGTGTAGGTCGGGAAGTTGAAAATGGAAGCCGCTGTGTTTATTCTGTCGCTTGTCGACTGCTGCGCCTTGATTTTCTTGTCTGTGTATTTTGTATCCTTTTCGTCGGCTTTTACTTCAGTGTAGATGAATTGTTGTTTTTATTTTCACACTTTGCGTCAGTGAGAATATGCTAAGCTGCAGTGTTACCATAGTTACTGTACAGAATGTTGATTAGCTTTAACGCCTCACACAAGCAGAAGCGCTGAAACAGGTTTATTTTGGGGGAAAAACACACATTGCTCCAATTATTTTAGTCTGAATCAGTTGCTTATTAATCCGACTTAAATAATCGTTTGATAGTTAATGTTGAAGTGACAGTACCGTGATATTTAAACTAGTTAACCGGTTTTATTGAACTACCTGCACGGTGTGAATGAACTCACTGACTTGGATGTTGGTTTACTTGTTATTGTGAATGATCTCCTATTACTTACTGCCTCTGATTCTCCCCAAATAACCATGAATGTTAACTGACTTTAACTTGATATGCAGATCATCACCCTGTCTGATCTTGAATGTGACTACATTAATGCCCGAGCTTGCTGTTCAAAGCTAAACAAAGTAGGTATTCGTGAGGTTTTCCATCACACAAAGAATGAATGCATGTCTGGCTAGTCAGAGTTCCACCCTTCCCTTCTTAAACTTCACAATGTCAACACTTCATTGTCTTGCCTTCCAGTGAATTTTCCTTTTCAGAATGACTGTGGGTTTTTCTTACTGGTTCATACACTGCATCTTATGTTGATTTTTTTCCTCCTGCACCTGATTCATTGTTCTGTATTAACCTTAAGCTAGTCCCAGGGTTAGTCCTGTGTTTAGTAGCGGTGACGTGTAAAATGTGTCGAGTCACTGATGCTGAGATGAGGGACACGACCCACTGTACTTGTATTTAAATATTCAAATCTCAGCTGTTTACCTGCCAAACTAAATGCAAACAGCCTTCAATATTTTCTGTTTTTTACTGCCATGATTTATTATTAATCATTATTTGTTTTCTGTGTGTGTAGTGGGTCATACCTGAATTAATCGGACAAGCTCTGGCCACATTGTTAATGCTAGTCTCTCTGCACTGGTTTATTGTCCTCCTCAACGTACCTGTCGCATCGTGGAATGTTTACAGGTGAGCCGTACAAGATTACGACATGCAAGTTTTTTCAAACCTTGATGAACAATGTTCTTAACTAAACTTTTATCTTTTTTATAAGATACTTGAAGGTTCCTATGGGTAACATGGGAGTTTTCGACCCAACGGAGATCCACAACAGAGGACAGTTAAAGTCCCATATGAAGGAAGCCATGATCAAATTAGGTTTTCACCTACTCTGCTTTTTCATCTACTTATACAGGTAAAAAAAAAAAAACACATTCACAGTACTTGCATGGTGGATAGGAATATATACTGCATGGTGAGCGAAATTTATCACAGGAAAATACACTTCTGAGCACAAAGAAATCCCTTTATTATGTCACAGCTAGTCTGTGTGTAGACACCTGATTCAGTCACAAAAGCAACGAGGTCTGGGGCGCACACAGCATTCCACTTCATCCTCATGGTGTTCAGTGGAGTGTAGGTCAGGACTCTGTAAACCACTCAGGATCGTCTACTTCAACTTGAGCAAACCATGACTTTCTGAAGTTTGAATTGTGTGTAGTGGCATGGGCATGCTAGAACATGTCTGTGCACTTTAGTTCCAGTGAAGTGGAATCTTAACACTACAGCAAAAGACAGATGTTTGCTTTCTACTTTGTGGCAGCACAAATTCAGGTCATATAACATATGCAATTAAATGTTTATGGATAAAGTCTTATGTGGCGGCACGGAGGAGTAGTGGTTAGCACTTCCGCCTCACAGCAAGAAGGCCAGGGTTCAATTCCCAGCATTGCGTTTCTGAGTGGAGTTCACATGTTCTCCTCGTGCTTGCATGGGTTTCCTCCGAGAACTCCAGTTTCCTCCCACAGTCCAAAAACATGCACAGTAAGCTAATTGGCTATTCCAAATTGCCCCTAGGTGTGAGTGTGATGGCCTGGCGGCCTGTACCCCGCCCTCGTCCAGAGTCGCCTAAGATGGACCCTAATTAGGATTAAGCAGCTTAGAAAATGAATGAATAAAGTCTTAGGTATCATTAGGTGTATTTAAATAAAAAATGTATTACTTAGCCCACAAGGTAAGTATTGTGCTTCCCAGCCCCATGTTTTTCTTTCCTGGAAGTCTGCTTGACCAGACTAAAACTAGTAGCTAAATTTGCTCATAAAAATCTATGTAAAGCAAATTCAGAGATTTATTTCTTAACACATTACATGTTAGAAACTAGCTACTGACAAGACAGTAATAAACAGGTTTTCATAATTTCTGTGTATTTTTTAGGCAGGTCTTAAATCATGGCTCGATGGTGCGTTATGAATTGCTATAATAATAGAGTGAACTAGCTTTTATTGTCGCTTAGAATATCCCACATCACATTAAATATTTACTACAGCTCATTCAGTGCCAGTGTTATTGTAGTGTTGTTTTGATTGGACTAAAACAACTTTTCTTTACCAGGCCATTTCAAATATGTCTGTTACAACCAGTAAAGTCAAGCAAAACTAAAACAGCAGCTTGAGTGTACAGAGTCATCCACATATTACACATTAAGACAGTATTTTCTTCTGTTAAAGTCTGTCAATGATTCAATTCATTTTTAGCGAGCATTAGTAACATTAGTACCCGTGCTAGGTGCAGTGTGTTTCCACTAAACTTGAAATGGCATAAACAAATTGCAGAATCTGACCCTTTCCAGCAGCTTGGTGTGCTCTCAGCACCTTCAGCAGACACACCCCTCAGTGTTTAAGAGCTTTATTCAGGCTTCCGCAAGTCACATTTGGTTGAGTGACTTATAACATCGTGTTCTGAGGTGTTACAAACTAAGAAATATGTTTTCATGGACTTTAGGTTTATTAACACAGACCAAGGGATAAAACAAAGTTTAACGCTCTAAACAAAGGTTCTTATGTAGCATATAGCATAATGTAGCAGTTCATATACTCTTTTATTTCATGTTCAAGTCTGAATGGTGTCTTCATTTCCTGTGAGTACTTAACCACACTGCCTAGGGTGAGACAGGTAATACCACAAAGTCATGACTATATAATTACTGTCACATTCATAACGTGCTTGTCAAAACACTGGCAATATACATTGACTTCTGTTGTGTTGAAGAGATGGGATAAATAAATCTTATATAATGCCATAAAGCGAACAGTTTTCATTTTTGTATTTATTATTATTATTATTATTATTATTATTATTATTGGGTCATTTCATGCCAAATCATCCAGGGGCTCCCAGGTGACCGTCTCTGATTTACCTGAATTTTTTTTCTCCCAAGTACCTCCATATGTCTGATGAACACATGCAAAATAGTTCTGCTTAATTCCTAATAGTTTCACAGAAATTAATTTTTGAAATAGGGTACCCTCATCCCCAATTATATACCCATGAAAAAGTCGTGTGAGAAGATGATACAAGGAATAAGGCTCATATTGTAGGTTTCACATATACAGGTAACTGACTTTTAGGAAGGAAATAAATCATGTTTCTCAGTTGAAGGTTCTCAGTGTTACAGCAACCAAAAAAATGGAAATGGTGAAAATAGGCCTTTCACAGAGGAATTTGACACATTTTTCCAGCCACTTTAAATTTTTTCTGAAGAGACATTGTTTATATGACAACTTTGTGTCAAAAAATTTTCTCTAGCTTAGATGTCATCGTGAAAAAAAATAAACAATTAGGTTAATCGTTTTAATAATTTCTACATTTTATACTTTAAATACATACTTGTATATTATGTATTATAACAGTTTAATAAAAATAAAACTCTTAGTACTTAGTTGTTTTGCAGTAGTTTATAATAATATTGCCATATGTATTCATTTTTTTAAAGATTTTTACAAAAATGAGACCTGCTACTAATTAGTAATATTACTATGTCATATTCCTGTCTGTCATATTAGTTATATAAATAAAACTGTTGTTATTTTTTTACAACTAATTGTTTTATATATTGTTACAGAGCCATTTATACTTATTTTACACCCATTTTGACCCAATATGAGTACTACTATCATTTTCGCATATTGGTTGACGCATATAAACGGTTGACTTAGTTTTTTTCACAATGAAGGCATTTAAGCTTGAGAAAAAATTTTTAACATGAAGTTGGCATATAAACAATGTCTCTTCAAAAAAAAAAATTTAAGTGGCTGAGCATGTGTCAACATTGTCAAATTCCTCTGTGAAGGAAGGCCTATTTTCCCTATTTCATTTTTCCATTTTTAGACTGCTGTAACACTGAGGAACGTAATTTTTTTTTTTTTTTCCCTTCCTGAAAGTCAGTTACCTCTATATGTGAAATCTGCAATATGAGCCTTATTTCTTACATCTTTTTCTTAGGAGGTGTGGCTACTTTTTCCAAAAAGAAAAAGGCGAATGAACAAATTGCCATATTTGTGGTGCTACATGCATTTATTGCCAAGATACTGGCTTTTGAAAATGCAAAAGGGCTCAAATTTCACTGGCAGGTATAAAATTGGGGTTGAGGGTATCCTATTTAAAAAAAAAATATTTCAGTGAAACTATTAGGAATTAATCAGATCTATTTTGCATGTGTTCATCAGATATATGAAGAAAAAAAAATCAGAATTTGGTTGATTTGGTACGGAATGACCCCCTTTTTTTTGTTTGTTTGTTTTCTTTCATTAAAACTATAAAATCTAAATGACAAAAAATTAAAATGAGTTAAAGTATTTTTGGCTGTGCTTTGACTGATTTGTCCAGAGAACATGGCTTGACCTTTTAAAATATAGACAATATAATTAATTAATTATGAATGGAAAAGGAACACAGCCAACAAAAATGTAACGGGGCACTCCGCTTTTAGGCAGTGCCTAAATCGGGATATTGCACTGTATTTATAAAATGAGTTTAAAAGTACCAGTTATTAGTCATCCTTACAGCATAACTTGTGTGTATTTACTACACTTAAGTGATACAGACACTTATTTTAACATAAATGACCATAAAAAGCACTAAACTGGGTAATTTTACCGTGGATTAGTAGTGGGGGCTGAACTGCGGGTGGATGGCAGTCGTTTTTTTTTTTTTTTTTTTTTTTTTTTTCCTTCTTCTCAGAAGCACCGTCAACATGTTGGGCGGGGTTGACGTTTCTTGTGAAGACAGTGAGACGTCACATTCTGGTTACTCTGAGCATGAGAATGCTGACAGTGATGTGCGTGATGGTAAATCCAAAGTGGCTTATGCAGCCAATGTTTTGCCAGCTCGGCTTTCGTGTTGTCATTTGGTTTAGGAACCAAAATAAATGTTTTCTACGATTTCTGTACTTGCTGTTTGTGTAATTTGTCACTGGCCAGTAATGTAGTATGCTAAATGGGTCAGTGGTGTAGCCCAGCCGTTCCAATGAGTTTGCATCACTATCATGTATTGCGTAACACTTGCATCTTGAAAACGGGAAAGGATTGATGTTGCTGGAATGATTGGTGATTGTGATTGGTTTACATAGATAGTAACACTAATTCACTACAGGTACCATAAATGACAGTTGGTAGCAAGGTTTATTTTTCTAATGAAAAGTTAAACAGCACCTATCCAGTAATTGGACCCTGATGTCTGTTTAGGGTTTCTGTACCAGTTGCCTCCTGTTTTAACCTCTGTCCGTTTAGCCGCTTGCCTGGATAGAGTCACGCTCACTAACACTCACTCTGTCTATGGTTTCCCTTCCAGCATGATCCTGGCACTGATCAATGATTGATGCTGCAGAGATGCAAGATCCTCAACTGCCAAACCATAAACTTTCCACTTTGTGCTGTGACTGCGGCCATCATTCACAGCGAAAGCCAATCAAAAGAAGAAAAAAAAAAAACAAATCCAACCCCACACTCCATCAGACACATCACCCTTACTGTAATCTTCTCACTGAAATGATTGACTTGAGAGACTGGTGTTCCTAAATGTTTTTTTTTTGTGTGTGTGTGTGTATTTGCATTAAAGTAAAGCTGTGTGTAGTTCCTTTATTTAGCTTTGTGCAAGAGGCTCTAAAGCCGCAGCACTGCTCACATCATGTGCTGCTTCTCAGGGCTGAAACATGACAATCTCACCGACTCATCAAAGCGACTGATAAGCTTACAGCTGGTGATCGCGTCATGTGTTCACATGCTTGTTTTAAATGTGCTGTCATTGTAAACGTGTCCATCTGGGGGACATTTTTATTGGAATTTGCTGGAATTTGCTCTGTGTAATATTTTAATGTTGGTCAATTAATGTTTTGAATGATTCTAAATTGTAATAAGCACATTTTAAAATACCAACATGGCACATGTTTGAGTTCGTTTTTCCCCCCATGTGTTGTTTATAGAATAGGTATATGTTCCTGATTTCTGCCGTGTTATTCCTGCATATTCATTATACAATTCAGTATATTCATTTTCATTATTTCTGTATTATTCATTACCATAGTTACCTCTGTGCCTTCTGGTTTTCAATTTAACAAATCAGTTCAGTTGATGAAATCAGTTCATCAATCAAGCCAAAATTTGTTGGTGTTTATTATTCTCTTAAGTCTAGTTAGAATGAAAAACATTATGCTCAGGGGTAATAATCTGGAAATATTGCTGCTGTGTGGTGTTAATGGGCTTCTGGTGGCAGTATATTTTTACCCCTCAGCCCAGTGCGTGTGAGGAGGGGTAGTGTTGTTGCATGCAATGTAGTCCATCCACAGTTGCATTCCACACACTAACTTTAAAACTCCATCACTGATCATTACCGTTTTTGGTGTGGTTGTTGAGAATGTACAACTTTACAAGCCTATCAATTTTCGCAGTAGTCTGATATCCAATATGGCTGCCACGCCTGCCATTTTGAATTGCATTTTGCACACTAGATTGAAAAAAAAAAAAAACTTCATTACTGAAGAATAAATCTCTGAAAACTTACAATTTTTAATTGTGGATGTTAGGGCTGTGTAACTGTGTTCATGAATTTCATTCTTCACATTCTTCACATTGAGAACGCCAGCACTGATCATAAATTCAGTTCAATTTGTATAGTGCTTTTTACAATCCATATTGTCACAAAGCAGCTTAACGTAGCAAAACAAATTTGTTAAAGAATTTAAACATTTCTCTATAAACCCTATACATCCCTAATGAGCAGACATTTGGCAACAGTGGCAAAAAAACTCCCTCAGTCAACATGAGGAAGAAACTTTGACTCAAAAGAGAAACCCATCCTTATCACTGCTTTTGATGTTCATCTTGGGAATGGAAATTTTTTATAACAGTGCATGGGCTGAGGGTATTGCCTGCTTTGTGGGGCTATTTTATAAGGGAATGGTCTGCGTTTTAAACAGATATAACTTTAGATGTAGAAGTTCTGCTCTCATTTGTTGTACGCATGTTTATCTGTTTTGCACTGATTACCTTTCCATTTGGTTGAGACTAGCAGTTTTATTAACGTACAGGATGCACATGTAAATCAGTTTCTCCTTTTTTTTCTGATTTTACTGAATGAACACTCAGCATTTATGTTTTAAATTAAACCCCAGCGTTTATTCTAGGGGTATTATTATTATTATTAATCATGTAATTTCACAGATTTATTTAAAGAGATACTAATATTGCCAGGCTGGCTCAGTGTGGAAGTTCTTCTCTCGGTTTTTATTGCAGTGTGCCTTAAAGGCAGCAGCGCATTCTGAAACGTACAAACTTTAAAAGTGGTGAATTATTATCTACAACATAGAGACATTTTTTCCTTAAGATATCCAGTCAAACATCTTTCCCTCATATTCTTGAAATAAAGGACTTATATCCACATTGCCGAGTGGTATACAGAGCATCCAAGTCTATTCATCAGAACCCAGTATTCTGCAAACTCTTCTGGGTTAGAAACTAGTTGTGTATCCTCCTTTACAATACATGTACTTTACCTTGAATCAACTTTACCTTAAACCAAAATTACCTTTCTTTGAAACATCATGTTCCAAGTCAGGTTTGTCCTTTTCATTTGGCATTTTTAAAATATAAAGGAATCTATGATTGAAATCTATTTCTGTTTGATGAGAAGTCATTAGAAATGAATGAATTAGAGCAAGAACGAGGGTAAACGGTGTGTTAAAATTGTTACCTGTGAAATTTGGTTGATTAAAACAGTTTTCATCTATATAATTATGTAAAATGACATCACAGTATTTATTTATAATGTGGCATCATTTTCCTTTTGAAAAAAAAAATCAGCATGAAATTAAAAACTAAAAATGTGATTAAAAGAGTTATTTTTATAAAAACAAAAATCAGTCCAAGTTCATTATAAAGCTCATCAAGCACAGGCATTGCCTTGGCAGATAAACTGACAATGACTCGGTTTTCTGTTTTGTTGTTTTGTTTTTTTTTTAAAACCCTGAATGCTTTATTGAAAATATGCATATGTAAGACTTTTCCTACACATTACATAACGGTACAATCACTTAGAATATTAACACAGTTAAATGTGAAACAGATCCTTCAGAACCTGATGCAAAGCAAACTGTTTGCCCGGGAATTGCACCTTGGGCCATGTGGTTAACGTGCTGGCTCACAGCCATGCTTTCACAGCACAGGAAAGCAAAAAAACAAATCCTCTGAAAATAAAATACGTCACCGAAAAGGTCATTTGCATATGCAGAATATCAAACATAATGTTGGTGATACAGTGTTTTAACATTAGACCTAAAGGGTGTGTATGTGTGTGTATGTGAGAATGTATGTGTGTGTCCTCAGCAACAGGACAAGTCTGGCTGGTGAGGGGAGGGATAACCTGTACAGAGGAGCTTACCTGATGCAGGTGGAGACGTGTCATTTGAAGGGAAAGATATGTTCAGTCTAAATGATATTCTTGACCAGTCATTATACATGCCATAAAATTCACACACATTAAAAGCACATACTACAAGCAAATCATAATAGGCAAAGATCCTTATGCTTGGTGACCAGACTGTAACACTCTGTATAGTATAAGAACATCACATAAAGAAAACGAAACATAGCTAAGAGGCCACTTCTGAGGATACAGTTTCCATTATAGCTGAAGGAATAATAAGTAAAACAAAGGATCACTAGAACCTTAGATTTAAACAATGCTTTAAGCCAAATAAAAAGAGAATGGAAAAAAAAACAGCTGTGAAGGTTATTCGGTTGTGTATTTAAACAATGCTTAAAAAAGAAATCAAATCAAGATAAAATAATCTAAATAGGACAGATGACTGAAATAAGGGGATTAGTATAGTAAGATGTATTGCAGTGAGCCAAAACATGGAAAGATGATCTGAAGGTGTGTTTAGGGCTTAGTTTACTTACATTATCCTTGAACTGGATTCGTTGCAATCTGTTTCAACACCACTGAGCAATTTACCATATCATACAAAAGCATATCTAATTCAGCCCCATCATACATGACATCTGATTTACTATCAACACCCAATTAATTCACTGAAAAGTTTAATTGTGAGCTTGCTACAATAACACAATCCAAACATGACCGACACCTACTAGCCATTTAAAAAGAGAAAGCATTCATTCTTGCACTAATGATGGTCGATATTTACATGTGCTCATAACCTTGTAAATAAGGTCCAAGTCTTACATGGTGTCCGCAAGGAGGACAACGGAACAAGGAGCATGCAGATAAGGGAGAATTGGCCATGGGTGCCTAATCCCAAATCTCATCGATGGGTCAGTCCCTTTCTGACAGATTAAAAGATTCAAGTAAGGTCAGATGGAACATTACACTTCCTGTCCTACTCTGGCCCACAGCAAGCAATGCTGTGAGAATAAACCTTATTTACCTAATCATCTCACTGTAGCTGCATCACCTTTTTCCCCATCATACATAAAGGATCATTAGAGACTTTAGAAAACAAAGTAGCAAAAACTTTTTGGGGGGTGGACGGGATTTTTAATATTTTGCTTAGAAATTGAAATGGGTCTGATCTCAAAGTTAAAATGCCTGCAAATTCAGTCAATTAAAATTATACTCTTAAGATAGGACATTACTACATTCTGCTGGTGAAAATGTCTCTCAGGCACACAGTAACAGAGGTGCCTAAAAAAACAATATTTAGACGGGGATATATATACATATATATATATATATATATTTTTATATGTATATGTGTGTCTGTGTGTGTGTGTGTGTGTGTGTGTGTGTGTGTGTGTGTGTAATGAACGATTTTTAGTGGACCCCACCAAAATCTCTTAACCACTGCTACCCTCAAAGGACTCTATAGGGATTCAATCACATGAGCTAAACTGTTTAAAATATTAATAATAATAATAATAAAAAAAAACAAAAAAACAAAACAAAAAAAAAAACACTCCACTGAGTGAATATTGTAAAGAACACAACATATGACTACAACTCAATCCTGATGCCTCAACTGATACACAGCAATAAATAATAAGAGTAATAAATAATAATTTGGTGTGTTTTGTGAGGCTGCAGCTCCTCAGACATCGGACTGAGGTCAATTACCCTCCTGAGCAAAGTCACACAGGTCTGAGGGCTAAAGGCCAGCCGCTAAGTGAGTTTCATTCAAGTGGTCCAACTGCATAAGCTCAGCTGCTCAGTTGCTATTGGGGGTAAACCTCCAGAAAAACATCATCAGTGTGCATTTTTTTACTTCATTCATCCATAAATTCTTGCAGTGTTTTCTTAGATTTTCCTCCTGCTCCAGGGCCAATATCAACTGTCCATGCTACAGCACTCTATGAATGAAGAAGAAAAAAAGGAAGCTATTTTACTTTGTTTAAAATTGTGCACCATTCATAAGCTACAGAATAATTGCAGAATACTTCCACAATGTCCAGACACTGGAAGGAGAACGGTGCTGTAACCTGTTAACAGAGCTCTTACCGCCTAGCCTCTCTGACTCCTGGGATTCAGTGAAGGGAGCAGGACCCCAGACGCGCACAGTGCCATCATCAGATGCGCTGGCCATGAGTCCTGGAAGAACTGGGTTCCAGCTTACACAGTTCACGGTGCGTGTATGCCCTGTCAGCTCAGCAATTGGTAATTCACTTCGCTTGTGCCAGATGTACAATTTGTGGTCTAAAAAGAAATAAATAAAATAAAAAGACTGTACAAGACTACATAAGATGCAATTATTACATCTGACATGAATCAAAATAAAAAATAGATTAATTCATTAATTTCCTAAATTGCTTAATCCCAATTAGGAATTAGGGTCACGGGGAGGCTGGTTCCTATCTCATTCGACTCTAAGTGAGGGCAGGGTACACCCTGAACAACTTGCTAGACCATTGCGGGGCCAACACTCACACAACCATTCACACTCACACCTAGGGGGAATTTGGAACAGCCAATTAGCCTACTATGAATGTTTTGGACTGTGGGACGAAACCGGAGTACCCGGAAGAAACCCATGGAAGCACGTGGAGAACATGCAAACTACACACAGAAACATCTGAGCCCAGGAATCAATCTAGGCCTTCTTGCTGTGAGGCGTACATGTTAACCATTGTGCCAGTGTGGGTACACCCTGAACAGCTCGTCAATCCATCGTACGGCCAACACACACACCTACGGGCAATCAATTAGCTTAATGTACATGTCTTTGGACTGCTGGAGAAAACCCACACTAGCACGAGAACACGGAAACTCCACACACAAACCAAGGACCTTCTTGCTGTGAGGCAGACATGCTGACCACTACCCCACCGTGCTAGTCACTTTTTTTTTTTTTTTTAACAAAAAGCTTATGCTAAGCAGTGGTCTAATCAGACTTGATTAGATAAATTCTAATGCAAATATTTAAAAACGAGTCCTTCCTGTCAACGTCATTGTTGCCCATTCAGGAATATTTTAGAAGGTTGAGGAATACAGAAGAGGGTATCTAAGACCATTCCTCTTTACAGGATCTTTTCAGATCATCCAGACCCTGTCCTCTCTAACTCATAGAAGTTTTTTTAGGTCAGTAAGTTGGGTTTAGGTCAGGGGACTGAAATGGTAATGGCAGAACCATGATTCTATGGTTAGCTAACCATTTTTGTGTTGAATTAGACATATGCTTTGGACTACTGTCCTGCTTGAAGATCCACAGTTGACCCAGCTTAAGTTTCCAGACAGAGGGTGCCAGACTGTGATTTAAAATGTCCCGGTATTTCATGAATACATAGTCCATGATGCTATATACACTCACAAACTTACCAGAGGCTTTGGAAGAAAATCGGCCCCACACCATCACAAAAAACATATTTCACAATTAGGATAAAGGTTCTTTTCATTATAAGCATATTTCTTTTAATGACAATACCACCTCAAGTGTTTATTGCCAAAAGGCTCCATTTTTGTTTCATCAGTTATAGTAAACTCCAGGTGGTTACATTTCTGGTTAAATAAAAGAAAAGGATTTTTGTTCTGGCACACCTTCAAAATAATCTGTTAGCATGGAGGTGGAATCCCATGGTCACTTTAGAGATTTAGTAACCTGTAAGAATATATTTTTTATTGTAATTAACCAATAGTGCCCTTGGAGACTTTTTTTTTTTACCCCTCATACCTTCATCCTCACTGTACATGAAGGCACAAAAAACAACACGGGGCCCTCTTCCAGGCAAGTTCATAACATTTAATCTGATGTACACTTATTACCCTGACAATAAAACTGGGAAATTTCAGGCAATGCTACTGTAATTTAATAATTGTTCCCTGACTAATGAGGGAGTAAACGCACTTCTCCCTTATTTGATTTGTGTATTTTTTTTTATCTGTCCCATGTTGATGGATGACCAGTGGAATTTGGTTTCTATGTCATCTCATATTTGTACCCAAATAAATCAAGAAGTCATTGATTGCATCTTGAAAGTTGTCAATTCAAAATGCTCTGTTTATAAAGGAAACATGTTCCAGTTACATTGTTTTATTATAATTTCTTGTGGTGCCAATAGTCCTGTTGCATGTGTTTTTGGTGAAAATAATTACTTGATGATTGTTTCTTTACCCTCTCTAAATAAATCTATTTTAAGTTACATTTTTCTATTTTTTTTTCAGTGTGAGCTGAACCTACTTCACAAAAAGGTGGATTTTTTCTTTTTTTTAATCATGTAGGAGCACTGTACATAAAACAATGGTTTGCACTAGTTAGATTTTTTTTTGTACAGCTCTACTTCATACGCAGATCACCTAATATAAAGAAATTATTGTCTGTCATCTCTTCAGAAATAATTATTTCTGTTATTTTCTATGATCATATTAAAGGCAGCTTAATACCAACTGAGCAGGTTTTTCATGGTTCACTTCTTTAACATTCTTTAAGGCATTACGTGGACAGAGAAGTGATTAACTGCACACTGATTCAGGCATTGTACCTTCACTCCCACTGGCAATAAAATCTTCGTTATGGCCACCGAAGCAGGAGTGGATGGTGTAGAAGCCTTGTGTCACACCTTGGTACTTCCTCACGAGTACCCGATCATGTAGGTCCCACAAATGAACTCCCTACACAGCGCAACAAAGCAGAGTGAGCAACACTGCTACTGCTGTTTAATATAAACAGGAGACATGCAGCAGAGAAATAGAATGCACTGAACTAAAATGAGTACCTGAGTTGCAACATTTAATAGAGCTAATCTGCCATTCTTTGACACGGTGAAAGACATTATAGGGTGATCCTCCTGCACACTGTTGAACACAATCAACAGTTACTTATAAATGGAGATTAAGGACAGCCTTTCCTGTCAGACTGGTTTCAAATGTAATGTCATGCACTTACATGTTTCTGTCAGTCAGATCTTCAAAGTTGTATCCACGGATACGCTGATGTGTGTCTGAAGCCAATACAGTTTTCCCGTCATTCAAGCACCATAGGCATTGAACACGGACACCCTCCCAGGAATCCAGCAGATTTCCATCTAGATCCTACTCAGTCAAAAATATAGATTTTTTTTAAACGGATATAGACACACTAGTCAGCAATAGACCAAATTTTGCTTACATTGTTACATAGAATGCTTGGGATACCTACACACTGATAAAACTGCCCTCTCTGACCCCCAGTTACAAAGCGCTTTCCATCTGGGTTCCAGGCTACACTTGTCAGGCTGTCTTCGTGGGACTGACTCATTTTTGTCCTCAATTCCCCAGTCTGAAAGACAATAATCAACATTTAGGGTGCACAGACAATCATTTATGAGGTTTTAGAACTGGTTTACTCTGGTCATTTGGGTCTGGTTTATTCATTTTGTGGTGGCTCAATCTAGCTCACAAATGCCAGGTAATAGAGGGAAATACACCTTGGATAAGCAGATGAGTGATATTAGCACAAGGAAGCACAGTTCTCTTTGTAAAGGGTAAGGCTGCACCTGAACGTTCCAGAGCCACAACTCTGAGCAGTCATCTGGGCCACAAGCTATCAGGTATGCATCATCTGGGCTCCAGGCCAGGTAAGACACCCCATAAGCATGGCCTTCCAGAGTCCTCAACTGTTTCAGTAGGTGCGTCTCCTGAATATTTATAACAGACAACCAAACAGGTTACCACCCCTTTCTTTTCAAAATGTTTTTTTTTAATGTGCACAGACAGACAGACAGACACAGACAGATCCCCTGATGAGTGGGCAACCACGAAACAGGCTTGTCGGGATGAAACTATTACTTTTTGCCACATTTTTGTCTGCAGTTTCTGTTTACCAAACAGTTTGTAGGTGTTCCTTAAAATTGCCTTTGCAGGAAATCTGTTTGTTTGTGAACCAATTAAATCCCATATTTATTTGGAATTTGGAAAATCAGAAACTTGATCGATATCCAACTTGTCTAATGTTATTCAACAGATTTAAACCCAGATAATATAAAGAAAATACTACATTATAGATATAAAAAAG